>CM053787.1:666646494-667846494 GCA_028749045.1 Cupressus sempervirens
ATCTAATAAGGTGGAGTCCTCTAAAAAGGACAAATACACTATTTGCATGTAATAGACTCCTAGTAGGGTCAAAACCATTTACTAGGTACTTTTGATTAGTGGATCATTTTGTGGGTAGCATTCTTGCTTTGATTTTTCCTTGGACAAAGTTTCTATAGTTAGTAAAATATTTTTTTATGAGTTTATTTTTGTATATGTACCATTATTGTTTGGTACAATGATATATTCAGGTTCAAATTTTAAATTTTATTTATTTATTTATTTATTATTATTATTATTTTTTAAAATTATCTTTTTTTTTCAATATTTCCTATTTCTAATAGCTGGTATAGAACTCAATTACTCAAAATAAATCTAAAATATTAAGGGATATCACTATAGATTCAAAAGACTTTAAAATAAATTATGAGGTAGCTCTTGAGGAATTTGATTAGACTAATGATGAAATAAATACACTAAAGACCAAGGTTAGGGATACATGAGATTTCATCAAGAAATTTAAAGATTATACTGAAGATTCAAGATTGAGATAGAAATATAATTGGGCACAAAATTTTTGGTATATTGATTCATCCCCCCTATCAATATTTCCTATTTCTAATAGCTGGTATAGAACTCTATTACTCAAAAGAAATCTAATATATTAAGGGATATCACTATAGATTCAAAAGATTCAAAATAAATTATGAGGTAGCTCTTGAGGAATTTGATTAGACTAATGATAAAATAAATAGATTGAAGACCAAGGTTAGAGATACACGAGATTTCATCAAGAAATTTAAGGATTATATTGAAGATTCAAGATCCAAATAGAAATAACTAATGGATAGAGTCAACGTATTTTATTTATTTATCAATCAAAATAAATATAATTAAATACTAAATAATTAAATTTAAATCACATCATTGAAGATGAGTATGATGAGTTATGAGAGAAAAGAAGTAGGTTTAAACATTGAGGTTTCATACTTGAAGTCATGACTTACAAAGGTAACATATGAACTTGAAGATACTAAATTGAAATACACAAAACTTGAGAACTATAGTAGCATTATGAACAGAGAACTTGTTAAAACCAAGAAACATCTTGAGAAATTATATCTAGGATAGACAAACTTGATGATAAATTAATGGCATAAAATCCTAAAGGTGATATGAAAGGGATTGGTTACATTGAAAGTGAATCATAAAAAGGATTAGAGATCATAGTTGAACATGATCTCGAACAAGAACCAAACCAATTAATAGATTAGATCAATCAAACCATATATCAAATTGAGAAACCTAGAGATCAAGGGAAACCACTCAAAGGAAGATTCTATACATTCAAAAAGTATGGAAACATGGAGAAGGATTAAAAGTAACTTGGATACAAAACTCTTTAATAGATATTATTTCAATTTCTTTATTTACAAACACAAATCACAATAATGTAAGAGGCCTAATCAAAGATTAAGTATGAGGAGGAATGAAAGAGAAAACATGATAGCAACTAGACCTTTTGGAATGAATACCATGATTAATAATGGAGTTATGTGTTGAAAATGCAACAACTTTAGACACACACACACACATATAGATTGTAGATTGTAAATTAACTAGTTTGGATCAAGGTATGAGAATTTAGCTATTACATGTCATATTTTTAATAAATTGGGACATACAGCTACATTTTGTAGATATAATATAGTTATGAAAACACTTAATGTAAGAAAGAAGAATAATAGTGGAAGCATAAATGATAATGCAAATAGAATATTGTATGATAGTATTGATAAGACATAACAAGAGAAGTAAGGAAAACATAAAAGTATGGAAGGAAAATGTACCAAATTGAACAGAGAACAAGATAGGTGTAGTACCCAACACTGAACTCACTACTTCACTCTAAATTATCTATTTATATCGTAACAATTGGAGAACCTTGCAAGTAAATTTTCAGACTCTAGAATGGAAGAATTAATATATGTGAAGTTAGTTTTAGGTATGCTAGGCATTTGAGATCCTTAATCTTAGTCCGTAGATGTTAATTCCAAGAGATAGAAGACCACTAAGGATTGTAGAGAAACTATAAGTTTTATCATCTTTTTGTACTTTCATTCATTACAATTAATGATTGTGTGCTAAAATGTTGTCACACTTCTATGAATCATTACATGTAAGAAAATTCAAGAATGAGCCCTCACAAATCGATCCATAGCTCTCTACCCATAGAGTGCAAGGGTTTGCAATGGAGGCCCTCAGTTCGACCTATTTTTGTGCCCATGCAAGTACACCATGAGATGAGAGATTCAAAGAGGAAAAGCAAGAATGCTAGTCTCCATGATCTTCAAATATGCATGAAAATAAGATCTAATCTATGAAAGAAAAATCTAATCTATAAATGCAAGATCTAAGCTAAAAGCCCATGATGGGTGCAAGAGAGAAAAAGACAAGAACATAGAAATTCTCCACAAAAAGCTTTTGTATTCAAACTGCTTCAAAAATTGGTCTTCAAACATGTAGCATAACGATAGCATAATCATGGGTGTCTAACATGAGGAGAGGGCTCTCCCTTATAAAGGAAATTATGGAGGTGAGAGGCTTCTCACAACCAATATGGGATAATAGAGCTTGATCCATGTGAGACAAAATTCCACCAATGAGAAAAGAGGAGTGGTTCAGAAGAAAGTAGTGATCCATGTGAGACAAGATTCCCACCAATTAGAAAAGAGGAGTGGTTGAGAAGAAAGTGGAAAGATAAATCTCACTTAGATCACTTTTTTTAAGTGTAGAGAAATTAAATAAAAAGAATTTATTTTCTTTTCTTTTTTCATCAAAAGAGATATTTAAGTGGAATTTTTATTTAATTAAAAGGGAGCAAGTTCTTTTTAATTAAATAGAAGATATTTAATTAAATTAAAAGAGAGGGTTTTCTCTTAATTAATTAAATGTGGATGAACTGTTTAATTAAAAGAGAGGTTTTCTTTTAATTAAATGGGGATTTTATTTTATTTAATTAAAAGAGAAGATTTTCTTTTAATTAAATAAGACTTGGAATAAAATGATCAATCTTAGAAATGAAATAAATTGAATTTGATCAAGAAAATTGATTTGAATTGATTTAATAAAATATTACAAACCATTGATTCAGAAAATTTGATAAATTGAATAATGGGGGCCCATAGTCTAGGCGACCATTTTTGGGTGCATACATTTGCCCCTCTTTGACTAATGTGTGATCGATTTGGGAACACATGTAGTCAAAGAAAGAAATTGAAGTGTGAGGTCAATTTGGGATCACAAAACAACCCAGATGTGTGGTCGACTCGGGAACACATCAGGACAAAGAATACAAATAAATTTTAACTTGAAAAAGTCAAATATAAAATTGATAAAACTGAATCAAGGATTGAAATTGATAATTACTGCCCCCTCGTGATCGAAATCAAAATGAGATAGAGGAGAACCAACAAATTGATAAATTTGATCAAATCGAACAAAAGATAAGGTTCTTGATGTAAGATGAAAGATATAAGAATCATAGAACCAAGGTAGATCATCAAGCATGAAATATTATGCCCCAAAGGTGATTTAGAAGAAAAGAAGTGGGGAAAAAGAAAATGGAAGATAGAAGTTTGAAAGATATGGAAAGAAATAGAAATAAGAAAAGAAAATGCTCCAAAAATCAATCAACTATTTAAGATAGAAATTTTGATTGAGATCACGATAGAAAATAAGGAAATGAAGATCAAAATGTGACCACAATTGATTAAATGTCCACAATAAAGATGAAAGGAGAACCCTCTCAAACTCATAATGCAGCCTAAAAATGCAAACTAACATGAAGTCTAATAATGCAAGCTACATGAAATGTAATGGTGTACTTGCAAAAGAGCAACTGTAACATAGGATTTTGTGTTCATCATTCATTAGAGAATGTAAAAGAACTTATTTTCATCATTGGGCCATTATTAACGGACATCGAAAAATCACACAATCATCACTAGTTACAAATGCAACTATGAAGATATGAATGCGATTTATATTGGATTGAAATGTGGAAAGATTCTAACATAAGCATCAAAGACATAAAGGTCAAGATGACTTCGATGTTAGCTTACCCAATTTAATATAGAAAAACTATGCTCGCATCAAGGCATAGATGCCAAGATGACTATAAGAATGGTTGTCCAAAAACAATCAAGGATGATGTCTCAAATCTCCTATGCGTTTCAAGGGGACAACAAAAGACACTCTAGAGTTCAAGACCACACCCGCAAGCAAAAAAAAAACAAATAAAAACATGTCCCATGCCCCAAGTCCTCTAGCGATGCATCCCGGAGAGACTTATCAGACAAGGACACTCAACAAAAATCAATAGCAGTCAGCACAAAAAGAAAAGATCATGACATAAGTCAAGCATTAAGTGTTGTGTTTAAAAATTGAAGTGTGTTAACTGATACTGAGTTCTGAGTTCAAGGATCAAATGCTTGCAGGAAGGTAAGATCACATGATGATACTAGGTAAGACCAAACCAATAAGTGTTGAAAAACACTCGATGTCAATGGGTGTTGAAAAACACCATTTGCGAGGTGTCCTAAAGACTCACACATCTAAGAAACCAAAGCTAACATAGTTATGCCTCCTAGACAAAGACCAATTCCAAAGCAAGGTAACAAGGACAAGGCAAGGTGGAGAAAGGCTAAGTGTCGAGGACATGTGCTAAGAAATAGGGGTGCAAAGGCCTCAAGTAACGCCCGTTTCTAGGTTTTCACCACTTGGATTTTTTTTTTTTTTTAAATTTTTTTTAGAACTTTTTATAAAAAAATTTTTTTTGTATTTTTGCTACGAAGGCGCCTGTTTCCAGGTTTTCACCAAGGCACTTTTTCTATTTTTTAAAATTTTTGAATTTTTTATTTTTTTTGTATTTTTGGAATATATATATTTTTTTGAAGATACATCAAAGTTCCTTTTGCTAGGTTGTCACTAAGATGATCATTTTTTCAGGACATTTTTCAATTTTTAGAATTTTTACAATATATCATTTTTTTGGATTTTTTAAAATATATCAAATTTTTTGGATTTTTTATTCAGGATCCATAAATATGTACAAAGATACCCCTAGACAGAATGGGCATTAAACTCTTAAGCAAGATCACATCGTGCAGTCCCAATGTCTAACAAGGTGGAGGACATGATGAAGCAATAAGCTAATGGATATTATGGATAAGCAAGGAGTGTATGAAGCGAGTGAAAGTGATCTTCAAAGGTTGACTCCTCAAGAGTACCCAAGCTAGGGAAAATTTGTCATGTAAAGAACATTTGGACAAGAAATGAAGCTTTTGTATTCAAACTCCTTCAAAAATTGGTCTTCAAACCTGTAGCATAACGATAGCATAATCATGGGTGTCTAACATGAGGAGAGGGCTCTCCCTTATAAAGGAAATTATGGAGGTGAGAGGCTTCTCACAACCAATATGGGATAATAGAGCTTGATCCATGTGAGACAAAATTCCACCAATGAGAAAAGAGGAGTGGTTGAGAAGAAAGTGGTGATCCATGTGAGACAAGATTCCCACCAATTAGAAAAGAGGAGTGGTTGAGGAGAAAGTGGAAAGATAAATCTCACTTAGATCACTTTTTTTAAGTGTAGAGAAATTAAATGAAAAGAATTTATTTTATTTCCTTTTTTCATCAAAAGAGATATTTAAGTGGAATTTTTATTTAATTAAAAGGGAGCAAGTTCTTTTTAATTAAATAGAAGATATTTAATTAAATTAAAAGAGAGGTTTTTCTCTTAATTAATTAAATGTGGATGAAATGTTTAATTAAAAGAGAGGTTTTCTTTTAATTAAATGGGGATTTTATTTTATTTAATTAAAAGAGAAGATTTTCTTTTAATTAAATAAGACTTGGAATAAAATGATCAATCTTAGAAATGAAATAAATTGAATTTGATCAAGGAAATTGATTTGAATTGATTTAATAAAATATTACAAACCATTGATTCAAAAAATTTGATAAATTGAATAATGGGGGCCCATAGTCTAGGCGACCATTTTTGGGTGCATACATTTGCCCCTCTTTGACTAATGTGTGATCGATTTGGGAACACATGTAGTCAAAGAAAGAAATTGAAGTGTGAGGTCAATTTTGGATCACAAAACAACCCAGATGTGTGGTCGACTCGGGAACACATCAGGACAAAGAATACAAATAAATTTTAACTTGAAAAAGTCGAATATAAAATTGATAAAACTGAATCAAGGATTGAAATTGATAATTACTGCCCCCTCGTGATCGAAATCAAAATGAGATAGAGGAGAACCAACAAATTGATAAATTTGATCAAATCGAACAAAAGATAAGGTTCTTGATGTAAGATGAAAGATATAAGAATCATAGAACCAAGGTAGATCATCAAGCATGAAATATTATGCCCCAAAGGCGATTTAGAAGAAAAGAAGTGGGGAAAAAGAAAATGGAAGATAGAAGTTTGAAAGATATGGAAAGAAATAGAAATAAGAAAAGAAAATGCTCCAAAAATCAATCAACTGTTTAAGATAGAAATTTTGATTGAGATCATGACAGAAAATAAGGAAATGAAGATCAAAATGTGACCATAATTGATTAAATGTCCACAATAAAGATGAAAGGAGAACCCTCTCAAACTCATAATGCAGCCTAAAAATGCAAACTAACATGAAGTCTAATAATGCAAGCTACATGAAATGCAATGGTGTACTTGCAAAAGAGCAACTGTAACATAGGATTTTGTGTTCATCATTCATTAGATAATGTAAAAGAACTTATTTTCATCATTGGGCCATTATTAACGGACATCGAAAAATCACACAATCATCACTAGTTACAAATGAAACTATGAAGATATGAATGCGATTTATATTGGATTGAAATGTGGAAAGATTCTAACATAAGCATCAAAGACATAAAGGTCAAGATGACTTCGATGTTAGCTTACCCAATTTAATATAGAAAAACTATGCTCGCATCAAGGCATAGATGCCAAGATGACTATAAGAATGGTTGTGCAAAAACAATCAAGGATGATGTCTCAAATCTCCTATGCGTTTCAAGGGGACAAAAAAAGACACTCTAGAGTTCAAGACCACACCCGCAAGCAAAAAAAAAAAAAAAAAACACATGTCCCATGCCCCAAGTCCTCTAGTGATGCATCCCGGAGAGACTTATCAGACAAGGACACTCAACAAAAATCAATAACAGTCAGCACAAAAAGAAAAGATCATGACATAAGTCAAGCATTAAGTGTTGTGTTTAAAAATTGAAGTGTGTTAACTGATACTGAGTTCTGAGGACAAGGATCAAATGCTTGCAGGAGGGTAAGATCACATGATGATACTGGGTAAGACCAAACCAATAAGTGTTGAAAAACACTCGATGTCAATGGGTGTTGAAAAGCACCATTTGCGAGGTGTCCTAAAGACTCACACATCTAAGAAACCAAAGCTAACATAGTTATGCCTCCTAGACAAAGACCAATTCCAAAGCAAGGTAACAAGGACAAGGCAAGGTGGAGAAAGGCTAAGTGTCGAGGACATGTGCTAAGAAATAGGGGTGCAAAGGCCTCAAGTAACGCTCATTTCCAAGTTTTCACCACTTGGATTTTTTTTTATTTTTTTATTTTTTTTAGGACTTTTTATAAAAAAAAATTTTTTGTATTTTTGCTACCAAGGCGCCTGTTTCCAGGTTTTCACCAAGGCACTTTTTCTATTTTTTAAAATTTTTGAATTTTTTATTTTTTTTTGTATTTTTGGAATATATAATTTTTTTGAAGATACATCAAAGTTCCTTTTGCTAGGTTGTCACTAAGATGATCATTTTTTCAGGACATTTTTCAATTTTTAGAATTTTTACAATATATCATTTTTTTGGATTTTTTAAAATATATCAAATTTTTTGGATTTTTTATTCAGGATCCATAAATATGTACAAAGATACCCCTAGACAGAATGGGCATTAAACTCTTAAGCAAGATCACATCATGCAGTCCCAATGTCTAACAAGGTGGAGGACATGATGAAGCAATAAGCTAATGGATATTATGGATAAGCAAGGAGTGTATGAAGCAAGTGAAAGTGATCTTCAAAGGTTGACTCCTCAAGAGTACCCAAGCTAGGGAAAATTTGTCATGTAAAGAACATTTGGACAAGAAATGAAGCTTTTGTATTCAAACTCCTTCAAAAATTGGTCTTCAAACTTGTAGCATAACGATAGCATAATCATGGGTGTCTAACATGAGGAGAGGGCTCTCCCTTATAAAGGAAATTATGGAGGTGAGAGGCTTCTCACAACCAATATGGGATAATAGAGCTTGATCCATGTGAGACAAAATTCCACCAATGAGAAAAGAGGAGTGGTTGAGAAGAAAGTGGTGATCCATGTGAGACAAGATTCCCACCAATTAGAAAAGAGGAGTGGTTGAGGAGAAAGTGGAAAGATAAATCTCACTTAGATCACTTTTTTTAAGTGTAGAGAAATTAAATAAAAAGAATTTATTTTATTTCCTTTTTTCATCAAAAGAGATATTTAAGTGAAATTTTTATTTAATTAAAAGGGAGCAAGTTCTTTTTAATTAAATAGAAGATATTTAATTAAATTAAAAGAGAGGTTTTTCTCTTAATTAATTAAATGTGGATGAACTGTTTAATTAAAAGAGAGGTTTTCTTTTAATTAAATGGGGATTTTATTTTATTTAATTAAAAGAGAAGATTTTCTTTTAATTAAATAAGACTTGGAATAAAATGATCAATCTTAGAAATGAAATAAATCGAATTTGATCAAGGAAATTGATTTGAATTGATTTAATAAAATATTACAAACCATTGATTCAGAAAATTTGATAAATTGAATAATGAGGGCCCATAATCTAGGCGACCATTTTTGGGTGTATACAATGATAAAGTGTTTTTGCAAGAATTTAAGGGAAAGGTTGGATTCTTTTTTCATCATTCAAGCTAAGAGATTGAAGAGAGAGCCTTTAAAATTATTGCAAGTAGAATTGGAAGCATTTATAGATATATTTTGAATACCCTGGCAAGATCATAACAAGGTAATTGATCTATTGTGAAGTGAATTTAAACTTGCTATTGTAGTTTTTTGTAAAGATGGAAAGTCAAGGATAAGCCTTAGCTTTGTAATGTTAAGGATATGACAAGATATTAGTTTAATAAACACCCTTTTATATCTATTGAAGACAATGCTATAGGTGAAACCCTTGAAGTTGTATTACACGCAAAAGATATTAGGGCCCAAATCTATTCCAAATTAGAGTCCATTGAAGATGACAACATAGGTTCACATTTCAATAAAGTTTATAATGATGATAAGACCTTAAAACCACATTTTAGTCACTTATAAAAATTGAACATCCTACAATATGTTGATTATAAAGAATTTGAAGAGCAAGAGTGAATAATAATTTTTTAAAGAAAAAATCATGATGAAATGTTCTGGCTAGGTGACTAACCTACTATGACAGCTAAGGAATTGATGAACCTAGTAATTAGATTGAACAATGATAGTACAATTCTAGTAGTAACTGAGTTAGTGCAGAAGAAAGTGGAGAAAAATATAGACCCTAAATTGGATAGAGAACATGTGTAATTATTAGGCATAGTGAAAACTAATATGAGGTTGATTGCAAGGATACTTGGATATAATATGTGTTACAATACTTGATGTAATTCAACTAAAGAAGGAGTCATTCATACAACTTATAAGATGGTAATTGATAGAGAATACTTTGATGTATGCAAGATCATAAAACAATAATTACTTGAGAACACGAGAAGAATCAAACTTGAAAAGCATGAGCCATTTAGATTTGGATCATTGATCATGTACATATTCTTCCATACCATGCATCAATTTCCTAATATCCACCCTAGAGAATGGACTAATAATAGGTGTACCATGGACCTTATTATAGGACATTATGACATGCAACACAAAGAAAAAATAAATATAGATATCTTTTGAATGATTAAAGGATTTGATATGTATATGAAGAAAGTATATAGATTTCTAAGGGCATTAGTAGAAAAGTATGTAGAGGACATTTGCTTCATGGTAGAAACTCACTATACTTGCATTGAAGCATTTGAGCCAAGGAAAATATTCATGTACATCCTATGGGTTATGAAATAACTCAAGAAACTTTATAAGGATATGCCAAGGTTATGCTCTATTCAACTAGAGATATAACATCTGAGAGATGGTGTATATACCAAAAGAAATTCAATATATTACGAGAATATATAATGTGCAAAAGGAACTAGGAATAAAAACATGGAAAATATGACAAAGAGGATGGCAATGGAAGGAGAAATGAGAAATGAATAGTGGCAAGAAGGTAAGAAGAAGGCATGTGAGGTTTACTCTAAAGAAAATCTTGAAGGCAAAAGTACTAAACAATTAAAAGATCCTATTACAGAGGCCATAAACATTAAAATTGCAAAAGAAAACACTAAGGAAGAAGAATAAGTTGAGATCATAAGGGTTCAAATTATACTTTAAGTTCACAACACCCCAAGGAGATCTACAAGATCTGCTTTAGAAGTGGAGATAAAAGAATAGGTTAAGGGTGATCTTGCAAGAGCCCTAAGGTAGAAGGTAAAGGCTTAAGGCCCTAGCCCTAAGATATCTGAGACCATATATAAGAAAAAGGAATGACATAGGGAAGAAATCATTAAAAAAAAATGGAAAATAAGATTGAACAAGAGACATCAGAGACTCAAGAAGAAGAACCACAGATTGATATTAAGGTAGAAAAATAAATAAATGAAAACTAGATCTTAAGGTTGTCATTGCATGGATAGGGCATGATTATTGACTTGGTGAATTTTAAAAGTTCTATTGGAGTTATTGTAAACAAGGGCAAGGGATGCTTGAAATATCTATAATTAATTAGTTAAATTTCAAGAACAGTTTGTTAGAGTTTATGGGAAGCATCCTTGATCATTTGTTCAACAAGCTATAAGGGAAAAGGCTAAGGGATTTAGAAGAGGACAAAAAAATAAGAGAAGACAAAATAGGAGAATAATGCACTCTAATCAATTTTGAAGACATGAAAAATGTTCTTTAACAAGCAAAGCCTAAACTTAGAACAAAGGTGAGACAATTCAAATTGATGGTTGGATAATAAAATTATAACTGATACTGTATGTGAAAGGAAATAAGAAAAACACAAATATATTGATGAAGATAATTCATCCCTTAAGAGAGATAGATCATAAACAAAAAGGAAAGAATGAATCAAAAGCAACTTGACTTTCCCAATAACAAATTGTTTGAATAAGAGAGGAATTATGACAATATGAAACAAGTTGTGCTGCTTTATTTAACAAGATTTGTTGTCATAGTCCTCTAATTGATGAGAAGTCTCAATTATTTTAAAACAATATGTGCATCACAAAGTGTATATATTCTAGAATTCCTTTTCTCCAACTTGAAGAAAATGAACATCCCTAGACCCACATACTGATATCTACAATGAAATTCAGTATCTCTTGGTCCAGTGGTAGTAGATGTGTCTTTCTACAATCCACTACATGTGTCATCCTTAGAATCTATTGCATGTAGGCTTGAAATTTGATAGTTGTAATGGTAGTTTTCCCATTTTTGAAACTATATGATAGGCTAGAAAGTTAGTAGACCATACATGTTGACATGTTAATTTTTATAAAACCACAAGTTTTACATTTGAAGCTTATAATAAACTATCAAAAACTATTATAGGGAATCTAATATTTTATTTAATAATATAAAAATACTATTTTATAATATATATGGCATATTTGTGCTAAAATAAAAATTTATAATAATATATTTATTTTATTAGTATATACTAATATTAGTTTAGAATCTTCTTAAAATATTCTATGATTTCAATTTTAGTATACGTTTTGATGTGGAAAGATGCATAACTGATTTGATTTTTAAATATATTTCTAATTTATATAAAAAATGATTTAAATGAGATTTAAATCAAATTTATAAGTTTAGAAACTTTCTTCTATAATTTAAAATATTTTGTTCATGTTACTATTTTTTACTTATTTTCTAATTTTGTATTCTTTACATCTATATCAAAAAATCATATCAACACGGACTATCATTTTTTATGAAGAGACAATTGCATCTCATTTTTACAACAACTTCAACCTTTTTCTCTAGAATATAGTGAATTGTAGAAATAGACTTATGGTAACTTCTTCATAATACAATTACATCATAAATTATTTTAGTATACTACATTGTTTTTTGTAGGCTTTTAAAAAAGTCTTGAAATGGAATAACACAAACAACTATTGGAGAGATGTAAGGGGTCAAAAATTGGAGATGCATGCATAGTATTTTGTAATACAAAATAATGATATAGAAGTCATCCTCATATGATGAAGTTATGGAAGGTTTTTCTGACTATTCCATAAGTAATGTTGCTTGTGAAAGAGGATTTTAACACAAAATATCATCAAAGATGTCAAATAGTCAAAGATAGGTTGAATACACTAGATGCATTAATGAATGTATTTTAAATCGATTTGAAATAAATGATAAAATTTCAAATGAAGCATATAGATATGGAAGAACCAAAAATTTAGTAAAAGAAATTGATCTTTGATAATATTTGTTTACATTATTTTATGTTTTATATCCCAATTTTAAATGAATATAATAAACTTATAAATTAGATTCGTAGAAATCTTGTTGTTTTATTTTGAGTGGTATATTAAAAGTCACGATTTAAAAAATAGTAATTAGATCATTTGTAATACTTTATTAGATTGAATTTATATATATATTTAATATATATTACAAAATCATATTGATAAAAAATTTAAATTAAAAATAATATACTAAATTATTCATAAATTAAAAAATATTGACAATCAATATTTTCCTTCAAGCCTAAGATGGAGGCCACTAAAATGACCAATTGTCATTAAAAAATCGTATGACAAGCAAGGGTGACCAGAATTCCAGATGTGATTGCATGTATTAAAAATAAAAAGGGTGTACTTTTTAAATATTTTGTACTAAGTATTTAAATATTTTAAATACTTAGAATCCATTGCATTAGAGTTGGCAAGTTCTCTCTATTACTCAGTATGAAAAATAGAAAGGGTGTTGTGGTAGTGTCAAACCACTTGATGCCCTTTCGATTGTGAATAATGCAAGTTAAATATACCAGTCACCATACAATAGATAATGCCTATCCACTAAATGATAATATGATAGTAAAAAATTCTTAGCTAATTTGGTCTAATGCCATTTTTAAAATTAGGATGGTAGGGAGAGGGCTCTAATTTCAAAGATAAGAAGTCACATACCAACATGTGAATAAGAGCACAGTTTTGGGAGATAAGAACTTGTAGAAAAAACCGTCATTTAGCAAATCTACCAAAAACCTTTGCCAAATTTCAGAAAAAAAATTTGTCCACCAAAAAATCATTTAGAGCTATTTATAGCCTCCTAGTTCGTAAAGAAATGTATGAAATCCTTCCTCAAGTCCTCTACCTCTTCATAATGTAAGGTTAACTTCCTTTGTTCTATTTGCATGTCGAACATCTCATTTTTTCGAAGAACGAAAAGAAAATAATTAGATATTGAATCTCATTCCGATAGTGAGCAGAGAGACTACGATAAATTCAATGAAGCACCGGAAGCTCTCCACCGCCACCTTTACTTAAAAAAACACCATCCGTTTTTCCAAGTGTAATATCAATGCTTGCAAACCGCCACATTAGAGTTGCCGACATTCTTCTAGAAGCCATTATTATTAATTATTAATTATTTTAAAGTTACCGGTTGCCTCCTCCGACTGAAGGAAACCGAGAGATGATAACTTGCTCTTTACCTCACTAGGGAGGTTGCTCATATTAGGGAGGCTGACCGAACGCTCTTCACATAGAAGAGATTAGGCGAAGGAATCATGTCTAACTGCCACCTGCCATGACTTCATTTCTAATATTATATTTCTGCAGCTTTTGTTATCTATATCAGGCTGTTGGCTTCCAGAAACCAACCATTACATAACTGATATTCTAATCAAACACAAACTTATAATATATAAGAAACATGTTCTTTCCTTATAAAATAATTGAGCTCACATGATACAGCTTCAAGAAGCAAGGTTTTAAAGACTAAACTCTGGATTGCAATTCCTGTTATCCAGCGTATTCTTTCAGAGTGTGATAAGAGAAATCACAGTACAACGGATGAAAAATAAAATAGAATATACAAACAAAACCAATTTGCTACATATGAGTGCTCCAAGAAGATAAAGATGTGCTGAGGAATAAGCCAGGCAGTTCCATGAGTGCTGAGAAGAAAATGATTAAAATAATAATAAAAGGTCATTCTGCTCAAAATACTCATCCAATTCATACTTAAACTTACAACTTAGATTATAGTTTCATGTGGGCTCATGATTAGTTAAAGAATGTTATTTTTCTAAAATATTAAGAAGCGTTTTCTATATAGGATAATTCCATGCTATATATTATATATGTATGGTTATTCTTTAAAAGGTAATTTTTATTTGTTTTCAATATTTCAAATTTAAATGTCAATTAGATCATTATTTAGAAGAGGAGAAAAAATTATAATAGTACATAATGATATTTTTCACTTAGTTTAAACATATGAAACACATATAATTTCATTGGTAGACTATGTAAGAATAATTTTAATGGATTTTAAGTGGATATGATGTTATCTTAAATGAAAAATCATTTAAAAATCTTTAAAAAAAGAAAGAAGAAAGAAAACTAACTATTATGAACAAACATGGAATAAACCTAAACCCTATACACTAAAATATATATATATATATATATATATATATATATATATATATATATATATATATATATATATATATATATATATATATATATATATAACTTTTTGATCTTTTTGCTTTCAAATAAGTAAAACAAATTAGATATATCCAAGACTATTACCATATGAAACGAGATCTGAACCAGATTTGCTTTTCCAATTATGTAATCGATGGGAAAAGTGAGCAATCAGAAATTTAAAGCCGTGGGCTTCACAAGGTCTGGAGATTCTAGAATTCCTCTTTTTCTATTTCAGCGAAAGCAGACCCACATGGCATCATTTACGCTTCCCTGTCTCGTGGCAAAGTCTTGTCTTTTTTACAATAAATTATGTGTGATTCTCGCGAACCCATGAACACTCTGTGTATTATTTATGGTCCTCTCTCTTCAATCTTATCTTCCACTGATAGTCGTGAAGTTTCAACGCATCTCTCATTGGAAATTCTCTCAGCTACTTTATCTCAGGGAGCCTTCATGGAGTTGAACGCATCAATTGGAGGTTTCAACGGGGTACATCTTATGACGAAGACTACTTCTTCTTCGCCAATTTGGAGAGTAAGAATTGGAATTAGACCAAAGGAGTCTCTGCTTAAAACGGCTGCAGCCATTAGAGCATTTCACTCTCAATATGCTCCCCAATCTTATTCTTCTTCTTCTTCTTCCTTGTATGATGTTCTGTCTGTCTCTCTGGATGTTAGTGCTCGTGATATAAAGAGCGCATACCGAAGAATGGCTCTCAAATATCATCCTGACGTCTGCCCTGCTGAAGATAAAGAAGAGTGCAGCAGATTGTTTGTGAAAGCTCAGGAGGCGTACGAGACTCTGTCAGATCCCCTGCTCCGTCAGGATTATGACTGGAGGCTGCAGAACATGTTCCCAGTAGGCGATTATGAAGGCGGATTGGGGAGTAGTGAAGTGTGCGAAGCTCAACTGATGGAATTAATTAGGAGATCTGGTTATAATTCATCGTCATGGGGAAGCAGAATGAGAAGACGAAAACAAAAGGCGGCTGCGGCTGATTCTTCATGATACATTTATTCATCTCACCATTTCTCCATTGTTCTTGTAAATCTGAATGTATAAAGAATATTTCTAGAAGCCAACGAATATCCCACTGACTTGTATACCTTTCCTGTCCTCCTTCAAAACCCCCAATTCGATTTCCATCTCTATATATGTACTCTATATTGTTTATTCTCAACATCAAACCAAGTCTTGTTTCTTTGATCCAATCAATCTATTTGAATTTAAGTGCAATGCTGAATTTCTGGCAATTTTTTTATTTCTGGCCAATTCGAAGCTTTGTGTAACAGATCAATGGAGTACACTGCATCAATCATGGGTTTACAGGCACCCCGTCTTACGAGCAACTCTGCTTCTTCTTCTGGATTTTCACGGCTCAGACTCAGAGCGAAGCCGAAGCATTCGACAAGTATTAGGGCTTTTCAGTCTCAAAAAGCTCCCTTTCCTTCTCCCCCTTCTTCATCTTCGTTGTATGATGTTCTCGGTGTCTCTCCAGACGTGAGTGCGTGTGATATAAAGAACACATACCGTAAAATGGCTCTGAAATATCATCCTGACGTCTGCCCTACTGAAGATAAAGAAGAGTGCAGCAAATTGTTTGTGAAAGATCAGGAGGCGTATGAGACTCTGTCAGATCCCCTGCTCCGTCAGAATTATGACTGGAGGCTGCAGAACATGTTTACAGTAGGCGATTATGAAGGCGGATTAGGGAGTGATCAAGTGTGGGAAGCTCAGATGATGGAGTTAATCAGGAGGAGATCTGCTTACAATTCATCGTCGTGGGGCAGCAAAGCGAGAGCACGAAACCAACAAGCCGCTGCTTGTTGATGATCGATTACATCATTTTGGGATTCCGTTTTGTATAACTACTTGTAAACTAAAATATGACTGTTTGGTAAACATTCCATCTTCGAATAAAAAGAAACGAAAAAATTTAGGGTTTTCAAATTATTGAGATTCTTTTTACTAAAGAGGGATTTGTCAAACAGTGGAGTTTGATTTTTTAATATTTTCTTTGGGATCCCACTAGGGGATGATAGTTTTGCAGACTCTCTTTTAGCTGGTATTAAAAATAGTCATGACATTGCGTGAGTTTCTATCATCTATATTTCAATGGTTTAAATATCATGCACAAATATTTGATTCCTAATCTAAAAATCATCTATATTTCAATGGTTTAAACATCATACACAAAGACTTGATTCCTAATCTAAAAGTGTTAAATAGTAAAAAATGAATTATTTTTCCAAGCTTAATTTTTTCTTTAGTGTGTTATGTTTAAGGGTGGCCATGTATATCCAGCTATATTCTATTCTATCAAGTATCCACTTGATGTCAACGTGGGGCACGATCTGGGCCTCATTTGCCTTGCACTCACTGAAAGTATAGGCAAATCAAGTATTTTTGCCGACATAACTTTCAAATATCACATGTTATCTACATTGGATGTTTAGAAACAAATGCTTGATTAAAAGCCAATCAATTTAAATTTATGTTTTAAAATGTCAATTGATAGATGCATGTTTGGATTAGTGGATTATTATCTTTATTTTTTATATTTTAAAAAATAAAAATGGTGATGTTTTAAGATTACTACAAATTGAAATATAAAATAAGACTAGTTAATTTGTGCACATCAAAAGTAATTATGAAATAAAAGGTAGAATTTGCAATTTTTATTTATTTATGTAGTATTTTCAAATAAGTAGTTATATACAAAATTCATAAATCATGTATACCAACATAAGATTTTTCAAAATTTAAATTTAAAAAGTATATTTAGATAAGTTGTGGGTAAATTGTCTAACAATTATTTCATTTACCATTTATGATACTATATTGATTTAATGGTGAGAACATGTTTTGAAATGAAGAAGAAGGTCAAGCTTGGAGTGGAAATTCTAAGCTCTAATGCTAGTTAGGATGACTTAGATGGTGAAAACCTAGAGATGATTATCATTCACCCTAGTTTTGGAAGCCATGTTTCTCATCCTCTAGTTTATGTCAGTAAAGAGGGTAGTGTTGATAAGGGGTTTTATCCCTTTTCTTGGTATCTCAACTTTCTTAGTTAGAGATGTTGTCATGTTTATTAATTTTATAGAGTTCAAGTCTACATGGGGAAATCATCTAAGGCTAGTGATAGAGTCTATTTTTATGAACCAATTGACCCTTGTAAAAAATCTTGTTACTAGGTGGATGACCTTCTATTATAGGTCTCTCTTCAAACTAACCTTAATTTGGATTTTGGATCAGTGTTGTTTGTATGAGAATAATGGCTCATTGTTAGATGAGTAAGAAAATGGTCTCTCTACTCTCTCTATTTCTATTTTGTCGCCATTTGAAGAATAATAATGTAATGAAGATATGGATGAAGATGATGAGTTTCTTTTAGAGATATCTTGTGCGATAAGAATGTTGTGATTTCTAAAGAAGCATTGCTCTAGAATGGTGGTAAATTTTAGGTTTGAGAAGAAGGTTTTGAAAACATTTTTTGGTGATTGAGCCTTTCATATATATTTGTTCCTAAAAATCTATCAAAATCGTCTTCATCTAATTCGTAGAGATAGTTGGGTTTTAATATTTTAATGATAGTTTTATTTATTCTTAGGTCACATTTATATATATTTTTAAAGCATGTTGTAAAGACCTACACTAAGATTGCATTTAGATACACTATACATCATCTAGAAAAGGAGGATTTGGTTGTGTCTTGTCTCTATGTTTGGATAATGATTCTAAAAATATTAATGCATATTTGTTATCTAAACTTATGATGGACTATATTTAGGTATGAATCTGTATAGGAGGTGATTGTCCCTTAATTTCTTAATGTGTATTCTATCAATATTGATAGAGTCTATAGTGATAAATTTAAGAAGTTCATATCCAAATTAATATCTTGTCTTTTTTTTTAACCATGGAAAAGTTAGAATTTGAAGGGACCCAAAACCCTTTAACAAAATATAGACATAGATTCAATAGTTTGGACAAACAAGAAGAAGTAAGATTAAAAGGTAGCTAAGATCTAATAAATATAAAATAGAAAGGTAAACAGATATGGAATCAAAAATAAAGATATGAAAGGATTAAAAAACATGCTCTTGAAAAATGAATATTCTCATCCTCGAGCCTAGCCATATTCTATGTAGTCTTCTGCCCCTTGAAATCAATTTAATAGATTCTTATCTTTCTTTTTAGGCTACCTCTACTCCTATTACTAGGTGAAGGAATTTCCTAGCCATTATCCTAGATCCCATAGTCTGCTTATCATATTTTTATTTGTCAAGGATATCAAAATCCTAATTGTGGCCTTAGACATATAATTTTATACTTCATTGGCTCTGGTTCACAACCCTAAGAATAACCTCCTTATGTCTATTCATTTTTCCATCCATCTATGGGTGATCTTTTTTCATATTTTCTAGGAAGTCCGATGTTTTCTTAGAAAAAACAACCATTGAATTCTTCTCCTCAACACTTCACAAATCTTGCCCAAAATAATCTTTAGTAGAATCTCTACAAAGACTATAACACATAGATTGAATATTATAGTGGTAAATATGTAGAGCATGTAGTAGGATAATTTTTTTGTGGACTTGGAGATGGACAATGATAGTCATTAAGATGATGCATCTGATTGCAACAAGAGAAAGCAGGAATATGAAAATAAAAGCACAAAAACTTCTACAAGATATTCAAGAGCCTAAGAAAGTATCTGTCAACATAAACCATCTCAAGGCAAAAAAAATTGACACTTTCAAGAATGTTTCTAAGGTTGTCTAACTATTTCCTTGTTTATTTGTCTCTCATTTTATTCTAGCATTTTTTTTTTCCTATTTTTACTATGACTGCAACATTTTTCTTGCAAACCATGATGATTAATATAATTGCTAATTTATTTTTCTACTAATACTTTTTGGTAAAGGATTTTAGATCCCTTTGAAACCTTATCTTACCATAATAATAAAACCTTGATATTTACAGGTATGAAATGCATTAGACAATAGTAACAATTTTAAAATGATAGTTTTTGGAGAAAGAATGAAAAATTAAACTAAGAGAATAAAGGAGGGCCTTGGATTAACATAAGAGATAAATTTGCACCATGTATCTTAGGAGGTAAAGATCATACTTGGGATTTAGAAAAATAATAAAATAATATTTCTAGGTAAATGATAATTAGGTTAATGGTCTGAGGTTAGGAGTAGTTCAAATACAAAATACTATAGTATGATGTTCAACATGTTAAAAGTGGGTGCAAAATAATGTCATATGCAAGTTAGGATGTGCATATATATCTTTTATGTTTAATTACTACTTTAGTGATTATATATTGAGTACACAATTCATCCATATTGAAATAACATTAGTATTTTATTAAATTAAAAGGCATGTGTGTGTGTGTGTGTGTGTACAAAAAATATGAGTACTAGAACTATATAATTCATATAAAATTATAATAATAATTTCACTATATATAAAAATTCTATAACCATAATTGGAAATATTAAAATGGAAAATATAAACATGACATCTCAAAGGATAATTAATTAAATCATTTATTTATAATCATATATCCCACAAAGAAATTCATCAAGCATGTATAAAAAGGAATGCAAAACAAAAATGTAGGAATAATTAGATTTATAAAAGAGGATATAATTGGTTGTAATTATCTCAAGGGAGGGTGAGCCTAGGGATGGATATACACAAGGGCTTCAAAACATTGTCCCTCTTTTTAGGTAAAATATTGCCCACTTTTGTCCATTTCAGAGACCCCAATATGAATTCATGTGGTATTTTATTTCTTATTTAGTAAATTCACCACGTGTGTATAATGGTTTGCTTCTCTTTACCTAATCTTTCCTTAAAGGGAAAAAGCTTTAAGGAGTGGTTTTTTTCCTACTCTTCATGCCCAATAGGCATATGCGAAAGTAAGTTTCTCACTAATATCAAAGGTAACCCAAAGAGAAACAATAGAAGAACTTGATTAATTCAATTCAATTGGTACTTGCAATTTCAAATGCAAGTTCTTATAAAGCATATTTTTCTTATGAATAACTACTAGAAAATCCCTTATAGGAATAACTCCCCAAAACTAACTACTTTATTATTTTATTTAATCTAATGAAAATGACCACAAATTAATGTAATATACCAATATTTACTAAATAAATATTAAATTTAGATGTATGGTAGAATACATGGAAAATTTCACTGTATTTTAAGAATGGAAATAAAAGTGTTATATGAAAGAATATAGAATAAGACAACATGAATGTTATGATAATGCCAAATGTCGATATGAAACAAAGGATCCAACCATTAATACTCTTTATGGGGTCTATTTTCTAAAGCATTTTTATGAGTTGGAATGCCATTTTGGTTTTACAATTAAAAGTGGATGCAACAAAGGATTGAGTATTTTGTTCTTGTTGTTTGTGGGTTTGTTTGTTCTTGAAGTGGTGTGTGTTTTCTTTGTTAATCAGAATAGAAGGATGGGTGGTAACCCTTATCTAATTGATCTCAATGAGTTGGGAGAATACCAAAATGACAAGGAGCTTGTGAAGATCCATGAGAAGGGTAGGATAAAAAATTACATAGTGGGCATGAAGAGTTATAATCTAGAACTTTCTCATATATTTGTGGAGTCATGGAATGGTGAAAAGGCCATGGTGGGTGTGTTACATTTTTTTTATCACCTTGGAGTCCATCTATGTTATCCCTTGGCTAAGCATGGTAGGGATCAAAATTCCAAGAAACACCAAAATATTTTTCAAGGAAGCTATGGAGAGATTTAGGGAGGCAATACGAAAAATCACTAATTTCATCATGGGTTTAACAGAGAGGTGGTAAATAGTCCTATGTGGAACACCCTAGTCAAGGTTCTCATCCAATTCATCACATATGAAGGAAGGTACACAATTTTTATTTCTCATATTTTCCCCATATCAAATCACTTTTGCATGAAGGAATTACTCTATTTTGCTTTCTAGATTTTCTACTCCCTTTCTTTATCTATTAAAAGATGCATAGTAAAATGATCCTTGTCAAATCATCAAAGGCTTTTACTTGGACTATATGAGTTTCACTAGAATATGACCCTTCATGCATATCCTCACCTAGCATCTAAACTAAATAAATAGATTTTCAAGGTGATATCCTCCACAATGAGAAAATCCCAAACCCTTGCAAATCCCTATGGTTTTGGAGTTAGGACGTTGCCTCCCTGTAAAGCTAGGAACAAAATATTTGAGGTACCTAACACCAAAGATGAAACTTTGGAAATTTTGAAGGACTCGAAGAAAGGATCCTTTGCAACTAAAATTGATTGGACCCTGGATACTTCGTCCCGAACTTTAACTCTTTTTTCCCTAGATTCTACTATGTACCCCCTCTCCCATGGTCTATAAAGCTACCCAAATGATCCAAAGGTGTCTAGTAAGCCGTTGCCTAGCTTCGTTCCTAAAAAAAGCTAATGAAACCATTTGTTTGGATACTTTAACCATCCACCCTGCAAAGATGGTTTCTTCTTACAATAGGTTAAGAGTGGTTTCTATGTGGCTTCTATTTTGAATGGGTCACATTTATCACAGAAAAATTAACAGGCTGGAGGCTATTGTGGAAGTGGAGAGAAGGGTTTTGGACTAGACACATGGTTACAAGGATGAGGTCTTGTGCGAAGTGGGTCGAGAGATGGGAGGCAAGATCAATAGTTGGGAGAAGTTGAAGGAACATGTGAAGGATATAAAAAGAAAAATACCCCCTATGAAAGAGCAAATGAAGTGGTAAAAACCTTGGTGTCCATCAAGAAGGTGCAAGCCCAGTTAGGAGAGAAAAATAACAATTTGGCCTCTCAGAACATCCATGCCCAAACTAAGGTGGAAGGGGAGATTGGGAGTTTGAAGGCTCACTTGGAAGAGAGAGCGGCAAAGAGGAAACAAAAGGAGAAGACTCTGAGAAAGGAGGAAGGTCAAAAGGAGACTTCCCTAGGGTTTAGAGAGTTCAAGCTTCCTCTCCCTAAGTTCTCCATACAAGACTAGTTCAAGGAGCTGCAAAAGTAGGTGGTTAGTTCATGTTTTGGTATTGGTTCATGATGTTGGTTTTGCAGCTAGGTCATTGTTGGTTGATGCTGTGTGGTGTTTGGTTGCAGTTGTTGGTTCAGTTTTCCATGGTCCTTTTAGTTATTAAGTTTTTCTTTTCATGCTTTTAGTTGGTGAATTAGGCCATCTAAATACTCTTTTAGTTCACTAGTGTTTTGTTTTGACTGACCCTGGTTCAGTTTTTAACTTTTCTTTTGTTTTAACTATAGATGCTGGTTCTAGTTGATATTTTTTTTTGTAGGGACATTGCTTGTGATATTTTTGGGATGTCTTTTCTAGACTTGATGTTACTTTCAATTTATAGATTCAGACCCTCCTGGCTTTAAATAATCAGAACAAAATACCAAATAATAACAATAAAATTTATTAAATGTATAATTATAAATAACTTTTAAACATATTATATATATAAAAGAAGCTTATATTAATTCAACCTAAACTACTCTTTACAGAAAGGAAAATATGCTAGATCATAACCGATACCATGTGAGCGGAAACAAGACGAACAAAAATATATTGAGAAATTCATCCTTTCCAAATATCATAAAGCAAAATTAATGAATAAATAAAAAACCTCCCGACTTTCGCAATAAGAAACAGGTTGTGTTGCTTCATTAAACCAGATTCGCTGTCACAGTCCTCTAATTGATGGGAAGTGTCGGTTATCTGAAATTTTAAAACAATACGCATCATAAAGGGTATATATTCTATAATGCCTTTTCTCCAACTTGAAGGAAACCAACGTCCCCGGACGCACAGGCCGACATCTACAGCGAAATTCATTAAATATTGTTTTCAATCTTTTGTACTGGAAACCACTATGACAATATGATAGTCAATTGATTAAATTGTTAATAATGGATGTAAATTATGTGAACTAACCCGTAATGTTGAATTCTTAGGATTATAAGGAAATATATAGTCTTTCTTTATCGCGGCAAAATTTTCCTTGCAAGTAATTGTTTGTATGAAATGATTGATTAAATGGTTACCAGTAATTCACATTAAAAATCGATGTATAATTGAACGAATGAAATGTTTCTTTCCATTATAAGAATGGTAATGAAAGTCTTGTGCAATAGTATAGTAAATAAGACAACTTGGACGTTATCTACCTCAAATGTCTTTATGAAAACAGGTGCCAGTTAGTGGCTGTACTTGTCGTATTGGTTAGTGACATGAACTACTTGAAAAATAACAATAGTAAATTGTATTTTCTTTATAGTATTAATAATATGAATTGAATATTAATATTATTTACAAATTAACTTAGAGCAAGACAAATAAATATATGTTTGAAAAGAGTAATGGCACATTTATTTGTCATAGTTTAATATACTTTTAGAGATAGAGAAGCTAGTGCACAAATGACATGTGCTGAAAATATGTCTGTAAGAAAACTAACAATAAAAGAATGAGATGATTTCAAAATAGATAATTCAATGTCAATAAAATGTTTGAATAATTTTATGATAGAATAATTTTAAATAAATAAAAAAGAAATTAAGTTGTATGTATTTCAAATTGTGAGATATGATAGGGGAATGATGCGAATTTGAGCAGACGGTGGAAGGAAATCGGAACAGATGCGAATTTGAGCAGACGGATGTGATTTTGAAGCATGATTTAGTGTATTTTTGTTCTGCTGCAGATGCAAATTTGATGTTGACTTTTTTGAATTTTGGTGGATGCGAATTTGAGCCAGCATTTTTTATCTTTGCGGATGCGAATTTGATCTCTTAGATCTGCTCCCTTCGATCTGTATTTTAAAAACAGAAGCAGGAAATAGCAAACGCAGCATTCTGAATTATTGCAAGCGGAAGCAGCGAATTTTAGCAGCGGGAGGAGGCAACATTTTTTAAGTAGGGTTTGTGGTGAGTTTCCTTCGAGATCTCTGGTTCCTGGAGGCGTGGAAATAGTTTGTGGAGGATAACGCTCCTCCACTTTGGTTTGAGTTTTCTCACCCGCTCTGCTTTATTTTCAGTTATGTATTTACTTTTCCTATGGAAACAGGCTCTGATGGCCTCGTTAAACTTGATAATGGTATGTTATCGCCTCCATCTCATGCTTTGCCCTCGGCCTCTGATGTTTCTACCTTGCCCTTTGATTCTGTCTCCGCACCCTCGACTACTAAACCTAACCCTAACCCTTCGACCATACCTTTGAAGAAGTCTTTTGCTGAAACAATGGCTCCCAGCAATCATGGGGTCTCCATTGATGCTAGATTTGTGCAGGTGGTGCGAGGCAAGAGATTGTTCAATGAAGATAAGGACTCTCCCACCATTTTGACTGAATTTGTTGTCTCTCCCAATGACACTATGCTTAAAGAAATTGCTATGGAGAAATCTCGGCTCTGTGACACTGCAATTTTTTTTGCTTGTGTAGACATTGAAAAATGCCCTCCTAGGAAGTTTCTTGATGATTGGTTTCATAATTTGTGGAAATTGAAATTAGGGCTTAAAATCTCTTTTTGTAGACAGGTCCAGAAAGGGCTTTTTATTATTTTCTTTGGTAGTCATGAGGGTCAGACTGAAGCCCTAAAGTGACAGTATTGGAATGTCGGTAAAACCTCCTTTAGGGCTTTGGCCTGGTCACCTAATGTAGTCTGTGAAGAAGTTTTGGCTTTGTCTTCACCCAGATGGACGATTATAAAGGAGGTTCCTCCTTTCTTATGGAAATTTCTTGCTCAATTGTTTGCACCATTTGGATCCATTATCATAATCGATGAAACCTCCAGGCTTGTATCTAATTTGGATGTTAGGATTTTAGTCTCTCTTAAACCAGGAATTTATATCCCTCATAAAATTAACTTGAAAATTAATGGAGAAACTATTACCTGCCCGATTGAAATCCTCGGGGGTCTTAACGCCTATTACTTATGTAAAAAAGAAGGACATATTCGGAAGAACTGCCCAATTATTAATAAGAAGAAGACTGAATTGACTCAAGGGGACATTGAGAATAGCATCCCTAATAATAAAGAATTGGCTATTATTCCCTCTACCTTGAACCCTAATAGAAATGTTGATAAACTTTTTGGTCCTCTCACTGGAAAAGGTGATGATAAACCCAGCACTAATAACTTTATAGTTAATCAACCCAGTATGATTCAATACTCTGCCATCTCTGACCTAAGAAACACTTTGAGGGATAATGAGGGTTTTCAAACTGTTAAAAACAAGAAACCTAGGAAAAAGAATGCTCAACAATTGGCCCTTGATCAGTTCCGTGTTACCCCTAAAACTAACCCCTTTTCCACTTTGGCTTCTCGTTCTTTGTTGATTAAAGATGGGCCCCCTGTTGGTAGTATGACCTCCAGTAAGATTTCTTCAGAAGACCAGAGCTTAATTTAGGGTAGGTCTGATGATGCTACCATGAGTGATGTCACCACAGACTTGGGTAGTTGTTCTATTCTGAATGTTGTCCCCCCTTCTCATGATAACACCATTAGCCCTCCCACCTCTACCCTTAACGAATTGGATGATGATTGCCTCATTGAAGTCATACTTGCTAACAAAAGTCCTATTAATACTAAATCTCCAAATCAGGTTGGTGCTAAGTTTAAAGGGAACCTTGGAGATTCTGATTGCATCATGACCCAAACTCTAGATGGATCTCATGCTATTGAGGATTTTGACTTGTTTGGCCCCCAGCCCAACTTTACCCAGCCATTTATTGGTGAGAAAGAGGATGATTCCCTCACAGGATCCAATGGCTCTATCCATATCCTTTACCAGCCACCATACAACAAATAATGCCTATCCAGTCGATGATAGTATGATAGTCAATTGATTAAATTGTTAATAATGGATGTAAATTATGTGAACAAACCTGTAATGTTGAATTCTTAGGATTATAAAGAAATATATAGTCTTTCTTTCTCACGGCAAAATTTTCCTTGCAAGTAATTGTTTGTATGAAATGATTGATTTAATGGTTACCAGTAATTCACATTAAAAATCGATGTATAATTGAACGAATGAAATGTTTCTTTCCATTATAAGAATGGTAATGAAAGTCTTGTGCAATAGTAAACGTTATCTACCTCAAATCTCTTTATGAAAATAGGTGCCAGTTAGTGGCTGTACTTGTCGTATTGGTTAGTGACATGAACTATTTAAAAAATAACAATAGTAAATTGTATTTTCTTTATAGTATTAATAATATAAATTGAATATTAATATTATTTACAAATTAACTTAGAGCAAGACAAATAAATATATGTTTGAAAAGAGTAATGGTACATTCATTTGTCATAGTTTAATATACTTTTAGAGATAGAGAAGCTAGTGCACAAATGACATGTGCTGAAAATATGTCTTTAAAAAGACAAACAATAAAAGAATTAGATGATTTCAAAATAGATAATTCAATGTCAATAAAATGTTTGAATAATTTTATGATAGAATCATTTTAAATAAATAAAAAAGAAATTAATTTGTATTTATTTCTTAATTATAATACCATTTTAAAAACATTAATGCATTTAATGATGAACTTGAAAGACTAACTTACCATTGCACTTTCCATGATTACAATGGTCATCAACCATACCTCTATTTCTGATTAAATTTTATTATACCATTAATTAAAAAAGTAGTTAACGTTGTATTGATCATCAATGTAGTAAAATTAACCATTCAACTTAAAACAAAATAAAAACATCATTATGAAAGGATGTAGGAAAGAACGTAAAACAACAATAAAATAGTATCCAAATTCCATCCACTCCAGCTAACTGCAATCCGCTCAATAATCTCCACGTATAGGCCCCATATGAAAGTTGTTTGAGCAGTAAAACAATGGCCCCAACATATGCCGCGTGTTGTATTATCATAGGCACTACATTAGGAGAATATTATTAATGTTTTTTTAATAACTTAGTCCAATAGTATTCATACGAGGGAATGGTAAAGGGTCTAGTAGAAATAGTTTAATCGAGATTTAAATCACATTATTTTTTATATAATTTAATTCAATAAGTTTTATTTTAAATTTTACTTTAAAATTATGATATTTGATTTTGATTGTATATTTTTCCATGAAAATATTATATAAATCAATTTTTTAATATTTTTAAAATATCATTTTTGATCTCTTAGAAACTAATAATGGTTATTATTAGCTATGTTAAAATAAAATTATATTCTATATAGACAAATAATAGTTTCAACAAAGAAGTGCAAAAGAGTTCAAATGAATAATATTTGTTAGTTAAGTTTTATTTTTCTTAAACATTGAATTCAACATATGAACTTCTAAAGAACATGTAAAATAAAATATGAATATTGACTATGATGTTTCTATCCAAAACCTTTTATTAACATGCTAGTTATACCTATTGTGGTTGTGTGGATCTATTTGTTCTCCATCAAAAATACTTATGGTTGTAGTTTAATTGAAGGTTAAGTTGTAACCGCAATTTCAAACAATAGATAAAATTTAATGAATCCTAAAACCTTGCTGAAAATTATGAATATGGAGTATTCGTCCAAAAAAAGCCCTATAAGAGAAAATTGATTGAGTCAATCAAAATTGAATTAAATCAATTATATCAAATTTTAAATTGAGAAATATTTATTATAACTTTAGTAATAATCAAACCCCAAAAAAATACAAACCTTTAATTGGTTATGGAGTGAACACCTATTAATTAATTCAAGAGAATGAATGCAATAGTACATTGCCTACGGCAAGTACAATAAAGAGAGTTACAAATATAAAAATGTCTAATAGTAAAGAAATGAGTCAAGAAGTCGGTGTAAAGGAGCTTATGTAGATATATACTATTGTTTATACTATGTTTTGTGAATAGAATATTGAATGCATTGAAAGCTATTCAAAACCATTGATTATGTCAGTTGACAATCAATTTTGTAAGGAACTTTCTACAATCTTGATGATCCTTGACATTCTTTACACTAATTGATTCACGATTTTAAAAAAAAAATCTTAAGACTAATTGTTTCATGATTTAAGAAAATCTACATGTTAAAAAGATTTTTTTCATAGTCTAAGATCAACTATAATTATAGTGGTCCTATTCCATATTTTGAGTCTTTTAAAACAATCATTGACATTATTTTTTCTCATATAATTTGAAAAAAAATAGAATGAAAAGTTTCAAATCTTGATTAATTCTTAGTCCTAGTAGTCAAGAATGTAAATTTCAAGTTCTTTATGGTAGTTATGGTCCAAAAAAAAAAAAACAAGCTTATCTTTTTATTGGTTTATCATCCACCGAAAAGCCTTCCTAATTTCACCAAGTAAACCCTATTTGGTATTTTGAATGCTCATTATTGATTACTTTCAAACATCTTATTTAGTGTTTCTTAGAAGTTAAGCTAGTTGAAGTTCATTGACTAATTACTAAGTCATTAAGGTATGATTTTATTTTTATGAAATAGGTTTCTCTTAGAGGATTGACCAAAAATTCTTGCTAAATTGGCTTAGTGTTTTTATTAGGATGGCAGGGGCCTTGAATCCAAAGACAAGAAGTCACATTGCAACATTAAACAAGAGCACAGTTTTGAAACATAACAGCTTGTAGAAAAACCAATCGTCAATTAGCAAATCTATCAAAAACCTTTGCCAAAAATTTTAAACAAAAGCACTTAATACCTCTAACATTACAGAGATTAACCATACTATTATTCTTCAGTAAAAACAAACTGATAAAACTAGCAGTTAGAATCCTATTGAAAATAAAATTGATGTCCATGTTTATCTTTAAAAAAAAATAACAATAAAGACAAAGAGTTTAATATAGCATAAAAATAAACAAGAAGAATTATCTAGCAGAACATAAAAGAAAATCATTTGAAACTATTTGCAACCTCCTAGTTCTTAAAGAGGCATTTGACATCCTTCCTCCAGACCTCTGCTTCTTCATCCTACAAGGTTATTAAATTCTTCACGATCATCTTATCTGCACTTTTTTCAAATTATCCATGTACCTATTTCTTGCATTGACAAACCAATGAAGCACCGAAAGCTCTCCACCAACTCCTTTACTTAAAAAACCCTTTACATTTTTCTATGTTAATATCAAGGCTGGTAAACTGCTCCATTAGACTTCCCAACATTATTCTAGAAGCCATTTTAAATTATTTAGAAGTTACCAATTGCCTCCTGAAACCGAGAGATGATAACTTGCTCTTTAGGTCACCAGTGAGGTTGTTCACATGAGGGAGGCTAACTGAACACTATTCACATAGAAGAGATTAGGCGAAGTAAACATATCTAACTGCCACCTGCCATGTCTTCATTTTTAATATTATATTTCTGTAGCTTTTTTTATCTTTATCAGGCTGTTGACTTCGAGAAACCATTATATAACTAATATTCTAATCAAACACAAACATGTAATGTTTAAGAAACATGTTCTTTCCTTATAAAATAATTGAGCTCACATGATACAGCTTCAAGAAGCAAGGTGTTAAAGACTAAATTCTAAATTAGAATCCCTGTTATCCAGCGTATTCTTTTAGAGTGTGATAAGAGAAATCACAGTACAAGGGATGAAAAATAAAATAGAATATAAAAACAAAAGCAATTTGCTACTTATGAGAGTTCCAAGAAGATAAACATGTGCTAAGAAAAGAAGGCCACCTTTAAACATCACATACTAAGGAGAGAGTTAAGTTTGAAAAAAAAGAGTCAATTTTGACTATTTAACATTTTTATGTAAGAATGAGGTTAGTGTGTGATGTTTAAGCCATCTAGAAAAAGAATGATTAAAATAATAATAGGTCAGCAAATTTTGTGGAGATGCGGCTATCCTTTGACCAATTTTCAAAAAATCAAAAATATCATGAATTTTTCCAAAAGAAAATGATCTTCATGATCTACATAGTTTGTTAGAAAAAAATCATGTGGAAAAAAAAAAGTTAGACTTTGTTTTATCTTTAGTACCTTTTTTGTTAGGGGATTAGCCTGTAATACTCACCCAATTAATACTTATACTTACAACTTGATTATAGTTTCATGTGGGCTCATGATTTAACAAAGAATGTCATTTTTCGAAAATATTAATAGAATTGTTGAAAGAAAGTTTTCTATATAGGATAATTGTACCCTATACATTAATTGTAATTTTGTAAAGAGTAATTTTTATTTGTTTCCAATATTTCAAATTTAAATGACAATTAGATCATTATTTAGAGGTGAATTATGTAAAAGTAATTTTAATAGGTCTTAAGTGAATATGATGTTATCTTAATTGATGTTATATAAATTAGGGTTTCAAAAGGAAAATATTTAAACAACAATCTACTTTATTACATGAAGAAACTACAATAAGAAAATTTCACTTGTCTGACTATTCAATTAATTTACACCAATCACCACTAATTATTTTTCATCAATTTGATTTGTTGATTTTCTACCCCTAGTGTGGGTCCATAATTCATATTATATTTATATAAAAAATTAATCTAAGATACATATATAATTTTACTAACATTATTATTTATGAGTTATTTAAAATAAATAATTTAAATTAATTTAATTTTTTAAGCATTACTGTCTATTATATTTTTTCATGACAATATACACAGATTTTTACTATTTTACTAACATTTGTAAAAATGTATTCTTAAAATTGAAATAAAACTATAACAATTTTTTATCTAAACTATCTACTGAAAGTACTTGTTTTATATTGAGTTTTGAAACTTAAGTGTAATAACAAATAACAATATTTGTAAAATTTTAATTAAGATTGTTTATTAAGTTTATACAATTTTTTTTTAAAACTTTTTTTTGCTCGGTAAATGGCCAAAGCCATGATTCATTTTATTAGATTGAAAACAAAATTTACATATAGTTCCCCCATTCTGAGAAGCAGAGGTAGGAAAGAACAGGGAAAGAAAACCTTCTGTCTTGCTCGGGACCGCAGTCCTATATTATACATTCATAAAAGGGGCATACCCCAGTAATTACATGAATCTAGAGTTTACAATAGTTTAATTATCTTTCTAATGAGGTTCCAAATTGGTGAAAAGATTATCTGCATTTGATTTAAATTAACCACCATCAACAAATGTTAAGGGTTAAAGATAAACCAAAAGTAACAAATCTCAAAAGGGAACCAAGGGGAGTCATTTCAAAATAATAAATGAAATCATTATGAAGATAATAAGATGGATTAAATCTATTATAATTATTAATTGATCTGCCATTAGCTCAATTATATTGATTTACAATTAACCCAATTATATTTACATTTGTGAAAATTTGATTATAGTGCATGTGGGGACCAAAGTTCTTATATCTAAACATTATTAATTTTCATGCACAATATAAGAGGTGGTTTAATCAAAGACAATATGTCAAAGTTAAAACAATTATCTATAACCCATGGGGAGCAAACCGAGAGCAAATCACAAGCATCTACGGAGATGTGTTGATTCTCCCATTGTCAACACTGATAAACATTAAATTCTAGTTTTAATAAAGATTAGCATAAAGCCTTGAAAAGGTGGTGGGTCTATACCAAAATTACTATTGGAACATGATCAGAAGTGCCAAAATGTACGAACCAAAACCATTAGCAGAAAAAGGGCTGAGAATAGCTAAAAACAATTTTCATTCATATATATTTAAGTTTACAGTAACATCCGTATCCAAATTTATATTGAAAAGGACACTAAATTAAAAGAAGTCTTGTTAATTGCTACGTCCTAATTATAGTTAGAACAAGTTTTATATAGAGGCGTTCTTGCTAAAAATAGAGCTTTACATGCCAAAATTTTGGGTCGAATTCTTATAAAAAATGACCCAAGAGCTATTTTAGTCATTCTTTTTTGAAAACTATTATGATTTTCGAAGCTTCGTGTAGAGTGGTTTCCTTAGATCCTGGGGGAATTCGTAGGTTGACCTACCCCTGCTTGTTTTGTCATAATTTGGAAGACAAAATTCCACATCCTCCATGTTGTTGAAGTCCACATCTGGGTGGATATAGGCATCAAACGCCCTTAGGTAATTGGTTAACTAGACCCTTTCTAGATCTTCGATGATTCCCCTCCATCTTAGCAGAAAATTGATACTCAACTCCATTCATGACCACTCGTTAAAAAATTGGATATTATCCCTAATTACCATGCAAGGGCGTCGCGAACTCCTTCCCATTTTTGGGCTGTTAACTTCAAATTCCATATATGCCTCTGGGAGAGGAATGTGAAGCCAAGCATAAATGTTTGCAACTACTAGCTCCAGCTTCACTAACCAGCAAGGGTCAAAAATATTGTAGGTTATCCTAATAATGTCCCATTTCTCAACCCCCGCTCGAACCAAGCATCTTACCTAGAGCCCTACTATATCACTATTAGTCCTCCACGAGTAATCATATTTGAATACTCCTTCTCCTAAAGCCCGACTGACAGCTATACGACTCATATCATCTATGGGCCTCAAAATTCTATTCCATCGCTCCTGTGTAATTGGCCCACAGAAGGCCATGGTGAGATTTTCATATGTATGAAATAGACAAATGTTAGAATCCATAGCACCCAAACTTTACCACTACCTATTTTACTACTAAAACCTAATGCGGGCTGAAGAGTGTTGCAAAATAGCCCCAGAATTACTGATAAATAGGTGAGGTTGAAATTTCTAGATGCCTAATAATGAAAAAGGCATATGATTAATGTTGCTCCTCAAAAAATCATCATATCAAAAGGATATCCTAGCTTAAGTGAAAGATTACCCATAAGATGATACTGTGGCCAAAATGTGTGAGATCACTATATTGCATCATAGTTAGAAAGAAAATGATTATTTTGGCTTTGCCAAGGGTTAATATTAATGATTGTATGTTAAAGTATTAAAACCATTAGTGCTAAGATTGGCTAATGTATCAGCCTCCTTGTTGCCTTCTCTAAAAATGTGTTTAAATCTCATTTGTTCAAATGCCGCTAGAGATTTAATAATGGCTTCTAATTTGGAATTTAATACCCAATTTGGGGTAACTCCTTTCTAGAGAGCATTAATAATAATTTGTGAGTCCCCTTCTATAATACTTTTTTTAATATTAAGTTTAATACATAGGTTAATACCTTCTTATATGACTTCGAGTTCAGCTATATTATTAGATGCCATGTCTAATGACTTTGATCTTTTAATGATCCATTCACCTAAATCATCCTTCATGATACATCCAATTCCTGCTTTACTGGGATTTCCTCTAGAAGCCCCATCAAAATTCAATTTCTTCCAACCAGGTGGGTGAGGCTCCCATTTGGAAGAAAGTCTAGCAAGGTCATTCTTCTTTTTATAGTAAAGGGGGGGATTGATTAATAATGGCCATCATTTTTTAATTTCAGCATCCCAATCAAAGAAAGATCCCTCTTCTCTAGGTCTCTTTCTGAGATCACTATTCATTACTTCTGAGATTGCTACTTCTATTTTTGAAAATAGGGCTTGTTCCAAAGAGTATTGATCTAAGAAGATTTGGTGATTACGTTCTTTCCAAATTTCCCAAAGAGCTATAGCCGGGGATATGCTCCAAAGTTTGCCATAGATTTTCTTTGGATCCTCTTTGGGTCAACCCATCAAATTATCTTCCCAATTGCGTGCTAATGGGGAAGACCAATTCAATTTACTTTGAAGCCATCTCCAACATTCCTGAGAAAATTTGCATGAGAATAAGAGGTGTTCTGCATTTTCTTCCTCTTCTTTATAGAGGGTACACCTAGATGGCCCTTCAAATCCCATTTTTCGAATCCTATCTTCTGTTAGAATTTTCTTGTGCATGGCGATCCAGAGGAAAATTCCTACTTTAGGAAGACCTGCTGGATCCCAACATAGGTTCAAAGGTAGGGAGCTAACTTCCCATTGCTATGAGTTTGTGATCATCATGTATCCTTCTCTAACTTTATAGATTCCATCCTTTGATGCTGCCAAGATTAGCTTATCCTCCCTACCTTTAATTGTGATAGTCCAGGATTTTAATAATGATTCCATTTTATCCTTTTCCTCCTAATTGATATCACATTCAAAGAGTGATTTCCATGTCCATACCTTACCTATATCTAATTTAGTATCCTCTATATAATCTTTTACTTTTGTACCCCATACTATTTTAAGATGTGATATTGTTTTAGGAGAAAAAATTGAATTAATCAAAGGAGGGTTCCCATTCTAAGAATCTTCCTAGAATAATGCTTCATCTCCATTCCCTATATCCCATGTGAGGTATTTGGAAATCAGTCTTCGATTATTCAAAGGAAAGTTCCAACCTGCTGATCCTTTGGGGGGAGAATTAATTCTAAATAATGAAGTTTTATCTAGTAGATTTAGATATTTATTGTATAAGATTTTTGCCAATTCCCTATCTCTTTCTTGATAAAGTCTCCAAACTTGTTTGGCTCCTAAAGCTTTAGTCTGCCATTCTAGATTCTTAATACCTAATCCATCATATTCTTTTGGTTTGCAGATTTTGTCAGCTAATTAGTGCTATTTTTTTCTTATCCTCCAATCCTTTCTAGAAGAAATTGCATAGTTTTCTTTCCAATTTAGAATTAACGTGTTTGGGTAGGTGAGAACAAGACATTTGGTATGAAGGGATAGCTGTCAGAACTACTTTAATCTTTGTAGCTCTCCCTGCCTTTGTTAACCATCTTCCTTTGTATGATTCAATTTGAAAATCAATTTTCCTGAGTATATGCTCCCAGCTAGGATTAGTTTGCTTATTCTTATCAAGGTGAATCCTTAAATATCTAAAAGGAAATTCGCCTTTTCTAAATCCTAATTTTTGATAGATTTGATCTTCAACTTCATTATCAGTATTTAGAAAGAAAATTTCTGATTTCTTAGTGTTGATCATTTTCCCAGATGCCTTTGTATATGTGTTTAAAATATATTGCATATGGTCAGCCTCTTCCATCATACTCATTCGAGCTAGAATCATGTCATCAGCAAATTGTTCGTGGGTGGTATTTTCAACTCTGTTTGTGACCTTCATCCGAATAATTTTGTTCTCTTCTTGCGCTACTTTAATTGCCCTCCCAAATATTTCTTTATAATAAAAAAGAATGGGGACATAGGGTCTCCTTGTCTGATACCCCTTGATATATTAAAGAAGCCTTCCAGGGTACTGTTGATAAGAATCAAGATTTTGGGGGTTGAAATACATTGGAAAATAATGCTAATCCATAATTTGGAGAAGCCAAATACCTCTAAGGTTTTACAAAGAAATCTCCAATCTACCTTGTCATATGCTTTTTGTATATCAAGTTTTAGAAACATACTAGCTTCTTTATTTTTTAATGCTGAATGGATAGTTTCCTATATACTTGAGATACCATCTAGAATAGATCTACCAGGGGCGAATCCTGTTTATTCTTCTGAGATGAGTTTACGCAGAAAGCTTTTGAGCCTATTGGCTACAATTTTAGAGAATACTTTATATATATAGTATTACATAATGCGATAGGCCTAAAATCTCCAAGTGTTATGCTTTCATGCTTTTTAGGGATAAGGGTTAAGAATGTATGATTAATTTCAATTAATATGGATCCACTATTACGAGTTGCTTCTAAGGCTTTCCACAAATCCACACCTATTATATCCTAGCATTTTTGAAAGAAGAATGCCTGGAAGCCATCTAGACTCGGGGATTTATCCGAGTTCATACTGAAGAGTGCAGTTTTAAACTCGGTAAGAGTAAAAGGTTCGCTAAGGAATCTATTATCCTCCTTAGTGATCAACTTGGGAATGGGTTTCAACATTTCATCTTGGGAAAATTTATTTGATGAGCCAAAGTTATTAAACGTGTCATAAAAGTGTTCTATAAAAGTTTCAACAATTTTGACTGGATTCTCCATTTGCTCCTCCTCTAGGTTTCTAATTTTGGTAATATTAATATAATTTATATTGTGAATGGTACTATTATGATTTTTTTTTGTGTTGCTATCTCCTTCTAGGAGCCATTTTTCTCTGGATTTCTACCTCCAGAACATTTCTTCTTTTGCTGGAATTTCTTCATGTTTCGAGAGATATTCTTTCTCTAGTTGGTAAGATTCATTATTCATTCCTTTCATTATAATCTTTTCTTTTAATTTACTCATTTTATCTTCAATGTCTAACTTTTCTTTAAAAATGTTTTTAAAGTGTATCTTGTTCCAATTTAAAATCTTATTTTTTTATTTTTTTAGTTTGGAGACTAGGTAGAACATTTTTTATCCTTCAAACTAATCCTCCTTCCACCAATTGTTAATCTGATCCATAAAACCTTTATCCATAAACCACATTTTCTCACATTTGAAAGGATTTCTACTAGGTTTACTCTATTCTTTGATCTCCATTTTCACTGGGAAATGATCAGATCCTGCCATAGGTAATATTTTCGCAACGATAAGATTATCCATACTTAATTCACCTTTTAGAAGAAAACTGTCTAGCCTTTCAACAATGTAGCAAAATCCCTTCCTTTGATTATTCCAAGTGTAGATTCCATTCTTAGTTTTGATATCTAAGAGAGAGTCCCTCTAAATCCAATTTTTAAATCCTCCCATAGCTCTATTAATTTTACTATTCCCACCTTGTTTTTCCTCCATGCTCAAGACCGCATTAAAGTCTCCACCTAAGATGGCTATTTCTTGAGGCATTGAATTAAGAAATGAACTGATCTCATTCCATACTTCCATCTTGTCATCTGTAGCTATCGGTCCATACACATTAATTATTACTATTTTCAAGTTTGATTTTGTGCTAACGACTCTTATTCCCATCCAATTAAGTTGAGAGGAGATCATTTCAATATTGATTTTTCGGGGGTTCAAAATTATTCCTAATCCTCCTGAAGCTCCCTAAGACTACTAAAATTCTGATTTCCATTTTCCCAGTTTTCGATCTAATTTTAATCCTTCCTCTTGGCTAAGTTTAGTTTCTTTTAATAATAAGATATCTATGTCGAATTGGGTGAGGTTACACTTTAGCAAGCATTTTTTGCTAGGGGTGTTAACACCCCTAGCATTCTAGGTTGTTATCTTCATTGCTCCTTGGGAAGGAACTTCCCCTTCCCGTTGTTCAATATATCAGAGATTTTTACTTGATCCTTAACCTGCCCTGCTACCTCTCTAAGTTCTTTAAGTGATTTCCTTCCACGTTTCTGCTTAGATTTTCCACAAATTGGAGTTTTCAATCCTTCCTAATTCATAGCAATGCCTATATTATCAAGGTTTTTCTCTTCTAATACCTTCTCTACTATAGAGGAGATCTCCCCCTCCTGAAGTTCCTCTAAGATTATTTCTTTGATTAACAAATTACTGATTTGCAAATTTTCCTTTGATACAATTTGGGTGGGCTTTGTTACATCATTCTCTTTGTGACATTCTTTATTTGTATGGCTATTTAGTTCTTCATAACCCCAAATGGATTCTATATCTATAGAATGTGGAGTTACTCTTGTTACTGATCCATTATCCTCTTTATCTAATGTAAACATATCTTTCCCATTGCTGGGAGTTTGACAAAACTTGTAATTTTTCTTCTTTCCATTCTTTTTGATAGTTATATTGCTCCACTGGGCTGATTCTGTTGGTGGAAGGATGACTCCTTCTTCAATATCATCATTTGGATTTGTTGTATTTTGCAATGTTTCTAGAGCTTGCTCTACTCTATTTTCTGACCTTTTTTCCTTTGATCTAAGTTAAATTGATCCAAAGTGTGTCAATTCTCCCTCTGCCTTGTTGTCCTTAAACCAATTTGCACTCATTTCTGGTATGTCTCCTGATTCCATAACTTGAACCGCTTTCCCTTTATGCTCCTTATGCAACTCTTCTGCTAATAGACTTTGATCTATCAAATCATTTTGAATTAGCAGGGTTTCATGGTGAACTTGGTTTAATCTAACAATATTCAATTCCATTTCTTCAATGGCCTCTTTTTCTTTCTAGCAGTCCTTGCATTTCTTGAATTTATTTAGTGAATGCTGATAACTGATCTTCTCTTCCCCTTCTTTTTCCTTTGATTTATCCACATCTTCTTTACTAGTTTTTGGTGCAGTTCTGCTATTTGAGGATCTTTTTTCATAATTTTTTGTTTCTTGAAGGAATGGAGTTGTTGCAATAGCCATTTCTGCTCTCCCTGATGTCTTGCCTGTGTTTCTTTTAGTTTTTAAATGATTTTTGATGTTATTGATAATTTAAGATTTAGCAAAGTTGGCATCTAATGTTTTATGTATTTCTCCTAAGTATTCTTCAAAATTTAACTTGTATATAGATCTATTTGTAATGATCTTCCTATTTACAAGTTGATTTTGATCTGATTTAACCAAAACCCTAATCCTGTTGGCTTTATTTAGGTTGTCTTCAAAACCTATTACATTTCACAGAGAGTTGCCAATTTTTCTAATGGTGGATTCTTCCATTAATTCTAATGGGATTTCTTTACATTCCATCCATTTGATCATTACCATATTTTCAATATGAGTTTTGTTGAAGTTAGGTTGCCATTTTAAAAATTTAATGTGATGTCCTTTATAATATAATGGATCTGATTTTAAAATTTCCTCCTTCTCCTAAATATTTCTACATAAAATGAACCAAAATTTATCTGAAAACGAGTTAAGGGTACTTACCTTGTTGCCCCAAACCGTGGAAATGATGCTTACCAGCTTAGATCTCCTCCTTGGCGGACCATTCCAATACCTATAGATGCCCTTATCCTAACAATCCTTCCATCTTCTTTCATTATAAGAGTTTCTTATAATTATTTCTTCGCCTAATGAATATTGATTGGTAAGGATTTGTTTAGAGCTGGTTGTGGTTCTTTCCTTGTGTGCTAGTTGTTTTGTCTTTTGATGCGGAGGTATGTAAATCGATTTTTCTCTCTCAGTGTGATTAATTTGCAAGTTACTCTCATGGATTTGCTTCGATGGAGCCATTGAGTTTATGGAAGACTTTTCCTTTTTCTTTCCAAGAGGGATCGCATTCACTTCTGAAATCCATCGAGGCTTTTTAAGGTGTGCCTTCTGATTGAAGTTCTCCTTCAGTTTGGAGCTAGGGTTAGGCTCAAAATTTGTCACAAATTTAGTTTGATAATTGAATGACTTTTGTTTTGACATTTTTTCTTCTGCGACATCTGGTTTTTGCCGATTTTGGGGCCAATTTCTCCTTCTCCGCACTAATTACCAGCCATCTTCTTTTTTGTGAGGATAATTGCCACAAATTTCTGAGATTCACCTGGTGTGTTGTCGAACATATGAATCAAAACTATGAGTTTTCACTTTACCAATATCTCCTTGCCCTAAATTTACCTGCGTAATGACTTCAAATTTATTTATTTGTCACCAGAGGAGGTTGGGGAGTTGTTTTCTACTGGAACACAACAAATTTTGAGAAAGGGCAACTGAATTTGGGATATAATTTCACTTTTTTTGCCATTTTATCAAAGCAGAGCAATGCTTTTATAATTATTTAGTTTATACAATTTTTTTAATTCCATAGAACTTATAATTTATATTTCAATCTGAAAAATAAATTTAAATCTATGAAATTTGATAGAATAAAATTTAAAATGAATATATAATTATATATAATCTTTAGTTTTGTAAATTACCTAATTCTTAAAAATCTTCTAAAATAAATTATATATTGTTAACAAACATGGAAGAAACCTAAACTGTATAAATAAAAATAAACTTTTTAAATTTTTTCCTTTCAAATAAGTAAAAAAAAAATTCATAATCAAATTAGATACACCCAACTTCCAATAGTAGTACCATATGAAACATGGTCTGTTACTTAATTGAACCAAATTTGCCTTTCCAATCATGTAATCGATGGGAAAAGTGAACAATGGTGTTCATAAAATAGAGATTTGGTTTAAGTTCGTTGTGGGGCACCAGATTGAGAGCACGAAAATAATGAGCCGCTTCTTGTTCATAATCGATTATTTCATTGTGGCATTCTGTTGTATATAGCAACATATAAACTAAAATATTACTGTTTGGTAAAAATTTCATCTATTTGAATAAAAATAAAAAGAATAAATTTTTTGTTTTAAATTAATTGAGTTTCTTTTTCCTACAGAAGGATTTGACAAATAGTGGAGTTTGATTTTTTAATATTTTTTAATCTTTTGTATTGGAAACCACTAGGGAATGGTAGTTTTGCAAACTCTGTTTTTAGTTTGTATTAAAAATAGCCATGACATTGCGCCAATCTCTATCAAAATTGGCAATGCATGTTTACTCTATACTCATTAGAAGCAATCAATTTCTGTCCTATCAAGAATTCATTTGGTGCCAATGTGATCATCAATTGATTAATAAATTATTGTATGTGCTTGTACATAACTGAAATTAAACTAAATTTAAAAACTATTACCACATAGATTGTGTTGGAAGAATTTTAGAGTGCAAATGAAGTGTTTTGGCCAACATAATTTCCAAAGATATGCTTAAACATCTCACACTATTGTACAAAAGCTATGGATTGTGTTTTGTAATGATATTCTATTATATTATTTTTCTCTTATTTTTTAAAGCATGATTTAAAGAAATAGACCAAGGATGCATTGTTATATTGTGGTGACTGATCAGGAAAGTACTATACATACTTCATAAATTCTTTGGGGCTCGAGACATCACCTCCCAATTTTTTTTTAGCCCTATTGTATCAGGATTTTGGGCTAATAAGTAATTATTAATTATAACCCTAAAGTGGTGAAAATACTTGTATAAAAGAGCTTAGGGTTAGGGATTGTTTTATAGTTGTGATGTGAAATTGGTTCATGCGGCGGTATTGAGCTGTAAGGGATTACATATTGTAATCAGGTTGTAATCACTAGATCATAATAATATCAGACTTGCTGTTTGGTGGACATAACCCAGAAATTGGGTGAATCACATTAAATCTTGGTGTCTTATGTTCATTTCTGTGTGATTTATTATTTTCTATTATTGGTTATATTTTGCATGTAATTTTTATTTGTGTCCATGGTTTAATTCTGACAAGTGATATCAGAGAGAGGTTATTTTTTCAGTTATCCTCTATAGGAAAGTCTCATGGTTGAGTGGGAGTCTCAGGGTAGAGTGGGAGTGATGGTAGAGAAGGGTAAGCTAAGGTTTGATAGGTTTAATGGGCAATACTTCCAGTTATGGAAGATGCAAATGGCAGACTATCTTTATCAGAAGGATTTATGGAAGCCGTTAATAGGCAAAGCCAAGAATTAGGGATCTATGTCAAATGATGAATGGGATCTTTTGGACAAAATGACACTTGGAAGGATTTGATTATGCCTAGCACCATTAGTGGCATTTAATATTAGAAAAGTGAAGACAACAAAAGAGTTGATGAAAACCCTAGCGATACTATATGAAAAGCCCTTTGCTTCAAATAAGGTATCTCTCATGAAGCATTTATTTAATATAAAAATGGTAGAAGGTGGATCTATTACATATCATTTAAATGAGTTTAATACTATTACTAGCCAATTATCTTCTGTGGGTATCAATTTTGTGGAAGAGATTAGGGCTCTCTTGATTTTGTGTTCTTTTCCTAAAAGTTGGAATGACTTGGTAATGGCTGTGAGTAATTCTATTCCTAGATCTAGTACCCTAAAATATGATTATGTGATCGGTGTTATTCTGAGTGAGAAAACTCATAGAAAATCCTTAGGTGGATCTACATCAAGAAGTGCTTTGAATACACAAAGTAGGGGTAGAACAACTGAGAGAGGAAGTAATTTTAGAAATCGTGGGAAATCAAGAAGAAAGTCAAAGGGGAGGAGGTCTCACTAAGAGGACCAAATGATTGCTGGTACTATGGGAAATTAGGTCATAAAAAGAAAGATTATTGGAATCGAAAGAAAAATGAAGGAGATAAACCAAATGGAGACAAGGAGGCAAATATGGTAAGTAAAAAATCTGAAGAGGATGCTTTGCTTCTATCTTTAGAAAGTGTTGATGATTCATGGGTTTTAGATTCTAGTGCTTCATTTCATGCTACACCTCATAAAGGTTATTTTATTGATTATGGGGTAACTGCACAAAGTTGTGGTGCCAAAAGGGGGGTATAAGTGGACACCTTTTTCCTGAAATCAGCAAATTCTGGACTTCAACAAGAATTTGAAGATAGTTACGCTCAAAATTTTTAGATATGACAAAAACAAAAGTCGTAGTCCTTTGAATCTAGTTTCTAAACTACTAATTTTTTTTCAAAATGGTTTAGTTTTAGGTCCTCAAAAAAGGGGGCCACAGAAAGTGGTACTGTTTATTCCAAAAAAACATAACATAGTACAAAGTGTGGCCCCCCTAAAATTTTAACTTTTTTTTTGAAATTCTTTAATCGCTCTGGTCAAAAGTTACCTAACACTATGTAGTTTATCCCAGATTTTTCGGGTAATTTTATAATGTGTATTTTTTGTTTAATGAATTTTTAAATTAGACACATCCCAAAAATGTGAAATATCTGTGTGCTCCCCCTAGAAATGATTGAAAACTAATCTAAAATCAAAACTTCTTTTTTTCAAAGTGTGTAGAATGGAGTCTAGTTTCTAAAAAAATAAGTTGTTACAAAATTTGATGAATGAGCTAAAATCTACAGCCCAATTAGTACATGGTGGTTTTTGAAAAAAAATGAACATACATTCAAAAGAAATTATAGATGAAAGACTTAAAATAGTTCAAATTAAAAATAAATTATATGGTTAGATAGCTAACACAGAGACCTATAATGTTATGTAACCTGATCTTATCGATACCCAACCACGAAGAATCTTGAAGGGGAGCACACAAGAAAAATCAATCATTTTTTGTATGTTTGCTGGAAAACACGTCTCAGACCTATTTATAAACTCCAAACCTTTGGGTTGGATCTCCAAGGCAAAACCAAGCCTTAGGCTTGGTTTTAATGCAAAGCTGTGAATAGCGCGTGCGCCCTATAGCGCGCATGCCCTATTAAAAAGCTATTGAATTTGAGGTAGTGCGCACGTGCTATAGTGCGCACGCACTATTGAGACCTAAATTGCAAATCAAAACCAAGAGAGAGCTGGGGGGGTGGGGCGAGGGAATGGCTATTTGTGTGTGTGAGAGAGATAGAGAGAAAGTAGGGGATGGGAGAGGGGAGAGAGGAAGTGAGAAAGAGTAGGGGTGGCAGAGAGAGTATAGGATAGGAGATAGAGGAAATGTGAGAGAGTAGGGGTGGCAAAGAGAGTACAAGATGCAAGAGAGAGGAAGTGTGAGAGAGAGAGTAGAGGTGGCAAAGAGAGAGTATGGGATGGGGGAGAGAGATTGAAAGTAGGGGATGGGAGAGAGAGGAAGTGTGAGAGAGAGTACAAGTTGGGAGAGAGAGATTGAGAGTAGGGGATGGGGGAGAGAGAGAGTAGGTGGTGGGAGACGGAGTGGGAGAGGAAGAGCGAGAGAGAGGAGGATGGGAGTGCATGTGTGTGAAAGAGAGAGTAGGGAATGGGAGAGGGGGAAGATAGAGTAGCTTGAGAGAGAGTAGGGGATGGAAGAGAGAGTAGGGGATGGAAGAGAGATTAGGCGATGGGAGAGGGAGTGGGAGAGGGAGAGAGAGAGGGGGGATGGAAATGTGTGTAAGAGAGAAAGAGAGAGAGTGTGAAAATGTGAGAGAGGGTAGGGGGTAGCAGAGAGAGAGTAGAGAGGGAGAGAGAGTGAGAGAGAGAGAGAGAGTGAGAGAGAGTGAGAGTAGGCAGTGGGAGAGGGAGAGCGAGTGAGATAAAAAGTAGAGGATGGGAGAGGAGAGAGGGGGGATGGGTGTGTGTGAAAGAGAGAGAGTAGGGAATGAGAGAGGGGAGAGAGAGTAGGCAATGGCAGAGGGAGTGGGAGAGGGAGAGAGAGGGTGGATGGAGGAGAAAGAGATTAGGCAATGGTAGAGAGAGTGGGAGAGGGAGAGAGAGGGGGGATGGAAGTGTGTGTAAGAGAGAAAGTAGGGGATGAGAGAGAGTGTGAGAGAGTAGGGGTGGCAAAGAGAGAGAGTGAGAGTAGGGGATGGGAGAGAGAGGGAGAGAGAGAGAGATATATAGTAGGCAATGGGAGAGGGAGTGGGAGGGAGAGGGAGAGGGGGAATGGAAGTGTGTAAGAGAGATAGAGTTGGGGATGGGAGAGAGTAGGCAATGGGAGAGGGAGTGAGAGAGAGAGATGGGGGGGAATGGGAATGTGTATAAGAGAGATAGAGTAGGGGATGGGAGAGAGTGTGAGAGTTTGAGAGAGAGTACGGGGTGGTAGAGAGAGCTTGTATAGGATGGGGGTGAGAGAGAGAGAGAGAGAGAGTATGAGAGAGAGTAGGGGATGGAAGAGAGAGAGTGAGAGTAGGGGATGGGAGAGAGAAAGTAAAGAGGGAAAGAGAGTACTTGAGAGAGAGAGAGATAGTAGGTGGTGCAAGAGGGAGTGGGAGAGGGAGAGAGAGGGGGGATGGGAGTGTGTGTGACAAATATAGAGAGTAGGGGATGGGAGAGGAGAGAGAGAGGGGGGGGATGGGAGTGCGTGTCTATGAAAGAGAGAGAGTAGGGGATGGGAGAGGGGAGAGAGAGAGTAGGGAATGGGGGAGAGGGAGCGGGAGAGGGAGAGAGAGAGAGAGGGGGAATGGGAATGTGTGTAAGAGAGACAGAGTAGGGGATGGGAGAGAGTGTGAGAGTGTGAGAGAGAGTAGGTGGTAGCAGAGAGAGCTCGTATGGGATGGGAGAGAGAGAGTGAGATTAGGGGATGGGAGTGTGAGAGAGAGTAGGGGATGGGAGAGAGAGAGTGAGAGTAAGGGATGGGATGGGAGAGAGAGAGAGTAGAGAGGGAGAGAGAGAACTTGAGAGAGAGAGAGAGATCTAGTAGGCGGTAGGAGAGGGAGAGGGAGAGAGATAGGGGGGATGGGAGTGTGCGTGACAGATGTAGAGAGTAGGGGATGGGAGAGAAGAGAGTGGGGGGATAAGAGTGTGTGCGTCTGTGAAAGAGAGAGAGTAGGGGATGGGAGAGAGTGTGAGAGTGTGAGAGAGAGTAGGGGGTGGCAGAGAGAGAGTACGAGATGGGAGAGACAGAGTGAAAGGATGGGAGAGATAGAGTGAAAGGATGGGAGAGAGTGAGAGAGAGAGAGTAGGGGGCGGCAGAGAGAGAGAGAGAGAGAGTATGGGATGGGAGAGACATAGTGAAAGGATGGGAGAGAGTGTGAGAGAGAGTAGGGGATGGGAGAGAGTGTGAGAGAGAGTTGGGAATGGGAGAGAGAGAACTTGAGAGAGAGAAATAGTAGGTGACCTGGGAGAGGGAGTGGGAGAGGAGGAGAGAGAGGGATGGGAGTGCGTGTGACAAATCTAGAGAGTAGGGGATGGGAGAGAAGAGAGAGGGGGGATGGGAGTGTGAGTGTGTGTGTGTGTCTGTGAAAGAGAGAGAGTAGGGGATAGGAGAGAGTGTGAGAGTGTGAGAGAGAGTAGGGGGTGGCAAAGGGAGAGTACGAGATGGGAGAGACAGAGTGAAAGGATGGGAAAGAGTGTGAGAGAGAGTAGGAGGTGACAGAGAGAGAGAGTACGAGATGAGAGAGACAGAGTGAAAGGATGAGAGAGAGTGTCAGAGAGAGTAGGGGATGGGAGAGAGTGTGAGAGAGAGTTGGGGATTGGAGAGAGAGAGAGAGTAAGAGTAGGGGATGGGAGAGAGAGAGAGAGTAGAGAGGGAGAGAGAGAACTTGAGAGAGAGAGATAGTAGGTGGTGGGAGAGGGAGTGGGAGAGGAGGAGAGAGAGGGATGGGAGTGCGTGTGAGCGATCTAGAGAGAGGGGGATGGGAGAGGGGAGAGAGAGAGGGGGATGGGAGTGTGTAGATGCAAAAGAGAGAGTTTAGGGGATGGGAGAGGGGAGAGAGAGAGTAGCGGATGGGAGTGTGTGTAAGAGAGAGTAGGGGATGGGAGAGAGTGTGAGAGAGAGTAGGAGGTGGCAGAGAGAGAGAGAGTAAGAAGTGGGAGAGGGAGTATGGGAGTGTGTGTGAGAGATCTAAAGAGTAAAGGATGGGAGAGGGGAGAGAGAGAGAGTGTAGGGGATGGGAGAGGGGAGAGAGAGTAGGAAGAGAGAGAGAGTAGGGAGAGAGAGAGAGTAGGGAGGGTGAAGAGTGATGTGTTCTATTATAGTGCGTACGCGCTATAGCGTGTACGCACTATGTGAAATCACCTAAAAATGGTCAAAAAGCAACTTTGGGGCCCATTTCATTCATTCTCTACTTTTGTTCTGTTCTGCACTCTGTTATCCCGACAGAAATAGCGAGTTTCAACACATCAAACATTCTTTCAAAGTGGCAAACACTATTTCAAGCTAACAAACACTATTTCAAGGTGGCAAACACTTTTGGAAGCTAACAAACACCAAATTCAATCATTGGATACATGATTTGAAGACTTTTTGAATATTCCTTGTATAGAAAAGGTTAGTGCAATCTATTTTAAATATTGTTTGTTGATATATAGATACAAATTTGATTATAATTTGACATGTTGTTTAATATATAGTGAATTCATTGAAATTTGTATGTTTCAATGAAATGTTATTTCGAAATGGTTAGAAATTTGACAAGTCATTATATATATATATATTGTGTATTCATTCAAATAATTATAATTTTTATATGTATTTGAATAATTTGTAATTTACACATTTTAAGTAATTCAAATGTTTGAATAATTTGACATGTAGAAATCATCATCATGCCAAGGAAGAAACCAAAAAATCAAACAAATGAAGATAGGGAGAGAGATTTGGCAATTAAAAGAGATAAAATGAAATTACTACGTGAGCAAAGAAAATTGCAAAGCAATAATGAAGAATTGACTTTCGAAGAGGATCAAGAACCACCGGTACCAAGAAACAAAGAGGAAGAATTGGAAAGACAAAGAGAACGAATGAGACTGTTACGCTCAAGAAGACAATTGAATTGTGAAGCTACACCATCTTCTAATGTTGGAGTCATATCGTCCGCTACACCATCTTCCAATGTTGAAGTCATATCTTCCTCTCATGTTGAAGAGACACCGATTTGTAGATCCGACGATATACACACTCCATCATGTCATGTTGAAGGCACAACATCAACACATCAAGTAGGTGATATTCCATCTTTTGCATCTTATTGCCAAGGCACATCATCTTCGGTTCAAGGTACGCAATACACTCAATCTTATGTTGATGTTCAAAATGTTGAGAGAATTGAAGAGATTATAACACCTTCTAGAATTCGTTTTAGAAGACCAAAATATTTGATTGATATTGATAGTAACATTTTGAAATCAATGCCTGACAAGATTAGCAAGCGTACTTGTCAAAGAAAAGTTAATCATATGTGGAGATTATTTTTTGCTGAATTAAATATTACAGGTCAATGCCAATTATTTGTTGAAATGATGAGGAATTTAAAATTTAGGCCTATCATGAAGATTCTTGGGCTAAGAACGATGGATGATTCAAATGAAAAAAACATTGTAAAGAATCTAATGAATGCTTATGACAAAGTGGGTTCTGAATCACGCACCAAAGATAGTAATATCGCAAGACGAGTACTTACATCGACAATAGTAAGTAGCCAAATGAAGAAAGCTCGACTCATGAGAAAGACAAGCAAAACATTAAAAATTGGTAGAGGTACTCTAAGGAGAGCCATGCTAAGGCGTGAGAGATTGGAAGATCCAACAAAAAATGAGTTATGGACATTTAGCGGTAGACTACCGCAAAAGGATAAAGAAATTAGTGAAGCCTTGAAATCATTGATCGAAGATTTTTGGAGAAATAACACACGTGTTTCTCCTAATCAAAGAGATGTTGTAAGAAGGAGGATTGGTAGCCAAAATCGCGAGCCACATGCAAAACATTTTTTGGACACAACTCAGACACAATGTTTTGCAAAATTTATTGGTATGTATGCTCAAATTCAAATAAGTCAAAGATTTTTTGAGATGGGTAAACCTTTTTATGTGAAGATAAATCACACATGCACAACTTGTTGTTGTAGGATACATATTGAATTTTCTAACCATTTTGATGTTTTTAGGCATATATGCATAATTTTGCATTCTCAGTTTGTTTTGCAGGATTGTGACATAAATGAGCCACCAAGATCTTCAAGGGAATTCATATCCAACATTTTATGTGAAATAAGGGATGGCCAACAATTTTACAAGACATCATGCTTGGATGGTACGTGCTTATTTTGTGGTTCTTTGCAACTTTTATCAACTTGTCAACATATGGATAGTACACATGCAATTGAAAATGAAATAGTAGATTATGGAAAATTTAAGACAGTGACATATGCTCTAAAAGATGGGAAACATGGCAAAAGATGTGATTTAGTCATTGAAAAGATTCCAGTGTATGAGTTCATGAAGATTTTTCGTGAAAACATTATTTACGAGTATGCAAGGCATACCCATAGAGCTCGATGGCTGGATTTGCAATTCAAGTTGTGCAAGGATACGTTTCCACTGGATACCATTGTTTCGGTTGTAAATTTCGCAGAGAACTACACACTACAACCACAAAATGAGGTGCAAGCAAAGTATTATACTTCTCAACAGGTTTCCATATTTGTTCACATAACATTCATGCATTCACCTACAAGTACAGAGGATGACAGGAAGATTTTGAGGGAGTACCATTTTTACATCAGCGATGATCGATCACATTCTATAGAGTTTGTACATGGTTGTTTTCAACTATTTTATGGAGATTTGGCTAACAGGGGCATCACATATCGTCAGCACATTATTTGGTCAGACAATTGTGCATCTCAATTCAAGAATGCATGGATGTTCTATTGGTTGAGCAGGATGCACAAGTTGTGTAGAATTCAATGGGTCCAGGTAAGGAAGGTGAGTCTACAGTTCGTAGATTTTTTTGGTTGATAGATAATACTAACATTGCACCATATCAGGATTGTTGCACACTAACAGGATCCAGTGAGTTGCACTCTTTTAGAAGCTCTGATGCAGGTTCATGGAGTATCCACACACGAAAAATGGCATGCTATTGTCCATCATGTGTAGAGGAAAATTGGGATGACTGTGAGTTGACTGAATGGGTGGACAGATGGGATATACGGGTTTTGGACCCAATTGACACCTATCCTCCCCCACAAGCACTAGAAATGGTACAGATGGAATCGTCTATTGACTTTGACCGCTTGTCTAATCTAGTGCAACCTAGTAATATATATATTTATATATCTTTGTAATTTCAATATGTAACTTTATAACTTTTACGTAAGTATTTTCTGAATTAATGATCGCATTTTGTACATTTGTCACTGCAGGCCATGTTTTTGCTGTTATTGCACCTGAAGACAATGAAGAAGGGACATATTATTATTTTTGTCATTGTGTTCAAGCCAAACAAAAATTTGATCACTCGATTATAGATGGTGAAGGTTTAGAGTACCATGTCGGTGCGGTGGTTGTAACCGGCACATGGCTTAGACGATATTCTATGAAGAACCCTAATTTGTGGTTATTCGAGGATTGGCAAACAGAGAGGAAGATTCTTCATTATTCAAATCTTGTTGTCACATCAAATGTCCACTTGATAAAATATGGTGGAAAACCACATAATAAGAATCTTTGGAGAGTTCGCGAGTCAGACCACGAGGCAATACTTGAGATATTAAAATGTCGAGCAGATCCAGTTGGCTCATTAGATTGAATACAGAGAGAGGGAGAGATTAGAGCATTGAACATATCAGAATGTGATTTATGCTATGGGAGAAGAGGTATGTTGGGCATACTAATTGATTCTAGGGCTAGTGCAATTACATCTCCTTCCACTAGTGTTGTAAATATAATTTCTATAGTTGTTGAAGGTGCACCTCCAATATTTGGTCTATATCTCTTTCAAACATTTAGATTATCCTCTCTTTCTTTCCTCTTCTATTCCTTTAGTGCAACCTTCTCTGCAACTCATTTTCCCCTCTCTATAGCATATAAGATCTCATTTCTTGCAATCTTTTCCTCTCTCCCATCTTTCCTATCCCTGATCTTCTCCTTCATGTAAAGTGCATTAGCCTCAAATAACTTCTTAGTCTCTCTTGTTCCTTAGAATTTTGTATCCTTTTCTTTGGTAGCTATAGGAATCTACTGGGTAAACCACTATGTTGTTTTCTGTCTAGTGGCATGTAACGTATAAAATCATCATCTCCATCATAGTCATTTTGGGCCTGGGTATCAAAAAATTGTTAACTATTTATTTCATCATGGTTGCCACCATTTTCAAAGCATTAGATGATGTCCTTGGGGTCAACATGTGGTGGGGATGGAATTAAAAGGGAAACATTTTCATCCCCACAAGTATTTGGTTACCCAAGGTTTGTGACAACCTCCTACAACCAATCTAGTTGTGAATCTTGCATTAGCAAGCTTAATCTAATATCAATGTTTGTTGTATGCTCAAGGTTTTATCTCCTATAATAGTCCACTAGCTGGTTCAGGTTTTCTAGTTGGGTATTTTTAGGTGCAATTGTACCTAGTCCCTTCATATTTTGTCCATAACTCCTCAACAAAGTGTTAATTGGTTCATCTAATAAGCCATTGATTTTTAGGAAGGATTCAATAGTGATTTCCTCCCCCTTTCTTTACAACTCGTCAATATTTGCATCATCTACAGTAGTTGTTTCTTGCAACTCATCTCTTACACTTTCTCAATTTTGCCTCTTCTAGGCTTGTTCCAACTAGCCCTTGCCAGTCCTAAACTATTGGGTGATTAAAATACCCTTTTTCTCACTCTAAAATATACTCCAAAACCAACTACACTTGTTTTGTAAAATATCACTTAAAACTGGCTATTTCAGTCTGCCAACTAGGCCTAGTTTGAGGCCATTTACAAAGCAACTCACAATCCCTTGACTTTTGGAACTCCCATGACCCAAAAAAGTCTTAAGAAATGACTCAAATGCAAGGATTATTTTATTTTTTTGGTCTCATGATCAACTTTACAATGGTTTTTACAAAACCCTCCTTTCTAGCCCCTTTACCCTAGGGCTTTCTAGAACTCTTACTTTGCAACGTCTCTAGAACCCCAAAATGGTTCAACCACCTTCACTTTGGTTATATTAGATGACTTCAAACATAAAATTCAACTCTTGTTTGGAGAAAACACTAAATCCACCTTGGGAGCAATCACATACCCCTTTTTATGCACTCAAATTTTAGGGAAAACTATGCAAATACTTCTTAAATGGTTTCAACAATCGAATTTTTAGATGGAAATGGTTATTATAGACTCAAACCAACAAGAAAAATCCCAAACTTGAGGTTTCTCAACACTCAACAATCAAATTTCAAAACTATTACCAGCACTTACTACTAGGACAATTTCTAGTTTTAATGTTCAAACTCCCAAACCATACAAAGGACCCCCCGCTGTTTTTGTATTTTTAAACACTCTTTTTGGAGACCTACAAGAACCTCTCTCACTTTTTGGAGATCACACTCCGTTTTCATTTTACGATGCCATCTCGGGTGATGCTGAAACTTGCAATGTCGGCTAGTACAAAGTTGCCAATTGCCAAATCTCTCTCACCTTTCCTTGTGGGATTGAACTGTCTACTCCATTAGCTTTGTGTGGTCGGGTAAAGCCTATCCCCAACCTCGTCCTATCCCCTTTAGTGCTCAAACATTCTCAGGCACGCCAATCCAGAATGTCCCCAAGGGTCACTAAATGCCATAGGGCTGCGATCTTTGATGGGGCATATCTCGGAGCTCGTGCGAGGTATGGATGCGATTCTAGTTCCTATAGGACCATGTTGCAAAGACCTAAAATAACCTCTCTCACTTTTTGGAGATCACACTCCATTTTTGTTTTACAACGCCATCTCGGGTGATGCTGAAACTTGCAGTGTGGGCTAGTTCAAAGTTGCCAACTGCCAAATCTCTCTCACCTTTCGTCGTGGGATCGAATTGTCTGCTCTGTTAGCTCCGAGTGGCCGGGTAAACCCTATCCCCAACCTCGTCCTATCCCCTTCAGTGCTCGAACGTTCTCAGGCACGCCAATCCGAAATGTCCCCAAGGGTCACTAAATGCCATAGGGTTGCAATCTTTGACGCAACATATCTCGAAGATCGTGCGAGGTATGGATGGGATTCCAGTTCCTATAGGACTGTGTTGTGGAGACCTACAATAAACTCTCTCACTTTTTGGAGATCACATTCTATTTTCATTTTACAACGCCATCTCGGGTGATGCTGAAACTTGTAGTGTTGGCTAGTACAAAGTTGCCAACTGCCAAATCTCTCTCATCTTTCGTCATGGGATCAAACTATCTCCTCCATTAGCTCTGAGTGGCCGGGTAAACCCTATCCCCAACCTCATCCTATCCCCTTCAGTGCTCGAACGTTCTCAGGCATGCCAATTCGAAATGTCCCCAAGGGTCACTAAATTCCATAGGGCTGCGATCTTTGACGGGGCATATCTCGGAGCTCGTGCAAGGTATGGATGGGATTCCAGTTCCTATAGGACTGTGTTGTGGAGACCTACAATAAACTCTCTCACTTTTTGGAGATCACATTCTGTTTTCGTTTTACAACACCATCTCGGGTGATGCTGAAACTTGTAGTGTTGGCCAGTACAAAGTTGCCAACTGCCAAATCTCTCTCATCTTTCGTCATGGGATCAAACTGTCTGCTCCATTAGCTCCGGGTGGCCGAGTAAAACCTATCCCCAACCTTGTCTTGTCCTCTTCAATGCTTGAATGTTCTCAGGCACGCCGAACTAGAATGTCCCTAAGGGTCACTAACTGCCACAGGGCTGCGATCTTTGATGGGGCATATCTCAAAGCTCGTGTAAGATATGGATGAGATTCCAATTCCTACAGGACTGTGTTGCAGAGACCTACAATAAACTCTCTCTCTTTTTGGAGATCACATTCCGTTTTCATTCTACAATGCCATCTCGGGTGATGCTGAAACTTGTAGTGTTGGCCAGTACAAAGTTGCCAACTGCCAAATCTCTCTCATCTTTCGTCATGGGATCAAACTGTCTGCTCCATTAGCTCCGAGTGGCCGGGTAAAACCTATCCCCAACCTTTTCTTGTCCCCTTCAATGCTTGAATGTTCTCAGAAACGCTGAACCAGAATGTCCCTAAGGGTCACTGAATGCCACAGGGCTGCGATCTTTGACGGGGCATATCTTGGAGCTCGTGCAAGATATGGATGAGATTCCAATTCCTACCGGACTATGTTGTAGTGACATACAATAACCTCTCTCACTTTTTGGAGATCACATTCCATTTTTATTCTACAATGCCATCTTGGGTGATGCTGAAACTTATAGTGTTGGCCAGTACAAAGTTGCCAACTGCCAAATCTCTCTCATCTTTTGTCGTGGGATCAAACTGTCTGTTCCATTAGCTCCGAGTGGCCAAGTAAACCTTATCCCCAACCTCTTCTTGTCCCCTTCAGTGCTCGAATGTTCTCAGGCACGCTGAACTAGAATGTCCCTAAGGGTCACTAAATGCCACAGGGCTGCGATCTTTGACGGGGCATATCTCGGAGCTTGTGCGAGGTATGGATGCGATTCCAGTTCCTATAGGACTGTGTTGCAGAGACCTACAATAAGCTCTCTCACTTTTTGGAGATCACACTTCATTTTTTTTTTTACAATGCCATCTCGGGTGATGCTGAAACTTGCAGTGTGGGCCAGTACAAAGTTTCCAACTGCCAAATCTCTCTCACCTTTCCTCGTGGGATCGAACTGTCTGCTTCGTTAGCTCCGAGTGGTCGGGTAAACCCTATCCCCAACCTCATCTTATCCCCTTTAGTGCTCGAACGTTCTCAGGCACGCCAATCCGGAATGTCCCCAAGGGTCACTAAATGCCATAGGGCTGCGATCTTTGACAGGGCATATCTCAGAGCTTGTGCAAGGTGTGGATGTGTTTCTAGTTCCTACAGGACCGTGTTGCGAAGACCTACAATAACCTCTCTCGCTTTTTGGAGATCACATTCTGTTTTCATTTTACAACACCATCTCGGGTGATGCTGAAACTTGTAGTGTTGGCCAGTACAAAGTTGCCAACTACCAAATCTCTCTCATCTTTCATCGTGGGATCAAACTGTCTGCTCCATTAGCTCCGGGTGACCGGGTAAACCCTATCTCCAACCTTGTCTTGTCCCCTTCAATGCTTGAATGTTCTCAGGCACGCCGAACCAGAATGTCCCTAAGGGTCAATAAATGCCACAGGGCTGCAATCTTTGACGGGGCATATCTCGGAGCTCGTGCAAGATATGGATGAGATTCCAATTCCTACAGGACTGTGTTGCAGAGACCTACAATAACCTCTCTCACTTTTTAGAGATCACATTCCATTTTCATTCTACAATGCCATCTCGGGTGATGCTAAAACTTGTAGTGTTGGCCAGTACAAAGTTGCCAACTGCCAAATCTCTCTCATCTTTCGTCATGGGATCAAACTGTCTGCTCCATTAGCTCTGGGTGGCCGGGTAAACCCTATCCCCAACCTCTTCCTATCCCCTTCAGTGCTTGAACGTTCTCAGGCACACTGAACCAGAATGTCCCTAAGGGTCACTAAATGCCACAGGGATGCGATCTTTGACGGGGCATATCTATGGGCTGTCAATACTTCGACTATACTTTAAGTCAACGATTATCAATATGTGAAAAAATGGAACTCGTTGTATTTTGAAGTACTGAGAAGATGGCCTTGTCCTTCCCCAAGAGTTTCAGAAATGGGAGACATTAGGTAAGAGAGTGAAAATGTTACTATCACTTAAACGCACGTGACGCAATTGGAAATGCAAATTTTGATGGTAATCATTTTGTGATAAGGGAGAGACTAGGGATGATCATTGTTACTATCTCTTTAGTAGTGGAATTTTGTTTTCTCTTGAATTTGGTGGTGGGGGATCAGTGGTAAGACTCCTTGGATATTCCTTCTTATGATGTTAGTGACAAGTGTTGCTCTTTGAAAACACTTGGACAATCTTTTTTAAATTATTAGATAAAAATAGAGAATTGTAAGTATTAAACATGATTAGCCTTTAGTTCCTAGAAGATCTTTATTTCCCCATCAATGCATTTAGAAAGTTAAGTTTGAAGAAGATCATAAATAGAAAAAATTAGAGAAGCGATTTAAACATTTATATTGATTGGAAACATGTGAGTCTTGAGTTTCCTCTACCTTTTAAAGAACGTTCCTTAGCTAGCAAACCTAATTCCACATTCCATAAGACTGTCATTGCGCTAAAGATTTAGGAAACCAACTGCTCTAAGATAAAGCTTCCCGGTCAATAATAATCTAGCCTATTGAGGTACATAATACTTCTCAATTAAACTTGTGTTAATTCAGTATTAATTTTGTAATTAACTACAATTTCAGTATCTGTGTACAGGGGGTGACCGAGAAAACTATTTGAGGTCCAATTTGAAAATATATTTGTAAGGATCTTGACCAAGGTTCACAACTTCGATGATTAATACATTCATTCAGGCCAGAACCTCACTACAAAAAAATAATATATAAAAAAGGTAGTGAATAACGTCATGTCTAGACCCAAATCAACCAATGAAAGTCAAATTAGCATAATGTGGAACAACAATATATGCATCGAGTGGGTGGTCATAAAAAAGCTTCATAATAAAATTCATGTCTAGAATTAAAAGACCTTAAAGAACATTTATGCTTGTAACACAAATGGCCATTCAAAACTGAATATGATTACAATATGTGAAATAGCATTACAAGAACTTGTAATGCTCTTGTGAACATCGTGTTAATTCTTGTAAGAATCCCTAAGATGCTTGTTATACTCAAAATTTTGTTGAAATTGAATTAATTTTTATCCTATCGGTTAATTGGCTTAGGGTGATATATGCTTCTTGGATGGAATAATGAGTTCATGATTAACTCTGTATTAAGATTCATAGCATCTTCTAGTTATTTGCAAAGGAAATTTATAAATTACTTGCTAATGTCATATGGCTTGCTTGAGAAAGATGTCTATGTTCTTATTGATGGGTACTAATGACTATCCACATTTAGTTCTTTAATATCCTATTTGACAAGCTTTCCATAGACATTTCTTTGCCATACTAAGTATTTTTGAAAACATATTTGAGTAGGACTATAGTAGATACTACCAGAAACAACTTCTTTGCAGTTTTTGAGAAATACTAATAAAGCAAAAAAGAACATCTACTAGTTGGTAGACATAATGGAAACTCTCTAGCAATTGAATTTAATTTCATACATGCACATATCTAATTTAATGTCATACACGAACATATCTAATTTAACGTCATACATGAACAAACATATAATATAAAATGATAACCAATAATGTCATATACATTAACAAACACATAATATATTATGATAACCAATAATGTCATATATGAACAAACATATCATATATTAACCAATAATGTCATACATCAAATATGTCATACATCAAATATATAATGTCATATGTACATCAAATGTGTATCAAATATGTCTCTCAGATGCCTATATATATACATGGGGAAGGAAACAAGTCTCTATATATATGTATCAAATATCTCAACTACATCTTTTCCTTCCCACGAGGGGAAGGAAACAAGTCTCTCGACATCCTCTGCCGTCGTGTGGAGGGAGACAGTGGAGATGACTGGGCCTTCCTGACACGCTCACTTGACCTCTTGTTGAGGCTCTTCTCCAGGTCCAACTAATACAAAGAAAGTAGATATGAATCAATATTTATTATACGTTGAAATCAAATATATGTACTCACAAAATCAATTATTTTCTTACCGCCAACAAATAGTCACTCTGTAAGTCCACCTCAAATGCTCGTGGACGATCAGGCGTGACAAGACCCTACAACAATTCAATAAATATAATCACTTATAAATAACATTAGAAATTTTGAGATTAACTATTATAAAAAACAACTAAAATGAAGAAAATTCTTTCATACCTTTGTCAGTGGCTATGAGCTAGCCACAGCTGCGGCCACTCCACTATCAACAAACTGTCGCAGATGAGGAGGTGTGTCCGACATCATGAGTTGCACGTCATACAATACACGTTATATCTAACATGAAACATGGAATAAATATAATCAAATGAAATAAATTAACATGAAACAACTGTACCTATGTGAAGCTCGTATGATGTCTCTGCTCTGCATCTGTGGTAAAGGTTGAGGGTCCTGTGGAGAACTGATGCACATGCATATTTTTTTTGGTCAATCCTTAATATGATTACGTAATAAATATATGTATTAATTAAAATGATTAAATTGATACATACCTCAGGACTCGTCGAAGGGACAAAAAATGGGCATGGAGGATCACTGCTAGGCCCAGGAACACTTTGACCCTAAATTTTGAACAATGTCAATAAATCCTAATTAATTAATCATTCACTATACGTATGAAATTTGATCAAATTAGTAATTTACCTGTGTGTCAATGCCAAATGTCTCATTCAGGAACTGATCGGTGACAAGCCCATCATCTGCACCATCTCCGACATGAGTGCCAAATGTGCATAGGGATCCACATGAAGTGCACATGTGACCACGACGTATAGAAGGCTCCCCCTCAACTAATGGGCTCGTGGAATGGATGAGGGTCTGTGTCAAAGCATTAATGGTCCCTAGAGTGCTGGCCTCTACATGTTCCTTCACAACTGAAGGAATAATCACATGCTCATGCTGTGGATGGACCATGGGTGCCCTAACTACATTAGGGTCACGACGTGCTCCGGGCCTCTCAAATGATGACCCCCCACCTCTACCCTGGGAGTCTAACATATCAAAATAATTGGGGATCTCCCCAAGGACAAACTCACAATATAATTTTTTCAAAAAATACATGGGGACCTCATGATTGTTGCAAGGAGGGGCATCAAAAACCATCTACCATCTATCCCAAAAATTATTTCTAATAGCATCATGTATGCACCAATGGATGGGGAATCATTTAGTACCCTCTCTAATAGTATTTTGCTCACCAGGTTTTCTAAATAATGCACATATACTACCTTTTGGTATTTCCTTTTTTTTAACATCTTCATTTGACAATTTATTTGCATAAAATATTTTTTGTTCATCCCTCTTAGCCCTTCAAATATCTAACTGACCACTAACTGAGGCTATCTGAGTGTTAATGGATTCGAGGGATGATGCCAATTGAGCCCTCATTGGATTGGTTTGTTCGGATTCTTTCAACCGAACAATGATTCCTTCTAATTCAGTTTTGCCTCTCTCTATTTCATTTCTTAGATTTTCTTGTGTGCCTGGTGGAGGTCTTGCAATTGGTTCGGGTTGTGGAATTTGATCTTCTTGAGGAGGGTTTTGGTTTTGGGGTTCTTGAGGGTTTTGATGTTCTTGTGGATTTTCTGGTTGATTATGAACATTTCCTGATAAAAAATCAATTGAAATTCAAATAAATAAACAAATCTAAATGAAATTTGTAAAAACCCTACAAAAGAATATAAAAAACTTACAAAACAATATTAAAAATATATCAAACAATGTAAAGTTAGGTTTATATCACTTACGGCATCGTCGTGGGTGCGCTTGTGGTCTTGGATTTCGTCGACGAGGAGGCATTTTGGCAAATGGTGGTGCAAATGTTGAGTCTTCAACTCGCGTACGCGCTGCTCGCTGTAGGAGTAAAAGAAAATGTTAATGAAAATGATGGGCTGCGGGTTTGCAGCCCATCATACATACTTTTTATTTTTTAGAAAGCGCGTACGCGCTATGGCTATGGCTTGTTGATGATCCATTACATCATTTTGGGATTCTGCTTTGTATAACTACTTGTAAACTAAAATATGACTGTTTGGTAAAAATTCCATCCATTTGAATAAAAAGAAACGAAAAAATTTAGGGTTTTCAAATTATTGAGATTCTTTTTACTAAAGAGGGATTTGTCGAACAGTAAATTTGATTTTTTAATATTTTCTTTGGGATCCCATTAGGGGATGATAGTTTTGCAGACTCTCTTTTAGCTGGTATTAAAAATAGTCATGACATTGCATGAGTTTCTATCATCTATATTTCAATGGTTTAAATATCATGCACAAAGATTTGATTCCTAATCTAAAAATCATCTATATTTCAATGGTTTAAACATCATACACAAAGACTTGATTCCTAATCTAAAAGTGTTAAATAGTTAAAAATGACTTATTTTTCCAAGCTTAATTTTTTCTTTAGTGTGTTATGTTTAAGGGTGGCCATGTATATCCACCTATATTCTATTCTATCAAGTATCCACTTGATGCCAATGTGGGGCACGATCCGAGCCTCATTTGCCTTGCACTCACTGAAAGTATAGGCAAATCAAGTATTTTTGCCAACATAACTTTCAAATATCACATGTTATCTACATTGGATGTTTAAAAACAAATGCTTGATTAAAAGCCAATCAATTTAAATTCATGTTTAAAAATGTCAATTGATAGTTATATGCATGTTTGGATTAGTGGATTAATATCTTTATTTTTTATATTTAAAAAAATTAAAATGGTGATGTTGTAAGATTACTACAAATTGAAATATAAAATAAGACTAGTTAATTTGTGCACATCAAAAGTAATTATGAAATAAAAGGTAGAATGTGCAATTTTTATTTATTTATGTAGTACTTTCAAATAATTAGTTATATACAAAATTCATAACTCATGTATACCAACATAAGATTTTTCAAAATTTAAATTTAAAAAGTATATTTAGATAAGTTGTGGGTAAATTGTCTAACAATTATTTCATATACCATTTATGATACTATATTGATTTAATGATGAGAACATGTTTTGAAATGAAGAGTGGAAATTCTAAGCTCTAATGCTAGTTAGGATGACTCAAATGGTTAAGTTGTTATGTTGTTATCCTTGCCATCAAGGTTAAAATCTCATGGGGACAAGGTCCCCCTTTGTGGCCTCATTGGTTCATAGCTCCAGGTCAAAGCGTTTACCCCTCTTTCAAAAAAAAAGGATGACTCAAATGGTGAAAACCTAGAGATGATTATCATTCACCCTAGTTTTGGAAGCCATGTTTCTCATCCTCTAGTTTATGTCAATAAAATGGGTAGTGTTGATAAGGGGTTTTATCCCTTTTCTTGGTATCTCAACTTTCTTAGTTAAAGATGTTGTCATGTTTATTGATTTTATAGAGTTCAAGTCTACATGGGGAAATCATCTAAGGCTAGTGATAGAGTCTATTTTTATGAACCAATTGGCCGTTGTAAAAAATCTTGTTACTAGGTGGATGACCTTCTATTATAGGTCTCTCTTCAAACTAACCTTAATTTGAATTTTTGATCAAAGTGTTGTATATATGAGAATAATGGCTTGTTGTTAGATGAGTAAGAAAATGGCCACTCTACTCTCTCTATTTCTAGTTTTTCCTCATTTGAAGAATAATAAAGTAATGAAGATATGGATGAAGATGATGCATTTCTTTTAGAGATATCTTGTGTGATAAGAATGTTGTGATTTCCAAAGAAGCATTCCTCTAGAATGGCAGTAAATTTTAGGTTTGAGAAGAAGGTTTTTAAAACGTCATTTGGTGATTCACCCTTTCAAATATATTTGTTCCTAAAAATCTATCAAAATCCTCTTCATCTAATTTATAGAGATAGTTGGGTTTTAATATTTTAATGATAGTTTTATTTATTCTTAGGTCACATTTGTATATTTTTTAAAGCACGTTATAAAGACCTACACTAAGAATGCATTTAGAGACACTATACATCATCTACAAAAGGATGATTTGGTTGTGTCTTGTCTCTATGTTTGGATAATGATTCTAAAAATATTAATGCATATTTGTTATCTAAACTTATGATGGACTATATTTAGGTATGAATACATATAGGAGGTGGTTGTCCCTTAATTTCTTAATGTGTACTCTATCAATATTGATAGAGTCTATAGTGATAAATTTAAGAAGTTCATATCCAAATTAATATCTTGTCTATACTTTTTACCATGGTAAAAATAGAATTTGAAGGGACCCAAAACCCTTTAACAAAATATAGACATAGATTCAATAGTTTGGACAAACAAGAAAAAGTAACATTAAAAAGTAGCTAAGATCTAATAAATATAAAATAGAAAGATAAATAGATATGAAATCAAAAATAAAGATATGAAAGGATTAGAAAACATGCTATTGAAAAATGAATATTCTCATCCTCAAGCCTAGCCATATTCTATGTAGTTTTATCCCCCTTGAAATCAATTTAATAGATTCTTATCTTTGTTTTGAGGCTACCTCTGCTCCTATTACTAGGTGAAGGAATTTCCTAGCCATTATCCTAGATTCCATAGTCTGCTTATCATATTTTTATTTGTCAAGGATATCAAAATCCTAATTGTGGCTTTAGACATATAATTTTATACTTTTATGGCTTTAGTTCACAACCCTAAGAATAACCTCCTTATATCTATTCATTTTTCCATCCATCTATGGGTGATCTTTATTCATATTTTCTAGGAATTCCAACGTTTTCTTACGAAAAACAACCATTGAATTCTTCTCCTCAATACTTCACAAATCTTGCCCAAAATAATCTTTAGCAGAATCTTTACAAAGACTATAACACATAGATTGAATATTATAGTGGTGAATATGTAGAGCATGTAGTAGGATAAGTTTTTTGTGGACTTGGAGATGGACAAAGATAGTCACCAAGATGATGCATCTAATTGCAACAAGAGAAAGAGGGAATATGAAAATAAAAGCACAAAAGCTTCTACAAGATATTCAAGAGCCTAAGAAAGTATCCGTCAACATAAACCATCTCGAGGCAAAAAAAAATGACACTTTCAAGAATATTTCTCAGGTTGTCTAACTCTTTCCTTGTCTATTTGTCTCTCATTTTGTTCTAGCATTTTTTTTCCCTATTTTTACTATGACTACAAGATTTTTCTTGCAGACCATAATGATTAATATACTTGCTAATTTATTTTTCTACTAATACTTTTTGGTAAAGGATTTTAGATCCCTTTGAAACCTTATCTTACCATAATAATAAAACCTTGATATTTATAGGTATGAAATGCATTAGACAATAGTAACAATTTTAAAATGATAGTTTTCAGAGAAAGAATGAAAAATTAAACTAAGAGAATAAAGGAGGGGCTTGGATTAACATAAGAGATAAATTTGCACCATGTATCTTAGGAGGTAAAGATAATACTTGGGATTTAGAAAAATAATAAAATAATATTTCTAGGTAAATGATAATTAGGTTAATGGTCTAAGGTTAGGAGTAGTTCAAACACAAAATACTATAGTATGATGTTCAACATGTTAAAAGTGGGTGCAAAATAATGTCATATGCAAGTTAGGATGTGCATATATATCTTTTATGTTTAACTACTACTTTAGTGATTATATATTGACTAAAAAATTCATCCATATTGAAATAATTTTAGTGTTTTATTAAATTAAAAGGCATGTGTGTGTGTGTACAAAAAATCATGAGTACTAGAACTATATAATTCGTACAAAATAATAATAATAATTTCACTATATATAAAAACTCTATAGCCATAATTAGAAGTATTAAAATGAAAAATATAAACATGACATCTCAAAGGATAATTAATTAAATCATTGATTTATAATCATATATCCCACAAAGAAATTCATCAATCATGTATAATGAGAAATGCAAAGAAACAATGCAGGAATAATTAGATTTTATAAAAGAGGATATATTTGGTTGTAGTTATCTCAATGGAGGGTGAGCCTGGGGATGGATATACACAAGGGCTTCAAAACATTGTCCCTCTTTTTAGGTAAAATATTGCCCCCTTTTGTCCATTTCAGAGACCCCAATATGAATTCATGTGGTATTTTATTTCTTATTTAGTAAATTCACCAGGTGTGTATGATGGTTTGCTTGTCTTTACCTAATCTTTCCTCAAAGGGACAAAGCTTTAAGGAGTGGTTTGTTTCCTACTCTTCATGCCCAATAGGCATATGCGAAAGTAGGTTTCTCACTAATATCAAAGATAACCCAAAGAGAAACAATACAAGAACTTGATTAATTCAATTCAATTGGATACTTGCAATTTCAAATGCAAGTTCTTATAAAGCATAGTTTTCTTATGAATAACTACTAGAAAATCCCTTATAAGAATAACTCCCCAAAACTAACTACTCTATTATTTTATTTAATCTAATGAAAATGAACATAAATTAATGTAATATACCAAAATTTACTAAATACATATTAAATTTAGATGCATGGTAGAATACATGGAAAATTTCATTGTATTTTAAGAACGGTAATAAAAGTGTTATGTGAAAGAATATAGAATAAGACAACATGAATGTTATGATAATGCCAAATGTAGATATGAAACAAAGGATCCAACCATTAATACTCTTTATGGGGTCAATTTGCTAAAGCATTTTTATGAGTTGGAATGCCATTTTGGTTTTACAATTAAAAGTGGATGCAACAAAAGGATTGAGTATTTTGTTCTTGTTGTTTGTGGGTTTGTTTGTTCTTGAAGTGGTGTGTGTTTTCTTTGTTAATTAGAATAGAAGGATGGGTGGTAACCCTTATCTAATTGATCTCAATGAGTTGGGAGAATACCAAAATGACAAGGAGCTTGTGAAGATCCATGAGAAGGTTAGAATAAAAAAAAACATAATGGGCACGAAGAGTAATAATCTAGAAGCTTCTTGTATATTTGTGGAGTCATGGAATGGTGATAAGGCCATGGTGGGTATGTTACATTTTTTTTTATCACTTTGGAGTCCATTTATGCTATCCCTTGGCTAAGCATGCCAGGGATCAAAATTCCAAGAAACACCAAAATATTGTTCATGGAAGCTATGGAGAGATTTAGGGAGGTAACAGAAAAAATCACTAATTGCATCATGGGTTTAACAGAGAGACGATAAATAGTCCTATGTGGAATCCCCTAGTCGAGGTTCTCATCCAATTCATCACCTATGAAGGAAGGTACAAAAATTTTCTTTCTCATATTTTCCCCATATCAAATCAATTTTGCATAAAGGAATTATTCTATTTTGCTTTCTGGATTTTCTACTCCCTTTCTTTATCTATTAAAAGATGCATAGTAAAAGGATCCTTGTCAAATCATCAAGGGATTTTACTTGGACTATATGAGTTTCACTAGAATATGACCCTTCATGCATATCCTCACATAACATCTGAGCTAAATAAATAGATTTTCAAGGTGATATCCTCCACGATGAGAAAATCCCAAACCCTTGCAAATCCATATGGTTTTGGAGTTAGTACATTGCCTCCCTGTAAAGCCAGGAACAAAATATTTGAGGTACCTAACACCAAAGATGAAACTTTGGAAATTTTGAAGGACTCGAAGAAGGGATCCTTTGCAACTGAAATTGATTGGACCCTGGATACTTTGTCCCAAATTTTAACTCTTTTTTCCCTAGATTATACTATGCACCCCCTCTCCCATGGTCTTTAAAGCTACCCAAATGATCCAAAAGTGTCTAGTAAGCTATTGCCTAGCTTTGTTCGTAAAAAAAAGCTAATGAAACCATTTGTTTGGATACTTTAACCATCCACTCTGCAAAGAGGGTTTGTTTTTACAATAGGTTAAGAGTGGTTGCTATGTGGCTTCTATTTTGAATGGACATTTATCATAGAAAAATTAACAGATTGGAGGCTATTGTGGAAGTGGAGAGAAAGGTTTTGGACTAGAGACATGGTTATAGGGATGAAGTCTTGTACGAATTGGGTCGAGAGATGGGAGGCAAGATCAATAGTTGGGAGAAGTTGAAGGAACATGTGAAGGATATAAAAAGAAAAATACCCCCTATGGAAGAGCAAATGAAGTGGTAAAAACCTCGAAGCAAATGAAGTGGTAAAAACCTTGGTGTCCATCAAGAAGGTGCAAGCCCAATTAGGAGAGAAAAATAAAAATCTGGCCTCTCAGAACATCCATGCCCAAACTAAGGTGGAAGGGGAGATTGGGAGTTTGAAGGCTCACTTGGAAGAGAGAGCGGCAAAGAGGAAACAATAGGAGAAGACTCTGAGAAAGGAGGAAGGTCAAAAGGAGACTTCCCTAGGGTTTAGAGAGTTCAAGCTTCCTCTCCCTAAGTTCTCCTTGCAAGACTAGTTCAAGGAGCTGCAAAAGTAGGTGGTTGGTTCATGTTTTGGTATTGGTTCATGATGTTGGTTTTGCAGCCAGGTCATTGTTGGTTGATGCTGTGCGGTGTTTGGTTGCAGTTTTTGGTTCAGTTTTCCATGGTCCTTTTAGTTATTAAGTTTTGTTTTTCATGCTTTTAGTTGGTGAATTAGGCCATCTAAATACTCTTTTAGTTCACTAGGGTTTTGTTTTGACTGACCCTGGTTCAGTTTTTAACTTTTCTTTTGTTTTAACTATAGATGCTGGTTCTAGTTGATATTTTTTTTTTGTAGGGACATTGCTTGTGATATTTTTGGGATGTCTTTTCTAGACTTGATGTTACTTTCAATTTATAGATTCAAACCCTCCTGATTTTAAATAATCAGAACAAAATACCAAATAATAACAATAAAATTTATTAAATGTATAATTATAAATAACTTTTAAACATATTATATATATAAAAGAAACTTATATTAATTCAACCTAAACTACTCTTTGCAGTAAGGAAAATATGCTAGATCATAACCGATACCATGTGAGGGGAAACAAGACGAACAAAAATATATTGAGAAATTCATCCTTTCCAATTATCATAAAGCAAAATTAATGAATAAATAAAAAACCTCTCGACTTTCGCAATAAGAAATGGTTTGAATCAAAGGGGAATTATGACAATATGAAACAGGTTGTGTTGCTTCATTAAACCAGATTCGCTGTCACAGTCCTCTAATTGATGGGAAGTGTCGGTTATCTGAAATTTTAAAACAATACGCATCATAAAGGGTATATATTCCATAATGCCTTTTCTCCAACTTGAAGGAAACAGCGAAATTCATTAAATATTGTTTTCAATCTTTTGTTTGACATTAGAGTTGGCCTTTTCTCCAACTTGAAGGAAACAGCAAGTGTGTTGTGGGAGTGTCAAACGAATTGATTCCCTTTTGATCGTAAATAATGCAAGTTAATGTACCAGCCACCATACAACAAATAATGCCTATCCAGTCGATGACAATATGATTAAATTGTTAATAATGGATGTAAATTATGTGAACTAACCCGTAATGTTGAATTCTTACGATTATAAAGAAATATATAGTCTTTCTTTCTCGCGGCAAAATTTTCCTTGCAAGTAATTGTTTGTATGAAATGATTGATTTAATGGTTACCAGTAATTCACATTAAAAATCGATGTATAATTGAACGAATGAAATGTTTCTTTCCATTATAAGAATGGTAATGAAAGTCTTGTGCAATAGTAAACGTTATCTACCTCAAATGTCTTTATGAAAACAGGTGCCAGTTAGTGGTTGTACGTGTCGTATTGGTTAGTGACATGAACTATTTAAAAAATAACAATAGTAAATTGTATTTTCTTTATAGTATTAATAATATAAATTGAATATTAATATTATTTACAAATTAACTTAGAGCAAGACAAATAAATATATGTTTGAAAAGAGTAATGGTACATTCATTTGTCATAGTTTAATATACTTTTAGAGATAGAGAAGCTAGTGCACAAATGACATGTGCTGAAAATATGTCTTTAAAAAGACTAACAATAAAAGAATTAGATGATTTCAAAATAGATAATTCAATGCCAATAAAATGTTTGAATAATTTTATGATAGAATCATTTTAAATAAATAAAAAAGAAATTAATTTGTATGTATTTCTTAATTATAATACCATTTTAAAAACATTAATGCATTTAATGATGAACTTGAAAGACTAACTTACCATTGCACTTTCCATGATTACAATGGTCAGCAACCATACCTCTATTTCTGATCAAATTTTATTATACCATTAATCCAAAAAGCAGCTAATGTTGTATTGATCATCAATGTAGTAAAATTAACCATTCAACTTAAAACAAAATAAAAACATCATTATGAAAGGATGTAGCAAAGAACGTAAAACAACAATAAAATAGTATCCAAATTCCATCCACTCCAGCTAACTGCAATCCGCTCAATAATCTCCATGTATAGGTCCCATATGAAAGTTGTTTGAGCAGTAAAACAATGGCCCCAACATATGCCGCGTGTTGTATTATCATAGGCACTACATTAGGAGAATATTATTAATATTTTTTTAATAACTTAGTCCAATAGTATTCATACGAGGGAATGGTAAAGGGTCTAGTAGAAATAGTTTAATCGAGATTTAAATCACATTATTTTTTATATAATTTAATTCAATAAGTTTTATTTTAAATTTTAGTTTAAAATTATGATATTTGATTTTGATTGTATATTTTTCCATGAAAATATTATATAAATTAATTTTTTAATATTTTTAAAATATCATTTTTGATCTCTTAGAAACTAATAATGGTTATTATTAGCTATGTTAAAATAAAATTATATTCTATATAGACAAATAATAGTTTCAACAAAGAAGTGCAAAAGAATTCAAATGAATAATATTTGTTAGTTAAGTTTTATTTTTCTTAAACATTGAATTCAACATATGAACTTCTAAAGTAACATGTAAAATAAAATATGAATATTGACTATGATGTTTCTATCCAAAACTTATTATTAACATGCTAGTTATACCTATTGTGGTTGTGTGGACCTATTTGTTCTTCATCAAAAATACTTATGGTTGTAGTTTAATTGAAGGTTAAGTTGTAACCGCAATTTCAAAGAATAGATAAAATTTAACGAATCCTAAAACCTTGCTGAAAATTATGAATATGGACTATTCGTCCAAAAAAAGTCCTATAAGAGAAAATTGATTGAGCCAATCAAAATTGAATTAAATCAATTATATCAAATTTTAAATTGAGAAATATTTATTATAACTTTAGTAATAATCAAACCCCAAAAAAATACAAACCTTTAATTGGTTATGGAGTGAACAACTATTAATTAATTCAAGAGAATGAATGCAATAGTACATTGCCTATGACAAGTACAATAAAGAGAGTTACAAATATAAAAATGTCTAATAGTAAAGAAATGAGTCAAGAAGTCGGTGTAAAGGACCTTATGTAGATATATACTATTGTTTATACTATGTTTTGTGAATAGAATATTGAATGCATTGAAAGCTATTCAAAACCATTGATTATGTCAGTTGACAATCAATTTTGTAAGGAACTTTCTACAATCTTGATGATCCTTGACATTCTTTACACTAATTGCTTCACGATTTTTAAAAAAAAATCTTAAGACTAATTGTTTCATGATTTAAGAAAATCTACATGTTAAAAAGATTTTTTTTGATAGTCTAAGATCAACTATAATTATAGTGGTCCTATTCCATATTTTGAGTCTTTTAAAACAATCATTGACATTTTTTTTTCTCATATAATTTGAAAAAAAATAGAATGAAAAGTTTCAAATCTTGATTAATTCTCAGTCCTAGTAGTCAAGAATGTAAATTTCAAGTTCTTTATGGTAGTTATGGTCCAAAAAAAAAGAGAAACAAGCTTATCTTTTTTTTGGTTTATCATCTACCGAAAAGCCTTTCTAATTTCACCAAGTAAACCCTATTTGGTATTTTGAATGCTCATTATTGATTACTTTCAAACATCTTATTTAGTGTTTCTTAGAAGTTAAGCTAGTTGAAGTTCATTGACTAATTACTAAGTCAGTAAGGTATGATTTTATTTTTATGAAATATGTTTCTCTTAGAGGATTGACCAAAAATTCTTGCTAAATTGGCTTAGTGTTTTTATTAGGATGGCAGGGGCCTTGAATCCAAAGACAAGAAGTCACATTGCAACATTAAACAAGAGCACAGTTTTGAAACATAACAACTTATAGAAAAACCAATCGTCAATTAGCAAATCTATCAAAAACCTTTGCCAAAATTTTTAAACAAAAGCACTTAATACCTCTAACATTACAGAGATTAACCATACTATTATTCTTCAGTAAAAAGAAACCTGATAAAACTAGCAATTAGAATCCTATTGAAAATAAAATTGATGTCCATGATTATCTTTAAAAAAAAATAACAATAAAGACAAAGAGTTTAATATAGCATAAAAATAAACAAGAAGAATTATCTAGCAGAACATAAAAGAAAATCATTTGAAACTATTTGCAACCTCCTAGTTCTTAAAGAGGCATTTGACATCCTTCCTCCAGACCTCTACTTCTTCATCCTACAAGGTTATTAAATTCTTCACGATCATCTTATCTGCAATTTTTTCAAATTATGCATGTACCTATTTCTTGCATTGACAAACCAATGAAGCATCGAAAGCTCTCCACCAACTCCTTTACTTAAAAAACCCTTTACATTTTTCTATGTTAATATCAAGGCTGGTAAACTGCTCCATTAGAGTTGCCAACATTATTCTAGAAGCCATTTTAAATTATTTAGAAGTTACCAATTGCCTCCTGAAATTGAGAGATGATAACTTGCTCTTTAGGTCACCAGTGAGGTTGTTCACATGAGGGAGGCTAACTGAACACTCTTCACATAGAAGAGATTAGGCGAAGTAAACATATCTAACTGCCACCTACCATGTCTTCATTTTTAATATTATATTTCTGCAACTTTTGTTATCTTTATCAGGCTGTTTACTTCGAGAAACCGTTATATAACTGATATTCTAATCAAACACAAACTTGTAATGTTTAAGAAACATGTTCTTTCCTTATAAAATAATTGAGCTCACATGATACAGCTTCAAGAAGCAAGGTGTTAAAGACTAAATTCTGAATTGTAATCCCTATTATCCAGCATATTCTTTCAGAGTGTGATAAGAGAAATCATAGTACAATGGATGAAAAATAAAATAGAATATAAAAACAAAAACAATTTGCTACTTATGAGTGTTTCAAAAAGATAGACATGTGCTGAGAAAAGAAGGCCACCTTTAAACATCACATACTAAGGAGAGAGTTAAGTTTGAAAAAAATAAGTCAACTTTGACTATTTAACACTTTTATGTAAGAATGAGGTTAGTGTGTGATGTTTAAGCCATCTAGGAAAAGAATGATTAAAATATTAATAGGTCAGAAAATTTTGTGCGGATGTGGCTATCCTTGACCAATTTTCAAAAAATCGAAAATATCATGAATATTTCCAAAAGAAAATGATCTTCATGGTCTACATAGTTTGTTGGAAAAAAATCATCTGGAAAAAAAAGGTTAGACTTTGTTTTATCTTTAGTACCTTTTTGTCAAGAGATTAGCCTGTGATACTCATCCAATTCATACTTATACTTACAACTTGATTATAGTTTCATGTGGGCTCATGATTTGACAAAGAATGTCATTTTTCTAAAATATTAATAGAATTGTTGAAAGAATGTTTTCTATATAGGATAATTGTACCCTGTACATTAATTGTAATTTTGTAAAGAGTAATTTTTATTTGTTTCCAATACTTCAAATTTAAATGACAATTAGATCATTATTCAGAGGTGAATTATGTAAGAGTAATTTTAACAGATCTTAAGTGAATATGATGTTATCTTAATTGATGTTATATAAATTAGGGTTTCAAAAGAAAAATATTTAAACTACAGCCTACTTTATTACATGAAGAAACTACAATAACAAAATTTCACTTGTCTAACTATTCAATTAATTTACACCAATCACCACTAATGATTTTTCATCAATTTGATTTGTTGATTTTCTACCCCTAGTGTGGGTCCATAATTTATGTTATATTTATATAAAAAATTAATCTGAGATACATATATAATTTTACTAACATTATTATTTATGAGTTATTTAAAATAAATAATTTAAATTAATTTAAGTTTTTAAGCATTACTGTCTATTATATTTTGTCATGACAATATACACAGATTTTTACTATTTTACTAACATTTGTAAAAATATATTCTTAAAATTGAAATAAAACTATAAAAATCTTTTATCTAAACTATCTACTAAAAGTACTTGTTTTATATTGAGTTTTGAAACTTAAGTGTAATAACACATAACAATATTTGTAAAATTTTAATTAAGATCATTTATTAAGTTTATACAAGTTTTTATTTTTTTATTTTTTTTCTCAGTAAATGGCCAAAGCCATGATTAATTCTATTAGATTGAAAACAAAATTTACATAGAGTTCCTTCATTTTGACGGGCAGAGGTAGGAAAGAACGAGGAAAGAAAACCTCCTATCTTGCTCGGGACCACAGTCCTATATTATACATTCATAAAAGGGGCATACCCCAGTAATTACATCAATTTGGAGTTTACAACAGTTTAATTGTCTTTCTGATGGGGTTCCAAATTGACGAATAGATTATCTGCATCTAATCTAAATTCACCACCATCAATAAATGTTAAGGGTTAAGGATAAACCAAAAATAAAAAATCTCAAAAGGGAACCAAGGGGAGTCATCTCAAAATAATAAATGAAATCATTATGAAGATAATAAGATGGATTAAATCTATTATAATTATTGATTGATCTGCCATTAGCTCAATTATATTGATTTACAATTAACCCAATTATATTTACATTTGTGAAGTTTTGATTATAGTGCATGTGGGAACCGAAGTTCTTATATCTAAACATTATTAATTTTCATGCGTAATATAAGAGGTAGTTTAATTAAAGATAAGATGTCAAAGTTAAAACAATTATCTATAACCTAGGGGGAGAAAACTGAAAGCAAATCACAAGCATCTACAGAGATGTGTTGATTCTCCCATTGTCAACATTGATAAACATTTTGTTCTAGTTTTAATATAGATTAGCATAAAGCCCTAAAAAGGTGGTGTGTCTATACCAAAATTAATACTGGAACATGATCAGAAGTGCCAAAATGTATGAACCAAAATCATTACCAGAAAAAGGGCTGAGCAATAGCTAAAAATAATTTTCGTTCATATATATTTAAGTTTACAGTAACATCCATATCCAAATTTATATTGAAAAGGACACTAAATTAAAAGAAGTCTTGTTAATTACTATGTCCTAATTATAGTTAGAACGACTTATATATAGAGGCATTCTTGCTAAAAATAGAGCTTTACATGCCAAAATTTTGGGTCGGATTCTTATACAAAATGACCCAAGAGCTATTTTAGTCATTCTTTTTTGAAAACCATTATTATTTTTGAAGCTTCATGTAGAGTGGTTGCCTTGGATCCTGGGGGAATTTGTAGGTTGACCTACCCTTGGTTGTTTTGTCATAATTTGGAAGACAAAATTCCACATCCTCCATGTTGTTGAAGTCCACATCTAGGTGGATATAGTCATCAAACGCCCTTAGGTAATTGGTTAACCAGACCCTTCCTGGATCTTCAATGATTCCCCTCCATCTTAACAGAAAATTGATACTCAACTCCATTCGCAGCCACTCATTAAAAAATTGGATATTATCCCTAATTACCATGCAAGGGCGTCTCGGGCTCCTTCCCATTTCTAGGCTGTTAACTTCAAATTCCATATATGCCTCTGGGAGAGGAATGCGAAGCCGAGCATAAATGTTTGTGACTGCTAGCTCCAACCCCACTGACCAGCAAGGGTCAAAAATATTATAGGTAATCCTAATAATGTCCCATTTTTCAACACCCGCTCGAACCAAGCATCCTACCTAGAGCCCTACTATATCATTGTTAGTCCTCCATGAGTAATCATAGTTGAAAACTTCTTCTCCTAAAGTCCGACTGATAGCTATACAACTCATATCATCTAGGGGCCTCAAAATTATATTCCATTACTCCTGTATAATCAGCCCACAAAAGGCCATGGTGCAATTTTTGTATGCATGAAATAGACAAATGTTAGAATCCATAGCACCCAGACTTTACCACTGCCAATTTTACTGCTAAAACCTAATGCAACCCGAAGAGTGTTGCAAAATAGCCCTAGAATTACTAATAAATAAGTGAGGTCAAAAATTCTAGATGCCTAATAATGAAGAAGGCATACGAATGATTAATGTTGCTCCTCACAAAATCATCATATCGAAAGGATATCCTAGATTAAGTGAAAGATTGCCCACAAGATGATACTCTGGCCAAAACGTGTAAGATCACTATATTGCATCGTAGTTAGAAAGAAAATGATTATTTCGGCTTTGCCAAGGGTTAATATTAATGATTGTATGTTAAAGTATTAAAACCATCAGTGCCAAGATTGGCTAATGTATCGGCCTCCTTGTTGCCTTCTCTAAAAATTTGTTTAAATCTCGTTTCTTCAAATGCCGCTAGAGATTTAATAATGGCTTCTAATTTGGAATTTAATACCCAATTTGGGGTAACTCCTTTTTGGAGAGCATTAATAATAATTTGTGAGTCCCCTTCTATAATAAGTTTTTTAATATTAAGTTTAATAGATAGGTTAATACCTTCTTCTATGGCTTTGTGTTCAACTATATTATTAGATGCCATGTCTAATGACTTTTATCTTTTAACAATCCATTCACCTAAATTATCCCTTATGACACATCCAATTCTTGCTTTACCAGGATTTCCTCTAGAAGCCCCATCAAAATTCAATTTCTTACAACTAGGTGGGGGAGGCTCCCATTTGCAAGATAGTCTAGCAAGTTCATTCTTCTTTTTATAGTAAAGGGGGGGATTGATTAATAATGGCCATCATTTTTTAATTTCAGCATCCCAATCAGAGAAAGATCCCTCTTCTCTAGGTCTCTTTCTGAGATCACTATTCATTACTTCTGAGATTGCTACTTCTATTTTCAAAAATAGGGCTTGTTCCGAAGAGTATTGATCTGAGAAGATTTGACGATTACATTCTTTCCAAATTTCCCAAAGAGCTATAGTCAGGGATATGTTCCAAAGTTTTCCATAGATTTTATTTGGATCCTCTTTGGGTCAGCCCATCAAATGATCTTCCCAATTGCCTGGTAACAAGGAAGACCAATTCAATTTAGTTTGAAGCCATCTCCAACATTCCTAAGAAAATTTGCATGAGAATAAGAGGTGTTCTACATTTTCTTCCTCTTCTTTATAGAGGGTACACCTAGATGGCCCTTCAAATCCCATTTTTTGAATCCTATTTTCTGTTAGAATTTTGTTGTGCATGGCGATCTAGAGGAACATTCCTACTTTAGGAAGACCTATTGGATCCCAACATAGGTTCAAAGGTAGGGAGCTAAATTCCCCTTGCTGTGAGTTTGTGATCATCCTATATCGTTGTCTGACTTTATAGATTTCATCCTTTGATGCTACCCAGATTAGCTTATCCTCCCTTCCTTTAATTGTGATAGTTCAGGATTTTAATAATGATTCCATTTTATCCTTTTCCTCCTGATTGATATCACATTCAGAGAGTGATTTCCATGTCCATACCTTACCTATATCTTATTCAATTTCTTCTATATAATCTTTTACTTTTGTACCCCATACTGTTTTAAGATGTGATATTGTTTTAGGAGAAAAATTTGAATTAATCAAAGGAGGGTTCCCATTCTAGGAATCTTCCCAGAATAATCCTTCATCTCCATTCCGTATATCCCATGTGAGGTATTCAGAAACTAGGCTTCGATTATTCAAAAGAAAGTTCCAACCTATTGATCCTTTAGGGGGAGAATTAATTTTGAATAATGAAGTTTTATTTAGTGGATTTAGATATTTATTGTATAAGATTTTTGCCAATTTCCTATCTCTTTCTTGATAAAGTCTCCAAACTTGTTTGGCTCCTAAAGCTTCGTTCTGTCATTCTAGATTCTTAATACCTAATCCATCATATTCTTTTGGTTTGCAGATTTTGTTCTAGCTAATTAGTGCTATTTTTTTCTTATCCTCCAATCCTTTCCAGAAGAAATTGTGTAGTTTGCTTTCCAATTTAGAATTGACGTGTTTGGGTAGTTGAGAACAGGACATTTGGTATGAAGGATAGCTATTAGAATTGCTTTAATCTTTGTAGCTCTCCCAGCCTTTGTTAACCATCTTCCTTTGCATGATTCAGTTTGAAAATCAATTTTCTTGAGTATATGCTCCTAGCCAAGATTAATTTTCTTATTCTTATCTAGGTGAATCCTTAAATATCTGAATGGAAATTTGCCTTTTCTGAATCCTAATTTTTGACAGATTTGATCTTCAACTTCATTATTAGTATTTAGAAAGAAATTTTTTGATTTCTCAGCATTGATCATTTGCCTAGATGCCTTTGTATATGTGTTTAAAATATATTGCATATGGTCAGCCTCTTCCATCATACTCATTCCAACTAGAATTGTGTCATCAGCAAATTGTTGGTGGGTGGTATTTTCAACTCTGTTTGTGACTTTCATCACATAATTTTGTTCTCTTCTTGCGCTTCTTTAATTGCCCTCCCAAATGCTTCTGCCATAATAATAAATAGGAAAGGGGATATAGGGTCTACTTGTCTGATACCCCTTGACATATTAAAGAAACCTTTTGGGGTGTCGTTGATAAGAATTGAGATTTTGGGGTTGAAATACATTGGAAAATAATGTTAATCCATAATTTGGAGAATCCAAATGCCTCTAAGGTTTTACATAGAAATCTCCAATCTACCTTGTCATATGCTTTTTGTATATCAAGTTTTAGAAACATACAAGCTTCTTTATTTTTTAATGTTGAATGGATAGTTTCCTGTATAATTGAGATACCATCTAGAATAGATCTACCAGGGATGAATCCTATTTGTTCTTCTGAGATGAGTTTAGGCAGAATTTTTTTGAGTCTATTGGCTAGAATTTTAGAGAATACTTTATATATAGTATTACATAATGCGATAGGCCTAAAATCTCTAGGTGGTGTGCTTTCATGCTTTTTAGGGATAAGGGTTAAGAATGTATAATTAATTTTAGTTAATATGGATCCACTATTACGAGTTGCTTCTAAGGCTTTCCACAAATCCACACCTATTATATCCCAAAATTTTTGAAAGAAGAATGCTTTGAAGCCATCTACACCCAGGGATTTATCCGAGTTCATACTGAAGAGTGCAGTTTTAACCTCAGTAAGAGTAAAAGGTTCGCTAAGGAATTTATTATCCTCCTTAGTGATCAACTTGGGAATGTGTTTCAACATTTCATCTTGGGAAAATTTATTTGATGAGCCAAAGTTATTAAACGTGTCATAAAAGTGTTCTATAAAAGTTTTAGCAATTTTGATTGGATTTTCCATTTGCTCCCCCTCTGGGTTTCTAATTTTGGTAATATTAATATAATTTCTATTGTGAATGGTACTATTATGAAAAAAAAATTGTGTTGTGATCTCCTTCTAGGAGCCATTTTTCTATGGATTTCTGCCTCTAGAATATTTCTTCATGTTTCAAGAGATATTCTTTCTCTAGTTGGTAAGATTCATTATTCATTCCTTTCATTATAATTTCCTTGTTTAATTTACTCATTTTATCTTCAATTTCTAACTTTTCTTTTAAATTTTTTTAAAAATGTATCTTGTTCCAATTTAGAATCTTGTTTTTTAAATTTTTTAGTTTGGAGACTAGGCAGAACATTTTTTAACTTTCAAATTGATCCTCCTGCCACCAAATGTTAATCTGATCCATAAAACCTTTATCCATAAACTATATTTTCTCACATTTGAAAGGATTTCTACTAGGTTTACTCTATTCTTTGATCTCCATTTTCACTGGGAAATGGTCAGATCCTACCATAGGTAATATTTTCACAATGATCAGATTATCTATACTTAATTCACCTTTTAGAAGAAATCTGTCTAGCATTTAAGCAATGTAGCAAAATCCCTTCCTTCTATTATTCTAGGTGTAGATTCCATTCTTAGTTTTGCTATCTAAGAGAGAGTCCTCCTGAATCCAATTTTTAAATCCTTACGTAGCTCTATTAATTTGACTATTCCCACCTTGTTTTTCCTCCATGCTTAACATTGCATTAAAGTCTCCACCTAAGATGGCTATTTCTTGAGGCATTGAATTAAGAAATGAACTGATCTCATTCCATACTTTCATCTTGTCATCTGTAGTTGTCCGTCCATACACATTATTTATTACTATTTTCAAGTTTGATTTTGTGCTAATGACTCTTATTCCCATCCAATTAACTTGAGAGGAGATCATTTCAATATTGATTTGCCGGGCATTCGAAATTATTCCTAATCCTCCTAAAGCTCCCTGAGACTGCTGAAATTCTAATTTCCATTTTCCCAATTTTTGATTTAATTTTAATCCTTCTTCTTGGTTAAGTTTAGTTTCTTGTAATAATAAGATATCTATGTCGAATTAAGTGAGGTTACGCTTTAGCAAGCATTTTTTTCTAGGGGCGTTAAGACCCCTAGCATTCCAGGTTGTTATCTTCATTGCTCCTTGGAAGGAACTTCCCCTTCCCGTTGTTCAGTTTATCAAAGATTTTTACCTGATCCTTAACCTACCCTACTACCTCTCTAAGTTCTTTAAGTGATTTCCTTCCACATTTTTGCTTAGATTTTCCACAAATTAGAGTTTTCAATCCTTCCTGATTCATAGCAATGTCTATATTATCAAGGTTTTTCTCTTCTAATACCTTCTCTGCTATAGAGAAGATCTCCCCCTCTTGAAGTTCCTCTAAGATTATTTCTTTGATTAACAAATTATTGATTTGCATATTTTCCTCTGATACAATTTGGGTGGGCTTTATTACGTCATTATCTTTGTGACATTCTTTATTTGTATGGCTTTTTAGTTCTTCATAACCCCAAATGGATTCTATATCTAAAGAATGTGGAGTTACTCTTGTTACTAATCCATTATCCTCTTTATCTAATGCAAACATATCTTTCCCATTATTGGGAGTTTGCCAAAACTTGTAATTTTTGTTCTTTCCTTTCTTTCTGATAGTTATATTGCTCCACTGGGCTGAGTCTGTTGGTGGAAGGATGACTCCTTGTTCAATATCATCATTTGGATTTGCCATATTTTGCAATGTTTCTAGAGCTTTCTCTACTATGTTTTCTAACCTTTATTCCTTTGATCTAAGTTCAGTTGATCCAAAGTGTGTCAATTCTCCCTTTGCCTTCTTGTCCTTAAACTAATTCGCACTCGTTTATGGTATGTCTCCTAATTCTATAACTTGAACCACTTTCCCTTTATGCTCCTTGTGCAACTCTTCTGCTAATAGACTCTAATCTATCAAATCATTTTGAATCAGCAGGGTTTCATGGTGAAGCTGGTTTAATCTAACAATTTTCAATTCCATTTCTTCAATGGCCTCTTTTTCTTTCTGGCAGTCCTTGCATTTCTTGAATTTATTCAGTGAATGCTAATAACTGATCTTCTCTTCCCCTTCTTTCTCCTTTGATTTATCCACATCTTCTTTTCTATTTTTTGGTTCAGTTCTTCTATCTAAGGATCTTTTTTCATAAATTTTTGTTTCTTGAACGAATGGAGTTTTTGCGATAGCCATTTTTGCTCTCCCTGATGTCTTGCCTATGTTTCTTTTAGTTTTTAAATGATTTTTGATGTTATTGATAATTTGAGATTTAGCAAAGTTGGCATCTAATGTTTTATGAATTTCTCCTGAGTATTCTTCAAAAGTTAACTTGTATATAGATCTATTTGTAATGATCTTCCTATTTACAGGTTGATTTTGATTTGATTTAACCAAAACCCTAATCCTATTGGCTTTATTTAAGTTGTCTTCGAAACCTATTACATTTCCCAGAGAGTTGCCAATTTTTTTAATGGTGGATTCTTCCATTAATTCTGATGGGATTTCTTTACATTCCATCCATTTAATCATTACCATATTTTCAATATGAGTTTTGTTGAAGTTAGGTTGCCATTTAAAAAATTTAATGTGATGTCCTTTATAATATAATGGATCTGATTTTAAAATTTCCTCCTTCTCCTGAATATTTCTACATAAATTGAACCAAAATTTATCTGAAAATGAGTTATGAGTACTTACCTTGTTGCCCCAAATCATGGAAATGATGCTTACCAACTTGGATCTCCTCCTTGGCGAACCATTCCAATACATATAGATGCCCTTATCCTCACAATCCTTCCATATTCTTTCATTATAAGAGTTTCTTATAATTATTTCTTCACTTGATTAATACTGACTGGTAAGGATTTGTTTAGAGCCAGCTGTGGTTCTTTCCTTGTGTGCACTATAGTTGTTCTGTCTTTCGATGCAGAGGTATGTAAACCAATTTTCCTCTCTTAGTGTGATTAATTCACTAGTTACTTTCATGGATTTTCTTCGATGGAGCCATTGAGTTTATGGAAGACTTTTTTGGTTGCTTTCCAAGAGGGATCACATTCACTTCTGAAATCCATCAAAGCTTTCTAAGGTGCTCCTTCTGATTGAAGTTCTCTTTCAGTTTGGAGCTAGGGTTACTCTCAAAATTTGTTGCGAACTTAGTTTGACAATCGAATGACTTTTGTTTTGACATTTTTTCTTCCGTGACATCTGGTTTTTGCCGATTTTGGGGCCAATTTCTCCTTCTCCGCACTGATTGCTAGCCATCTTCTTTTTCGTGAGAATAATTGCCACAAATTTTCGAGATTCGCCTGGTGTGTTGTTGAACATATGAATCAAAACTGTGATTGTTCACTTTACCAATATCTCCTTGCCCTAAATTTACCTGTGTAAGGGCTTCAAATTTATTTTTGGTAACTAGAGGAGGTTCGGGAGTCATTTTCTATTCGAACGCAACAAATTTTGAGAAGGGGCAATTGAGTTTGGGATATAATTTCACTTTTCTCACCATTTTATCAGAGCAGAGCAATGCTTTTATAATTATTTAGTTTATACAAATTTTTTAATTCCATAGAAATTATAATTTATATTTCAATCTAAAAAATAAATTTAAATCTATGAAATTTGATAGAATAAAATTTAAAATGAATATATAATTATATATAATCTTTATTTTTGTAAATTACCTAATTCTTAAAGATCTTCTAAAATAAACTATATATTGTAAACAAACATGGAAGAAACCTAAACCGTATAAATAAAAATAAACTTTTTTAACTTTTTCCTTTCAAATAAGTAAAACAAAAATTCATAATCAAATTAGATATACCCAACTTCCAAGACTAGTACCATATGAAACACGGTCTGTTACTTCATTGAACCAGATTATCCTTTCCAATCATGTAATCGATGGGAAAAGTGAGCAATGGAGTTCATAAAACAGAGATCTAGTTTAAGTTCATCGTGGGGCAGTAGATTGAGAGCACGAAAACAACGAGCCACTTCTTGTTCATGATTGATTATTTCATTGTGACATTCTATTGTATATAGCAACATATAAACTAAAATATTACTGTTTGGTAAAAATTTCATCTATTTGAATGAAAATAAAAAGAAGAAATTTTGCTTTTTCAATTAATTGAGATTCTTTTTCCTAAAGAGGGATTTGACAAATAGTGGAGTTTGATTTTTTAATATTTTTTAATCTTTTGTATTGGAAACCACTAGGGAATGGTAGTTTTGCAAACTCTATTTTTAGTTTGTATTAAAAACAACCATGACATTGCTCTAGTCTCTATCAAAACTGGCAATGCATGTTTACTCTATACTCATTAGAAGCAATCTATTTCTATCCTATCAAGAATTCACTTGGTGCCAATGTGATCATCAATAAATTAATAAATTATTGTATGTGCTTGTACAGAACTAAAATTAAACTTAATTTAAAAACTATAGTTAAACTAAATTTAAAAACTATTACCACATAGATGATGTTGGAAGAATTTTAGAGTGCAAATGAAGTGTTTTGGCCAACATAATTTCCAAATATAAGCTTAAACATCTCGCACTATTGTACAAAAGCTATGGTTTGTGTTTTGTAATGATATTCTATTATATTATTTTTCTCTTATTTTTTAAAGCATGATTTAAAGAAATAGACCAAGGATGCATTGTTAGATTGTGGTGACTGATCAGGAAAGTACTATACATACTTCATAAATTCTTTGGGGCTCGAGTCATCACCTCCCCAATTTTTTTTTTAGCCCTATTGTATCGAGATTTGTGGCTGATAAGTAATTATTAATTATAACCCTAAAGTGGTGAAAATACTTGTATAAAAGTACTTAGGTTAGGGATTGTTTTATAGTTGTGATGTGAAATTGGTTCATGCAGTAGTATTGAGCTGTAAGGGATTACAAATTGTAATCAGGTTGTAATCATTGGATCGTAATAATATCAAACTTGCTATTTGGTGGACGTAACCCAAAAATTGGGTGAATCGCGTTAAATCTTGGTGTCTTATGTTCATTTCTGTGTGATCTATTATTTTCTGTTATTGGTTATATTTTTCATGTAATTGTTATTTATGTCCATGGTTTAATTCTTACAAATGATATCAGAGAGAGGTTATTTTTTTAGTTATCCTTTGCAGGAAAGTCTCATGGTTGAGTGGGAGTCTCTAGGTAGAGTGGGAGTGATGGTTGAGAAGGGTAAGTTGAGGGTTGACATGTTTAATGAGAAAAACTTTTAGTTATGGAAGATGCAAATGGAAGACTATCTTTATCAAAAGGATTTATGGAAGCCGTCAGAAGGCAAAGCCAAGAATCAGGGATCTATGTCAAATGATGAATGGGATCTTTTGGACAAAATGAATCTTGGAAGGATTCGATTGTGCCTAGCATCATCGATGGCATTTAATATTACAAAAGCGAAGACAACAGAAGAGTTGATGAAAACCCTAGTGATACTGTATGAAAAGCCCTTTGCTTCAAATAAGGTATTTCTCATGAAGCATTTATTTAATATGAAAATGGAAGAAGGTGGATCTATTGCAAATCATTTAAATGAGTTTAATACTATTACTAGTTAGTTATCTTCTATGGGTATCAATTTTGAAGAATAAATTAGGGCTCTCTTGATTTTGTGTTCTTTTCCTGAAAGGCTGAATGGCTTGGTAATGGCTATGAGTAATTCTATTCTTGGATCTAGTACCCTAAAATATGATGATGTGATCGGTGTTATTTTGAGTGAGAAAACTCGTAGGAAATCCTTAGGTGGATCTACATCAAGAAGTTCTTTGAATGCATAAAGTAGGGGTAGAATGACTAAGAGAGGAAGTAATTCTAGAAATCATGGGGAATCAAGAGGAAAGTCAAAAGGGAGGAGGTCTCAATCGAGAGGACCAAATGACTGCTGGTACTATGGGAAACCAAGTCATAAAAAGAAAGATTATTGGAATCGAAAGAAAAATGAAGGAGATCAACCAAATTGAGACAAGGTGGCAAATGTGGTAAGTAAAAAAATTGAAGAGGATGCTTTGCTTCTATCTTTAAAAAGTGTTGATCATTCATGGGTTTTAGATTCTAGTGCTTTATTTCATGCTACACCTCATAGAGGTTATTTTATTGATTATGTCCAAGAGGATTTTGGGCTTATTTATTTGGGGGATAATGAACCCTATTAGATTGTTGGAAAGGGAAAAATTAAGATTAAGTTGCAGAATGAAAATCATTGGCTACTACATGAGGTAAGCCATGTTCCAAGGCTAAGTAAGAATTTAATTTTATTAGGGCAACTCGGTGATGAGGGTTGTATAGTTACTTTTTAATGATAAAAAATGGAAAGTTTCAAAAGTTTCCCTTGTAGTAGCAAAACGTGTGAAAGTAGGCATCTTATATCTTTTTACAGGTCATATTGTTCCTTCTACTTTAATTATTTCGGAGAAAAAAGAATATTCAGGAACAATTGTTGTTGTTAAGCAGGGAGAACAAATAATTGTTGTAGATTCTAATACAGTGTTGTGGCACAACAAACTTGGGCACATGAGTGAGAAAGGTGCAAAACTACTTCATTCAAAGAAAGTTTTACCAGGTCTAAAATGTGTTAATATGGATTTTTGTGAAAGTTGTATATGGAAAACAAAAGAGAGTGAGTTTTGTGAAGACTGGGAAGGAAAACAAAAAGGAGAAATTAGAGCTTGTGCATACTGATGTATGGGGACCGGCTCAAGTATCTTCCCTTGGAGGCTCTCATTATTATGTTACATTTATTGATGATGCAACTAGAAAGGTATGGATTTATTTCCTTAGACATAAATCTGATGTATTTCAAACTTTTAAGAAATGGAATTGCTTGGTTGAAAATGCGACTGGTAAGAAATTAAAATGTCTCAGATTTGATAATGGTGGTGGGTATTATAGTTGTGAATTTGAAGATTATTGCTCCACTAATGGTATTCATAGATAGAAAACTATTCCAAGGACTCCACAGGAAAATGGAGTGGTTGAATGCATGAACATGACTATAATGGAGCATGCAAGGAGCATGAGGTTGTATGTTGGGTTGCCCTTACACATGTGGGTGGAGACTTTCAATACTATTTTATATTTGATTAATAGAGGCCCCTCTACTCCTTTGGGATATGGTGTTCTAGAGGAAGCATAGACTGATAAGAAGGTGAGTTATTCTTTTCTCAAAACCTTCGACTGTGAAGCATTTTCTCACATAGATTCTGAAAATAGAACCAAGCTGGAAGCTAACTCAAAAAAATGTGTATTTGTTGGATATGGCATAATGAATTTGGTTATAGGCTTTGGGATTCTGAAAATCATAAAATTTTAAGAAGCAGGGATGTCATATTCAATAAGAAAGTGTTGTATAAAGATCTATTACATCAACATGAGAAGAAAGAAGATGATTATGTAGTGTCAGATTATGCTCCACAAGCTAATGTTCCAGCCACTCCTCATGATGTGAAACAATCGCACCAACAAATACCACACACACTGGTGAATGTTAGATGGTCAACAAGGCAAATTAGACCTCCAGAAAGATTCTCTCTCTCTCTCTCTCTCTCTCTCTCTCTCTCTCTCTCTCTCTCTCTCTCTCTCTTTTTGTATACAATTTTACTTACTGATGTTGGTGAACCTAAATGTTATGATGAAGCTGTGCAAGTGGTTACTAAGATTCAACGAGAGTCTACAATGAAAGACGAAATGGACTATTTGCTGAAGAATAAGACATGAGATTTATGCACGTTTCCTGTAGGTAATAGAGCTTTATAGAATAAGTTAGCTTAATATTTAAAGCCAGGTTAGTTGTCAAAGGATTTGCATAGAAAACAGGCATTGATTTTGATGAGATATTTTTCTCCTATTGTTAAGGTGACTTCTATCCATATTGTTTTAAGTCTTGTGGCTACTGAAAATTTGCATTTAAAGTAGTTTGATGTTAAAACAACCTTCCTTCATGGTGATTTGGATGAAGAGATAAATATGGCTTAGCCATAGGGATTTGCGGTCAAAGGTAAGAAGAAGTTAGTGTGCAAATTGAAGAAAAGTTTATATGGCTCGAAGCAAGTACCTCAGCAATGTTATTTGAAATTTGATAGTTTTATACATGAGCATGGATACAATAGGTGTCATTCAGATCAATGTATTTATTTTAAGAGGTTAGATGATGATAGCTACATTATTTTATATTTATATGTTGATGATATGCTTGTAGCTAAGTCTAACATGGATCACATTAAGGGGCTGAAATGCCAATTAGCACATGCATTTTCTATGAAGGATTTGGGGGCAAAAAAAAAAATCTTTGGTATGAAGATTTGCAAAAATAAGAAAAATAGAACATTGACACTATCTCAGGCTGATTATGTAGAGAAGGTGTTGCAATGTTTCTCTATGGAGAATGCTAAAGTTGTTAGCACACCTTTACCTAGTCATTTGAAGTTAATTAAGGAGATGTTTCCCAAGACACAAGAAGAAGAGGATAAGGTGTCCAAGGTACCCTATGCTTCAGCTATAGGAAGTTTGATGTATGCTATGGTGTATACTAGGCTAGATATTGCACATGTAGTGGGAATTGTTAGCAGGTATATGAGTCATCTAAGAATTGAGCATTGGAATGTAGTCAAATGGATTCTCAAATATTTGAGAGGAACATCCAATAAGTGTTTACATTTTGGGGGCTCTACTGCTAATTTAGAGGGCTATGTTGACTCAGATTTGGTAGGGGATATTTATACTAGGTGGAGTACTACAGGTTATGTCTTTACTATTGGTGGGGTAGTCGTGAGCTGGGTTTCTAGGTTACAAAAGGTTAATGCTTTATCAACTACATAGGAAGAGTATGTAGCTACTATAGAGGTAGCCAAGGAGATGATATGGCTTCAGTTCTTCTTGGAAGAATTGGGACACCCTCAAAAGAATAATTATTTTTTAACAGATAATCAAAGTGCCATTCATCTTGCAAAGAATTTAGCTTTGCATTCAAAGACCAAACACATATAGTTGTGGTACCATTTCATTCAGTTAGTTTTGGATGATGGACAATTAAAACTGGAGAAGATACATACAAATGACAATCCAACAAATATTTTTACAAAGGTAGTAACAAGGGAGAAGTTTTACTCCTCTTCAACATTGGTCGGTCTTCTAGACTAAACATGAATAAAAGAATAGCAGAGTCCACGGTGGTTTGATCTAGTGGGAGCCTTGAGTGAACCACGTTAAATCTTGGTGACTTGTGTTCTTTTTTGTGTGATCTATTATTTTTTGTTATTGGTTATATTTTGCATGTAATTGTTATTTCTATCCATGATTTAATCCTAACATGCATATAGAGCTATTATGTGTCCTCTAAATAATGAGGGTAGGGTTAGTTCTTTCATTTATCTTTGGAGAATAATTCTATAAATATAGATATGGATATGTTTCTTAAAGTTATGATAGTGAATATTAGTTTTAGGTATGAATTGGTATAGAAGATGGTTGTCCCTTTAGTTCTTAATGTTTATTCTATCAATATTCATAGAGTCCACTATGAGTAGGACTTACATGGTCATAACCAAATTAATATTTTTAGTTGTGTTTTTAAAGATGTTGTAACATAATATTTGAAGTACCCTTTAGGGATATTGTGCGGTAATCATCTCACATAGACTTTATTAAAAGATGAGTGAGCCCTAAAATTGGGATATCAAGTAGTTTTGAGGTAACTTCAATGTTAAATGTTTTCTTTTCTTTTCACATTATGATCTAGAGGACAACACTAGGATTATTTTTGTTAAGCATTGGTTTCTGGAGCAATACGATCCATATGAAAAAAAACAAGTGCATGATATTGACTCTACAAAGGATTTCCTTTTCATCTTTCTCATTTGGGTCTATCTGCCTAGCCCACCCTTCAAATTTTGATGTGAAAATATTTATATTTATACAAAAAAAAATTGGACATTTTTTTTTCATAGATAAAGATTAGTAAATCTGAGGAATACATATTTTAGTTATAACTTGTGTGTTTGTGAATGATAATACATGGTGCTCAATGCTTAGATTTTCTTATGCTCTTTATTTTTAAGTTTAGGTATAGGAAGTCAACTATAATGACTCTCCAATGGTTTTCCAACATTCTCCAAAAGTAGGACATAACTCTTCTACTTTTTGGAGAAGTAATAAAGTCCATAGGGTCTAGAAGAAAAAATAATCTACTCCAAAGGTTTTCTCTTAGTCACTAATTAAGAATATATATTACTTAATTTAATTAGAAATAAAGGCACACTAAGATATTTAATAGGTTTATATGATCTTTTAAATGTATTTTGACTACACTTGAGTCAATATGTAAGGTTAGATAAAAGAAATTTGTAAGAAGATGTCAATGTTTCCTTGTGAGGTCGTGAATTGGTCCACATGGTCAAATTATGAAAATAAGCCTATGGAAAATTAATTATATTCTAAAATGTCATATACAATCCTTTTTTGTTATGTTAGGAAGCATTTTTACAAACTTTGAGGGTTATTTGTAACAAAATGTAAAAGTTGTCACTATGCAATTGTTAGAGTAAATAATTAATATTTAATTATTTATTCTATTGCTTAAGCTTACTTAGGTCATGCATTTATTTAATATTTCATATTTAATGCATGTAGTGGTTAGTTGTTGACAACTCAGGAGTTTTCTCCTTTTTTAGCATATTCCATTTTTTGTGGATATGTGCTGAGTTGTCATTTTTGTCCTCTACCTCCTTCCAGCTTGTTCTACAAGCTTCCTGGAGCTCTTTATATTCGGGCTCTCTCTCATTTAAGCATTAAGCCATTTCTTATTGTAAATACATTTCTTATTGTGTTTGCATTTTTGGCTCTCATGTCCGTTTAGGGTTTTTCCCATGCTCCATGCTCCTCCCCTTCTTTGGCTTCTCTTTGACAGGTTCGCATGCAGGTGATCTTAGCATCTTCGGAGTTGGCTTTCCTCAACTCCAACAGCAATAAAATATTGTCAATATGCAAAGTTGATGTAAAAGAAAAGGTGAAGGATCATGGGGGTAGTTATTTAGTAGGAGAATTTGGAAATATTATAAAATTTTATATATTGGTTGCGATTTGTAATGAGGGCAAGTTGGAGGATTTTGGAGAATAAGAAGAAGAGCACTTTGGATGCTCTAAGAAGAACCACTTTTTCAAAATGTTTATTTTAGGACCATACCACACCTGTGTACAAACACCATAATTTGAACAGAAAAAAAAAATGTAAATTCTTTAAAAAAGAAGTTACCTAATACACTAAATATTAATAAAAATAATTTTTATTGAATAATTTTATTATTATTAATTATTAATTGGCTATAAAGGTACATTTCAAACCATCTTGTGTAGGGACACCATTGTTTGATCAAATTTTTATTTTTTTTCAATTTTTTTTTTAAAAACAAAAAAAACTTCAAAAGGATTGTATGTAGATTGATGGCATATAAATTAATTTAAGTAAAACCATAAAATAAAAAAGTTATTAAAGTTTTAGTGAACCTTGTTATTTTACATTTAGGTACCACCTTTGATTAAAAATATTGCAAAAATAGTAAATAAAATCATAACACTATAAAATTTATATTTTTGAAATTAGGATAGTGAGAACTCTAATGGGTTTTTATTTCGAGATAAAATTTGATCTAGGATACCCTCTAAAAATGATGGCATGGTTTGAATTTGTTAGTTCAATGCCTTGCCAAATCTTGAGAGGTCTAGGAATAGATTTGATCTCATCAAGCCTATTTCAAACCAAAATTCAAGGAGAGAGAAAAATCCCTCTCCATGTTGTAAGACAAAAGGCTCTCATTCTAGAAAAGTAAAATTAACTTTTAAAATGCATTTTAAATTTGTAAAGAAATAATTCTTTTATTTAAAAAATGGGCACCCATTCAAATTATTTTTTAAAAAAATAAAAAAAATAAAAAAAAAAAACAGCACCCGATTTTGAAATATGGGTACCTCTTTTTTTCCTTAAAGGTGTCCCTATTTAAAAAAAATCAAAATTTTCATTTTTTCAAAAATGGGCACCCAAGTTTTTAAAAGATGGGTGCCCAGATTTTAAAAAATGGGTGCCCATTTTATGAAATTCAGATTGAGCAACTAAGCCTAATATGGGTGCCCATTTTTAAAAAAATGGGCACCCGTTTCTAAAAGAGTATGATCTCAATCTGCAGACTTACCTAACTTCTTGATTCTACCCTTGGATAAATATAAATCTAATACTAAGAAAATTGGGTCACACAAATTTCTAAATTCATAGAGAAAAGGTTTACTTTGAAGGGTTTGATAGGGAAACATTTTTGTTTAAATAATTTACAATGGCTATTAAATTAGATGTGTTTTTAGAAAGGGAAGGTACATAATTATCTCTACTTGAAATAACATAGGAGTTCAAATCTTTGTCTTTAGACAAGGTTGAACCCTATTAACTTGAGTCACTCTTAAAGTTTGTAGGTGTTAGCCATCCCCTTGGTTCTCTATTCCCTAACCTCTTATATATGAAAAATAGGGGTAGGCCCTAACTACATGGTATATTATATCCTAGATGACTATCTTGATAATTTCTATACTATGAAAGAGAACATAAAAAACATGTCAAAATAATTAGAATCATTCAACCGTATTTTTTTTTTTTTTTTTGTTGAAAATAAACTTTGTAAAGTTTAATTAGTATATTTGGTGGTGTGTTATTATATTTTTCTAGAAATAACCCCTTTCAAAGTATGATTGGTTTCAATATGTTTTAAAAAATCATGTGTACGTCAAGAATGAAAGCTTTATACATTGTCTAGGGACCCATTACAATTAAAAAAATTAAAATCAATACTTTGGGTCATTTTGAACTATCATTTATATAATTCCATCTCATATGATCCATACAACTATAATGACAAGTTTTAGACACACTGGTGATTTTCTGTGAAATTGCATTAACATAGGTTATGTTGCAAAAATAGACAATGAAAAGGATCTAGCCTTGCTTCACACCAACACATGGTTTCAAAGATAGAGCATTAATGGTTTGCATAATGTTCTCTATAAAATCAGTGATGTAGATGTCAAGTTGTGCATGTCATTTGTAGTCAAATAAGTAAACCATTACATTTTCTTGGTTCATTATCTACCTTGAGGTCTCACTATTTTCTCCAAATTAATTCAATTAAGTTGTGTCAATATGGATTGTTTACTATATATAACAAATACCTTTGAAATTATGTTCTAGTCCATTTTTAGAACATAAGCTTCTTGGAGATAGATGTATTAAAACTAGCAAGTCCTAAGAGGAATGAGTCATTTTCATGGTTTATGAATCTTTTAGAAGACTAGCCCAAAATTCATGCTAGGTTGACATGAAGTTGATATGCTTTGAATGCATAGATTATTTATAGCATTTTTAAAGGTAGAAGTTTTACTAGATTTTCTATTTTCTCTCTTGATATACAACACTCTTGTTATAGTAAGGGAAATATTTGATGTAATGTCCTCATTATAATTTTTGGGCAAGCTATAAATTTTTTTGATGTATTAGATAGCAGCCAAAAAGGGGCACTAACCCCATAGTACAAAAGGTTGTAAAATAACCGATAGTTACCCCATACTATCCAACCAATACCTTTTCTAGATATTTAAAAAATCTTAATGATTAACAACATAACAAGACTCTTCTTAGTATCAGTATCATCCAGACTACCCATAACATACATATGATACCAAAAAGTCACACAGCAACATAAGTTACAAGCATTGCTATTAAAACATTTAATATTTACTAAAATGAAAAATGCTACTATGGTCATCAATTTCACATTTAATCATAACATAACAAAAGAAAATGAAATAAAAGGCACAAGGAGTAGTTCCCCTCTTTCTCTTCTAGGTCCTGCTCCTTCTCATCATGATCCTCCATGGTCGATTTTTCCTCCTCCTCCTTGACGGGTTTTTCTAGTAGAGTCTTGAGCCTATTGTCTACCAGGAAGCTATAGAAGGAGTAGGTGATCTCATTCTCTTTCTCAGCTTCCTTATCTTCCATGTTCACCTATAGAAAATATAGAGTGGTGGCAACTGAATGCATGACCTTCGTAGAAAACTCAGCCATGGTTCAAACTTTACAATACATGGTCTTTTGATTGTCAGTGAGGTCATGCTTAAATTTCTCTAGCCCATCCAACCTAGCTTTTCTTTGATCCTATCCATGGTTGTGATGCCCCTTCTTACCTCGCCCTTGGTAGCTTCCTTCATATGGGAGGTGATATCTTCTCCCAAGCTCTAGGGGATGGGTTGGTTTCTATCGTGTCTGAAACGTGGGAAGGGCTAGGAGCATCCTTACTTCTAGAGCCAAGGTGTATGATTTTCCTTCTCCTAATGGTGGATTTCATTCCAGTCTCTATGGATTCAAAACTCACTTCCTATTTGGGAAGTGTCTTAAACTTTTCTATTTTAAGCCTTTTGCTAGATCTCTTGGCAATTTTATTGCTCTACCCAATATTAGTATCAAAATCAATAACGTTGATATTTTCGTGGTAACTAGGGGCTCTTTGTCCACCTTTTTTGAGGCTAAACCAAGGCTAGGGTCCGTAGAGACTTGAGGTGTCACAGTGGCAAGGGGATTAACTAAAAGAGGCAGGTTGAGGGAGAGTTAAAATTGATAGAGTTTGAACATAAAGGCCTAGTGCAAGAAATAAAAGGGATTTCCTTCCTCCCTATTTTTCCTAGCATTAAAAACACTATCCTCCATTGAATGCAAAAGAAGGTGCAAGAAGAAAATAAAGTCCTATTTCTTAAAGTGATTTAAAATAGGGAACTAGTAATAGTACAACACGTGGAATAGGTCTTTGAGCATAGTGTAGCAGATTATGGTGTAAGACACAATGTCCCGAGGTTTGGGTAGATCCTCCCTTGAGAAACTACCACACATGTGAACAGGTTGCTCCTTAGGGTTGAAGAATTTCCTCATACTCATTTCATCTAAAACTTTGGGCTATTTACGCCAACTCCTTCCCTCGAGACAAACCGCCAACTATCATGACGAGCTTCTCCATCATTTCAAATACCACCCCATTGACATTCCCCTTTCTATTACTCTAGGTATCATTGCTGTAATTCATTTTATATGGTATCATTTCAAAGACCATGCATGCTATAAATTTTGAGGTATCATTGGTGTAATTCATTTTATATGGCTACAAGATTTTTTTGCAAGACCTCCAACAAGGGTCATTCCTTTCCTTTCAGACATTGATTTGACCATAGTAGGGCTCCTTATAATGGACGGTATTCTCATTTTCATGCTTCTTAGTTTTCTTTGAGAAGACTTGAGAATCAAGCTGTACTCAAGGTTGGCTATGATCATCTCATTTTCCTTTAGCCTCTTCTCAGCTTCATGATTAGAGTTCATCAAAATGATTAATAGTAGAAAACAATTCTACTTTTATTTAATGTCATTTATCCAATTGATATCACTTGACATCTTTTTTTTTTAAAATGTAGAAATAAGATAATTATTTACAAATCTATTTCTATAACTAAAATCGATCTAATATTTTAAAAACTGAGTAATTTTTATCATTCGTAACTATTATCCCTCACTAACCTTATTTCTTCTTTATTTATTTAGATTTCTATTATATTTCAATCTATATTGGAAAATGTAAATATATTCATATTAAGTTGTGTGATTTTTCAATCTATTTTTTAAAATGTAAAAATATCAACCTCAGATTTATGAGGATCTACAGAAAGTGATCTTTGCAGAGGTTGACTACACTTTCACATAAAAAAAAACAAAAGAGCAAGAAAACAAACTACCATAGTAGATTCGCTAGAAGATAGTTGGTTCATGATTTCTAATTCACTAATTCATGGTTTTTGGCTACTAGTTGTTCGTTGGTGGTTGGGTGTCACGGTCTATTATTTTTTTCTAAAAATTTTTGTTAAAGTTTTATTTTTTGGTTCTTCTTATGTAAGGCGTCATGACTTATGAACCATTATTGTTTATCCTTACTTTCTTGTTAAGGTTGAGGCCCTCTCCCACTTTTCTTGATCAAAACATTCCAAACTGGACAAAACAAATATAATTAACTACTTATGTAATCTATTGGTTGTATAAATTATTTGAGTATAAAAAATATAGATGAAATAAATTTATTTAAAAAGTAATATAATTAGTAATTTTTTAATGATAGGCTACTTTTAAATTAACTTTGTAAGTAGAACAAAAAAATTTAGTGTCTATTTAAATGCATGTATAATGTTTAACATCTTGAATGAAGAATGTATACATGGTATTTATATATTAAAGATATAAGAGATTACAAAGTGCAATAGTATGGTGGTTTTTATTTTAATTACTAAATTCATTTAGGATTCTTTTCATAGACCTTTTGATGCCTATTTAGCTACCTTTTTAAGTGATGGTATACTAGGAGGAACATTAAAAAGATAGTCAAATGTTAATGTACCCTCTTTGTGCACAATAATAATGTTGTGGTGTGATTTCATTATGAAAATCAAGAGAAATTTAGATAAATTGTATTTTTAGTTCTTTTAATAGAAAATTAAAAAATTTATAAACTTTAGAGTTTTGTTGAATTAATTTTAATTTTACATAATGCTTGGCTAAACTAATTACAAATAGGATGCAAGGAATGCATATATTATAGGAGAAATTAATAATAGACAACACAATGATATAAAATTTCATCATAATGACAAATCTACTTCTTTTTGTCATTACTTAAATTTATTTATTATAAAGTGTTTTCTCTTATCTATTTTAGAGCTTATAAAAAGGAAGCTAGACTTATTATGAATTTTATAAAAAAATACAAGTGCTACAATTAATTGTTGTAAATATGTATAAAGTTACAATCAGAAAAATAACAATAAGAAATATTTGAATGACTAACAAGTGTCACATAGTGGCATGTACTTGTCATGCTAGTTTTTATAACTAGCAATCACACCTTTGTGTGCAATAGGTATGTCAAATATATATTGAAGATCAATTATGGAAACATATATAAAGTGGAAAAGGGTAGGTAAAAAATACATTACTCTTTGTCTCTCTTTCGAACTCTTTCTATAACTCTATCTCATCTTTAGAACTATTTACCTCTCTCTAGCTCTTTCTATCCCTTTAACTCTATTAAATCTCTCTATCTTGACTAAACTCTTTCTATCACTTTTTATATTTCTCCATCTAGTATATCTCTATCCATTTATGTCATTAGACAATATAAATATTCTTGTTAGACTTCTTTAATAGAATATTGCACTCATGTCTCTTGTCTCGATATCTACACACTTCTCCCTTCCTTTATTCATCGATATCTACACACAAGTCATAGAAATCTCGAACGCCTTATCTTCTGTTCCTTTTTCCCTTGAATTTTTTTTTGAAGTCACCCGCCACGTTCTTTTCGTAAAGCGGACAGAGAAACCATAACTTGTTAATGAAATTGAGGTTGTTCATATGAGGGACGGAGATACAATGCATCACATGTTGACCAAATTGATAGCACAAGGATAAAGTTAATCAGGACATGGAAAGCTTTCTAGATTCCCCATGTCTTCATTTTAAATAATTTATGCTCTGCTTTTGCTATTTATGTAAGGTTGTCTTCCAGTAACTGTGACATTATTGATATTATATTCAGTTACAAATTCCAATAATTTAGAAACGTGTGACTTCTTTTAACAATAAGTGAGGTCGCATCATGCTTCTAGAAGTGTGTTTTTTAGGCGTAAATCTGGGATTGGAAACCCGGTAATGTAACGTATTATTTGATCCAATCGTGCATCCAATGTGAGGATATGTAATGTGAAGAACATATTAATCGATTTTAATTAATTGTGGAAGACATTGAGAATGGAAATAAAGTAATGTCTTCAATCATGCATCCAATGTGAGGATACGTAATCTTAAGGAGAATGTTGACATGAAAAATACTGTAATTGAGAGCAAAGTAGAAAGTAGCGTAGAGGGGATGACCATGGATGTCTATTATGATTGTGTAAAAGGTAAAATATGATTTGAAAGTAGTATGAGTTCAATTCTATTTTCTTCTTATTAAAAAAAATGTAGAATGGGTTTTAAAAGAGAGAGCAGCAAATATAGTATGAGAGAAGAAAGAAAATCATTTTATCAGTTCACTATTTGAAAGCAATAAAATGCTTCCTTCTACATAAATAAGCACTTCCTCCTAACTTATTTGTAGACCACACCTTGTAGAATATATCTTATGGTATGACTTACTCTTATTTATTTCGTATGTAATAATTCTATTAACAAATTTTGGAGAATATAAAGTAGGATTGATAATTCTGCATTATCAGGTAATATTAAATTTAGGCTGGTGTTAAACTCAACTATATATATAAATTATCAATATAAATTATGTCTTTTGAACACACAAACATTTTTTTAGAGTTTTATATGTCTAATTCGTAATATTATTTTATTTTAAAATATTGATTTCTTTTCAGTGTGGACTTGTATTATTGAATTAAAATTAATTAATGTCATGTTGCATGTTTTAAGTCTAGTAAAAGTATAATACCTTGGTCAAATATTGAATATTCAATGATTCAAATTCAAGAAGATGAATTACAAATAGTCTTGTCTTGTTATATAGGGAAAATAAACATAGATAAGCCCCCAAGACGTAAATCTGGAACTTTAATCCTCATTTTTATTTTATCAGGTCATATTTTTTGATTTTTTTAATAAGGAAAAAAAAATTCTTGAAAGAACCCTAGAACCCTTTGCAAGAAGATTTTGAGGAGCACCCAAAAGTGTAAATTAATAGTAAGGTGGGAGTGATGAATTATTAAAAAATGATAGCTAATGTTCATCAAACAATCACCATCCTAAAAATATGGATCATACAAAGCTCAAGATGCCTAGGACAACACAACACTAAAGGCCTAAGCTTGAATAAGCAAATTTTTCAAGGCCCTGTTAACTGTAAAAGTGAGTCGTGGCTTTTTTCTATGCTAGCTTAACTTAATAGAAGCGTTCAGAAAGGCTAGCATAACTTCAAAATCAACCACTAACAATATGCAAATAGAAAAACATAGATGTTTTGGGTTCTAACAACGCTCCAAAAACCTTAAAAAATATACATTTAGATTATCTTTGAAGACCTTGTCTAAACAAAAACATAGGTCTACTAATATTGGAGGAGAAATGATGGGATTTGATAAGTTTTTGTAACCTTCAAAAATTTCCTCAAGAGATTAAACATTGAAATATTAGCTGGAGAATCATCAAACTCTAACATGGCACCCAAAACTACTATAGGATTTTTACTTGGCAATCCTAGCCAATTTGTTGCAAACATTAAATGCACCACACAAGTTTCTCTAGAACTATCTTAAGAAAATCCACTCCACGTTAATATAAGGAGATGCCACTTTCATAGGATTAACAAAGAAGGGGAAAATGATCAAGGAAATCAAAATGATATTTAACCTTATATTGAGAAATCACAGTAAAATGTAACTCATAAAAAAGCCTTTTCTTTTTTACTGGTCACAACTAGTCCTAAGAGGGGAGGTGAATTAGTACACTCAACTCTACTAGTTAGAGCAACAATCTTACTAACTATCATGTCTATCAAATTGGTAACAATAAAAACTACTATGAAAGAAGTATAGGAAAATCATAAAAGATCATGCAAAGACACATACATCAATGAAACATATATTTCTACATGAAAACTCTTAATCTAAGGATGAAACCCATGGTGGGAGTATTGGACCCACTCACATTTCCTTGCAAGTAAAATGATTCCATATGAAAGGCTTACATATGTTCCTTTTGAGAACTCATCCTATTAGGAATGCATATAATCTATTAGGATTACAACAACCTATTAAGGCATACCTTGCTAGACAATTTTGAACCATTTATAAGAGATACCTTGTTAGAAGATTTCAAAGATTTGTTACAAATCTATCATGTCAAAGGTTTATAATAGTTGTAGTGGTATGAAAAATAAATATTTGATGTAAGGAAGTGACACACATTTCCTTGTAGACCCACTTTCAAACTCCTTAAAGTTTGTTCAATTTTATTTCTCTTTTATGGCTTAATATGGTGAACTTCATTTTTTCACTTCCTTCTTTTCCTGTCTTAGCACTGGTCTAATATTTACACACTATTCTTGACTATTTTGATCTACCTCCACAGATCTTTCTTTTCATAGTAACACCAACATTAACATCATAAAAAATAAATTTTGAGTATCCTTAGATCAATTGTCAAATTCATGGTTAGAAATTGTTGGTGGAAATAAGTATTTACTATTTACACTTTACTTAAGTTTAATCAGGTTAATACATTTTCATATTATTTGTCATATAGACACATAGGAGTTTGCATATTCATATGAGTTGTCATGTTGATAACATAGTAGTTTGTACTCTAATTAAGCACATGTTGTCTACTACATCTCTTTATGAGATACACCTTTGTATTCTTATCCTCTCATTGTTGCACATACATTCATGCACAATGGAGGATAATCCACTCTTGGTGGACATGTGCTCAATTGTTTCTTATCTCTTTGCATGACTCTTAGACATATCAGTTGCCTTTATATACAAGGCTCTTCTATGATATATTCATCCAATTATCTAATTAATCCATTCTCATTTGATCGTATTTTGTCTCTATTGTGCTATCTCTTGACCTTCTAGATCTTGGATTTTTATTCTTGCTTTAGGAAAATTCTTACATGGTATTAGAGCTATAGGAGCATCATTGCATAGCCATTGGAGAGATTTTTTCTTTCTTTCTTGCAGGTTAAGATTGGAGCTTGATAGTGCAAATCAGATGCTGACATCACATTCAGAAGGTCAAAAAATCCATAAATTGATTTGTGTTTCATCAAAATTAGACATCTGAGGTGAAATCTAGAGTCATTTGATTTTTAAAGGTGCGATAATGGCAATTCAAAAATAATAATTATAGAGGTGATTTTCAAATAGTGATATCTCCCTCAGACGGACTCCTTTTTTTGAGCAATTTTTTTTGTTTTGGGGTAGAATTTTGTGATCTACACATTGCTATAGGTTGTTTGCAATCCCTGTTTCTATTTTTTTTTTAAAAATCACAAATCTGGATTTTTGCAACTTCAAAGGCTTAGTTTGGGCTCATATGGACACATATTCAAGTGCTTCTTTTTGTGAAAGTGCATAATTTTTTGTCTACTTTCCAGATCTGGTATCAGTTTAGAGTAATTTTTTGTGGACACAGTACTTTCAACATTTGGTCATTTTTGTCGTATTGACACTTGTAATTAATTAGATCCTTGAGAGGTCTTTGTCTTATCTTGTTAAGTTTGACATAGCTTCATATTTGTTGTTGTAAACATCAAAATTAGAAGTCCACTTTGGTTCATTTTGACAAGTGGAAATTGTACACACACTAAGAATAAAGTGCCAAAATCATCCATTTTGGGGGGTGTCTTGAGTGTTTGCACTCCTCTTTCTCTTGTGTTCTTTTATTTTGCATCATGGGTTTTCCTAAGTTTCCACTTTTAACTACACATAATTATGCTACATGGAAAATTAGAGCATGGAGTAAAATGATGGAAAATGGTTTAATTGATTATGTTGATGGAACCATGGTTGCACCTTCTGATCTTGATAAACTAAATGAATGTCCAATCATAACAATAAGGTTGTTATTGGTACTTTGAGGAAGTATGTACATGAAGATCTTATCTTCCATATTGATAATTGCATAATAGTAAAGGAAGCATGGGATAAGTTTGCTAGCTTGTATGCAAAAATAGACAAAGCTAGGGGTTTTGAACTTGATGAAAATCTCATGTCATTAGATCCAAAGGAGTTTGACACAATTCAAGACTATATCACCAAGGCACATAAGCTAAGGTCAATGGTTAAGGATTGTGGAATTACCATTGAGGATGAAAAATTGGTCTATAATTTGATGAGAAAACTTCCTCCAAAATATGCATCATTTGTTTCGAGCTTCAACACTCATAAGTTTACCTTAGGTTCTTCCTACACCATGCCTTTATTTGATTCCTTCACAGAGATGTTGATGGTAGAACGATCAAATTTGATGAACATGTTGAATTCTCAAGTCTTCAAAGTCCAAAGCATTAGTGGCTAGTAAAGGAAATCAAGGAAAATGTTGGATTCTCAAGTCTTCAAAGTCCAAAGCATTGGTGGCTAGTAAAGGAAATCAAGGAAAAGGGTTGAACAACAAGCATAAATCATGGCATAATTGTGTCTTTTCTAGATTAAATTATGAGTGATTCTCGCAATCCCATGAGCAATCTATGTATTATTTATCTTCAATCGTATCGTCCACTGATAGTAGTGAAGTTTCAACTCATTTCTCATACAAAATTCACTCAGCTATACGATCTCAGGAAATGTTAGAGAGCTGTAATTATGTGTGGGAATTTCAGCTGATGGAGTTTAGCTGACAGAGATCTGGTTTAAGTGCGTCGTGGGGCAGCAGATTGAGGGCACGAAAACAATGAGCCGCTTCTTATTGATGATTGATTATTTCATTGTGGCATTCTGTTGTATATAGCAACATGTAAACTAAACTATTACTGTTTGGTAAAAAATTCATCTATTTGAATAAAAACGCAAAAGAATAAATTTTGTGTTTTCAACTAATTGAGATTCTTTTTCCTAAAGAGGGATTTGACAAATGGTGGAGTTTGATTTTTTAATATTAATCTTTGTATTGGAAACCACTAGGGAATGGCAGTTTTGCAGACTCTATTTTTAGTTGGTATTAAAAATAGCCATGACATTGCGCCAGTCTCTATCAGAACTGGCAATGTATATCCACTCGATAAATTATTGTATGTGCTTGTAGAGAACTGATATTAAACTAAATTTAAAAACTATTACCACATAGATTATGTTGGAAGAACTTAAGAGTGCAAATGAAGAGTTTTGGCCAACACAATTTCCAAAAGATATGCTTAAACATCTCACAGTATTGTACAAAAGCCATGGTTTGAGTTTTGTAATGATATTCTGTTTTATTATTTTTCTCTCATATCTTTATGTTTTTTAAAGCATGATTTAAAGGAATAGACCAAGGATGCATATAGAGCTATTATATGTCCTCTAAATAATGAGGATATGGTTAGGTCTTTCATCTATCTTTGGAGAATGATTCTAGAAATATAGATATAGATGTGTTTCTTAAAGTTATGATAGTGAGTATTAGTTTTCGGTATGGGTTGGTATAGAAGATGGTTGTCCCTTCACTTCTTAATGTTTATTCTATCAATATTTATAGAGTCTACTATAAGTAGGTTCTATATGGTCATAACCAAATTAATATTTTTAGTTATGTTTTTAAAGATTTTGTTACACAATATTTGAAGTATCCTTTAGGGAGATTGTGTGGTAATCATGTCGCATAGACTCAATTAAAAGATGAGTGAGTCCTAAAATTGGGATATCAAGTAGTTTTGAGGCAATTTCAAGGTTAAATATTTTCTTTTCCTTTCTCATTATGATCTAGAGGACTGCACTAGGATTATTTCTTTTTAGGCATTAGTTTCTGGAGCAATATGGTTCATATGAAAAAAAAACAAGTGCATGATTTTGACTTTACAAAGGATTTCCTTTTCGTCTTTCTCATTTGGGTTCATCTGCCTAGCCCACCCTTAGAATTTTGTTGTGAAAATAATTTATATTTATACAAAACTTTTTAAATATGGATCATACAAAGCTCAAGATGCCTAGGACAACACAACACTAAAGGCCTAAGCTTGAAAAAGCAAGTTTTTCAAGGTCCTATTAACCGTAAATGTGAGTCGTGGTTTTTTTCTATGCTAGCTTAACTTAATAGAAGCATTTAGAAAGGCTAGCATAACTTCAAAATCAACCACTAACAATATGCAAATAGAAAAACATAGATGTTTTGGGTTCTAACAACGCTCCAAAAATTGTAAAAAATATACATTTAGATTATCTTTGAAGACCTTGTCTAAACAAAAACATAGGTCTACTAATATTGGAGGAGAAATGATGGGATTTGATAAGATTTTGTAACCTTCAAAAATTTCCTCGAGAGATTAAACATTGAAAAATTAGCTGGAGAATCATCAAACGCTAACATGGCACCCAAAACTACTATAGGATTTTCACTTGGCAATCCTAGCCAATTTGTTGCAAACATTAAATGCACCACACAAGTTTGTCTAGAACTATCTTAAGAAAATCCACTCCACCTTAATATAAGGAGATGCCACTTTCATAGGATTAACAAAGAAGGGAAAACAATAAAGGAAATCAAAATGATATTTAACCTTATATTGAGAAATCACAGTAAAATGTAACTCATAAAAAAGCCTTTTCTTTTTTACTGGTCACAACTAGTCCTAAGAGGGGAGGTGAATTAGTACACTCAACTCTACTAGTTAGAGCAACAATCTTACTAACTATCATGTCTATCAAATTGGTAACAATAAAAACTACTATGAAAGAAGTATAGGAAAATCATAAAAGATCATGCAAAGACACATACATCAATGAAACATATATTTCTACATGAAAACTCTTAATCTAAGGATGAAACCCATGGTGGGAGTATTGTACCCACTCACATTTCCTTGCAAGTAAAATGATTCCATATTAAAGGCTTACATATGTTCCTTTTGAGACCTCATCCTATTAGGAATGCATATAATCTGTTAGGATTACAACAACCTATTAAGGCATACCTTGCTAGAAAATTTTGAACCATTTATAAGAGATACCTTGTTAGAAGATTTCAAAGATTTGTTACAAGTCTATCATGTCAAAGGTTTATAATAGTTGTAGTGGTATGAAAAATAAATATTTGATGTAAGGAAGTGACACACCTTTCCTTGTAGACCCACTTTCAAACTCCTTAAAGTTTGTTCAATTTTATTTCTCTTTTATGGCTTAATATGGTGAACTTCATTTTTTCACTTCCTTCTTTTCCTGTCTTAGCACTGGTCTAATATTTACACACTATTCCTGACTACTTTGATCTACCTCCACAGATCTTTCTTTTCATAGTAACACCAACATTAACATCATAAAAAATAAATTTTGAGTATCCTTAGATCTATTGTCAAATTCGTGAGTAGAAACTGTTGGTGCAAATAACTATTTACTATTTACACTTTACTTAAGTTTAATTAGGTTAATACATTTTCATATTATTTGTCATATAGAAACATAGGAGTTTGCATATTCATATGAGTTGTCATGTTGATAACATAGTAATTTGTACTCTAATTGAGCACATGTTGTCTACTACATCTCTTTATGAGATACACCTTTGTATTCTTATCCTCTCATTGTTGCACATACATTCATGCACAATGGAGGATAATCCACTCTTGGTGGACATGTGCTCAATTTTTTCTTATCTCTTTGCATAACTCTTAGACATATCAGTTGCCTTTATATACAAGGCTCTTCTATGATATATTCATCCAATTATCTGATTAATCCATTCTCATTTGATCGTATTTTGTCTCTATTGTGGTATCTCTTGAGCTTCTAGATCTTGGATTTTCATTCTTGCCTTAGAAAAATTCTTACATGGTATTAGAGGTATAGGAGCATCATTGCATAGGCATTGGAGAGATTTTTTTCCTTTTTTGCAGGTCAAGATTGGAGCTTGATAGTGCAAATTAGATGTTGGCATCACATTCAGAAGGTCAAAAAATCCATAAGTTGATTTTTGTTTCATCAAAATTAGACATTTGAGGTGAAATCTAGAGTCATTTAATTTTTAGAGGTGCGACAAAGGCAATTAAAAAAAAAATTATAGAGGTGATTTTCAAATAGTGATATCTCCCTCATACGGACTATTTTTTTTGAGCAAATTTTTTTGTTTTGGGGTAGAATTTTGTGATCTACACATTTCTATAGGTTGTTTGCAATTCTTGTTTCTAATTGTTTTTTAAAATCACAAATCTTGATTTTTGCAACTTCAAAGGCTTAGTTTGGGCTCATATGGACACATATTCAAGTGCTGCTTTTTGTGAAACTGCATAATTTTTTGTCTACTTTCCAGATCTGGTATCAGTTTAGAGTAATTTTTAGTGGACATAGTACTTTCAACATTTGGTCATTTTTTTCGTATTGACACTTGTAATTAATTAGATCCTTGAGAGGTCTTGTGTCTTATCTTGTTAAGTTTGACATAGCTTCATATTTGTTGTTGTAAACATCAAAATTAGAAGTCCACTTTGGTTCATTTTGACAAGTGGAAATTGTACAGACACTAAGAATAAAGTGACAAAATAATCCATTTTGGGGGGTGTCTTGAGTGTTTGCACTCCTCTTTCTCTTGTGTTCTTTTATTTTGCATCATGGGTTTTCCTAGGTTTCCACTTTTAACTACACATAATTATGCTACATGGAAAATTAGAGCATGGAGTAAAATGATGGAAAATGGTTTAATTGATTATGTTGATGGAACCATGGTTGCCCCATCTGATCTTGATAAACTAAATGAATGTCCAAGCATAACAATAAGGTTGTTATTGGTACTTTGAGGAAGTATGTACATGAAGATCTTATCTTCCATATTGATAATTGTAAAATAGTAAAGGAAGCATGGGATAAGTTTGCTAGCTTGTATGCAAAAATAGACAATGCTAGGGATTTTGAACTTGATGAAAATCTCATGTCATTAGATCCAAAGGAGTTTGACACAATTCAAGACTATATCACCAAGGCACATAAGCTAAGGTCAATGGTTAAGGATTGTGGAATTACCATCAAGGATGAAAAATTGATCTATAATTTGATGAGAAAACTTCCTCCAAAGTATGCATCATTTGTTTCGAACTTCAACATTCATAAGTTTACCTTAGGTTCTTCCTACACCATACCTTTATTTGATTCCTTCACAGAGATGTTGATGGTATAACAATCAAATTTGATGAACATATTGGATTCTCATGTCTTCAAAGTCCAAAGCATTAGTGGCTAGTAAAGGAAATGAAGGAAAATGTTGGATTCTCAAGTCTTCAAAGTCCAAAGCATTGGTGGCTAGTAAAGGAAATCAAGGAAAAGGGTCGAACAACAAGCATAAATCATGGCATAATTGTGTCTTTTCTAGATTAAATTATGTGTGATTTTTGCAATCCCATGAGCAATCTGTGTATTATTTATCTTCAATCGTATCATCCACTGATAGTCGTGAAGTTTCAACTCATTTCTCATACAAAATTCACTCAGCTATACGATCTCACGAAATGTTAGAGAGCAGTAATTACGTGTGGGAATTTCAGCTGATGGAGTTCATAAAACAGAGATCTGGTTTAAGTGTGTCGTGGGGCAGCAGATTGAGGGCACGAAAACAATGAGCCGCTTCTTGTTGATGATCGATTATTTCATTGTGGTATTCTGTTGTATATAGCAACATGTAAACTAAACTATTACTGTTTGGTAAAAAATTCATCTATTTGAATAAAAACGCAAAAGAATAAATTTTGTGTTTTCAACTAATTGAGATTCTTTTTCCTAAAGAGGGATTTGACAGACTCTGTTTTTAGTTGGTATTAAAAACAGCCATGACATTGCGCCAGTCTCTATCAAAACTGGCAATGTATATCCACTCGATACTCATTTGATGCCAATGTGATCATCAATCGATTAATAAATTATTGTATGTACTTGTAGAGAACTGATATTAAACTAAATTTAAAAACTATTACCACATAGATTATGTTGGAAGAATTTAAGAGTGCAAATGAAGAGTTTTGGCCAACGTAATTTCCAAAAGATATGCTTAAACATCTCACAGTATTGTACAAAAGCCATGGTTTGTGTTTTGTAATGATATTCTGTTTTATTATTTTTCTCTCATATCTTTATGTTTTTTAAAGCATGATTTAAAGGAATAGACCAAGGATGCATATAGAGCTATTATGTGTCCTCTAAATAATGAGGATATGGTTAGGTCTTTCATCTATCTTTGGAGAATGATTCTAGAAATATAGATATAGATGTGTTTCTTAAAGTTATGATAGTGAGTATTAGTTTTCGGTATGGGTTGGTATAGAAGATGGTTGTCCCTTCACTTCTTAATGTTTATTCTATCAATATTCATAGGGCCTACTATAAGAAGGTTCTATATGGTCATAACCAAATTAATATTTTTAGTTGTGTTTTTAAAGATTTTGTTACACCATATTTGAAGTATCCTTTAGGGAGATTGTGTGGTAATCATGTCGCACAGACTCGATTAAAAGATGAGTGAGTCCTAAAATTGGGATATCAAGTAGTTTTGAGGCAACGTCAAGGTTAAATATTTTCTTTTCCTTTCTCATTATGATCTAGAGGACTGCACTAGGATTATTTCTTTTTAGGCATTAGTTTCTGGAGCAATATGGTTCATATGAAAAAAAAACAAGCGCATGATTTTGACTTTACAAAGGATTTCCTTTTCGTCTTTCTCATTTGGGTTCATCTGCCTAGCCCACCCTTAGAATTTTGTTGTGAAAATAATTTATATTTATACAAAACTTTTTTGGACATTTTGCTTTCATAGATAAGATTACTAAATCTAAGGAATACAAATTTTGGTTATAACTTGTGTGTTTGTGAATGATAATACATGGTGCTCCATGCTTAGATTTCCTAATGCTCTTTATTTTTTAGTTTGGATATAGGAAGTCAACTATAATGATTCTCCAATGGTTTTCCAACATTATACAAAAGTAGGACACAACTCTACTACTTTTCAGAGAAGTAATAAAATCCATAGGGTCTAGAAGAAAAAAAAATCTACTCCAAAGGTTTTCTCTTACTCACTGATTAAAAATATATTACTTAATTTAATTTATATTAAAGGCACACTAAGATATTTCATAGGTTTATATGATCTTTTAAATGTATTTTGAGTCCACTTGAGTCAATATGTAAGGCTAGATAAAAGAAATTTGTAAAAAGGTGTCAACATTTCCTTGTGAGGTCGTGAATTGATTCACATGGTCAAATTATGGAAATAAGCCTATGGAAGATTAATTATGTTATAAAATGTCATATACAATCCTTTTTTGTTATGTTAGGAAGCATTTTACAAACTTTGAGGGTTATTTGTAACAAATGCAAAAGTTGTCAATATGTAATAAAATATTGTCAATATGCAAAGCTAAAGAAAAGATGAAGGATCATGGGGGTACTTATTAAGTTGGAGAATTTGAAAATATTATAAAATTTTATATATTGTTTGTGATTTATAACAAGGGCAAGTTGGAGGATTTTGGAGAATAAGAAGAAGAGGATTTTGGATGCTCCAAGAAGAAGAACCACTTTTTCAAAATGTTTATTTTAGGACCATACCACACTCATGTACGAATGCCATAATTTGACACAAATAAATTAATTTTTATAAATCCTTTAAAAAGAAGTTACCTAATACACTAAATATTGATGAAAATAAATTTTCTTAATTTTTTTGGAATAATTTTATTATTATTAATTTCTAATTGGCTATAAAGGTAAATTTTAAAACATCTTGTGCAGGGACACCATCATTTGATCAAAATTTAACTTTAAAAAAAAAAATATTAAAAAAAAAAGGTTTAAAGGATTGTATGTAGATTGATGACATATAAATTAATTTAAGTAAATCCATAAAATAAAAAGGTTATTAAAGTTTTAGTGAACCTTGTTATTTTACATTTAAGTACCACCTTTGATTAAAAAATACTGCAATAATAGTAAATTAAATCATAACACTATAAAATTTATATTTCTAAAATCTGATAGTGAGAAGTCTAATGGATTTTTGTTTCATGATAGAATTGGATCAGGGAAACCCTCTAAAAATGATGGCAAGATTTGAATTTGTTAGTTCAATGCCTTAACCAAATCTTGAGAGGTCAAGGAATAGACTTGGTCTCACCAAGTCTATCCCAAACCAAAATTCAAGGAGGGAGAAAAGAATCCCTCTGCATGTTGTAAGAAAAAGGGTGCACATTTTGGAAAAGTAAAATTAACTTTTTAAATGCATTTTAAATTCAAAAACAAATAAATTTTTTATTTAAAAGTGGGCATCCATTTTTTAAATAATTTTTTTTTTTTTTAAAGGCACTCGATTTTGAAATATGGGTACCTATTTTTTTTTTTTCTTTTTTTAAAGGGGTGCCTTTCATTTTTTCAAAAATGGGCACTCGAATTTTTAAAAAATAGGTGCCCATTTTTTGAAATTCAGATGGGTAATCTAAGCATTTCTAAAAGAGTATGATCTCAATCCATGGACTTCCATAGATTTGAGACCCAACTTCTTGCTTCTACCCTTGGATAAATATAAATCTAATACTAAGAAAATTGGGTCACATAAATTTCTAAATTCCTAGAGAAAAGGTTTCCTTTGAAGGGTTTGATAGGGAAACATTTGTGTTTGAAGAATTTACAATGACCATTAAATTAGATGTTGTTTTAGAAAGGGAAGGTACATAATTATTTCTTCTTAAAATAATATAGGAGTTCAAATCTTTGTCTTTAGACAAGGTTGAACCCTAAAGTTTGTAGGTGTTAGTCATCCCCTTGGTTCTCTATTCCCTAACCTCTTATCCCCAACTACATGCTATATTATATCCTAGATGACTATCTCGATAATCTCCATACCAAGAAAGAGAACATAAAAAAGATGTGAAAATTATTAGAATCACTAAACCATATTTTTTGTTTGTTGAAAATAAAGTTTGTAAGTGTTAATCAATTAATAATTAGTATATTTGATGGTGCGTTATTATATTTTTCTAGAAATAACCCCTTTCAAAGTATGATTAGTTTCAATAAGTTTTAAAAAATCCTGTGTGTCAAGAATGAAAGCTTTATACATTGTCTAGAGGTCCATTATAATTTTAAAAAATTAAAATCAATACTTTTGGCCATATTGAACTATCATTTACATAATTGCATCTAATATGATCCATACAACTATAATGACAAGTTTTAGACACATTGGTGATTTTCTTTGAAATTGCATTAACATATAGGTTATTTTGCAAAAATAGACTATGAAAAGGATCTAGCCTTGCTTCACACCTACACATGGTTTCAATGATAGAGCATTAATGGTTTGCATAATGTTCTTTATAAAATCAACGATGTAGATGTCAAGTTGTGCATGTCATTTGTCGTCAAATAAATAAACATTTACATTTTCTTGGTTCATTATCTACCTTGAGGTCTCCCTATTTTCTCCAAATTAATTCAATTAAGTAGTGTCAATATGCATTGTTTACTATATATAACAAATACCTTTGAAATTATGTTCTAGTCCATTTTTAGAACATAAGCTTCTTGGAGATAGATGTATTAAAACTAGTAAGTCCTAAGAGGAATGAGTCATTTTCATGGTTGATGGATCTTTTAGAAGACTAGCCCAAAATTCATGCTAGGTTAACATGAAGCTGATATGCTTTGAAAGCATAGATTATTTGTAGCATTTTTAAAAGTAGAAGTTTTACTAGATTTTCTATTTTCACTCTTGATATATAGTACTCTTGTTACAGTAAGGGAAATATTTGGTGTAATGTCCTCATTATAATTTCTAGGCGAGCTATAAATGTTTTTGATGTATTAGATAGCAGCCAAAAAGGGGGACTGGCCCTATAGTATAGAAGGTTGTAAAACAACCAGTAGTTACCCCATACTTTCTAACCAATAACTTTTATGGATATCAAAAAAACATCTTAATGATTAACAACATAACAAGGTTCTTCTTAGTATCAGTATCAACTAGACTACCCATAACATACATATGATACCAAAAAGTCATGCAGCAACATAAATTACAAGCACTGCTATTAAAAAATTTAATATCTAATAAAATAAAAAAATGCCACAATGGCCAACAATTTCACATTTAATTATAATATAACAAAAGAAAAAAGAAATAAAAGACACAACTAATAGCTCCCCTCTTTCTCTTCCAGGCCCCCCCCTCCTTCTCATCATGATCCTCCATGGTCGATTTTTCCTCCGCCTCCTTGATGAGTTTTTGCAGCAGAGTCTTGAGCCTATCATCCACCAGGAAGCTATAGACAGAGCAAGTGATCTGATTCTCTTTCTTAGCTTCCTTCTCTTCCTTTTTCACCTACAAAAAAATATGGAGTGGTGGCAGTCGAATGCATGACCTTCATAGAAAACTCAACCAAGGTTCCAATTTTATAGCACAGGTTCTCTTGATTGTTGGTGAGGTCATGCCTAGATTTCTCTAGCCTATCCAACCTAGCTTTGCTTTGATCCTATCCATGGTTGTGATTCCTCTTCTTCCCCCACCCTTGGTAGCTTCCTTCATATGGGAGGTGATATCTTCTCCCAAGCTCTTATCTAGGACAGGTTAGCTTCTATGGTGTCTGAAACATGGGAAGGGTGAGGAGCATCCTTACTTCTAGAGCCAGGGTGTATGACTTTCCTCCTCCTAATGGCAGATTTCATTCTCGTCTCTCTAGATTTAGAACTCACTTCCTTTTTGGTGGGTTTCTTAAACTTCTTTATTTTAAGGCTTTTGCTAGATCTCCTGGCAATTTTATTGCTCCATTTAGTATCTGTATCAAAGTCAATAATGTTGATATTTTCCTAGTAACTATGGACTTTTTTTCCACCTTTTTCGAGGTTGAACCAAGGCTAGGGTTCATAGAGACTTGAGGCGTCATTGTGGCAAGGGGATTAACTAAAAGAAGCAGGTTGAGGGCAAGTTGAAAATGATAGAGTTTAAACATAAAGGCCTAATGCAAGACATAAAAGGGTTTTCCTTCCTCCCTATTTTATCTAGCATTAAAAACACTATCCTCCATTGAATGCAAAATAAGGTGTAAGAAGGAAATAAAGTCATGTTTCCTAAAGTTATTTAAAATAGGGAAGTGGTAATAGTATAACACCCAGAACAAGTCTTTGAGCATAGTGTAGTGCATTATTGTGTAAGACGCAATGTCCCAAGGTTTGGGTAGATCCTCCCTTGAGAAACTACCACACATGTGAACAGGTTCCTCGTTAGGGTGGAAGAATTTCCTCATATTCATTTCATCTAATTTAACACTGGGCTCTTTACTCCATCTCCTTCCCTCGAGAGACAAACTGCCAACTGTCATGATGAGCTTCTTCGTCATTTCAAATACCATCCCATTGATGTCCCCCTTCATGTTATTCCAGGTATCATTGGTGTAATTCATTTTATATGGTATCATTTCAAAGACCACGCAAGCTATAAATGTTGAGGTATCATTGGTGTAATTCATTTTATATGGCTACAAGATTTTTTTGCAAGACCTCTAACAAGGGTCATTCCTTTCATTTCAAACATTGATTTGACCATAGTTGGGCTCCTTATAATGGACATTATTCTAAATTTCATACTTCTTAGTTTTCTTTGAGAAGACTTCATAATCAATCTGTACTCAAGGTTGACTATGATCATCTCATTTTCCTTTAGCCTCTTCTTAGCTTCATGATTGGAGTTCATCAAAATGATTAATAGTAGGAAAAAATTCCACTCTTATTTAATGTCATTTATCCAATTCATATCACTTAACATCTTATTAAAAAATGCAGAATTAAGATAATTATATACAAATCTATTTTTATAACTAAAACCTATCAAATATTTTAAAAAACTAAATAATTTTTATCATTTGTAATCATTATCACTCACTAACCTTATTTCTTCTTTATTTATTTAAATTTCTCTTATATTTCAATCTATTTTTGAAAACGTAAATATCTCCACATTAAGTTGTGTGATTTTTCAATCTATTTTTGAAAATGTAAATATATCAACCTCAAATTTATGAGGATCTAAAGAAAGTGATCTTGTGGAGATTGACTAGACTAAGTTCACATAAAAAATCAAGAGAGCAAGAAAACAAACTACCATAGTAGAGTCACTAGCATTCTTCTAGCAGTCACCTGCCTTTTCTTCTGTTCCTTTTTTCCTTAAAGCTTTATTTTTAAGTCACCTGCCACGTTCTTTTCATAAAGCGGACAAGGATAAAGTTAATCAGAACAGGCAAAACTTTCTAGATTTCGCGTGTCTTCATTTTAAATAATTTGTGTTCTGCTTTTGATATTTATGTAAGGTTGCCTTCCAATAACTGTGACAAATTCTAATGGTTTAGAAACGTCTGACTTCTTTTAACAATAAGTGAGCTCGCATCATGCTTCTAGAAGTCTGTTTTTTAGGCGTAAATCTCGGATTGGAAATCCGGTAATGTAACGTATTATTTGAGACCATAGTAACGGTGGTTAGAGGTCTAATGACGCAAAATAAAATGAAGAAAATATTAATCGATTTTAATTAATTGTGGAAGACATTGAGAATGGAAATAAAGGAACGTCTTCAATCATGCATCCGATGTGAGGATATGTAATCTTAAGTAGAATGTTGACATGAAAAATACTTTAGTTGAAAGCAATGTAGAAAGTGGTGCACAGGTGATGACCATGCATGTCTATTATGATTGTGTAAAAGGTAAAATATGATTTCAAAGTAGTATGAGTTCAATTCTATTTTCTTTTTATTAAAAAAAATGTAGAATTAGTTTTAAAAGAGAGAGCAGCAAATATAGTCCGACAGAAGAAAGAAAATCATTTTATCAATTGACTATGCTTCCTTCTACATATATGAGCACCTGCTCTTATTTGTAGACCACACCTTGTAGAATATATCTTATGGTATGACTTAATCTTATTTATTCTGTATGTAATAATTCTATTAACAAATTTCGAGAAATGTAAATTAGGATTGATAAATTTGCATTAACATGTAATATTAAAATTAGGATTGCGTTAAACTGAACTTTTTTCTTTGATATATTTAAATATTTCATGTTTTATCAATGTAACACATAATCATTTTTCAAGGGTTTTATATGTCTAATTTGTAATATTATTTTGTTTTAAAATATTGATTTATTTTTAGTGTGGATTTGTATTATTGAATTAACATTAATTAATGTCATGTTGCACATTTTAAGTCTAGTAAATAAACAATATCTTGGTCAAATATTGAATATTCAATCATTCAAATTCAAGAAGTTGAATTACAAATAGTCTTGTCTTGTTATATAGGGAAAATAAACATAAGTAAGCCCCCAAGACGTAAATCTAGAACTTTAATTCTCATTTTTATTTTATTAGGTCATACTTTTGGATTTTTTTAAATAGGAAAAAACAAGTCTTGAAGGGACCCTAGAACCCTTTGCAAGAAGATTTTGAGGAGCATATAGAAGTGTAGATAAATAGTAAGGTGTGAGTGATGAAGTATTACAAAATAATAGCTAATATTCATCAAACAGTCACAATTCTAAAAATATGGATCATACAAAGCTCAAGATGCCTAAGACAACACAACACTAAAGGCCTAAGCTTGAAAACACAAGTTTTTCAAGGCCCCATTAACCATAAAAGTGAGTCATGGTTTTTTTCAGTGCTCCTTTGACTTAAAAGAAGAGTTTAGAAAAGCTAGCATAACTTCAAAATCAACCAGTAACAATATGAAAATGGAAAAACATAGATTTTTTGGGTTCTAAACAGGCTCCAAAAACCCTAAAAAATATACATTTAGATTATCTTTGAAGACTTTGTCTAAACAAAAACATATCTACTAATATTGGAGGATAAATGATGGGAATTGATAGGCTTCAGTAACCTTCACAAATTTCCTCAAGAGATTAAACATTAAAAAATTAGTTGGAGAATCATTAAACTATAACATGGCACCGAAAACTACAATAGGGTTTTTACTTCACAATCCTAGCCAAATTGTTGCAAACATTAAATGCACCACGCGAGTCTATCTAGAACAATCTTAAGAAAATTCTCTCCACCTTAATATGTGAAGATGTCACTTTCATAGGATTAAGAAAGAAGGGAAAATGATCAAGGAAATCAAAATGATATTCAACCTTATATTGAGAAATCACAATAAAGTGTAACTCATAACAAACCCTAGTCTTTTTTTATGGTCACAATTAGTCCCGGGAGGGGGGGTGAATCAGTACACTCAACTCTACTAATTAAAGAAACAATCTTACTAGTTCTATCATTTCTATCAAATTGTTAACAATCAAAACTACTATGAAAGACGTACAAGAAAATCATAACAGATCACATAGAGATGCATGTACATCAATGACACGTATATTTCTTCATGGAAACCCTCAATCTGAGGATGAAACCCATGGTGGGAGTAATGTACCCCCTCACATTTCCTTGCAAGTAAAAGGGTTCCCTATTAAAGGCTTAAATATGTTTCTTTTGAGAACTCGTCCTATTAGGAATGCAGATAATCTTTTAGGATTACAACAACCTATCAAGGCATACCTCGCTAGATGATTTTGACCCCTTTATAAGAGATACCTTGTTAGAATATTTCAAAGAGTTATTACAAGTTTATCATGTCAAAGGTTTATAATAGGTGTAGTGGTAAGAAAGAAAAATAAATATTTAATGTAAGTAAGTGACACATCTTTCCTTGTAGACCCACTTTGAAACTCCTCAAAGTTTCTTCAATTTTATTTCTCTTTTATGGCTTAATTTGGTGAACTTTATTTGTTCACTTCCTTCTTTTCGTGTCTTAGCACTGGTCTACTATTTACGTGCAGTATTCTTCACTATTTTGGTCTACCTCCATAGATCTCTTCTTTTCACAGTAACACCAACATTCACATAATAAAAAATAAATTTTTAGCATCCTTAGATCAATCATCAAATTCATGGGAAGAAACCCTAAAAATTATCTGACTCAATTTTTGAATTTAAATTTGAAATGCATTGTGAGCACAGCTGCAAGACACCTATGTCACATCTAGACTTGTGTCCTTATATCCTTCTATCACTTATGCCACTTCTTTTTGTGTGCATGTCACATCACTTTAGATCTTTTCCTAGTTTCATCACATCAAGGGTGACTAGGTACTACCATCAAACCTCCACATTCATCTTTTTGTCATAGGCTTGTTATCTTCTATATATTTATCAAGACTGGCATGCTAGTTTACTAGTGGTTGCACATATACACAACACTTGTATCATCTTGCTAACCAATTTCTACTCAATAACAACACATCAAAACTTACTCAATGATCTAAGTTCACTCTTCAACATTTTGCTAGTTAACCATGCTAGTGAATAGTTTATTCTTTGTCTACCTATTTTGTGCCTATCTATGGCTTTAGACTTTATTTTGACTCCTTGCTAAATGAATTCCTTCTAGTAATCCATCTGCATGATTTTTTTAGCTCATTCTCTCCCCTAGTGACTTCTACCATCTTTTTCTTAAAATATCTTTATCTTTTGTTATATTTTATTGTAGTTATCTTATCTTTGGAATTGTCTCTCCCAATTTTTCTCATCAATTACAAAGGGTCTTGAAGCTTACATGTTCTCAAAGATATCCTTGTAGCACTCCCTTACTATATTTAAAGAGTCTCCCATGACTCTTTGAAGTGAATGAGAGCCAATATGGTACTTCTCAAGTCTACTAGTTTCTTATTGAAGGCATTTTCCATGTCTTCTAGTGGCATGGCTATATGAGAATTAGCTTCCTTTTTATGTTCACTAATGATCCCTATCATTGGGGATAAGAAAAATTGAAGCTTCATTAGTTTGATCACTCATTTCTCTTCTTCTTCCGTCATTTGATATACTAGGTATGTGGTATCCTAAATCTTTAGAATAAGAAATGAGGTTGATCGAACAAGTAGATCAAAGGCCTAGGTTGCATCATCAAGTTCATGTTGAGCTTTCTCTCCCCCTTTCTCTAGGTCACCTATTAAGGTGTGCGATGTGTTGGGATTATGGGATATGGAGATTATGTCTTTCAATGCTTCTGATGTCTCATCTCTCAATTGCATTATCTCCCCTTGCCTATCTTTAACAAGAGTTATTAGCTTCTAAAAAATTATCATTAGGACCTTTTTTCCAAGACTTGTATAATCTTACCTACTTTATTATAGAGGTTGTCTACAAAAACTTTGATCTAACTTATCAAATAATTCTCCTTGTTATATTTAGATTTTGGTTCCACTTTCTTTAATTTTCTCTCACCTTTATTACTGTATTTTCCCTCTCATTTATTTTGCTAGACATTTTCATGACTTTGTATCTCATTATGAGCCTAGTATACTTACTTCTTGAGTAGTCATTTTGCACGATGCTAATGAAAGAACTTCTCTCAAATCTCTCTCTTGAAAAGTTGATCAATGACCAACTCCAAGGTTTTGGATGGCTATATTTTAGCCTACTAGGAAACTCACTTGAAGATAAATGTGAATGTTCACAAGGAGGCCTTTGTCGCTATCTATAATTTCTGCACAACTTTGTTGAAACGTAACCACAAAAAATAATATTTTTTGTATTTTCTATTTTATGATGAATGAAATTTCTAATAAATGCAACTATATGAATTCCTATTTTAAGAAAGTGTTTTGAAAAGAAAATAAAAAGATAGGGTAACAAGAAATCAAAGAAAATTACTAAAAGGGAAATTCTAAGTGGACATAAGCCAAAGTAACAACAGATATATGAATTAAATTAACAAAAGGATCTGGTAGAAAACTAATGAAATTAGGAGAAGCAATCCCTCAACTCCACTGATGCAATCATCAATGGGAACTTTTAATAAAAACTAAAATATGTTTCATGATTCATCAAATCGTGAGGCCATGGAAGATGCGCTCATACGAGACAAAATGCTATGTAAGAACAATAGTGACCCTTTCTCCAATTTGTCACAACAATGAAATTTGTTAACACAAGGAAAACACTAGAATTAAAAGATCGCATAATTATAACAACATAATAAAACCATTTTCTTCATTATTATTCATGAACATAAATTAACAAAAAATAATATGCTCTAGGGAAAGATTTACAACACTTAGAATGAGAGTAAAAATAAAATTTATTATTGTATCAAAATATCGGCCTTGGATACATATTACATCCAACTATTTTAAAGAAACCCCATCCTCCTTTTGTGGTAGGAGTCAGAGATCTTCTAATGCAAACTCATGTTAAAAAAGTAATAAAATTAAACTATTTACATACAAACTTACTATGTAAATGGTGCTAAGTAGGTCTCCACCCTTATTTATATCAAACCATGGGTGCATGAGGATTTACATGACTTAAAACAATAAAGGAAGAAGAAGATACGCATAGAGAAGCCATGAGATGATCTAAGAGTTGCCAAGACTTATAACAATGGAAGCTTGGCCTTCTCTAGGTCTTGCTAGGAGTTAAAATCTAGTGAAAACATGTTTTTGATGTATGGAATGCTTAAAAATAGCAACTAGTAGTTAAGTGTCGGTGCACTACTATATCTTCAAAATTATTGTTGCACCTCTTGATTTGGCACACCTTGGAAAAAGTGTACCTTTAAAAATGTGCACCTTTCAAAAAGTGCACCTCTGAAAAAGAACACCTAGTGATAGGATAGAAAATATACAAAAATTCTACTAAGTGTCAAAACTCAATTTCCAACATCTTGGTTTTATCCCCTTTGGACCAAAGTGATGTCTAGATGTTTGTTCTTGAACTTTTCAAAAAAAAAATGATTTCCTTTGCCTCTGGTAAATCCAATGATTCATACTTATCATGTACTATCTAGTGATAATTACTTATCTCTATCATGGTAACTACAAAATCGTCCAATTTGGAATCCAACTCCAGTAATGCTTATCCTATTTTGAAGATCCATCTAATGTCATCTTTAGATGAAGAAGCCTAAACTAATTCTTTGAATTTTTGTACTACTATTTGTACCAAAGAAAGTTGAGTTCTTGGCTCATCCTCAAAAATCTCTAGGGGAGCAACATTATATTACTTATCTACTTCCAAAAATTGCCATCGAGCTCTATTCTTTATTTCTTAGGTATATTCATATAATCCTTCCATAATTTATTTCCCACTGACACCTTCTCAATCTAATAATATACTTTATCCAACTCTTTGACTATATATATTTCCATGAACATCTTGTACCTTTGCCCTTTGATAGCCTTTAATGCTTGCAGATTGTTAGCCCGAGTAAGCACTTCATCCATCAAACCAAAATCTTGGTTTATAACTATAACCAATTTGTTGGGATAATTATGTTTGTTTTGTAGAAGGTTCAAATGTCCTTCTATAATATGTACTCTTCTATCTTTAAAACTATGAGCCCACCTTTTGCAATTGTCCAAAAATGAATCAGTTCCTCTTGAGACTTGTCTAGTTTCTTTTCTCTCCAAAGCAACTCCTAGAGAAATCTCTCAGTGATCAAGATCTATTGGACCCACTACTTTGTTTAGGTATGCCCTTAATAGCTCATTTTTCTTCCTCAAAAGTAAGATCTCTGACTCACCTTTATCTGGGTGTGATAATACTTGTTTAAGGCTCGTGGTGATTGATGCCATAGGTGTATCCACAATAGGCTTACCCAACACTATCTCTTTCATCTGATAATCCTTTGGAGTCAATTCTTCGATATCAACATAAGGAGGAAAAATGACAATATGTGTCAAAAGATCTTCATTTTGGTTCTTCATGATAAAAGCCAATGTTTTAGCATCACCCTTTCAGAGTTCTAACATCTTAACTGCTTTTATAAATTCTGTCATTCCCCCCTCTTAGGTGAACTCCATAAGTATTTTTTGTCTGATGAAAACCTCCCTTTTTAGCCATGTTGGAGTCATTCCCATAGGTGACATGTATTGTGCAAAAGATATAGGTTTGGAAGCTAAGCCTTCTAAATAGGTAAATGGGGCAATTATTTCAAACCTTCTCCCAATGACTCATTCAGAGGGGTGTCTCGTATCTTGTCTCCTACCATTTTGATTCTAACTGGCATGACATCAAAGACTAAAATGTGAAAGACATCACCTTCTTCTCCTCCCATCTCTATGGTCCATGCCTCTCATTCTTCCTCCAAGGATTCTACATCGATGAGCTCTTAGGGAAGAGAAGGTGGTGCTTGAGTCAAACTCCTCCTTCTTTCTTCTTTTGTAGCCCTCATTGAATGAGCCCTCTTATTAAGTGGGAAATATTTGATTTAATACCCCTCTTCCTTGTCTTGTAACTCAAGAATGGATTTTGGAACTAGAGGTGACAATTTTTTCTTCCTCAACTTCCTTTTCTTCTCACCTATTACTTTTGTCTTAGTTCTAGCTCTTTTTGGCACTAATGGGAAGGCCCCTACCAAGGTTGTAGGGTGTTCTTGTATTTGTACCCCTTATTATGTGGGTTGAGCCTTGTCTTGCTCCACTTGAACCTCTTCTTGTGTAGTTGGCTCTGCTTGGGCTTGCTCTTGTTTGCCTCTTACTCAATTTACCCTCTCTCTCTTCTTACTCTTTACCCTCACTATTTGAAAGTACTCTACCTCTAGTTCATATTGATGCATCATTTCTATCCTCATTGGTGATTTCTCAGGGTAGGTAGGAATTGTGACTTTTGTTCCTTTGCCCTTCTTGGATCAAGCTATGACCTATAGGGTAGGGGCTTGAGGAACTAGGTCTAAACATAAATGTTTCCTAACCCATTCCCTTGTTAACTCAGTAACAAGTTGAGCCCTGTGATGAATATCACATTATCCTCTTGCCTTATTTCTACATTAATAATGGGCCTCTCATATATTGCATCCCTGTTGTATATGACATCATACACTTCAAGGTAGTCTTTTTTCCATACATTGAGAGGTATTTCTAGGTTAAGCACCCTTTTCACAAGTTGTAGACTCATCCTAAAATAGTCCCTAATTCAAATATTATAGTCATCTCTACAATTCATTTAATGATCCTTAATTACCATCTTAGGTATGTTCTTCCCTACCAAACATTGTACCATTTCAAAGTTGTTAAAATATGGATGAGGCGATTGATAATCCTCCAAAGGGTATTGGTCCAATTCTTTGTCAAACTTGTAGTGATGTCATGATTCTATTCGACCTCAAAATACCCAATGGTGATCGACCATACCCATGTCTTCTTATGCTATTTTCTCACGCTATCATAGGCATAGGCCAATTGCCTTGCTATCTCTACTAGTAGTAGTCTATCTAATGGATACCTTGAGAGCTTTTTTGGGCATAGGAGAGTACCAACCACCCAGATATAAGAAAATGTGTAAAATTGGATGAATTATGCTCCAATTTGTGTTATCCATCCTATTGCAGCTATTAATATTCTCTTCACATAATCTCCATCCATAAACTAAATGATCATAAATATGAGGGTAAAAGTACAAAGTTGTGTCACCTTTCAGGCTAGCTTATCAGAATGATAGAATTTGAGTATTTATATCTAAAAATCAATTTTGTTCAAACATAGGATCTAGATAACTTCTTTCTAGCTAAGTTATATATGGTCTCACACTTTTCCAATTGGAAATGACTATTAAATGCATGTTTTATGCTGGTTTGTATCCAAATACTAAAAAATTAAAATAATTTTAGAAAAGTGGTGTTTTAATAACTCTTTCTATTTTTAATGATATTTTTTTAATAGCATATAAACACCATTTTATACAACTTAGATTCAATAACATTCTCATATAGATTTTACAGTGCTTTAATTAGATATATAGTATATTGTAATTAAAAAACTCTACAAGCACATATTTTAACACTAAAAAAGATGTCAATTTTGACAAAGAGAATTATATTAAATGATATAAATTTAAAAAAAAAATTATATGACATTTAATAGGAGAGAGTCTTCTTCTAGAATATATAATTTTTATCTTGGTTAGAATAGATTTGTCTTGAAAAATGTGGTGGGAGATGAAAACTATCGATTTTAGGTGATTTAAAATTTGAATCATTATAAAAGAGAAAATATACGTCTCAAGCCAATTTTAATTCTTTAATGTTCTACCTATGTATGTTATCTATAATATAGTCTGAGATCAAAGTGAAATAATTTAATTTCCATATAATTTTGTGGTAGGCACCAGACCCCTAATTTTTAGCATTTTTTAGTAGCTAAAAAATCATGTATGAAAATTGGGAAAATATATAAATTCTTTTTCTAAATAATTATTAAAAATTATAATCCTAAAATTCATCCATTTCTATGCATTTGATAAGTTTGCATCATTTTCAAATTCAAAATAATAATACCAATTTTATGTCATTGATGATGAACAATTATACTTTTTTTAGTCTTTTCAAAAGGGTGACATGGGTTTGTGATTTTACCCATGAACCCATCATTGACCAACCTATATTCATGACTCTTTAAGGGGAGCCTCTTCTTCATGAGCTAGAGATAAACTATGTATGGCTAGGCATTTGCATCTTGCATGCTTCCCTTCCTAAATAACCTTAGGTAATATGTAGGTATTGCTTCTAGGAGATATACTATATAAGAAGTCATATAGAATCGGGGGTCATTCTTTACTAAAATGAGTTCTTCATCCATATTGTTGTAGATGGTAGTAGCCCAATCAATAGGCATCTTTTCCATCCTGATAGTCTCTATGAAGTGCACCATCCATGTTTCTAAATGACTAGCTGTAGGGAGGCACATGGCTCTACTTAGAAGGACTATAGAGTATCCAATGTCATCTATCATGTTACCTCAAGTCATATCGATCTTTCCACTTCTCTAGTTTAATGGTGTCCTATCAATGAGATGCTTTCCTTGTACTAGCTCCTTTACTTCTGACTCATTTTCTCTATTCCCTCTATTTTCCATGTTGTAGATGATCTATAAGTAATGGTCTACCCTTTGTAGATAGAAGACCTTCTCAATGTTCTAAGGTCTAATGTCCAAGACAATTTCCCTAGTCATGCTTTTGACCACTTTCTCTTATAACACATACTAATGTGCTAAAGTCATAATTAGTTCTAGTAATTGAACTGATATTGGATGAGAGGTTGTGTTCACTAGTCCCCTTTTGATCAAATTTGATACCATAACTGACCTCTCCTTAGCCTTTTTGCATAGTAGTAGGGAAGTGTTCCAATCGATATGTCCAAGCTCTTAGTCTTGGATTTCTTAGTGCTTGTCTCCAAAGTAGGATTTCTTAGGCACACCTTGATATTTGAAGGCAACTAGTTTTAGTGCAATCTTTGTGACGATAGAGGATGAAGACGACACCATTTTATCTGTAAAAAATAGAAATATTAGTATTTTGAATGTTGGAAACTTAAGATGACCTTGGAAACATAACTTAGATTGATAGAAGATTGACTAAAATAGAAAAAAATGACAAAAACCCCTGTTTATGCCAAAATGTGCATATGTACACCTTGCACACATGGGACATCAACACATGTGCACAAGGTGTACAATGCACACTTTTAGAAGGTTGCAAAATAATTGAATATAAAGTGTGCATTTTGTGCACTTAGCATACATGTAAATGTGTGCAACATGTACACATTACTTGTGTATTTTTTCTTTCTATAGTGTGCATGTTGCGTACATCTACACTTGCACATCATACACACATTACTTGTGCATGTGTGGGGCTTATTGTTTTCTATACATACTATGCACATAATATGAGGCTGAGCACATGTGCACCTTCTGTTGTTTTTTACCTCAAGAAGTATGGATGAGGTAGTGTGCAATGAGGAGATTTGGAGGCCAAAGGTGTACAAAGGTGTGCTTCTTGGCTCTGAGAGATGAACAAGTGAATAGTGAGAAAGAGAGAGGTCTTATTTATTGGTTGTCTGCTCTGAAAGGTTTGCACCTTCAAGGGTGCACATCATCACATGTGCACCTCCATAGTTGGAGGTGAGTGTGCATGTTGTGCACTTAGCACACATGCACAAGTGCACATGGTGTGCTAGTGTGCAACTAAGTTTTTTTTCACTTTGAAAAAAAATTGAGGGTTTTGAACCTTCAAATATTACTTGAACTCACCTAACCTAGTATCATGTACTGACTTAGACTTAGAGGGAGATGTTGATCCATTTAGGCACATGACTAGGTGCTTTGAAGAGGATCTTGCATATGAGAAAGAGGTGGTTCCCATTTTGAGTCCAAAATGGGGTGTCTATTGTGAAACCACAAAAAATAGCCTTGGCAAAATGAAAGAAATTTAAAAATAATTTTTTCATCACTAAGCATTCTTCTAATTTGTGTCAAGTGACAACTTGATTTTAGATGTTACAAGAAGCCTTTAACTGCTTAGAAACTAAAAACTCAGAATCTCAAAATGCCATGCTTATTGTGTGTTTAGTATTTCAATTCCTTTTGACACCTCTAGGTGTCATCCATCATAAGCATTTAGCAATGTGGAAACAATCTTTTCCTAATTAGAATAAACAATGGAAATCCTCATTAACTTGCTATCCATCATTGTATGACTAGATGAGAGAATCCATTCAAAGGGCTCTTAACAAGTTATCAATTTATTTTCTTTAAATCTTACTCATCTAATGATGTATTGGAATCAATTAATACTAATTTACATGGTCCTATAAAAGCGCAAATATACTAAGGTGATAGATACTTTATCTTATTCATTGATTATTTCTCAAGAATGATGTATGTAATGTTTTTAAAAGAAAAGTGTGATGTACTTCAAATTTTGAAATGGTATAAGGAAAGAGTTGAGAAAGAAACATGTAAGAAATTGAAATGTTTGAGGTCTAATAGAGGAGGTGAATCATCTAGCGAGTTTACCAATATTTTTAATGAGAATTGAATAAAGAGATAGTTGTCAGGATCGAGGACATCGTAGAAGAATGGTATAGATGAAAAAGTAAATAGATCCATTATTGATTGTGGTAGAACACTATTTATTGACAAGGAAGTTACACATATATACTTGAGAGAGGCAATTAGAAATGTGGTTTACACACTGAACTGAATATAGTTAAATAAAGGTACAAATAAGACATCTTATGAACATTGGTATGGGCATACACCAAACTTGAGTTACTTTAAAATATTTGGAAGTAGGTGTTATATTCTAAAAGATGCTAGAAATGGGAAATTTGATTCTACAAGTGATGGTGGTATATTTCTAGGTCATTCCACTAGGAGAAAGGCATATAAATGTTTGAACAAGGCTACTAACTAAATGATTGAAAGTAAAAATGTGATAATTTATGAGTTTGTAGAAAATAATGCTGAAGAAAGAAAGAAAGAAAGAAAGAAAGAACATGAAGATTATAAGAAAATTTTCTATGTTAAAGAAGGGGAAATGAGCACACTACTCAAGGATAGATAAATTTTACTGAGTGACAATAAACAATACCTAAGAAATTGCTACCTTCTAGTCAGTGACATGTTGAGCACCCACCAGTTGAAAAAAATACTAGAGAACAAAGAAGAAAACATATTTTAGAAACTATCTCTAGAGGTACCATTTTAAAAACTAGCTAATTGGAGAAAAAGATGTTGGAATTGTGAAAAAAAATAAGTTGAGAGATAATAAATGCTTGATTTATAAATTTGAGCCTGGAATAGTTAATGATACACTTTAACATGAAGATTATATTAATGTTATGAATGAAGAGATTTGGAAAATAGAAAAAAAATATATACAAGGACATTGGTACCAAGACCTAAAGACGAGAATTTAATTAAAGTAAGTTGATTTTCATAAATAAGTTAAATAAAAATGGAGAAGTAACATGGAACAAAACTAGACTAGTTTGCAAGGAATATGCACAATAAGAAGGTATGGAGAAGAATTTTTCCTTGTTTCTAGACTAGAAGGAGTAAGGATACTACTTGCATATGTTACTTTCACGGGATTCAAATTTTATTAGATGGATTTCATGTTTTCATTTCTAAATGTAATCCTACAAGAAGAAACCTACATTGAGCAACCTAAAGGATTTGTGGATCCATGTCAAAGGAAGCTACACAAGGCACTATATGGATTAAACTAGGCACTTTGAGTATGGTATGAAAAATTACATTCATATTTGATAAGAATTGGTTTTGTGAGAACTAGTGAGAAGAAGAATCTATGTTTAAAAAGTCAATCTAATGATAAAATCTTGATTGTTGAAATATTTTTTGATGATATTATATTTGTACAGGAACTTATGTGCAAGACATTTGCTAACGAAATGAGGAAATAATTTGAGAACCAAATGTTTAGAGATATTAAATTGTTTGATGGATTGCAAGTTCAACTAGTGAAAGATGGCATTTAGATAACACCTTCCAAGTATATCAAAGAGATCTTAAAGACATTTAGCATGGAATATTCAAGACCATTTGGTACATCAATAATTCCAGGGTAAACTTTTAAAGGAGGATGATATTGTAAATGAGATCTTGTACATATCTATAATTGGAAAGCTACAATGTGTTGTCCATAGGAAGCCATATATTTCTCATATTTTAGGTATTGTGGCAAGATTCTCTTTTAAACCTAAGGAGAAACACATGATTGTTGTGAAGAAAATATTTAGATATCTAAAAGGAATATAATTTTTATGGTTTATGGTAAAAGAAAGATTGAATTTTTGAGCTAAGAGTTTATACTAATGTTGATTGGGCTAGAAATATTGATGACACAGAGTACTAGTGGTGGAGATTTCTTTTTAGGAGAAAGTCTTGTTACATGGATAAACAAGAAAAAAATTTGTATATCAATGTCCATTGTAGAGATAGAATATGTAGTTATTGCTATTAATTTCTCTAATCACATGTAGATTAAAAAATTATTGGTAGATATGAAAGAGGAAGTGAATAATCCTATAATAACTTATTGTGAAAACACAAGTGCTACAAACATTTCAAATAATCTAGTGATGCATGCAAAGACAAAGTATATTATCTATCAAGCATCACTATTTGAGACAACAACTTAAGGAAAAACAAGTAAGATTGTATGTATGTGATGTTAAAGGAATAGATTATCGATATATTTAAAAATTCATTCCCTAAGGATACCTTTTCATATCTAAGAGGTAAATTATTATTCCTTCCTCTATCTAATGTTCACTAAGAGAAGATGCATGATTGTGTCAATCCATGCCTTATCATAATATCTATTTGTGAGTTCATAGAGGACTTCACTCTTTAATCTATCCTAAAGTTGTGAAGATGGTGAAAGATGTAAAGAAGAAGAAGTAATGAGTACCTGTAAGGTAAAAGGAAAAACTACATGGTAGATAAGTTTCTAACAGAAGCTTAACATTACCTTTGACATTGTTGTCAGAGGGAGAGAAGTGTTGTGGGAGATAAAGATACCTAATGAAATAGATTTCTAAAGCGAGAGTGAGTTAAAAATTATTTTCAAAGGGAGTGTCAAAGGGATAACTAAAGAAAGATAGAGAAGCATAATTAAAGGGAGAGTATTATAGTGTTTGAAGATATGTATTTTTGATGAAGTTTGGGATTATATAGTATATTTCCTATGTGTTTTCAGCAATGCCTAAGGGAAAGAATTATGCAAACAACTAATACAATGATAAAATTGTTGGACACAATTGAGGGTGATAAATGAAAAGGAGAGACTATTGAATAGAAGAGATGTTGATGAAGTACAAGGTTAGAAGTAAGCTACAAAGTACATGTATAAGAGTTAGATTAGTTGTTATATTGTCATTGATGTCAAATTATTTGACATTGTTTATTTATGTAATTTGTAATCATCTAAAGAATGTGATGTTGGATAAAGAAGTGAAAGACAAATTATGAAGATGAGATGAAGAAGTGATGTTAATTATGTGAACATATTTGGGAAAATTGATGAATCAGTGCATGGCAGTATAGTGTTGGTTTAATATTTTTACATGATGAAGCATTGAGATGATGTATAAGTAATTTAATTTGGTCTCTAAAAGAAGGAATTAAGTTGGCAAGTGAAAAGATAAAGAATTACTAATTGACATTGAACTAGAGATAGTGGTTAGTAAATAAAGAGAATGAAGGGTGAAGTAAGTTAGAGAAGTATTAATTGAGTAGGATAATGTTAACCAAGAAAACATAATTTTTTAACCAAGCATAGCATAGGCTAAGTATGGAGAAGGTCAATGAATTAAGAATGGGATTTGGTAAAAGATGAATGGTTTGTGTAAGATCAATTAAAGTACAACATCAAGAAAAGATTTGGATGACTCTAGAAGATTCTAAGATAAGGATGAAGTTTGTTAGAAAGATCAATGGTTGGAATAATTACAAAAGATCAGATGATGAATATTTGAAGTGTGTTGGGTGATCTAAGTTGAAGTACAAAGTTCAAGGTTAAAATATTCTCTCAAGTGTCTAGATTCAATGTATCTAAGCTAGAAAATATTAATCACTGATTGTGGTTAAGAAAAAAATCAATGCAGGATCTTATAAGAAGAAAATATCTACCTATATAAGAAAGAGAAAAGAAGGTAAATGTTGCTAGTCTAATTAATACCCTAGTTGATGAAAAGTGTTGAAGGATATTCTACCAAGCATAATAGAGTTCAAATTTGAGGAGGATTGAACTGTTGATGTGATGGCCAATCAATGAGAAGAAGTATTGAGTAGAATTGAGATCTAAACAAAGAAATTTGACTTGCATATGTATCAAATCATTTCATTTTTACTCTCTAATACTATACAGTAAAATGTCTTAACTGATTGGACTCAACAATCCTTTTATTTTTGAATCCTTATTGTAAGGTGGCATTCCATTGAATGTTTATAATTCCTTTAGGGATATCACTCACTGAAGGGTGATAAGGTATAGATGATCTTTGGTTTAATTCCCCTAATAGGATCACACCTAGCAATAAGCTTATAACCTTTAACTGGGTTGGTTGTTAATTGAGCTCACTTCAGAAGAGTGAAATAATTTTGGGTGGCTAGTTCCTGGTGGTTTTTACCCTAATTGAGTTTCCACATTAAAAATCCTTGTGCTAATGCATTAATGGATGTTTTCCATGTTATTTTATTTTACATGTTAAAATTTTCATATGGTTATAATTTAATTAATGAACCCAATACTTGGTTGGAACTTAAGCTAGTTTACTAGTTTATAGTTTGATGAGACATTATGTTTCCTGAGTTGATTTACTGATAAGTTAAAGTTGTTACAAGAATAGTGAATTGTTTCAAAGGTCATGTGGATATTTGAGGCTAACTTATTAACCCCCTCCTATCCTCCCTCCCCTCTTAGTTATCTAACAATATCAATATCTATTAAAATAAGAGAAAATGGGGTACATGATAAATTTAGTAGGAACATGGTCCACTTGTACAAAACACCCTAAGTACTTACTAGTCATATAATATAAATATTCATGCCCAACATGTCTAGGGAGATAAGGGAATCCTACCTAAATAGGGGAACATCAACCAATTCCATAAGAGGGCTAAAGGTTTAGGCAATAGATGATGAAGAAATAGAGGGTGTAAATCTCACCTCCAATAATTTCCTCCATTATTAGTATAGCTATAGTAAGAATTTTGAAAATCTAGTGACTAAGAACCCATATCACAAGCTATACACTAAAGGAAGAAAATGCGTAAAGATCCAACTGTAGGAAATATTCAAGACTATGCTAAGTTACAAAGAGGGGAGGGGTGAATCAATAACTTTGAAAACTTTAACCATTTTAATTCTTAATCCAATAATTCAATTAGAACTTAATTCATCACATCTGATCTAATTACATGCATGCGATACTAAAAACATGAAAGCATCCATAACACATTGACATAAAGATTTTGTGACCTAGAAACCTTTCAAATAGAAAGTAAAACTAGGGTGGGGATGATACCCACAAACTTTAGTACTGTAGCATAAAGTTGGTCTATTAAGGCTTACATTGATCATTTCTGATGATCTTCCCTATTAGGAGCAATTAGGACTACTAGGTCCACCTCGTGAGAGGATTTACAAACATACAATGAAGTATGCACTCGGTAAAGATATTTATGAAAGACTGTTAGGTCTACCTTGTTAAAGGATTTTGACTAGTTGACCTGTTAGGATGAAGTAGTAGTAGATCTTTGCTTTGCAATTGGATTTGTTGATAGAGATTTCTTTGTGTACTGATCACCTTTCTATGATAGATATGTCTCTGTTGCTCCTTATGTTGTTATGGCCTTTACAATTTGCTCTTTTTCTACTGCATTCATAACTTGAACTTTTTCACATATACCTTCACATTTTCATTCTTCAACACATTGATATGGTACAATACATTTCATATATATACCAAATCAAATTACATAATTACAAAGTTAGCCATGATACAAGTTAACACAAATATTACAAAGTCGGCCCACATGAAGACACCTGAGATCTAAAGACTGACTCTGTGAGGTTCTGATACTCGACATCCACTGTTAATGCTTGGCATCATCATGCACTTAGTAGACATAGAGGCTTGGTCCATAATGATCACTTTTAGGTAGTCTTAAGCTTGGTTTGCACTGGTGACTTGGTAGATATTGTGCAAATCAAAAAACACTGAATCGCTTGGTTAGCATAGAGTAGCTTGGTTAACATTGGCTTCGCATCACATGAACTGCAAACTCGATAGACATTGGAATTTGTTGAAAGGACTCGGTAGCTACTGTAGAACTTAGTAACAACTAAAATGCTTGTAAAATACTATAAACTATTCAATAAGCTCAATAGCTATACACAATCTGAATAAGTGTGTGTCACTAATAAAAAACTTGATTGATATGTCAACACCAACTATTTTGATATGGAAAATAAATTCAAAGAAACCCATTTTATCAAAGAAAATCTTGATATCCATCACTAAGAAAGGTAGGAGATAAACAAATAGTATTAAAAAAGGAATCCATAAGGTTAGATAAGGGTGGAAATATTTTTGTCAATAGATTTGCATAGGTCCATTGATAAAGCTAGTTGAGGTAAGGGTAGAGTCGCTATTAGATATGTCACTACCCTTCCTAAATAAAGGACCAATGAGAGCATCTATATTAGCATCCAAATTGTGTATATACTATGTACTAAACCACCACATGGATCCTCACCAGGAGCCATAACAGTGGTCTATATATTGTTACTATTGGAGGTACATGCTACAATGAGCCATGTTGAAAAATGTTGGCTTGTTTGTTTAGGAATAATTTGTTCTTACCTAAATTTTGTAGGCTTGTTCTAAAGTTATAGGGGTTATCTATTATTCTTCTTAGTAGGAACCATCCATACCCTTTAATCAAAATGTTGAAATTGTTTTAATATACTTTTGTTAGGTTATTTTATTTAGGGAAAAATATTGACAAAGATGTCTAGCGTTTATGTTTCCTTTATATTGAATTTGAATAATGACTTTTGTGTCATTTTTATTCAAAACCATGAGTTAATCTATAAGGATATATTCCTTATAGAATATATTCCTCTTGCTATTCGGTAATCTCCTAAAGGATATAATCTTTTTGCTAAAATTACAAAGCTTCATACTTTTCAAAATTTTAGAGATATTTAGGTATTTTTTAGATCTATTTAATGCACTATAAAAATATATATTATATGGCCTAAGCATAAGTTAAAACATAAACTTATTGATTATGATTTCAAAGAAAAATCAAATTATATTAAATTTTATTATAGGAAAAATGTTATACAAAGTTGGGATATTTGCTAATAGAACTGGATTGGAAATAGTATCATATTATTTTCCCAAAGACAACACTACAATAAAAAGATAGAATTTGAAATCTCTACATCTGTACATGTGTTAAAAATGATTAATGCCTATAGTATTTTCGTAGATATTGGAAGTGTGTTTTAAATGTTATTTAGATTTTTACTCTTGGGCTGAAGTTTTTTATAATTTATTTTGCTATAACTTCTATGAGGTGTTTCAATTACTTTTAGTTTGAGTCATTTGATAATCGTCAATCAATTTTATGACTTTTGTGGGGACTAGGTTGTTCTTCAACATTTATTTCTTCATTAAACTAGACTAGCTAGCTAGCTATTCATCTTACAAAAAATTATGCTAGACCTTTAGATGTTGAGTAGGCTAATGAAATCAGTTCTCCTACTAAGAGCATTTTTAGATTTCCGAGACCTTCCTGATGACTAGAGTAAGCCCAATAAGCTTGATTCACCTTCTTATCTTCCCACTTCATTAATAGTTCTTCTTTCTTAATATCTTTACAAATTAATATTTTTTTTCTTATACATATTTTTAATATTATTTATAATATGGATGTACTTATCTTCAATATCTAACCCTTACTACCGTGACGTAATATTAGACATTATTAAACACTCCTGCGAAATAAGTAATATTTTACCATAATTAGGACTTAGATAGACGATTTCAACTATATTATCTTTAATGGCTTTCTGTCCATATCTTTCAATAAACAAGATTTGCTCTTAAAATATGGGATTAGATCGGAAGATGAGTAACTCGACAACACGTCATGAACATATCTAGACGAACCCATTTTTCTACATTTTAGAAAAAGCATCCCCCGTACAGCGACACTCCACGCTATTCGACAGCTATTTCCACCGTCATCTTCTTCTCGAAGGAATCCCACTCGCTCCACGTAGATGTGAAACTCCTTATCCATTCCCCACCATTCTGGGAAACGCACAAATCTGTGGGTCACGCTGCGTATTTATATATGATCCTTACCAAGTTCAGGTAGATTCAATCCAATCCGTTTTCTCATAAGAGTTAAAATCTCTCGCTCACTTTTCATTCTAAATTATTTCTAGTAATCAATCTCAACTACTTCAATGGATTCCACTGCATCAGTTGGGCGTCTGAACAGTTTACACTTTCTGCCCAACACTGCTCCATCTGGAATTTCAAGGGTAACAATCGGAATAAGATCTAACCAGTCTGCGCTTGAGAGGAGAACAAGTATAAGGGCTTTTCACTCTCAAAATGCTTCTTTTTCTTCATCATCTTCATTGTATGATGTTCTGTCTGTCTCTCCGGATGTTAGTGCGCGTGATATAAAGAACGCATACCGTAAAATGGCTCTCAAATATCATCCAGATGTCTGCCCTGCTGAAGAAAAGGAAGAGTGTAGCAGATTGTTTGTTAAAGCTCAGGAGGCATATGAGACTCTGTCAGATCCCCTGCTCCGCCAGGATTATGACTGGAGGCTGCAGAACATGTTCACAGTAAACGATTATGAAGGCGGATTGGGGAGTAGTGAAGTGTGGGAAGCTCAACTGATGGAATTAATTAGGAGGAGATCTGGTTATAATTCATCGTCGTGGGGCAGCAGAGTGAGAGCACGAAATCAAAAGGCGGCTGTGGGTGATTCTTCATGATAGATTTACTCATCTCGCCATTTCTCCATTGTTCTTGTAAATATGAATGTATAAAGAAATGAATATAATGTATCTGTGACTTGTCATCCTACTATTTTTCCATACGCTTCGCCATTAAGCCCTGAAAAGGTTAATTGTCTAATAAATAACAGTAGGCGGCTCATTTCAGAATATGGTAATGATAATATTTGATCGAGTCTTATTTCCAGTCTTTTAGAATCCATTGAAATGGTTAGTTGCAGGACTTCGCCTGCTCGGAAGGAAGTTGCAAATCTTATGAAAAAAGATTACGAGTTTTCACAAATGGTTTCCAACGGCATCTGCGTGGCAAGTGGTACTTCTGTCGAGGAGATTCATTGGAATTCGCAAACTCTGCAAGATAGACTGTCGAGGAGATTCATCGGAATTCGCAAACTCTGCAAGATTGACTTTTTTGGCGTCACTTTATGGTCACCTCGAGTTTATATATGTTCTTTCGTAATTGGCAGGTCATGTTCCACGGCTTAGAGTTTTGGTTAAATGTGAATATGTGAATTGGAATTTAAGAATTCAACTTTTTCAATTCAAATGTTAAATTTCAAGTTAAACAAATGGATGAGATTCTATTTATCGTGTGGTGCGGTTACTAAATTTGAGTCATGATGAATAGTAAAGTTGATTTGAGGTTGTAGGTAGTTCTTTATAGTCTCAGATTTAAACATGTCAAATTTCAAGTTAAACGAATGGATGAGATTCTATTTATCGTGTGGTGCGGTTACTAAATTTGAGTCATGATGAATAGCAAAGTTGATTTGAGGTTGTAGGTAGTTCTTTATAGTCTCAGATTTAAACATGTTTTGAGATCGAAAAGGTGAAATGGTTTGCGATCATGGGTCTTATTAATAGAGTGCTTAGTCTCGCCTTACCTTACACAGATACCCAAGATATGAGTTGTTGGAGATTGGAGTAAGTCATAGGGTACCTCCCATGCAAAAAAAGGCACATATCAAATTTAGAATTTCAAATTTTTCATAAGCTAGTTTCATCTATTTAAAAAAAAGCTTTTAAGAGATTCAAAAGGACACAAAATCCATCCAAAATCAATAAAATCTTTTGTAAAGAGACTTAGTCAAAAGATAGAAAAATACTATGAAAACTATACAAAACAAGGTGTTATATATAATGACAATGATAGATAGGTGAGATGATATGACTAAAAGTCTTGCCCTCTCCAAAGATATGACATGTCTAGAAACACTTGGAACAATTTTTGAAGATTAATAAAGTTTCTATGAGATAAGATAGAAATCTTCAAAAGTCTCTAAATGATCTATAGTGTAGTATGGGTAGGTCCACCAAAACTACCTCATTTACACTAATTCCCTTGGAAGTGGTACTTAGGGAGAAAGCTAAATATAATGCCCTCTCAAGTGACACAAGAGGTAAAGAGATAACAAAGAAAATGTCTAGATCTACATTTCATAAGGATGTTGGCTTCTAAATGAGCCCACCTCAAAATCACCACCACCAAATGACAATTACAAATGTAACCAAGCTTGGTCCCCTTTAAGATTTGCAATAGATAAAACCGAAGCAACCATGAGGGCAAAAGAAACTCCAATCTCCTAAAACAAAGAAAACAGAAACTTATATAGAGGCATGGCCAGACCAACACAATCCGTCACTAAGTAATAAAACCCCTTGAAACCACCTATATCATCATCATCCTTAAAATACTCGTGCTCTACAATCATAAGTTTTGAAAATCCCCCCTTCTCATCTTCCCACTTATGTCTCCTTGTGTACCTTATTGTTTCCTTTTTCAAAAAACTTTTGTGTATCATCGAAAGCTATCCTATCTTGGTTTGAAACATTTCTGAAGGTTTTTTTAAAATTATACTGATATAGTGTAAAATGTTGAATTATGCATTATTTTTTTCTTGTATTAAAATAACCGATGTCACTAAATCCAAGGGGTTTATCTTTAATTCATGCACTCAATCTTAGAATATTTATTTTAAGGGTGTAATTATTATTTTTACAACACTTTCATATTCTTACTATGGAACCTTCATTAACTTGAGAAAAATCAAAGGGTTGCTCACTTTAGGGCCCTCAATCATATGCTTCCATACTTAAATGATTATATGTCGCTCTATCAATTTGACATCTTCAAAATATTGATAGAGTATTTTAATTAAATTATCTTTGGACATTGGAAGAAACAACTAGGAAAGATTATTTCAACATAATCCTACTTTCCATATATCAATTAGAAGCAATGGTCCAATGAACACATTAGAGTTTGCATCCACCTTAAAACTTATCATTAATTCATTAATAGGTGATTTCTATTGAAGAGATTGATTTTATCTTATGACTACATTTTATCTCACTTGCTCTTGGTGATTATTTTTCAAATCTTTCTTCTCCTTCAAGTCTAATGAGGGTAGATATTCACATGTCTCTTATTCATGATGTTTAGTTGATTCACTTATATCTTTTCTTGATTTTGCACAAAGGGTCATTAGAATAACTTAAATGGAATTTGATTTCAACCATGATATATATCCCATTTATTTTGGTCTTAACAGGACATTCTCATAACATATTTCTATCTCAAAGTTCAAAGTTTATTCATCAACTTCTTCTAGAAATTTTGTATAGAATGCACATCTTACTCTTTTAGATTCTCTAGCTAGTTTCTCTTTGCCACTTACTACTAAGGGCTATAGATATTTTTCATAATTTTAGTTCACCTCCTACATTGAGAGCCTATGGTTAATGAATTTAAATCTTGGATTTGATTCAAATTTAGTTGTATCTCTTTTAAATGATCATTTATGAAAGTTAATATTTCAAACTATTTTATGGAACTTGCTCTTTTGGATCAATTTTAGCCATAATACAACATCAACTTCAAGATACTTATTGAATTTCTAGACTCTTCCTTTGTGGAGGTCCCCCTCCCCCCCTCTCTCTAGGTGAAGATTTTCTAAACACATTTTCTCCATTCTCCAAATATATGAGAATTGCTTTTTATTTTTAGGTTCTCATTCAGTCTTACTTGCAACCTAACTCAATCTTTGTGAACTGACCTAAAATATTATTTTTGAGGGACGATTATGTTAGATTATTATTATTTTATATACAATCTTCTATCCAATGCTTCATAGGAAAATTTTCATCCTTTCTATCAATTTCATGAAATTAGATGTATATATTCTAGATAGTATTTTCTATTATAGTTAGATGCTCTAATACAAGACAAGTTGAGTGGACTGGGGGTCTTTTAGTGATATTGGAAACACCCATTATAGTGAGCTATATTCAAGTATTTTTTGCTTGGGTTGTAAGGTCATTTAGAATAGGTAGATAGGATTAGGGTCTTTAGAGAAGATGAAAAGTTTTATGGGATATGTGGGTGGGATTCATGTCTTTTAAGATTATATTAATGGTGTAGAAATGTATTGAGTTATAGGTTACAAATAATGATTGCACAAGGGACATAAAGTGCAATGACTAAGGATGTGGGTGACATAGGTTACCTATGAACAAAGAAATTATAAGAAACAAATATAATAACCTAATTTGGTTGAGATGTAATACTCAAGTGTATCATGCTAGAAGAAATCTCTCCATAATTTTTTAATAGAACCTTTTATTTAGAATATATGTGAGCGTGATTGAATTTAATCTTCAAACTATAGTCAAATAGACCTAGATACATACCTAATATCTTGTGAGATATTGCTATTATGAATTTAAAGGTATGCAATAAACTAGTGCAAATAAGATAAGAAAAATCTTATATTTTTGTACTTCCTTTACTTCAAAAACTCTACAAATGTTTTGTTTGCACTCATATTGGTAGATATTCCTAATAAGTGCTTGATTGTGCCTAGTTTTAAGATAGATTTAGTGAACTTCATTCATTACCCTATTCACAATCCTTTACATGAATTGTTTTTCCACTCGGACTAGAGTGTTGGATTAACCTATTTGTTAAGTCATGTTAAAATTTAAAAGAGTAATTGTTGACATTAGAAATAATGGGAACTTATTGGCTTTCCCTAAAGAATTTTTTCTAAAAGGTGTAAGTCACATAAACACAACTCCATTTTTTGTTTCAAAGTGTAGAAACTATGAATAAGATTTTATTTTATCTCAAGAACCAAATCGATCAAATATTTACATTAATGGAGCCAATAATCCAATGAGATAAAATTCAAACATAAAAGTCTACTATAAAAATATTGATCAATTACATCTTTTTCTTTGTGTTAGATGTACACACTATCATGTTTCTAGAATTTATTGTATCACATCCATCTTGATGTAAGATCCCATTAAATGAGTTTCATAATAGAGGTAGTATCTTGTCAATTTAGTCTTTTATTATTTGTTTGGTCGCTTTCCTTGTTAGAGTATACACTCTATCACTCATCATATTAAAACGTGGAAACACTGACACAAGGTTTTAATTAGGCCAATCATTTCCCTTAGTTTTTATGTTAGAATGTGACTAATAGATTGTAGAAGACATTGAACATACAAAAACTTGGAAAAAAATTCCAACTCCCATACCCACCATTTTAGCTAAATTTAGGAAATAGGACAAAAGTTATTTACAATTTTTTTTAGCATTTTCTATAGTTTTGGAAACCTTCAATTTAAGGTCCCTAGCACCCCTACCAATATAGACTACTCTAAATTTTAGATTCACTTTCCTCTCAATGTCTATATCATAGATCTATATTGCTAGTTTAGATATCCAATTAGCTTACAATATTTTTTTTAAAACCATACATGATAAATTACATATTTTAAATTATTTTCAAATGCTCCAGTATTTTTTATTCGATTTATATTATGTGGCTCATCACTTAGTGTGCTTGTTAAGTGATGGTGGTGTTGTCCCTTCCTAAGATTAAACCCCCATTGGGACTCTTTGATTGTGGGTGTATTTCTTCATTAGTCCAATATGCTTGTAGGTTTAGGCCTTAATTTTGATAAATGAGATGAGCTCCCCCTTTCAAGCCTAATTGATTAGATTGATAGCTCAAAGTATAAAGTGCTTCACATGAAGCCAAATATCATGTCATGCTAGCATCACTGATCATGTTAAAATGATTACCAAACACTTTCTTAATAACAATAACAATAACAATAACAATAACAATAACAATAATGATAACGATAATAGTAACAATGACAATAACAATAACAATAACAATACCAATACCAATACCAATAACAATAACAATAAGAATTTAACAATAACAATATCTTCTTCTTCTTTATTAATAATAATAATAATTGGTTGTCTAGTACTTTTTTCATCATGGGTTGAGATCTAATGATAGAAAGCTATAAGGCTATCTAAAGTTACATTGATTCCATGGTAAGACATTCATTTTGAGTGATGAAATCTTTCTAGTTATTATCAAGTATGAATGTGATGCACATTTTTTCAAAGTATATAATAGTGTTGCACATTTATTTTATTTCTTTACCCTTTACAAATGTAAACACTTAGCTTTGCACAAACACTAAATTTAAGAAAGGTAGAAAATAAAAGCATACACTTTTATGTTTCTTTTTTCCAAGATTTTTTTTGTAGACTGTGTGAATGTCTCTAGTGCCAGTCTTGTATAAAATTGGGTTCATTTATCCTACTCACTTATTCGAAGCATGTACTAAACATAATATTATAAAGTATTATTCCATTTGAAAATGCTTTATTTATCTCTTTATAAATTTTCCATCGTATAGTGAACTTCATACATTATGTTTCCCTTGAAAGCACTTAATAAATGATGTCACTCCCTTTACTTTTTAAACTCAAATTCTTAATTTTACATCATAACATAACACAATGCTACAAAATGTTTGGATGAAGATTTTTAGTTCCTATTGAAATGATTGGTAATGGTAGATCCTAGTACTTCTCTAAATAACCTTAAGAAAAGATGTATTCAGTTCTATCCCCATTTATATAAGTTGAGAAGTATTAATAAAAAATTATACTAGTATCTTTTGTTAGATCTCAGAAGTGCACATTCAAGACTAATTGAATATCCATTCTTAAGGAGTTGTTTCATTTAACTTTTCTTGTTGTAATCACTATGAGAGTCTTGGAATAGTTTTTTATTGATTTATTTGAAAGTTATAAACATTGTTGTCCTTTGTGGACATTTTGATTAGTCTCAAGCATTTATTTTGCCTCTAGTCTAAGTCAATTAATAATATATTTTCTTACACCTGCCAATTCTTCCTACCAAGAATGATACTAAACGATTTGAGGTTGTATAGACTAGTTAAAACAGTGCTCTTATAGGCCAAGCAGCTTTCTTAGATAGTCAAGATTATGTTGATGGTTAGGATAAGTCTAATTATCATGACTTAACTTTCTTTGTACTTTATATGTTTTCCTTTCTAACATCGATTGGAATCTTGAAGATGTGGATATTTCTACAATACCTATTATGTAACTGTATATTATATGATATAAAATCCACAAATTGATTGATATTATTATTATATAAAGCACTTTACTTGCACAATAAGAAATATCTTACCATAAATTATGGAAGATTTATAATCACAATTTGAAATATGTTATCTTGATAAGTAGCTCACGACCCAGCTATTTCTAGAAACAAGATTTTATATCACAGTCGTTATCCTTTTGGCAGTGTACATACAATTAGACACTAAGATCACGTTATGAAAATATCTACAAGGCCCCATTTTTCTACCTTCCATGTCCATTTTTCTTCTTCTTCTAGAATAATTCCCACTCCGCGTAGATGTGAAGCTCTGACATTCTGGGAAACCCACAAATCTGTGGTTCCCACTCCGTTGATTGAATTTCCAATCCTATCCATTCTCTCATTACACTGAAGTATACCAACCTTTTTTTCCCCTTTGATCAATCACAAACCTTCTCTCAGAGAATATTCGATAGATAAGGGACATAAAAAGATAATACTGTCTTTAAACCTACTATAGTACAATAAAAACGTTAATAAATGTAGATCTTGTCGTTTGGATAAAGATAAGACTTCTCATGAATGTTTGATATTTATTTTTCAATGGCAGCTACCTGGCAGGGGATACCCGGTTTGAGTCCATCCACGATGGTCTCCTCCTTGGTATGCTTGCTTTCTGTTTTCGTGGCTGCATAGCCATGGCCGGCTTTTCTTAGCTTCTCTGGAAAGTTTGACTTTTCCAGTAAAAAGTTAAACATAATATATTAAGGAAGAAATTAAGCTTGTAAAAATAAGTCAACTTTGACTATTTAGCACTTTTAGCCTAAGAATCAAGATTTAGTGTGTAATGTTTAAGCCGTCCGAACCAGTATGTTGTGAGTTTATGGTCACATGCAATTTATGCATAAAATTGGTGAGCAAGGTGTACTCTAGGTCGATTATGAGTTGGAATCGTACATTTTTCTTCAGCCAAAAATATTGTTATCTTGACTTGCTCAGTCGTTCTTTAGAAAAATTAAAGTTAGACTTTATTTTCAAAAATGTTTTCTAATTTTAATGAAAATAATAATATCTCAAATACATTCTTCCTTATAATTCAAATATCTTCTTTCCTAAATAAAGTTTTACCTTTTATATTTCTCTTTCTATATGGTCTATGTATAATATCTTTTTTGAGAGAAATAACAAGATAATATCTAATGAATCTTGAGAATAGACTAATAAATTTTGTAAATTAACATTGTTCTATCTAGCAGTCTCTCTAGTTTTTTGCCCTCTCCCAAAACCTATCTTATCTACTTGGGAGACTATATGATTCCTACATCCTCCTCTCCTAGTAAACTTCCTTTATCCCTAAGTGGTCATGATTTGGATGCTATTGCTAGGAAGGTGGACAAGCTATGGGTATGTTTTAATAGATAGAGTGTTATAACTAAGTGGCTCATCCAATAGTTACAAATTGCTAGGCAAAAGATCAAGAAACTTGAAGCCATTGCAGAGGCACAAAGGAAAGTTGGGGACTGGGCTTAATGTAAATGTGATGACTATCTATTGAAGGTTTCAGACAATTTTGGTAAAAAATGATACAACTAGGAGATCATTGAGGATTAGATTGTGGAGCTCAAGAATCTTACGCCCTCAAAGGATCAAGAAATGTTTGATATTCTCAAATCGCTAGCTAATATGAAGGAGAGTCAATCCTAGCTGAGTAATCAATTTTTGGATCTAGCTTCTTACAATAGAGAAATACAAGAGAATACCAACACATCCATTAGCTCCATCCACGATGAACTTAAAGAATGAAAGATGAAAATGATGCAATGGGAAGACAACCTCTAGTTGATTTCCAAGGAGGAGGTAGCCTTGCATGACATGGCTTCTTTAGAGCCTATGAAATTTTATTTGTTCATCGAAAAGCTCAAGGAACTTAACATGTAAACAGTTGTGTCAATAGTGTTGGTTTTTTGGGTGGTTCTCTGGTTTTTGTGATATGTGTTGGATTAGTGTGTTGGTTAATGTTTTTTTGCTAGTTCTAGGTTTCTAATTTACTTTGTTTTTCCTTTTTTCACTCTAATAGTTAGTTTTTGGAGTTCACAGCTTGTGAATTCCCTTTTTGTTGTCCCCTAGAATTGATATTTATTTTTTTGTTAAGAGTTCAAGTCCTATCCGAATTTATCTACTAAGAAATTATTTTTCACCTTCTAAATCTTCTTCCTCATGTTCTTGCATAAATGGTTTAAGTTTAAACTATGAGATATGTGTGTTTTATTTAGGAAATGTTAGTGATATTTCTCATGCAACTTGCATTCATGATATTAGAATCCATATTCTCTTTTTTTCATTTTTCCATGTATTTGAGTAATTAATGTTCATACTAATCTTTTATGTGTCTTAGACATCTTTTCTCTATCCATATTAGCAACAACTAATAAATTTAGTTGGACATTAAAGATCTAGGTCACTTTCTCCAAGCGTGGGATGTGGATTCTAAAGGGGTTCCTAGCAAGAATTTAGATGGAGCTCAAGCTTGTAATGTTTAAACCCCAAAAGTGATGCAAAAGCCCACCAACAATCTTCCATTTCTTATGAAGAAGATTAATATTACCCCCACTCATTTGTTGCATATGTCCCAAATTCTTTTATCCCTATTGAGGGTGCAAAAGGAAAAAGGAAAGCCATTGGTTCCCTTTTGACCATGCCAAAAGGGAAAGGAAAGAGTCATATATTCTTATTCCATGCTAGGAAATGCAAAAATAGATTCTATCCCTTCCAAATCTCCACTACATCCTCGCCCAACCAATGAGGAGAATTTTGTTCTACATGTGCACATTCATGTTGATAAGGAAACTCCTTTAGATAAGGGCTCCCCAGTTCATGATATTTTTGGCACCAAGAAGATCATTAAGGACATAATGGATGGTCGTGCATCTATTTTAACAACAACCACTATGGAATCAAATGCAATAACAATTAGAAATTTGGTATCCCTTGATGATGATGGAGTCAATAAATTTCTCACCATCACTCAACATATGACTAATGGGGTTTAAAAAATTAAAAACACTCATGAAAAAGAAATACATACTCCTAAGGAGGAGGTTTCAAATATCTATGAAAGGTTAAAACAAGAATGATTTCTATAAGTCACATAATCTACAAGGGAGCTAAAGAAGCAAAAATCTACCAATAGATAAGGAAGTGAAAAGAAGGTAAATGTTGTTGGTCTAGTTGATACCCTAGTTTATGCAAAGTGTTGAAGGAGATTCTATAGAGGAGATCATAGTGTAAAGTTGAGGAGGATTGAATTTTTGATGTGATGGGCAATCAATCATTAGACATATTAATTAGAGTGGAGATCTAAATAAGAAATAACTCATCATCATCACGGGCCAGCAAAATGAGAAGCAAAAAACAACAAGTAGTTGTGGCTGATTCTTCATGATAGATTTATTCGTCTCACTGTTTCTTTGTTGTTCTTGTAAATCAATGTATAAAGAAGTGAATATAATCTCTATTCCCACTATGAGTTTTACATGTCATCTTTGAATTGTCATCCTATAAAATTTGTATTGACTTTGTCATTAAGCACTTGAAAATTGTCATCCATATCTGGGAAAGGAGGAAAATAAGTTAATTCTCTAATGCATAATAATAATAAGTAGCTAATTACATAAATATATAATAACAAGAGATTTGTAGAGTTTGAGTCCTACCTTAATGTGTAAAATTAGGTTACTTACAGTTTAATACTTTAATTTATGAGTGTACAATCTCTTGAAGAAGTAGCATATCTCATAATAATTTGATGATGATATGCCAACCTATATTAACGTCTCAAAGTTTTTTATTGATAATTTAAACACAAATCCAGGCTAGAATTCAGATAAATTGTACCATGGGGAGACCATAGTTAGTAATCTAGACCAGCTTAAGAAATTTTTGGTGAGCCCTTCATATTAGTTGCACAAAATCAAATCGTGTCTAACTTATTCTAATGTCACAAAATCATCATATTCTTCAATGTAAGCTGATTTAGGGTTTAGGATTTAGAATTCCTAAAGTTTAGTCTACTCTAAAATCTATGATTTTGAATGATTTCAGCCTTATTTCATGTTTATAATTCTATTTGCGTGATTGAATAGGTCACCATTATATTATCTTTCAAATTCAAGCTTAGGATCCTAATTCTCATCATGACACTCTACCTCACTTTCAACCTTTGAAAGTTGAGTTAAACTATCTACTAAAAAGATGCTAAAATTTCAAAGAGTAAAAGTTGACATTACAAATAATGGAAACTCACCTCATTTTATCACCTTTCCCAAAAGAATTATTTTTAAAATGTTTAAGTTGCATAAATGCAAATCCATTTTTTATTTCAAAGTCTAAACATTTTGAATAAGAATTTTTGTTAGCTCAATAACCAAATCATTCAATAAGAAAAAAATCAAGCATACAATTCTAGTATAAAAATAATTGATCAATTACATCTTTTTCTTTGTGTCAAAAGCATACACTAACATCTTTCTAGAATTTATCATATCACATCCATTTTGGTGTGAGCTCCCATTTAATGGGTTTCATAATAGATATAATATCTTTTCAATTTAGTATTGTATTAAATGTTAGGCCTTTATCCTTGTAAGAGTATACGCTCCATCACTCATCATATGAGAAGTTGGAAATTTAGTGACATAAGGTTTTAATCAAGCCAATAATTTCCCAAATTTTTGTAATAGAATATGAAAATTCAATTATAGGATAGTTATATGAGTGTAGTGTAGAAAATGCTAGATTCTAGGACATTGAACATACAAAAGCCTAGACAAAATTTTCAACTCCCATAACCTACCATTTGAGCTAAAATTTTGGAAAATGGTAGCACAAAATATATTGACTTCATGTTTTAATCATTTTCTATAGTTTTGGAAACTTTATGGTCACCAACACCCATATAACATTGACTACTATAAATTTTAGATCCACTTTCCTCTCAATAACTATATTCTAGATCTATGTTACTAGTTTAATTATTCAATTAACTTATACTATTTGTTTTGAAATTCAATATATATTTTACAATGGAATACTACATACTCATATATTTAAAACAACATGATTGGTCATGTATTTCAAATTATTTTTCAATGATGGTATTTTAATTTGGCTTATATTATGTGGATCATCACTTAGTGTGCTTGTTAAGTGGTCATGTCATTGTCCCTACCTAGGCTTAAACCCCCCCATTGGGACACTTTTATTGTGGGTGTATGCCTTCATTTATCTAATATGCTTATAAGTTTGAGCCTCAATTTTGATAAAGTGGACATGCTTAATGATGGGGACAGGATCCATCATTCAAGTATCATTGATTCATAGCTACAAGTCAAAAGTGTTTCACATGAACCCAAATGCCATGTCATGCTAGCATATAAAATTTAAGAAAAAATAATTTAATGACATATAAATTAATTTAAGAAAAATTATAAAATAAAAAAGTTATTAAAGTTTTAGTGAACTTCATTATTTTACATTTAGGTACCACCTTTTGTTAAAAAATAATAAATAAAATCATAGCACTATAAAATTTATATTTCTAAAATTAGGACAGTGAGAGCTCTAATGGGTTTTTGTTTCATTAAAAAAATTGACTGGGAAGACCCTCAAAAAATTATGGCAAGGCGTGAATTTGTTAGTTCAATGCCTTAGCCAAATCTTGAGAGGTCAAGGCATAGGCTTGGTCTCACCAAGCCTATCCTGAACCAAAATTTGATGTAGGAGAAAAAAATCCTGCCCAATGTTGTAAGAAATGGCTACCTATTATTTAAATTCAAAAAATGAGTACCTATTTGAAAAAGTCAAATCAGCATATAAAATCCCCTCCAAAAAGAAAATTTTTAAATTTTTAGAAACAGGTACCCATTTTTTAAAAACAAATAAAAAGTACCTATTTTTGAAAAAAAAAATGGGTACCATTTTTTTCTTTTCAAAAACAGGTACCTATTTTTTAAAAAGAATATTTTTTTATGTTTTCAAAAATGGGTACCTATTTTTTGAAAATTAAAAATGGGTACCCATTTTTAAATTTTGGATTAAGCACCTAAGCCTAAAATGGGTACCCGTTTCTAAAAGAGCATGATCTCAATCCAAAAACTTCTGCAGAATTGAGACCTAACTCCTTGCTTCTACCCTAAAAAAATTAATAAATAAAAAAACACCACTTACCAATTACGGCCGAAACACTCCGACTACTACTAGAAACCGCTACAATAAAAATGATAGTCCACAAGTGGTTTTTCAATTTTTTTTATACCACCTAGGTTACAGTCGAAACCCTTTCAGCCAAAAGGGTTTTGGCCGTAACCCTACTGGCCACATGAGCGCGGGAAAGCACCATGTTTGTACATCTAAAAGAGTTTTGGTCGTAACCCTTCCAGCCATAACCCTATGAAATACCCCAAAAGGTGACATAGATCTATGCTTTTACCCCTTAAGAATGCATTTATTCAATTCTATCCACAAATTTATATAAGTTGAAAAAAAAATTAAGAATGATATTGTTATCTTTTATTAGATCTCAGTACTACATATGCAAGACTAGTTGAATATCCATTCTTGAGTCATGGTTTACTTTAACTTTGATAGGTTTAATCACTACAAGAGTCTTGGATTCATTTTTTATTGATTTATTTAAAGGTTATCAATCATTGTTGTTCTTTATGTGGACACTAGGTCACTCTCAAGCATTTATTTTGTCTCTAACCCAAGTCAATTAAATATTAATATATTTCGTTACCTTAACCTACCTATTCTTCCTAAATTTTATCTCTAGTTTAAGTCAGTTAAATAATAATATATTTCCTTACCTTGCCCAACCTATTCTTCCTAACAAGAATGTGTTGCAAGATTGTTGAGAGCATGAATGCTAATGATATTCCTATGGGGGAGTATTGTAAATATTTTACTATGATGATATGTCACATTCATGACTAAGTTAGTCATTGATGTCACCATAGTAGTTTTTTGTAGTATTTGATAGAAGAACAATAGAAAGATCAAGGTTTTGTTGAGTGATTTGAAGTTTGATATTTGGATGTGAGGTTCATGACCTAGTCTAAGGTTAGACAATGATCGGTTTGGTTGATTGAACAAAGGAAAGAAGATCATAATTGTAAACTACATGTTTGAACAGTGAGCTTTTTTTGTAGTTGAAATTGCATATTTGGGCAGTGGGTTCTTCTTGCATACATTGTACCACAACTCCTAATAGAGTTAGCACAACTCCTAATATGGTTGGAAACTCCTAATAGGGAATCAAAGTCCCCTAATGGAAATTCTATGTACTAAATATTGTAATAGACTGCTAACAGGGTCCATCCTCTAACAAGGAATATTTATATTAGTATATCATCTTGTCGGCATCATTCTCACTAGGGTTTTCCCTCTAATCAAGGGTTTCCCTAGTTAACATATCTAGTGTAACTATCTATTTGCATTTTATTATGGCTACTATTTATTTTGGTTGAATGGTTAAGTTTTTTTAAAGAAGATAAATGCATTAAGTGTTAGATAACTAATTCACACACCTCCTCACCTCTTAGTTATCTTGGTGGACTATTATTTCTAACAATTGGTATTAGAGCATCAGCTCCTTGAAGATAAAATTTAACAACTTTGGGGGATCCATGGCAAACATGTTTAGGAAAGATAGTTCAAAGTTCGATGGAACAAATTATGATAGCTAGAAAGAAAAGATGAAGACACATTTGTTGTGTATGGGTCTAGGGTATTGGATCTTGACAAAATCAATGAAGACAATCATTACTGAAAAGGATTCAGAAACTTGTACTGAGGAAGAAAGAGATATATTTATGTGCGACATGATAGCTAGAGAAGAAATACTTCTTGAAATTGAATACAATCAGGTAAAATCACTTGCTAGCTCACATTTGATTTGGAAAGCTTTGAAAACTAGTTTTGAAGGTGATGCTCATTCTAAAATGTTGAGGTTACAAAGTTAGATTTGTGCATTTCAAGATGCTAAAATGATGGAAGATGAATCTACAAGAACATATATAGGTAGGATATCATAAATTATTGTAGGTATTAGATCTCGGAGAGGAACCAAAAAAGATGATGAGGTTTTATGAAAGATATTGAAGACTCTAACAACACCATTTAAGTCAGCAATTCAAGTGATACAGTTGATATCTTGTACCAAAGATTTCACAAAGGAGACATTGCTTGGAAGAGTTGAAGTAGTTGAGAATGAACTTAGATAGTCTATAGAATTGACTAGAATAGAGATAGCTTTTAGTGCCTTGAATATTCGAAATAATTTATCAAGGAGTATAGGTGCTAGAGGAGATTTTTCTAGTAGCAACAGATCTAAGGAGGACAGAAAAATTAAATGAGTAGACCTTCTGGTAAGAAGAGAAAAATGGGGTAAGAAAATCTTTAAATGTTGGACTTGTGATAAATATGGTCATTATGCATCTAAGTGTCCTAAAAAGGAGAAAAACTATAAAGGAAATTACAAACCTAGGAAAGATAGAGAGTCTTTGTATACAAATAAAGAAAATGATTATGATGAACAATCATTGAGTGCTAGTGATGATAAAATTAGATTTGTGGCAATTAAAGAAGAATGTCCAGAGAAAGTAGCTTTGGTTTCACAGGTTGAGAAGAAATCTAATTGGATACACTAGTACATTTGGGTTCATTTTTTGAACTTTATTGGTCAAAATTTTGACCCATTTTTTACCAAATTTGACCAACACATTGGTTGATATTTTTCTATCAAAATGTTGACCAACTCACTGGTTGGTTGAATTTTTGACCAATCTATTGGTTGAAAACCTGTCAAAGCCATTGTAAAAGTTCAAATAGGAATTGATCGAAATTTTGACCAATGAAGGTCAAAATTTTGACCAACAAAGGTGGAAAAGAAATTTAGACATTGGTCAAAATTTTGACCAACAAAGGTAGAAAAAAAAATTGGTGTTGGTGGAAATTTTGACCAATGAAGGTGGAAATTTCAACCAACAAAGGTAGAAAAAAATTTAGGCATTGGTGGAAATTTCGACCAACAAAAGTAGAAAAAAAATTAGGCATTAGTGGAAATTTTGACCAACAAAGGTAAAAAAAAATTTAGATGTTGGTGGAAATTTCCAAAAACAAAGGTAGAAATTTTTTTTGGCATTGGTGGAAATTTCCACCAACAAAGGTAGAAAAAACCCAGGCGTTGGTGGAAATTTTGACTAATGAAGGTGGAAATTTCCACCAATAGCTAGGTGTAAATTTTTTTCAAGCATTCTATAAAACAATTCATATGTCTTGCCTATGATATGACATTTTATATGCATCCTACACTCTCTCATCCAACTGATGATGGATTACACAGAGTGATTTGAAACCATGATTCTAAATAACACACACAATCAAATCCAAAATGAACTTGCACTACAAATGGATTGTGGAAATCTAATATTGTTAATTTTGCATGCATGTCTACCAGGACAAATATATGTTTAAGTTGTGATTGTCCTGGTAGATATGCATGCAATTTTACCAATATCAGATTTCCACAATCCATTTGTAGTGCAAGTTCATTTTGGATTTGATTGTGTGTTTTTTAGCATCATGGTTTCAGATCACTCTATGTAATCCATCATTAGCTAGATGAAAGAGAGTGCAGGATGCATGCAAAATGTTAGATCATACACAAGGCATGTGAACTATTTTATAGAATTCCTAAAAAACACCAACAGTAACCAATATGAAGAATATATAATTAGTTATATGATTGAGACAAATCATGTACCAGTGAGTTGGTCAAAATTGGGTCAAAAAATGAACCCAAATGTACTAGTGCAAGTATGCTCGTCAAGTTGACTCTTTGAGTTCGGTCATCAAGTCACCCCACCAAAGTGCCTCATCAAGGTCAGTCTTTAGGTTCGCTCATCAAGCTTGCTCACCAAGTCATCTCACCATGTCGCATCTCTAAGTGGCCTCGCTAAGTCTGCTCACCAACTTGCCCCACCAAGTTGCCACTTTAAGCCCACTCACCATGTTAGATCGCCAAGCCAACTCCCCAAGTCAACTTTCCAAGCTGATAATTGAAGTACACTCACCAATTCGAATCTCTAAGTTCGCTCACCAAGTCTGCCCCCTAGGCCAACTCTTCAGGTCAGCTCACCAAGTCAGCCCCACTCAGTCACCTCAACGAGTTGACTCATTAAGTTAGCTCACAAAGTTGACTCACCCAGTGGTTTTACCACCTTGCCCCAGTAAGTGGGCTCACTCAGTGTGCTTGTGAAGTTGCCCCATAGAGTTGCTTCTCTAAGCCTGCTCACCATGTAAACTCACTTGGTTGACATGCCAAGTCGAATTTTCTAATATGTTCACCGAGTCGGCTCACCAAGTCATGTCACCAAGTCATCTGTTCAAGTATGGTCATCAAGTTGACACTTTAAGTTTTCTCATCAAGTCACCCAACCAAAGCCCCTCATCAAGGTCAGTCTTTAAGTACACTTAGTAGGTCGGCTCACCAAGTCACTTCTCGAAGTTGCCTCACCAAGTGGCCTCGACAAGTCAGCTCACCAACTTGCACCACCAACTCACCACTTTAAGTTGACTTGCCATATCAGCTCACCAGGCTGACTCCCATAGTTAGCTTGCTAAGCCAACAATTCAAGTACGCTCACCAAGTCGACTCTTTAAGTTCGCTCACCAAGTCTGCCCCCTAGGTCAACTCTCTAGGTCAGCCCACCAAGTCACCCCCACCGAGTCACCTTAACGAGTTGACTCTTTAAGTCAGCTCACCACGTCAACTCACCCAGTGGTTTTACCACCTTGCCTCAAAAAGTTGGCTCGCTATGTGTGCTTTCCAAGTTGCCCCACTGAGTTGCTTCTTTAAGCCCACTCACAATGTCAGCTCACTTCGTCGGCTCACCAAGTTGACTATTCAAGTATGCTCGCCAGGTGGGCTAGCCAAGTCACCCCACCAAGTCAACTATTCAAGTGCATTCACCAAGTTGACTCTAAGTTCATTCATCAAGTCGCCCCACCAAAGTGCCTCATCAAGGTCAGTCCTTAAATCTGCTCACCAAGTCAGCTTGCCAAGCCACCTCACCAAGTCGGCTCACCCACATGTCCCACCAAGTCCCTAAGTCCACTCACCAAGTTGACAATTCAAGTGCGTTCACCAAGTTGACTCTTTAAGTTTTCTCACCAAGCCCATCCCCTAGGTCAACACTCCAGGTCAGCTCGCCAAGTCACTCCCACCCAGTCACCTCAATGAGTTGACTCTTTTAGTCAGCTTGCCAAGCTAGCCCACCAAGTCATGTCACCAAGTCAACTGTTGGAGTACGCTCACAAAGTTGACTCTTTAAGTTTTCTCATCAAGTCACCCCACGAAAGCACCTCATCAAGGTTAGTCTTTAAGTCTGCTCACCAAGTCAGCTCGCCAAGTCATCGCACCAAGTCGACTCACCTCTCGCTTCACCAAGTGGACTTGCTAAGTCAGCTTGCCAACTTGCCCCACCAAGTCGACTATTCAAGTATGCTTGCTAAGTTGACTCTTTGAGTTTGGTCATCAAGTCACCCCACCAAAGTGCCTCATCAAGGTTAGTCTTTAGGTCCACTCATCGAGCTTGCTCACCAAGTCAGCTCGCCATGTCACGTCTCTAGGTGGCCTTGCTAAGTCAGCTCACCAACTTGCCCCACCAAGTTACCACTTTAAGCCCACTCACCAAGTTAGATCACTAGGCTTGCTCCCCAAGTTAGCTCGCCAAGTTGACATTTGAAGTTCACTCACCAAGTCAACTCACCCAATCGTTTTACCACCTTGCCTCAACAAGTGGGCTCGCTATGTGTGCTTGCCAAGTTTCCCACCGAGTCACTTCTCTAAGCCCACTCATCATGTCAGCTCACTTGGTCGGCTCACCAAGTCTACTACTCAAGTATGCTCTCCAGGTCGGCTCGCCAAGTTAGCTCACCAAGTCACCCCACCAAGTCATGTCACCAAGTCAACTTTTCAAGTACGCTTGCCAAGTTGACTCTTTAAGTTCTCTCATCAAGTCACCCCACCAAAGTGCCTCATCTAGGTTAGTCTTCACCAAGTCACCTCACAAAGTGGACTCATGATCTTGCCTCACCAAGTGGACTCACTCACCAAGTTTCCCCCCTAGGTTGACTCCCCCAGGTCGACTCACTAAGTGGGCTTGCCAAGTCACCACCCCACTATGTTGCCTCAATGAGTCAACTCTTTAAGTCCACTCACCAAGTCATCTCATCGAGTTGCCTCAACAAGTTGACTCCTTAAGTCTGCTCACTAAGTTAGCTCTCCATGTCGTCTCACCAAGTCGACTCACCATCTCATCTCACCAAGTGGGGCTCTCTACATAGGCTCGCCAATCTGCCCCACCAAGTCACCTCTTTAAGGTTGCTGACAATGTCAGCTTGCTAGGTCTATTCCCAAAGTCAACTCACCAAGTCAAGTGTTCAAGTATGCTCACCAAGTTGCCTCACCAAGTTGACTCTTTAAGTTTGCTCACCAAGTTCGCTCGCCATGTTGGCTCACTGAGTTAGCTCACCAAGTCACCCCTCCAAGTTGCTTGAACGAGCCAACTCGCTGATTTTCCTCACCAAGTTGATTATTTAAGTCAACATAATGCCTACAAAAGACATGCCTATACAAGTCAACATAATGCCTATAGTAGAGATCCAATCCAAGGCATACGAAAGGAAAAACACATACAAGAGGTAAATGATTGGATAGAAGATAAGTAATGTGAAAATTAGATTTTATGACTAAATTATAAAAACAAGAAGAGAATTATTGAATTGAAAAAAGTTGAAGCAATTGACAAGCCAATCTTTATATTTGTGACTTAGTTCACTGAAAAATTGCATCTAAATCCATCCCTTGAAAGCAATTCATGTAAAGGTTTTCTTACATGTTGAACTGTGATTGACTTTGTGTATACAAAGCTTCATAGAAAACTTGTTCTCTTGCATCAAATGCACGCCTATAATGAAAAGAATGTGACACAAAAAATAATGAGAATCTACCTTGTCTAAACCCTCTAAAGAAAACAAAAATAACAAATATGAGTACTATAATAAAGCAATCTAAAGCCATAGGTGAAGAAATATAGACTATTCTAGGTGGAAGGGCAAGATCTATTGCTCGTTCAACTTTTGTACACCTTAGAACTATGCTATTCAATACTTTGTACTTTAGTACAATCAGTGCTTTGTGCCCATCATGAGTGTAGCCCCATTTCTTTATTGGATTTGCAACAAACTGTAACATGAAACATAACATAACATAAAATGTTCAAACAGGAGGAATTTGTAGGAATATGCCAGTCTAGGCAAAGAAAAATATAAATCCGAATCTTTGTTTTCCCTACATAAGGAAAAAGGGCAACCAATGATATTATACCTTGTTCCACTAGTACAAGTGTTGTAGGGATGAATGACCACAATCATCGCACTTCTGCCAATCCTTCTGAAACCTATAGAAAATTAAAAATTCAATTCACTAGCAGAGTTAGTCATCACTTTAAGTGTTCAATATCACAACATTTAGCTTTACATCTATCTAGATTCTACAGTAATAGTTCCAATATTTCTAATTGTTAACAATTATTTTCTTATCCCAAGCATCAAAATAGCATGATTCGAAATTATTTTCATTGCAAGCCTCAAAAGAACAATCATTCATCAAAAAAGTAGAGAAAATATCTGAACAATAACATAAAGTACACCAAAAGGCTATACAAGGTTTCACATACGCTGAAAAGAACTAAATATGACATAATTTCTCTTAAACAAGTAACTTGTATAGTAAATTGAAAGAAGATTTGAGAAAACTCCTAACCAAACCATTCAAATTATTTTCCAATGTAGTTTTTTTGGAAAACATTAAACATTGTTTCTTGAGATCAATAAGAAAAATGTTAAATGCATTTGAGGTATAGAACATGATCAACAAACCAAAGGATTGACGAGGATATGTTGATGTAATAATTTACAAAATAGATATATTGAGAGAATATATTTGTTTAAGTTGCAACTGCCCTAGTATACATACATGCAAAATGTGGAATCATAGGTAAGGTGTTTGAACTATTTTATTGACTACCTCTATGAAATGTCGTCTAATGGCAAGCCAATATTATAGGATATGCATATTGATTTGTTGAATATATCCGGATGATGTAGTGACATTCTTTTTATTGCAACCAATCCCACATATGTATCAAACTTGGATTCCAACTCTTGTTGAGGTTGTAAACTATGTTGAACATAGTCTCAAGCCATAATAGTTTTCTATCTTCCAAAATTAGAAAGAGAATCATACAAAATTGTGCGAGCTCTTTGTATTTTCTATGATATGATGTTCAGGAAAAAGATGAGAAAAAGAACTCTAAATAAGAAGCCAAGCTCTCCATGTGCTCTACACATCATAGGTAAATCTACTCTAATAAAAGAGGCAATCAAAGATCAATTCACTTTGCATTTGTAACCTCGAGCAGGCTCTTAGCAACATGCTCACATTGAACCTTTGACGTAAAGGAGAAATAGACAAGCTCACAACCCTCAAGAAGGATTTCTTAGATAAGAAGTTTCAAGGCTTTCTTAGATAAGAAGTTTCATGAGTAGACACAAATCCTCACTAATAATGTTGCTGCAATTTTCTTATTTAAATCCAAACAAAGTTGTATTATCTTGGGCAAAGGAGACTACTGTTGTTTGTGGTTAAGGATCCTTTAGGTTAGTAGAATCACATGCAAACTGGATGTGACATTGCAATAAGCAAACTATAATAAGAGCTAGGAGCTTTCCTAGTGATCAAGGCTTGAGACTGGACACTACATGAAGCATTTGTAGGCATTTGAGTCTCAAGCATCACCAGCTCAAAATCAAACTGAAAAGGATACTTGGCGAATAAAACTAAATAAAAATAGTCTTCTTGGGTAAATATTAACATTGTATAAACAATACCATTATAGTGCACTATACTTGGTATAGATATATTGTTGGCTAAGTCCCATGACATAATGTCAGTTCCTAGGTACGTCAATAGAAAATATAGTTCTTTCCCATTCTATTGCATAATTTATTATTTGTAGTTTATCAATTGCTTAAATTAGAAAACCATGAGTGTGAAATATTCTAAGCACCTGATAAAAATAAGAAAAACAGCAAAGAGCTTCTCTCAAAAAGCATCAGGGGTTAGTGCTATGTTTAGCCAAAAGACATACCCCTCTTGTTAGAATCCACTATAGTCAAAACTTTCTAACATTGAAAACTAGGATATAGAATTTTAATTGTTCTGGGATTCAACCTGTATGTTTTTAATCATCTCCACATGCCCTCCATGAGTAGTCATCATATTTATAAAAGTATTCTCAGTAATAATTACAAGGTGAGATATACATGTCAATAATCATAAAAAAGAGCATGGAGCATGGCATCCCAAGATATCAACAGAATCTCAGTTTATGGATTGCACTTAGAGAAAAAGCTTACCATTAGATGTGGTTTTTTTTTTAAATTCACTGGATAGATGTGCATCCATGGAAGAACTCTTTGGTGAAAAAGGAGTACCATATCATGGTGCCTGAAGATGAAAACCTAATAAAAGACTGTAATTCATTATTCTCTCGGCTTCCAAAAAGTTGCAATCACATTTGATTTGTCTGCAGATGAATACATTTTATCAGTATAGATAAATAGTGGCAAATTACAACTAGCTGAAGCATTAGAGATAACCTGCATGAATAAGGGGAATATATCCACAATATAACCTGCATTAAAGATAACTTGTACGAATAAGGGGAGATATGCTTGCAAAATAGAAGCATAGATAAGTCACGTGAACTATTTGACGGGATGCCTGAATGTAATGTGGTCATCAAAAGCCATGGTTGTTAGATATGCACAAACTGGGATATGAACATAAGTTGTAGCAATACAATAGACTTATTCTGTCTTCGTTTCTATAACAGATATTTTACTTTAGGATCATAATATGTCTGTCTGTCTTCTGTCATATAAAATTAATTGCCTTATTCTGTCTTCTTTTCTATAACAAATACATTCACAGTGATCTAAAATACTCCCTAAAAAATCTAGAAATGAAAATAAAAAGAAGAAAGCTTAAATCAATTATTGTGTTGTTTTTTATCTATATTGACATAAAAGAATCAATTTATTTCTGAGACCTTCAGAAAGTAGCCAATTCAAACAACTTCTTTTTACAAACCATTCAATTTAAAATAGTGGATAGGCTTTTTATTGACAAAGCTTATCTATTTTCTAATAGATGAGATAATTAACACAAAACTAAAAATTTAAACTATCTCTTTAGCATAACTAACTTATAATTACATATATATTAGGAAAAAATTAGCAAAGACCTTGATTATAGCTGCCTCAGTAGAAACATCAGAATGTTTTCCTCAAAGGGTTTGCAAAGCTGCTCTAAACTCTTTCTCTTGTCCAACCTTTGCTTGCAAGTGAATTATATAATCAATTAGGATAGTGAAATGGATTCTCTAAACTAAAACCACTAAGTAGAATTGTGCTTTGGAATCGTGGATTGAGTTTCTCATAGCTTCACTCACTCTATTAACTACTTACATAAATCTAGTATGGTGTTGCTAGCTAATAAGCATGTAACATATCCAAAATCTGGTTTCTTGCACCGGGCATAAGCTATATAAAAAAAAAATTGATTCTAAAAGTACTAACAATTCACTTAAATCACTGACCATGAGGAAATTATTAGGAAAAAAGGCTATTCAATAACCACCTAGGGGACTCTAGAATAAATTAGAGACCTTCCTACAAATATCATTCATGACACATATAAGTGGACCAATGTTGAGTTTCCTCAAATGCAAAATAACAATCTCAATGTTGTGATTTTTACCAGACGTCAACCTGGATGGAGACCATTTACTATTTATTGCGATATTTTATTTGATGAAAACATGTAAAGCACATTACCTATAATAGCAAGTTCACGTCATGATACCAACATTCCAAGAAATATGCTCTTAGTGTCCCATCAGTTATTGAAAACTATAGAGGAGTCAAGTAACAATGAATCTCATATTTATAGATAGTATTACTTACTTTTAAGTACAATGATGTTGATTCTAGTATTTAACTAATATAATTATGTTATTAAGATCATTTTCATATCTAAGGATGAAAATAGCTTTTCAGTATTTACGAAGTTGTGGTATATATGATTAAAGACATTGACCCAATTTGTATTTGAGCGCTCCTTTAATTCTTCAGACGGACTTCACCTATGTAGACAGGAACATAACCAAGAATTGAAAATAAAAGGAATAAAAACAATTGCAAAAATAAGCATAATCAAAATTCAAAATGCAACACACATCATAAATAAGTCAAGGTTAGCTATACTATACAAATAAAGATGTTGACTCACCCATTTTAATTATAATTACATCTATTAGCATAGTCATTCATAACTGTAAAAGAATAGACAAGCATGGTAGCCTTCAAGCCTTCTGTAGATCAATTGTTACTCGATAGCTCTCCATGCCAAAGCCTGAAAATAGAAGTGATTTCCAAGACAACAAAGAAGAAAAGACAATTCAATGCTTCTTGATGAGAGGGCTCTAGAACACATCTTTATTGACACATTTCATATGAAATCCTTCCAAATGCACTTTTCTTTGACATGGAACATAAATCATTCTGATTTTTTTAATCTTATTTAGAAATTCCAAATGAAATTAGTAAAACATTGAAATCGATAAATGGCCTGAAATCTAATTTCTCACACCTATCATTAAACAAATGCATTTATACAAAATTTATAACTCCTGCTACATTTTAGGGAAAATTAAAACAATTTAGAGCAGATTACAACAATTTGATACATTATTCATATAAGTTTTTGAAATACTACCTTCTTTAAAGAATGAGAATTTTTACCCAAACCATCCTCTCCAACAACAAACACATTTTTCCTATAATGTGGCTCATTTGGATCCCCATAAGGAACAACCATCTCCACAAAACTCAACCTTTGGGCAACAGATCTCTGACCTCTACTACCATCATCATATGCAATAGAGTGAATTACCAGCACCTCCCTTGGGGTAAAACCTACCTGAAAATTCCATTGAATGTGACAGGAGGTACACAATGTCAGCATTGAATTTTTTAATAATTATGACATAATAAATATCATGTATCTTAACACTTAATCAAAATGAAAGAAGAAAAAAAATGCAACCTTTTGCCACTCTACATGGAAGCCATTGACACAGAAACTTGGTCCTTCTGATTTCACAATCTGTATAGGCTTGAGATCACTTTGATCCACTCCTCCATGAGTTTCTCCTATAGTATAGTTTCTGTTGGGAAATGGAATTAATTTTTGATCTTCAAACTCTATAACCATCATTTTTTGCATATCAACCAAAACATGTATGCCCTCGAATGGTCGAGCATATCCATTCTCCATTGGGCAATCACTTTTAGTTCTACATAATATAAATAGTCTAGCTAGCCTTTGGCTTGGGCCATCATCTTCACTATGATATCCAACACACCTAAAAAGATGGTGTCATGGTGATTTAAACAAGTGACATTTATTCAATGGAAGATGATAAAAGTGTGCATTGTAGTTAACATATAAGGAAAACAATTACTGTGAACATGAAATTGCAAATAGTGTAGAAAACTAATAGATGAATTACCGTGGATCCACCATTACTAGATCCATATCTTCAATACCCATCTTCTTCATTGCTTCCTTGAAAGGGGCATAATCTTTGAGAACACACTCATAGTCAGCATACTCCATTGAATCCTGGACCAAATCCAAGAGATTTTAAAAAAACACTCATTATCCATCAAAGCTATAATGCAACAGGCTTCGCCCATGAAGTTCTCATTCTATAAAAAATTAATAAATCCTTCTGTGCTGGACAGAGTGGAAACATATTTCAAATACAAAGAATAAACAAACAATAGTAAAACAAAGTAATATCAAAATTGAAAAAGAGGCAATACAATCTAAGAGACGCTCCACTTATTGGCTCTAATAATAAATTAATAATTCTTTCATGGCTAGTCGGGCATTTTAATTTCAAAATTTAATGCATTTATTTGCAAATGTTTTCAATGTTTCACTTAATTAATGTATCAAATGAACTTTGACTTGGCTCAATGAAGTGTTATTAAGTATGATTTCAATTGTTAATGGTTAATGTATCCTCTAGATCATGTGTGATGTAGTTTTGCATGAAACATCCTTTGTGTTTTGTTTCCATTGTTTGGAGGATAAGCATCCAAACCTCTCTTTTTTTTTTTGCACCTGTTTATATTGGGTAAATAAATCCTTTTTCTTAAGATTGAGGAGTTTCCATTCTGCCAAAATCATCACCAGAGCTTGAGGAATTCTTGCATCTCAAGTTTTCAAAGAAAGTTCACTAGTGATCACAAAAATGCATCTGAACTTTCTTGAGGAAAACCTAAAGATGCATCTGAAAAAATTCCATACATATCTTTAGTTCTTCATAGTTATTTTGATCGCTGGTGAACTTTCTTGAAGAAACCCTGTATGGAATTTTTTAGATGTATCTCAACTCTAAAATATGGTTAACATGCTTTTCTCAGATGCATCTTTAGTTCTTCATGGCTGGGGTTTTAGTAATGGCATTTTTAACAGACACATGCCACCATATCAACTAATATTTATGGAACTTAAGTTCTAGTGTTGTGATGGTGGTATGTGATGTTTCAAAAATTATTTCTTATGCTTAAGTAGCACAAGTAGTTTGTTTGCTTCACATTCTTTTTTCCTTTGTCTATTTTTACTTCTTGACTTCATAGTTTTTGTAATACAGGCTAGATTATACAAATGGCTGCAAGTAATAGGTGTCCATGTTGTGGATTGACCTTTAAGAAGTTTTAAGTTTTGAGTAACAATTTTAAGTTTTAAGGAGTTGTAATGAAGTTTAACTAAGTTGATCAATGAGGATAATGCGTTGTAGTACAATTTGATAAATCCATATATTTGCATATTGTTTTTTGTTCATTTTTGTGTTTACTTCCATAATAATTGGCAAAGAAAAAGTTTCTATCCTTTAATTGCAGATCAGACTTATTTCTATGTGTTGCTTGAGGAATTCTTAGTGTTGAAAGATTAGTTGTTGTTGTAACTATCGCTACATTAAGTGGAGAATAATATTGTGGGAATAGATTGTTAGCCTTATAGATGCCAGTACCCAGCTGCCCAAAAATCAAAGAGTAAAGTTGTTGAGTAAGCGTCATTAGAATATAGTGATATAGCTAATAGGAGTTGCCAGAGATTATGACATTTGTTTGGACGAGAAAATGAATTTGAAATTTAGGTTTTTGAAAGAAACAATTTGCTGGACTCTGTGGTTTTTGAAGTTCTTATGTATGACTCAAAGGTGTAGATTGCTCAAGATAAGGAAGCTACAACTTTATACCTAGTGAAAAAAAAGTGGAGTTAGCTGAAGTCTTTTGGGATATTTACGCCAGCTGTGGAAAAGAGGTGGTAGAGTTCAATAAGCTCGCAGATGAGTTGTAGATTAAGTTGTGGAAATTTTTAAGCTATTAAAGAAATGAAGATGTTATCTATAGTAGAAACTGCTCTCCTCAAAGTTTTCTATTTGAAATAGTCATAAATATTATTGTAGTTTAATAAAGACCATAGAAAAGAGAATATAGTAAAGATATGCCATAGCTGTTCAAGACTCTGTTAACAAAGTTTTCAAAACTAAAAGGATTGAACCAAATAAATTGTTGTAGTAGAATTATAGTCAGTGAACAAACAAGATAGTGAAGTAGATGATTGAAGATTTGAAAACAATTTCTTTTGAGACTGTAGTAGTAGTTGGATAAAGTCTAGAAGCTCATACAAATGGTTTGTAGTTATCAAGGAAGAAAGGTTGGAGGAAGTCTAAAAACTTGATTATGGACAGCAGTCAAATGGAAACTAATCTGTAAATGTTGTAGCATCTGTGGTCAAAGCTAGGGGGTCTTAGATTGTAATTTCTACTATTTATAATGACATAGAAAAAATTAATTACGAACTTTCTATAGGATTCCAAGCAATACAAGCACTCTAGAAATAAGAAAATATTAAATCAATGGTAATATTGACTTTACAAACTAGAAAGGTCTATGTAGATTCCAGGGCTATTTAAAGATCTTTTTATATAAAGAGACAATTACAATGTCTTGATTATCAAATCTTTGATAAGTAGGAGATATTTTCTACTTATCAATTGGTGAGTTTAAGGGGCTTTATAATGAATGCTTCATAAGGCACAACACTTGGTGAAGGTTTTGCAAATGGGATTGCAAGCAGATTAGGTTTAACAAGGGAGGAAACTCTATAGTTAAAGGTGCTTGAGCTTGAGTGGTACTGGGTGCTTCACCTCTATGAGCATCATCTAGATCCAATGAGTGCTAAGTGTTCTATCTATTATCATGAGATATGGGTTTGTGTAAACCGCTACTCGTGAAATATGAATCAATGAGTTTGACTCCAAAACTACTCAAATAAATATTGATAGCAATATCACAATTATCAAACCTTTATTTGATGAATGTAGATCATGTGTGGAAGATGAATGTTGATGCATTATAACGAGTTGTCATGGAGTTTAAATAAGTTTATCAATGAGAATAATGTATTGTAGCACAATTTATAAAATTTGTATATTTGCATGTTATTTTAAAAAAAAAATCTTGTATTTTTTCTATATTTATTTCCACTCCATCCACCTTCTTATAAGGATTTGAGATGTGTATTTATCATGGAGGAGGTAGAGTAAATAGGAGTTGTTAAATTTGCAACAACAAATCATCTATCTAATAATCACAATAATCACAATATGATCTATGTTTTGCCAACTAAACTGCCAAATGTAAAACCATGAATCAGAAGACAGAGCTGAGTGAAAAATTAAGTTTATGCAAATCAATGACCACAATAATACACATAATGCACTCTAATATTCAATGTCCATGGTTCGTATTCACTCACGATATACAAACCAGTCAAAACATAATTTCTCGCAGAAATTGACGACAAAAATTTAGTGCATAAAAGAGGATATGAACAGTGATAATGAGTTAAAGCATTGTGGATCAAGTTTTCTGAGATAATGATAGACGAAACGTATATAGATGTATATAGTATTTACTATAAATGTTCCATGCATATGGAATCTATACAACATAAACACCTTGGGTAAGATATCATGTTTGTGTTGCCTTAAAGTTTGTATAGTGCAATGTGGATGAGGTATCATATTTATATTGTTGCAAAGTTCATATCAGTAATCAACATTGCCAAAGTGTTAAAAATCATAAGAATGCATACAACAGATGGTGAAGACCACATGTGAGCTTGATTACCAAAGTGTTAAGAATCATAAGAATGCATACAACACATGACCAAGACCATGTATGATATGTAATAGGTTTTGTAGTAGGGTTTTAATGAAGTCTCATAGACCCAAAGCATAATCTAAATATCAGTTGAAGGCCGAGTTAATGGATTAGTTAAAGGATTCTTGTATGGAGTTTATAAAGGCATTGAAATCCCTATCCCAATGTTGAAATCATGCTATAGGTAGCTTGGATGGATGATGCTATGGGATGGTCTGAGAGAATTGTGCATAATGGATATAATGATTTGGTGTTTAATATTGGTTAACACCTATGTCAAATCTCGCAACGTGTAACAAGCATGCCTATCTGTGTGAAAGATGAGTCTAGGAGAACTATAAGATACCTATCATAGTTATGACCCATCAAGCACTTATGAGCCATTAATTGGGCATGTGGAGTCAAGAAAGATAAATTTTTTACTTATGTTCTCCATACTATGCATAGATGCCTAACTTGTCATTTAGGTTCAGGCAAGAGGATGCTTGGTAGTTATGTTGAAATAGGAGAAGCCACCCTGGGGAGCAGGACAGAGCTGGATCTTGAGGATGTTGGCTTTTGGATCCTATGGCTTGTGTTTAGGGTAGTATAACTACCAGTGCACATCCTTAGTATTTTTCTTCATTCCTTGCAACAACAACACATTCAGAAACTCAAGAATGGGAAGTTTCGAGGACATTCAAGCCCTTTGCCAAAATTTCTTTGCTACAATAGTTTAAGCAGCTTGAGACAATTTGTGTAGAAGCTTCAAAACATTTTTATGCGAGTTAGAAAATACTTGTAAACCCCATGTTTCCACTATCTCTGGATGCAGGGCCTTGCTCAACTGTCCAGGTTATAGCTCTTATTTCGAGCTTCTTTTATTTATGATAATCACCTCTGCCTTTGTACCTTCTCTAGCTTGGGTATTCAGGGGCGAAGGAATTCCAATCAGTTCACTTGAAATATGTTCCATTCATAAAATTGTGCACTTTCATTATTGAACATTAGCACAATATCAAACAAAAAAAGTTCGCAATTTTTATTTCCCAAACCATCAAGCATGACTGTATTATTGCAAACTGCATTGCAGTGATAGAGAGCTAGTGGGAAATGCATTCTCTTGCCTTTGAAACTGCAATTTAATTTTCAATCTTTACAATGCATTGTGCAATGCAAATTAGCAGGAGCAAAATAGAGTTACCCATTCAAAGAAAAAGAATATTTCAATCGCTGGTCTAGGCAAGAACTAATAACTGAAACGAAGAGACTAGATGGGCTTTTATAACTCATTTTGTTGATTTGGGGATATGAACAATTTGAAGTCTAGGTAAGAACTAATAACTGAAATGAAGAGATTAGACAGGCTTTCTCAACTCATTTTGTTGATTTGGGGATGCAAATAGTTTGTAATTTGTACTCAATTCTATGAATTGTGAGATTACTATGTCTTTAATATATAGACACGGTCAATTATTATTAGGTTACAAATTTTACAATTGTTATCAAGCTACAAATTTCAACACCTATTACTCCTTGTTCTCTTCACTATTTTAGAATGTGGTGCAATGGTATCATTATGCGTATGAAGATTGATTTCTTCCTCAGGTATTGTAGGCTTTTGTTTCAAAACTAGTGTGGTGCCTTCATTAGGGATTTGTTGTGACATGCATGATATATAAATCTTTCAAGACATAAGAGAGGTTATGCAGAATGTGTAGATGTTTTGGAGTGTGGTGTCCTAGGTGCAAAATGTGAATTTTGTACCTCTATGTAAAGTTGTAAACTAATATCATTAAATATGAGAAACCCAAATCGGCAAAAAAAAAAACTACCACAAAAGGAAATTTGATTACGTCAAATGTACATAAGCATAGAAACATGGCATACCCAACTGACAAAAAAGTAGAAGTATCTCAAAACTAACCCAAGCAACTTAAATTAAAGCAAAAACATATCTTACCAGCTAAAGAAGTGACATGGTAGAGAGATCCATGCAAGCTACCAACAGAGAATCTGCCAAAACCTTCAGCCTGACCTACCAAGGCCCTCAAATTTGAATCATGTGAGCATATGATACACACTCATCCATTGTTCCTCCTGCCCCCCCAAAAATCATCCTCCTCCAAATGGACCAACTAAACCCAGAAAACAAGCGCCTAAAACCCTGTCGTTAGGCATCAATCTTCTACCAAGCGTGGGTGCATATCCTTATGTTTCTAAATGCCAATATGTCCTACAAATTAGTGTGATCTCTGCAAGGGTTTCAGAGGGCAATAGGACCCAAATCGGCCTGATTGTTTAATGTCTATGCTAGGCGATTCACATCTACATTCAAATGCCATTTTCTTCCTGCTATTAGTGTTAGTTTGTGTGGCTTTGTGGGATGTTGTTAGGCGTCAATTGCAGTCGGCGCAAAATAAAACTTTTTTGATTTTGACATAACAAGTCTGTGTTGGTCAAAATTTTGACCGACAGGGGCATAAAAATCCCGTGTTCGTCAAAATTTCGACCAACACGGGCATGGACTTAAAAAGAAAGACATTTTTTCTTTCCTATTTCGACCAATTTGACCTCATTTTAATAGATGGTCAAAAATTTTGGTCGAAAAATGAGGTGAAATGTAGTAGTGATAATTGACAGTAGTTATTCACATCATATGACTAGTAATATGAACAAGTTTGTTGACTTCAAAAGTCAGGATGGAGGAATTGCCATAGTTGGAAGCAATACAACATGCCAAGTTTAATGTATTGGATCTATAACTCTTAATGGTAAAACTAACATTGAGGATTTTTTTTATGGTTTAAAGCACAACCTTTTGAGTGTTGGACAACCAGTAGACAAAGGTTATTAGTTACAATTCATAGAGAAAACATGCATGACCAGAGATAAAGATGGAAAAGTAATTGGAATAGGAACCAAATCTAGAGGTAATGTATTTCAATTGAATCCTAATGAAATGACATGTTTGGTTGCTAAGGTAGATGACAGTTTATTATGGCATAAGATATTTTGTCATATAAAAATTGACAATATTGTTAAGACTAGTAGTATGTTTGTTGTTAGAGATTTTCCTAAGATTGTAAAGCCTACTAACACAATTTGCAAGGAATGTGTGTTGGCAAAGCATAATAGAACTTATTTTCCCTGCAACAAGTTTACTACTATAGAAAAGTTGGAGATTGTACACACATATCTTAGTAGTCCTACAAAGACTAAAGGATTCTATGGTGAAAGGTACTTTATGATTCTAGTTGATTATTTTTCCAGAATAATGTGGGTTGCATTTCTTAAAGAGAAATCTGAGGCAATTGATAAGCTTAAGATATTCAAGAATACAGTTGAGAATGAATCTGGTACAAAGATTAAATGTTTAAGATTAAATAGAAGAGGAGAATTTACCTCAAATTATTTTAACATGTTTTGTGAAGAAAATGGAATCAAAAGAATTAGAGTCAATGAAGAACTATGCTTGATATCTCAAGTTGAACCCACGAATGCAGATGAAGCATGAAAAGATGATTATTGGAAACAAGCTATGAAAGAAGAATTGGATCAGATAGTAAAAAATGAGACATGGGAATTGGTCCCTAGACCAATAGAGAAGAATGTGATAGGAACTAAATGGGTATTTAGGAACAAGATGAATGAGAAAAGTGAAGTTGTAACCTAAACAAAGAAAGATTGGTATGCAAAGGTTACTCACAGCAAGAAGGGATAGATTATGAAGAAAATTATGCTCTAGTGGCTAGAATAGAAGTAGTAAGATTATTCTTAGCCTATGTAGCACAAAAAAAATTCAAAGTGCATCAAATGGATGTCAAGTCAACATTTTCGAATGGAGAACTTGAAGAAGAAGTGTACACTGTACAGCCTGAAGGATGTCCTTTGATAGATAATAAGGACATAGTATGTAGACTGAAGAAAGAATTATATGGCTTGAAGCAAGCACCAAGAACCTAGTTTGCAAAGTTGGACAAGCTTTTGACAAAGCTCAGATATAGCAAAGGCATGAAAGACAATAATATATATTGGAAATGAAATGATGAGGAAAGTAAGAAGTTTGTAGAAGAGATAAAGAAAGAATTTGAGATGAGAATGATAGGAGAAATGAAATATTTTCTAGGATTACAGATTGTACAAAATAAAAAAGGAATACTTATTTCTTAGGCTAAGTACTTAAAGGATTTACTAAATAAGTTTGGTTTGGAAACATGCAAACCCATTGGAACACCTATGGTAACTGGACACAAGTTATCTACAAAGGATGAGACACTTATTGTTGAGCAGAAAAAGTACAGATCTATGATTGGAGGATTGCAATATCTGACTTATGTAAGACCAGATATAGCAAATGCAGTTGGAATTGTTGCAAGATTCCAAGCTGATCCCAGAGAAGCACATTATGTAGCAGTCAAAAGGATGTTTAGATATTTGAAGGGAACATTTGAGTTTGGATTGTAGTATGACAGATCTAATTATTTTACTCTAAGTTCTTATACTGATGCTGATTGGGCAAGAAATATGGATGATAGAAAAAACATCAATGGTGGAGCCTTCTTTCTTGGAGGTAGATTGGTTAAGCAAGAAGTAAGATTGTACATCACAAAGTATAGCAAAAACAAAATATGTTCCAACAACAAATAATTGCAATCAAGTTGTTTGGATAAAGAAAATTCTGAAAGACATAAGGATAAAAATTAGTGAACCTGTTGTCATACATTATGACAACACAAGCATGGTAAATATGTCTAAGAATTCAGTGTTGCATTCAAAGACTAAGCACATTTCTATGAAGTATCATATGTTGAGAGAGAAAGTTACAAAAAAGGAAATCAGATTAGAGTATGTGAGCACAAAAGAGAAGATTGCAGATATATTCACTAAGCCTCTTCCCAAAGAGACTTTTGAGAATTTGCAAGGTATGCTTGGGGCTATGCCCCTTCCTACATCAAAATAGAAGATGCAAGGATACATTAGTCCAGTGTAACAAAGCACCATTGTTATCTGGATTGAATGTTGATGCTTCCTAAATGGGGGAGTATTTGTGATGAATAGACTCATCTAGGACTCTTGTTGGATGTTTTTTTTTTTAGCAGTGTCTTTTGACACTTGAGCTAAGTAAGAATCAATTGTTGCAGATTTTGATGCAATAAAGTTGGTTATTGAAACCATTGACATTGATGTCAATGGTGGAGAATTTTGGCATGAAAAATAGTATGCATAACAGTTGGAGAAGTTCAATATGAATATAGTATGTTTGGAAGAAGTACATCATTGAATGATAGTTTGATAGAAAGCACATTGAGGTATATCAATGGGGGAGAATGATTGATGAAGAGGATTTGAAAAGAAAGCTGAACAATCTTTTTGTTGGTATTCTTGGAACTAGATATTTTTTATCTATGTTTCCATCAACGCCAAAGGGAGAGATTGTTGCAAGACTTTTGAGAGCATGAATGCTAATGATATTCCTATGGGGTAGTATTGTAAATATGTTACTATAACGATATGTTACATTCATTACTAATTTTGTCATTGATGTCAACATAATAGTTTTCTGTGGTATCTGATAGAAGAACAGCAGAACAATCAAGTTGGTATGGATGACTAGTTGAGTATTCTAACTATCTGACATTATGGGAGATACTTCTGAGTATTTAGTATATGCAGTTAACATTGGAAGAAGAAATGATAAGTCTAGAAGAAGTTATGTAAGTTTTGGTGATGTCTATTTTAAGATAGAGTTTACATAAGCATGTTCGGGTAAACTTGTTATATCTCTTAGCAGAGTTGATATTCTAAGGATCGAGGTTGAGAACATGAAGTAGACATGTTTATGATGACGTGGCTAAGTTTTCTTGTAATAATATTGTGCATATGGAAAGTTATTCAAGTTGAAAGGTGGAAGATGAATATTATCGTTCAGTGTAGCATGTTCTTAATGTGGTCTCATAATAATTAATTGAGAAGGTTTAACAACCGACGCAGGGAATTGTTTTATGGAATAGCATAAACAAAGGACATTTTCCTTTATTAAAATATGAATATGAATGGATGTAGATGATATTTATAAGTAGCAGTAAGAGAAAAATGCAAAGTTGAGCAAAGCAGAGCATAAGTGAAGGAAACTTCATTGTTGAGATTTTGCTGAGTGATTTGAGGTTTGATATTTGGATTCAAGGTTCGTGACCTGATCTACAAGGTCAGACAATGATTAGTTCAGTTGACAGAACAAAGGAAAGAAGATCATAACAGTAAACTGCATGTTTGAGCAGTGAGCTCTTCTTGTAGTTGAAATTGCATGTTTGGGCACTAGGCTCTTCTTGCATACATTGTACCACAACTCCTAACAGGGATTCGAAGTCTCCTAGCAAGGACTCTATATACTAAATATTGTAATAGATTCCTAATAGGGTTCATCATCTAACAAGGAATATTTATATTAGTACATCTTCTTGTGGGCATCATTCCCATTGGAGTTTTCCCTCTGATCAAGGGTTTCCCTACTTAACATATATGGTGTAACTATCTATGTGCATTTTATTAAGGTTGTTTTTTACTTTGGTTGAATGGTTAAGTTTGTTTAAAAAAAGATAAATGCATTAAGTGTTGGATAACTGATTCAGCGCCCACAACCCCTGCCCTCCCCCTCTTAGTTATCTTGGTGGACTATTATTTCTAATAGAATGATACTAAACTTTTTGATGTTACAGTGCTCTTATAGGCCAAGCAACTTTGTTAGATAGTCAAGATTATGTTGATGATTAGAATAAGTCTAATGATCGTGATTCAACTTTCTTCTTGCCTACCCTCCTAAGACTTAATATTTTTTCCTTTCTAACATTGAATATAAATATTGGAATCTGGAAGATATGGATATTTCTACAATTCTCTTTATGTTATTGTGATGTAATATAAAATTGTACATTATATTGTGATATTGTTATCAGGATTTAACTGTGTGATTCTTGAGTCAAGCTCATTGACCCATGTTTCATGAGTAGTGATTCAAAATGAATCATTCTTTTCCAGAAATTGATTGCTATTATTATATAAAACACTTTACTCGCACAATAAGAAATTTTCAATTTGAAATATGTTATCTTGATAAGTAGCTCACGACCCAGTTATTTCTGGAAACAAGATTTCATATGACAGTCGTTATCCTCTTGGAAGTGTTCATACAATTAGACTCGACAATCACTCACCTGAAACACGTCATGAACATATCTACAAGGCTCCATTTTTCTATGTCTGAGAAAAATGGTTCCCAACACGCCGACACTCCACGCCACCTGACATCTGTTTTCACACTATCACAACCATGTCCATTTTTCTTCTTCTTCTAGAGTAATTCCCACTCCACGTAGATGTGAAGCTCTGACATTCTGGGAAACCCATAAATCTGTGGTTCCCACTTAGCAAGGTATTAAATCTTCGATTCTCTCCATTCTCTCATTACAGTGAAGCTACCACTCACTTCTGTTTTGTTTTTAACTTTTATCAATCACAAACCTTCTCTCGGATTGTTCTGCCATTCCGCGTCACCATGAGAATATTAGATAGATAAGGCGCATAAAATGATAATGACTGTCTTTACAACTACTTTACTACAATAAAAAACGTTAATAAATGTGGATCTTGTAATCTGGATAAAGATTAAGACTTTCTACGACTGTTTGGTACACGGTTTGATTCTGTCAACGATAGTGTCCTCCTTGGCATGCTTTCTATTGTGCAATTTTGATGTTTTAAAATAAAGAGCCAATACTGATATTATTTTATGTCATGTCCATTTATGCGTAAAATTAGTGGGCGAGGTATACTCTAGGATGATTATAAATTGGAATCGTGCAAATTTTCTTCAGCCAAAAATATGTTATCTTGACCACTTGTGCAATCATTCTTTTAAGAAATAAGTTAAACTTTACTTTCATTTTAAATGAAAATAATCATATCTCAAATACATTCTTTCTTATAATTGAAAAACCTTATCTGCTATATTTCTCTTTTTCTTATTGTCTAAACATAATATCTCCCTTTTGAGAGAAAAAGAAGATAATATCTATTCTAGATAATGGACTAACAAAGGAAAAGGAAATAATTACGTATTCTTATTTTGTGCTAAGAAACCTAAAAGGGATTTTATCCCTTTGGAATCTTTAGTGCCTCCTCCCCAACAAATGAGGAGCATATTGTTCTACATGTGCATATTCCTGTTGATAAGAGAACTCCTTTGGGTAAGGCCTCCACAATTCATGATGTTGTTGTTGTTGTCTCCAAGACTATCATTAAGAACATAATGGATAGTTATGCATCTATTTTAATGGGAATCTTTGTGGAACTAAATGCCACAAAAATTAGAATTGTTGTGTCCACTGATGGTGATGGAGTCAACAAATCATTCACCACTTGGCCAGTGGGGTTGAACAACTAAAAAAAACTCATGAAAAATGAATGCATACTCTTCAAGAGGAGGTTTCAAATATGTATGACAGGTTAACAACAATGATTTTTTTAAATGAAGCAACCATAAAAAAAAATAGCACAAATGGACTGAATTTTATTCAACTAAATAAGAAAACATTCTTCAATGATTAAGTGATGGTGTCACTAGTTCTGCAATTGGTAGCAATAGATCCAAGACCATTAGTGAAGACCACAAAGCTAGCACTGAAGTGATGCATGGTCCTTCCACTTGAGTTAGCAGAAAAGATAAGGAAGCTCCTTTGGTGGACTCGACATCGAACAATATGAGAAGTATTAATGAGGATTTTCACTCTAAAAATGAGCATCTCTTAAAATATCTTTAATGTTGTTATTTTTGAGATGTTTTCTATTTCTATTTTGACTCTTTCTTAGGATTAATTCCTCCTCTTCTTTTTTGCGTAAATCCCCTATTTTTTCTAATGTTGTTGTAAGATTTCTCTAAATTTAGGGCTTGTTTGAATTTATAACTTTATGTAATGTATGGATGTTTAAGGGTCTGATGTCTCATCAAAACCTATTTTCTTATAATAAAAAACTATAGACACAATAAATGAGTAATCATCATATGCATAAACATATTTTCCCTATAAATATTTTAAATTCAAAAACCTTATTTGGCTCAAATGCCTGTAAATCAAAACCAAAGATTGAGCTTCAAAATCCTTGTGAATGTGGTAACAACAAGAAAAACAAGAAAAAAACATGGTGATGGGCTCTTACTTTCGCAAATAGAAAATTAAGCAAGGATTCAAGCCACACCAAGGATCAAAGCAAAAGGATATGTATAGCAGAGCTTGAAATTGTGAAGTTGCATGCTAGAAGGTATTATAGTATCCAAGTTACCAAGCTTGGTCAAAATAATTACTATGGTGAATAAGGATGTTTATTGTTCTTTTTCATGAATCCTTTAATGTACATTTGATAATTCTAATTTTTGTATTTGATCTTTATTAACAAATTGATTTTCTTGATCCTTTTGACCTTTTATTCGATGGTCTAAATATAATATATCCCCTTATAAAAGGAAGAAGATATAATCTAAAGATTAGAAATGGAGAATGAATGATGAAAAATGAGATAAAAATTTCTTTGAATCAACATTTTATTCACCTTCTAAATCTTCTTCCTCATGTTCTTGTGGTCAAATTTCATACTATAAGACATTTGAGTTTCATTTTAGCAATATGGGAGATTTTCCAATGCAACTTGCAGCTGTGACATTGGACTCTTATTCTCTCTTTTTACCATTTCCATGTCATCAAGTAAATCATGTTGACATGAATCTTTAATACATCTTATACACCTTTTGTTCATCTCTACTAGAAATGACTAATAAATTTACATGGACATTAAATATCTAGGTTTCTTTCTAAAGTCTTGGAATGTTGGATCTAAAGAGATTCCTAACAAGGATTGATTAAGGTCTCGAGCTAGTAAAATTTTGAACGCCAAAAGGGATGCAAAAGCACGCCTAAATTTTTTTGTGGCCCCACCTCTCCCCCCACCCCCCTTTGAACATGTTTATAAATCTTATCTATCTATGACAAAAGGAAAAACAAACATGTTATCAAATTTTCAAGATGAAGCTTAACCATCCATTCTATCTCTATTAATCATTTGGGATGACATATAATTTAGCAGAGTTGTTCTATCTAGAAGTCTGATCATTTCAAGGAGAAAAAAAATTGTTACATAGTCATTGAATATAATAGATCATAAGTTTCAAGATTTGTGGAGAACATTGGATAAAGTGTATTTTTTAGTTGAATGAATAATTTAATAATTTTACCATGCCCAGACATTTTCTATAGTACAAAAACTAAATTTGTGGGAAAAGACATTGAAGTAAGGAAGCCAGATGAAATGAATAAAAAGGATTTGCAGAATCACAATACATTTAAAATGTAAGAAACTCTAAAGTATGATCTTATTAACAAATTATATTGCATTTTTCATTTGTCTATTAGAAGTTGTAGTTGTAATACCCCAAAATTGGAATTCTAAACCAATTTGGTGCATTGGTCTGAAAACATCAATCTATTAGCAAAGAAATAGATCTCACAACTATACAATTTTGATTATAAAAGTTTCCATGAAACCTACTTTGCCCAAAAAAACAGATGATGCGGGTAATGATTCAAGGTGGTGATTAGAATCAATAAAGTGAGGGGGTTTTAGGGTGAGGGACAGATGCATAAGTTATTTTAAAAGAAATATTCGATCACATTGTACATTATCAAAATTAAACGATTTAAACATCATACATTAAGACATGATTCTTGAACTTAAATAATTAAAATTTACCTATCTATTTCTGTAATGTTTAAAAATGTCCTATAAAATAAACTGATGATCATTAATTTGTGAAGAAATATGAAAGAACAAAATTACTCGAAATATATCAAAGTCAATCATGTGAATTTCAATGGCATTATTCCTTACATATATAAAGTCATCTGTTAAATTCCAATCTATTGACAAACGAACATTCAGTGGCAATGGGCAGCCGTGATCGGTAACGAAGCAGCATCAGAAAATGCCTGTTGATTTAGTCTTCTAAGTATATAACCCCATGATGAATTATTACCTGTTCTAACCTCTTCCATTAATTAAGCTTCCTCACTATTCTCTATTCTCTCCTACACGTCGCCTACTTCAAACAAGTTTTGCACAGAGAAATCAAGTAGCTTTCTAATGAAACTATTAAATTTTAGTCTTCGTTTAATATAGGTGTGGTGTAGATTGACGATAAGGAGTGAGAACTTAGATAGATGGCAAATCATTCACCTTGACGTTAATGTTTACTAGATCTAAAATAATTGCTTCATTGATTGCCATTACAGTTTGCTGTTAATTTAGTAAAGGTTTACTTCTCTTCTAGATTTCTGCAGTCTTAATAGACACAAGGTACTTCTGGTTAGAAAGCCAACAAAAACAATTTTTAGTAGTAAAGTCATTTTCTATCAGAGGTCCCACCGGGAGTCGAACCCAGGTCGCTGGATTCAAAGTCCAGAGTGCTAACCACTACACCATGGAACCGCTGCTTTTCAATTTCAAAATTGCATTTATTTCATCATTAAATAATTTTAAAAAAAAAATTATGGGAGCCATCCACCTCCTTATTTTCATTGTGGGATGTTCTCTTTGGCCCCGTTTGGTTGCTGGAAGATGAGGGCCAAAACCGGGTTATCAAAGGCAAAACCAGGTTTTGCAAAAAAACTTTGGTGTTTGGTTGGTTAAAATTATAACCTGGTTTTCAATTTCATCTTCCAATTTTGGTCAAAAATTGGAAGAAGTTTCTTCCAACAAAAAGGTGGAATTCGAAATTAAAACCAGGTTTTGAATTTTATGACAGTTTTTTTAATAATATTGTGAGGTCCACAGTATATTCATCTTCTGTGTCAACCAAACGGACCATTGGCTTTCCAAACCACAAAACCAGGTTTTCGAAAACCTGGTTATAAGATAACCTGGTTATGTCAAAAAATCATCTTCCCCAACCAAACGGGGCCTTTGTTCCCTAGTGCGGGTGATATGAAGAGCGTGGGCGGGCAGAGAAGGTACATTGTAGCATTGGAAAAGCACGTAAAAACGCTTGGAAAACTTCTTACTCATGCATGGAAAAACACATGTAATAAATATGCACATTTCATTATTGGGTTATTTGGCCTGGAATGAACGTCTAAGTCTTACCTTGGCACATTAACATAGACTTCAAAGCCATTCAGTTTGATACAAAGAAACTTTGATCTAATGAGTATGGAGGTTCATAATGACTATAAATTTAAAAATATCAATAACTAGCAATGTATCTTGGTGTGCAATGGGTACGTCAAAGATATGTAGAAAGGAGTCATAAAATGTTAATTATTTTCCTATATTTTGATATAATTTTCTTCAAAATAATTATTAAAAGTTAGTTTTTAATAGTATGTCCCTCCATACCCTAACATATTTCCTAAAGAAAAATGACCACATTAGTATCATAAATTATTGACCATTTATCGCCTATAGAAAATTGATGACATTTTGTCAAATAGTCTACATGCCTAATTTTGGCAATTTAGAGGTTTCATGAAATGTAAAAATCTTATGCAAGGATAGAACTGACAAAACACTTTGTAGGCTCTCATTCTATGCTCTATACAAAGCTCCTTCAATAATATGGTTTATGCGCTTTCAAAAGCTTTGGGTCTTTAAAATTATCAAGACAATGAATGTCATCCGTCATGTTAGAGACATCACCTATTGCAACCAAATCCATACAACTCTTGCCCAATCCAAGACTTCTATCTCTATTGCTTTAATCCATGCTTTCAACACATTTATCACTTTTATTATGATCTTCTTTGCTTCATATGTAATACTACGAGTAAAAATAATATGAAGTTCTGAAGCTTAACATAGAATAGGGGCTTCTTCAGTTCTCATGAAATTAGGACTTGAAACGAATACATAGCACTCATCATATTGAAAATTCTAGTGTAATGGAAGAAAGAATATCATTATCATTAGGGCAATATAAAGTATATTTTGTGTAGAGAGATATAGATAGATTGATAGGTAAAGATAGAAGGAGATCTAGACAAATATAGATCAAGATGGAAAGATAAAAAAAGATCTAGTGAGGTATAAAGAGAGACGTATCAAGATAAAATAATACTCCAAAAAATTATTAATAAATCAACTTAGATGTGAATTCTAAAAATAACTGAATGATAAAATAAATTGAATCATTACTAGAAGCCAAACTAAAATCTAAGACAATATGAATGGTAACTTTAAATAAAATAAAATAATAATCTAGAGAGAGAGAGAGAGAGAGAGAGAGAGAGAGAGAGAGAGAGAGAGAGAGAGAGAGAGAGATTATTCATTATTATTAAGAATATAAATAAGTTACAAATTTTAAATTTAAGAAAGTCCTCAATTGTGGTTAACTTTCCAAATACTTCAATTAAATTACTAGTTAAAGTTATTTTCTTTGTTTTTGTTAAAAGATTTCTTAAAAGAATATGGTGTTGTTATGTGAAGGAGAAGTGGTTTTCATGTGAAGGAGAAGGATAGAGATTTTATATAATGCAAATAACTTTGGTTTCTATGTTTGTGTGTAGACAAGAAAAATACGATTTCAAGTTGTCCTTTTGTTAACGCTAAACTCTTGTCTCCTATCATGCAAATTAGGATTCACCAACAACACTATCTTTCATTAAATTGATTGACTTATACAAATGAAATAATGCATCTCATATTTTACCATTTATGATGTGTCTCTTTTGTATCATATTTTCCATCAATCTAAAAATTAAAATGATTATTCATAGAGGTTTATCTTATAATTTATTTTTTATATTAAAAATTATTTTTAATAATAATAATTTTTTAAAAAAAAATTTATAACATCAAATTTTTATCAGTTTTATATTTTAAAAGAACAATATTAATGTTTAATTAATTAAAATTTATAAAATTTATCAACTAATATAGATACTTTTAAATATATCTTTCATTATTCATCAATTTTATAATAATAATAAATCAAAATATAAATAATTTATTTTAAAAAGTAGGATTAGTAAATATAAAAGTTTTGATGGAAAATGTCGATGATGCTTTGTCTTCCAAAAAGTGGTGATGCAGCTGATGATATCACTATATAATTTAGTGATTGTTAAATAAGTAAAAAATAACATCAGCATTGGTCAAATTTGGTTGAAATAGTTGGCTACATAGCCACTTCTGCATACTCAGTGGCTATGCAGTCAACTATTTCAACCGAATTTGACCATTTTTTAATAATTGATAATGAAAAAAATAATATCATTATTTTTAATTTATTTAATAATAACTATTAAATAGTTAAATTGTCAACTGCATAACCACTTCTCATTTCATACATGAAATGTCTTTGGCGTAAATATAAAATTATTTATGTAAAAATTTGAAAAATAAAATAAATATTATATCAAAAAGTGAAGTGTGTGTGTGTGTGTGTGTGTGTGTGTGTAATTGTATAAATTATAGTTTAAATATATAAACTTTATTCTTATAATAAATTGAAAGCAAATAATCCCACCTAGTTAGTTCATGTTGAGTATGGTGACAAAATAGAGTTACTCATTAAAATTAAAAACTAAAATAAAAAATATTGACTTTCAGGTTTCTATAAAGCAAAATGTAAGAAAAATGTATTAGAATAGGTAGCAACATGATGATTTATAGTATTTTAATTGTGTATAGACTCCTCTTACCAATATTTTGAGTCTTTCTTGGTGATATACTATGCGATGTACTCTAATTAGAGAAGAGGAGTATGATGTCTCAATTCAAATATGATTAAATATATTGATGAATTTTTTCTATGAAGAATTATAATCCAAAAATATTGATTTTCAAGTTTCTATAAAGCAAATTGTAAGAAAAATGTATTAGAATAGGTAGCAACATGATGATTTTTAGTATTTTAATTGTGTATAAACTCCTCTTATCAATATTCTGAGTCTTTCTTGGTGATATACTATATGATGTACTCTAATTAGAGAAGAGGGGTATGATGTCTCATTTCAAATATGATCAAATATATTGATGAATTTTTTCTATGAAGAATTATAATCCAAAAATAGTAAACTGCATTGCAAACACTTGTTTTTGTAAAGCCTAGCTTTTCCCAAAACAAAGTTACATAGGCATGACCTTTTACAAAGCTTGTTTCTATGAAGTTTCCTAAACCAAAATAAGTTGGACAATGACCTAAGGTTACTGTATCAATAATTGAATTTCATTATTTCTTGATACTTACCATAATATAATAATATTTTGTTATTAATAAATTATCACTATTATGTTTTATAATATAAGTTATATAAAAAATTATTCGAAGCCAAACATGTTTTGAAAAATCCTAAAACCCTATGCACAATCAGTTTCCGTCAACAATCCATCAACAAATTTCCAAAAAACAAAAAACCAAAGCTCCACCAAACAACAAGGAAAAAAGATCCATACCAACATAACAAGGTAGAAAAATACCTAATTAAATTCTATTAAAGCTTCAATGACTTCCTCTTTGAATTGGGAAATGTTATAAGGATTTTTTTTCATAGTTTTCATGTCTCTCATGGAGTCATTTTCTTTTTGCGACCTCTTATTTATTTTCTTAGATCTCACCCTCTTCATCAATCACATTCTCCTCGTGTAATTTATACATTATTAATAACATTCAAATATTTTAATTATAATTATAACATTACTAATTTTTGATATTATATTACAATGTTATATAAATTAAGAAATAAGGAAATCATATTAGTATACAACACAACAAAAGTTTATTGCATAAGGTAACAATTGAAAGCTAAATAAAATGAGAAAGTTGAAATTTTTAGAGATTTATTAGTAAAAAAATTTGATATAATTATTGAATAAAATGAAGAAATATGTAGAAAATTATTATAAAGTTCTTCATTACAAATTACAAATTTATAAAAAATGCTATTATATTCAATAAATATCTTGATTTATAATTATTATTATTGTTAAAAAATCATTTGCAAATAAAATATAACATAGACAAAGAATAAGTAAGATCTACAATTGTAAAACATTCAAAATAAAATGAAATGAAATATGATATTAAACTAGAGTGTCTATGATCCAAGTAACAACCACGTCAGACTTAAAATTAACCATACATAATCTAACAAAAAAAAATGATCAACACAAAATGAGGTCGAATGCTAATTTTTACTTCTCCTCCTTGGGGATGGTTTTGACAACAACACATCCAACCAATCATTGACGAGAAACTTATAGAGCTTCTAGAAATTCTCTTCCTCCAGGCTCTCTTTTCCCTCCACCTTTTCCTACTAAAGAAACTAAAGGGAGGTCACTGTCATGTACATCTCTTTGACTACAAAATCAACCAGTGTGCTGAAACAAATTATATCTTTACATTAGAAATTCTTAAAATATAATGTTTTTGCTAAAGAAAGAATGACCTATGGTACAAATAAAAAACACTAGACACTATTAAAAATTAAAAACACCTAATGTTGAACATCAAGAAAAAATAACAACTAAGGTCTACCTTTGTAAAAAATAAAGGTCTAAATGTGGTAACACCACCAACCATGGTTTGCAATGTTAAAGTTCATCATGGGTCAAGCTCCCATACTAGTACCATTCATTAACCAAAAATAAGAACAAAGCACACAAGTGAGCCCTTTAAAACTAGAAGAAATCACCCAGTTAGAGAATGAAATTAAACAAAGAGGGGGAGAAAAACTCATCCTAAAAAGCCCCAGTAACCAACCTCAAGCCATAGATAGCATGTCCTTCTTACACCATCATAGCCAAAAGTCAAAAACTAACAAGACCACTAGTTCAAGTTAGCATTCCCAAAGAACTTTTACCCCAATGCCTAATCCCTTCCCACCTCACTAGCTAAGGGATCCACCTCAATAGAAGTAGGGAGAGGAATGATCACAAAACCAACACTCAAGAAGTGAAACTTTCAAACATTAGAGTTGTCACTAATGGCAGCCCAATTAGCTTCTCCTTCAAAATAGATCACCTCCCTCACCAAAATAACAATATTGAACTCCACCTCTAGGAGACAATCTCACCATAAAAAATATCATGGAGGAAGGAAACAACAAACTTCAATTTGACCACCTAGCATAGCACATATTTCTTATAAACAAGAGACAAAAGGAAGCCTTCTGATCAAAGAACAAATTACCCTATGAAAGAGGAAACCAACACAATCAAAAAAATTTCCCAAGACCTATGGCTTCAAGGAAACACTAAAATAGGGCATGTGGAAAAATCAATTTGTGGATGACAAGCATCCTTGCCTATACAAGACAATTCTGTATGCAAAGTACAAAGCCTATTGTGAAAAAATTAAGATGGAAAGCTACAAGCTAGGAAACATTTTTTAAGGAGAGACCAATGAAGACTTCCTCAAAAAAATTCTTGCCATTTCAAGTCCTGAAGTCTGCAATTTTTTAAAATAGCCAGATATGTTAATCTCATTGTCATAACTAATTCTTGTAGTTTCAATAAAGAATAATAAACCATGTTTCTACCATTTAACCACTAATACAATTGCATACACTTTAGTATGAATATACTAGTAGATGTGTAGTCTTATTAGAAATGTAGCTCAATCTAAAGAGAAAAACCAAGAAAATGTGAGAACAAGTATTGCAACTAGTTTTCAAAAGGAACTATAGTTAATAAATCTGTCATTTGAGATCATCTTATCTTATTATTTTTTAATAATCTATTATTAATTCATCTAAGATATTAATTTATATACAAATTTGATATAAAAAAAATCATTTAGTTTTATTCATTAAAATTTTAAATATAATTTATAAAATTAAAACTTATCTCAAATTCTTTCTTTATTCTTGATATCAATATTTTATTCAACAAATTATAATTTCTCATAAAAAATTAAATAATTTATATGTAAAGAAACTAGTAAATTTATATTTTTAATTTGAATTTTTTTTCGAGTAGAAATAAAAATCTACAAAGGAGACATCTGCAAATTTTTTTTATCATTAATAAAATTATATTTCGTAATGTTCATTTTTATTATGTAGATTTGTTGTTGCCCTTACTAAAATCATTTCATAAAGAATGAGCTTATGTAAATATATCATGAATTTTATGCTTTCTTAAGTTCATACAAAGGTCCCTTCTAAATTATAGACTTTATTTTATTGATTTAAAATATCATAACCAATAATTGCTCTATGTAGAGTTGTAGCAAATTGTAATGTCCCCATTTTAGCAGTTGACCAAGTGTGTGCGCGTTAGCCTTGTTCTACATGGTCCCGAGGGCTAACGAAGGGTTTAATGGGATCTTGGAGTGTTTTGGCCTAGTCATTTCCAGTTTGGGCCAAAATGAAGTTGATTTACTCAGTTTCAGGCATACTTACTATTTTTAGTAAGTCGGCAGGACACAGTGCAGGTCAATTTTGGTGATTGGATTCGATACTCCTCGGTGAGAGCTTTTCGATGAGCTATCACTCGCATTATTCGGAGTCCGATTGCTAATACATTTTAATGCCTGAAGTTTTATTAAAGTAACGTCTAAATTAATTGTAAAATATTAAAGTGTTACTTTAATATTTATTTTATGGTGATGTGTACCCAAGGGAGACATAAGGGGTATTTTAATATATGTTTTATATTACACATTTTTTATCCCACATTGCCCATATGAGTTGAGGGGACCTGTGGGAATAGAATAAAAGGAAGCATTTGTGGCTTCATTAGGCAGGTTGAATATGAGAAGAAATTGGTGTGTGAGTTGCAGCTTTGTTCTTGGCATTTGAGGACGTCTATCCTCTCTTGTAACATTCTAGACGTCATTCCCTTGGGGTTTGGCCTTTGGAATTCTTTCTTATTGGCTTTAGTATCAGGCAGTTTAGTTGCATTTCCGGCTACAGGCAGATTTGATATTTTGCTCATATCTTCTTCACTACTTGTCCGATGCTTATGCCGCTTGGAGGGAATGGTATTATGAAGGTAGTGGACTGATTGGAGGACAAAGTATTGTAGCAGCAAGTTCGTAAGCATGGGCTGGAGTATTATGACAATATTGCTGAAGTAATTAGTGAGTTGATAAATCTGCCATGTATTTGGTTTTATAAATTCTGAAAATAACATTTTATTAGCAGCAGTTCATTTCCACTTTGCATATTGTTGTAGTTTCTCTCTTGTTTATGTTGTATGATACCAATTCCATGCACGAAACACAACAAACAAATAAACGTTTGATTTCCAGAGTTATAAGGGGTTTTAAGAGGTTGCATGCAAACTGTTTGACAAAATTCATTTCAGCAAATTGGTTTAGTTTTATGGGACATCCAGGGGTGTCCATTACACAAATGGTTTAACACAACTATTTGTTAGGCTTTTTAGTATACTTGAATTACTATTCAATATAAAATTGTTCTACTCTTGTTTAATCTTTTCACTAGTGAAAATATTTTATTATTTTTCTTTTAGAATATCTATTAAGAATCATTATTTTTTCATGTTCCTTGCTTCACCATTATGATTAACTTTAGTTACATTTTTTCCTACTACTAATTTTACATTTTTTAGATTGTGATTTTCCTTATTACATTGATTTTATTATTTGAATTTTAAATTGCATCTCTAACATAAACTAGACTAGTTATAAAATAAGAAAAAAAGATAAAATTGTAAATTTAAATTTTATTCTTCATTAAACTTTGTCACTAATTTTCTTATCTTACCTAACATACCACTCATTACTTTGTCACCAAGCTTCTTATCTTATTTGACATACCCATCATTACTTCTTTACTAAGCTTCTTAACCTTTTTGACATTGTTATGAGAGATCATGTTGATGGTGAAATAGAATTAGTGATTGCATTGGAGTTTGTGCAAGGTATATATATATATGTATGTATGTATGTATGTATGTATGTATATGTGTGTGTGTGTGTATGTATATATATGTACATATATGTATATGTATATGTACATGTACATATATGTACACATATATGTACATATACATATACATATATGTGCATATATGTATATATATGTACATATGTATATATATGTATATATGTATATATATGTACATATGTATATATATATATATGTGTATATATCTGTATATATATATGTATATATATATGTGTGTGTATATATATATGTGTGTATATATATGTATATGTATATATATACATATATATATACACACACACATATATATATACATACATATATATATATATATATATATATATATATATATATATATATATATATATATATATATATATATATATATATATATATATATATATATATATATATATATATATATATATATATATACATGGAGACAATATGTACATGGAGACAACATATTAGTTTAAGGTATACCACACCTTTCACAAGATGTATCAAGGTCAGATGGGGGTTTTGCACACGATGTGGTACAATAACTCATTATTGGAGACATGTTAAACATAATGTCACTTCTCTATTACAAAATAATCAGTTGATTATAATTTGTGAATACTTGATGAAATGTCATCGTATTCAAAGTATATTTAAGAAAATAGAGTAGGTAAATTTTTTGAAATTTAGCCTATGTTGGATAAGATTAGATTATTGATTGGGCATAATTGGCATGGTTAAAATCTACAAGTCATTTTGATTTTGGTCGAGTTTGTTCGAAACATATTTGGCTTGAAGCAAGAAAGGGGTCAAATTCTAAAAAAGTGCGCATAACTTAAATTCAACAAAACTAATTTATTAATCCTACCTGATTTCAAAAAAAATAACAAACTAAAGAGCACATCATGCAAATGGTTTTCCAATCAAAATTTGTCAATATTCAAAACTTAAAAATAATATGTATGTAAATCACACGTCGTCACTATAATTTTATCTCAATACATTTATGGTGTGTAATTTTAATGACAATACGTGCTAGTCATCTCTTTGTTAAATATATTTATGTTTTCACTATCTTAATTTTGACTAGGTAAAACTAATCCATATTTTAGTTTTTTTCTTAGGAAACATTCACATTTATGTAGTATGGACATGTAATACTACTTTGTTAAATTTTATCTCCTTATCAAACATCAAGATTATTTGCAGGTGATAATATGCTCGTATATCTTCTTTGAATAGGTGATTGCATATGTGTTTGGGTGTATCTAAGTTTACCCCAAAACCATTCAATCAAATTAAGTTTAGTTGTGGCAATGCTATAATATAGTCTAAATATAAAAGCTTACTCATCCTTACTTCATGAATGATTACCTATGTTGATATTTTCTTTTTTTTTTTCTCTAAAGTGTCAGATTACCTCTCAAAATAGAAGAGAAAGGGGTAAGGGTAATGTTTCCTCTTAAACATATACTACACATATACTAAGTTTTCTTCAAATCCCTAATGTGTTGAAAAATTCAAAGAGGGTGAGCAGTGTTGAAAAGCCCTAAATGAGATGATGAGGTTCCTACTCTTGTCATTGATACATCATACCAACTAATTTTCTCCATGACATCAAAATTTATATAGTTTGTTTTGATGCTATACACCAAAAAATCCAAGGAGTGGGCACAAAGAACAGGTTCAATGGTTACAAGATGACACCTTTTGATTTTGCCAATGGGCCAAAGCACTATCATCAAATTCATAACAAATATTCCTTTAAACATGTCATTTACATAGAAAAGTTTGGGACTTTATGCGATAGAAAGAAGGAATGCAACATCGACATATTTTATATAGAAATGGGGGTTTTTGGGTGCTTTGATCGCAATAGTGATTTTTTTTTTAGCCTTAAAGTTACTTGAAATGAACGTCCCCTCTAGATCTAATACAAAAAAAAATTCTGAAAATGGAAACCCTCAAAAGATCCAAAATCCTTCAAAATCAAGAACAAACTACAGTAGATCAGGCTTTGATACAATGTTAGATTTGATAGATACAAATCTTCTCAATGCATGAAAACTTGCATGCAACAAACCTATCACAAGAGAAGAGTGGAGGCAAAGAAAAATGAGTCTCAAGAGAAAAATCACACTTAGAGATAATGGATATGTTTATAGCTACCATCCTTATAAAGGAGAAAGGTAAAAACCCTAAAGGAAAATAACCTAGTTGCATGATAATAATTAATAAAATAATGAATTATTATATGCCTAAGTTTAGCATAGGTAAATTGAAGATAATAAGAAAATATCTTATAACTCCAACAAAATCAAACAATTTTTGACCTATACTTTTTGAATTTTCTTCATAAAGATTCATTGAAAAAATTGTGTTTTACATGAATAAAATGCGAAGAGCCATGTGGATTAGAAAATGGACATTAATTTGATGGAAAAAAAAAAACATCGTGACAATGGGTCAAGGAGCATAGATATTACATTACAACATTTATAAAAAAATTATATTACCATTTTATAGTCAATTCTATTTCACCAAATTTGGCTAGAGTGTTTCATGGAACATGATATCTTCCATCTTGTTCAATTGAAAACCATAGGAGCTTGACTATGATAAATTGCTACTCCTTCTAATATAATACATATAATTGGTAAATATATTTTTACCAATATGTTGCAATTTTAATTTTAAATCAAAAGATTGTATTTAGACCCAACAAGATAACACAATTACTACTAAGAAGACTAGAGAACATTGAGAAATGTTCAAGAAATTAAAATGACTTATCAAATGTTTTCAATAATAAAGTAGCCAAAGAAAAAGGGTTGGCCCTTACATAAGAAAAACTAGCCTACAACTAGTACATTACCATCCAAACAAAAGATTACCCCCTATTATTGCTTATCAAAACAAAAACATCATTTAAAGGACCATAATAATAAAATCTACCAGGCATCCTACAAAGATAGCTTATAATAGTACTACATAAAAGAAAAGAGTTTTTAAACAAAGGAAAAACATACTTTAAATGACCAAGTCCTTAAACTAACAAACCAAGGAACAGATAAAATAGAGAGGAGCATACCCCAATTACAACCTTCCCTTTGAGGAGGATGTTCGCCCAATCTTCAACTAGGAAATCAAAAAGAATCTTGGAGTCCTCATAAGTCAAGTCCTCCTCTTGGTTATCATTTAGTAGGTGAAAAATAGTGGTCATCACATGTGTCACCTTGATGGTGAAATTTGATAAAATTTTGGCCCTCTCCTCTAGAGCCTGCATCCTCTCTCTCATCTCTTTAACCTCCAAATTGTGGGTCTCCATGGTATCCTCTAGCTTACCACCCAAATTTCCCTCCACCATATCCTTGTTGTTATCCTACAAACCTAGGGGGTTAGAAATAATATTTTCTTTAGGTATCACCCTAGCTAGGGAGGGGGTTGCTTCCACCACTTCTGGGAACTGATCTCGTGTGAGGTCCACCCTTCCCATTATAAGAGAAGTAGAGACATGGGTCACCTCTTGGATCCCCTTATCCTCACCACCCGAGCCCAACATATAGGAGTTTAAAATTTCCACCTCCTTATCCTCCTCATTCCCCATGCCATAGTTTGGCATCTTCTGTTTTACTCTTTGTTTGGGGTGGGCCATCTTTTCAAAATCTGAATCCTCCTCTTGTGAAGTAATTATCCTCATTTTTTATTTTGGCATTCATTTTTGAAATTCTTCTAGAACTTCATTTTCCATCTCTAACCTCTTCTTATGATTCCTCTAGATCTGATGCATCAACTTCCAAGAGTCATAACTTTTGACTCGAATATGGGTTTTGGCTGAAATTTAACAAGCAGTTGCATGAGGCATTATTTGGACTATTGATTAATAATTAATAAAAGAGTTAATTATTATATGCCTAAGTTTAGCATAGGTAAATTGGACATAATAAGAAAATATCTTATAACTATAAAAAAAATCAAACAAGTTTTGAGCTATACTTGTCAGATTTTCTTCATAAAGAATCATTGACAAATTTTTGTTTTACTTGAGTAGAATGCAAAGAGCTATGTGGTTAGAAAATTGATGTTAATTCGAGGGGAAATAATAACATCATAACAATGGGTCAAGGAGCATAGATAAAACATTACAACATTAATCAATTTTGTATATTACCATTTAATAGTCAATTTCTATCTCACCAAATTTGGCTAGAGAGTGTTTCATGGAACATGATATCCCCCATCTTGTTGAATTGAAAACTATAGGATCTTGAATATGATAAATCGCTAGTCCTTATAATATAATACATATAATTGGTAAATGTATTTTACCAATATGTTGCAATTTGAAGTTTAGATCAAAAAATTGTATTTAGACTCAACAAGATAACACAATTACTGTTGAGGAAACTAGAAACATTGAGAAATATTCAAGAAATGAAAATGACTTATCAAATGTTTTGAATAATAAAGCAACCAAAATAAGGGGGTCAACCCTTACATAAGACAAACTGCCCTACAACCAATAGATTGCCATCCAAACAAATGATTACCCACTACTACTACTTCTTAAAACAAAAAAATAATTCAATGAAGCATAATAATAAAATCTACCAGGCATCCTACTAAGATAACTTGTAACACTACATCAAAGAAAGTAGTTTTTAAACAAAGGAAAAACAACCTTTAAATTGACTAAGTCCTTAAAACAACAAACCAACAAACATATAAAATAGAGAGGAGCAGACCCTAAGTAGGCTTCTTGTTAACCTTCCCTTTGAAGAGGATGTTCACCCAATATTCAACCAGGAAATCAAAAAGCATCTTCAAGTCCTTGTGAGTCAAGTCCTCCTCTTGTTTGTCCTATAGCAGGTGTAGGGCAATTATTGCAACATGTGTCACCCTTATGGTGAATTTTGACAAAACTCTGACCCTCTCTAGAGCCTGCATCCTCTCTCTTAGCTCTTTAACCTCCAAATTGTGGGTCTCCATGGTATCCTCTAGCTTACCACCCAAATTTCCCTCCACCATGTCCTTGTCATTATCCTACAAACCTAGGGGGTTAGAAATAATCATTTCTTTAGGTATCAGCCTAGCTAAGGAGGAGATCATCGTAAGGGAGGGGGCTCTTTCCATCATTTCTAGGAACTAATCATATGTGAGGTCTACCCTTCCCATGGTAAGAGAAGTAGAGACATGGGTCATCTCTTTGACCCCCTTATCCTCACCACCCGAGCCCAAGATATAGGAGAACAAATTTCCACCTCCTTATTATTCTCATTCCCAAATCCATAGTTTGACATCTTCTATTTCACTCTTTGTTTGGGCTAGGCCATCTCTTCAGAATTTGAATCCTCGTCCTCCAAACTGGTGTTCCTCATTTTTCTTTTGGCATTTATTTTTGCAATTCTTGTAGACCTTTCTCTTCCACCTCTAACTTCTTCCATTTCCTCAAGATCTAATGAATCAACTTCTAGGATTCATAATTTTTGACTTGGATATGAGTTTTGGCTAAAATTTTATAAGCAATTGCGTGAGAAGCAGTTATTTAGATTGCTAATGAATAATTTAAAAAATAATTAATTATTATATGCCTAAGTTTAGCATAAGTAAATTGGAGATAATAAGAAAATATCTTGTAACTCTAATAAAATCAAACAATTTTTGAGCTATACTTGTCAGATTTTCTTCATAAAGAATTATTGAATTTTTTTTTGTTTTACATGAATAAAATGCAAAGAGTGATGTGGATTAGAAAATGGACGTTAATTTGATAAAAAAAACTAACATCATGACAATGTGTTAAGGAGCATAGATAAAACATTACAAAATTAATCTATTTTTTATATTACTATTTTATAGTTAATTTCTATTTCACCAAATTTGGCTAGAGAGTGTTTCATGGAACGTGATATCTTCTATCTTGTTCAATTGAAAAATATAGGAGCTTGACTGTGATAAATCACTAGTCCTTCTCATATGATACATATAATCGTTAAATGTATTTTACCAATACGTTGCAATTTGAATTTTAAATCAAAAAATTGTATTTAGACTGAACAAGATTGTTGAAAAAGGAGATTGTTAAGAATAGATTGATACAAGTATGATCAATGTGTTTTAGTCATTGTTTTGTCACTTGTTGAGCTGTCATTATTCATGATGCTAAATAGCAAGAATTCTTTCGAATTCCTCTCTTGAAAAGACAATCTTGTGAATCAACTCCAAGCTTTTGGGTGATCTCACAACCTACTGGAATCTATTTAGTTGAAGATAAATGTTTTTGTTCATGAGTAGGTCTTTGCTGGTTCAAATGATCTTGGATAAGATGTAGAATTTGCGTACTGCTTCAAAATAAATATGCAAAAGAACTATGTTTTTGTATTTTTCTGTTATATATGAATGCAATCTAACAATGTAGCTAGTATGAATTCCTATTTTAACAAGGGGTTAGTAAAGAAAATAACAAGAACTTTACAAAAATGATGTGGAAGTAAAATCCTAATGGACATAAGCTACGGAAACAACATGTCTATGAGTTAAGCTTTCAAAGAAATCGATGGGTAACCAATGAAAGTAAGAGCAACACTTCCTTAATCCCATTGATACAATCATCAATGGGAAATATAGTAATCATGTGATGTTTTACTCTTCATCAAATTGCAAAGCCATGGAAAGTGCACTTATGCAAGACAAATAGTTATGCAAGCACAATTTGGTGATTCCTTCTCGAGCTAGATACGTTAGCAAAATTTGTAAAACCATAGCAAACACCAAAATTAAAAGATCGCACAACCAGAAATAATGCACTAAACTTTTGGCTCAATCACAATTCCATGAACATACATTCACAAAAGTATGACACATTTAGGCAAGAATTACTACACTCTAAATGCGAACACTAAGAGCATATATTATTACAAAATAATAGTGACCCTGATTACATATTACATTCCCATATTTATAAGAAATCATCTCCTCAATTTGTGTTGAGAGTGAAAGATATCTTCATGCAATCATATGCTTGTAAATTAATAAAACAAATTAATTATATACAAACTCGTTATCTAACTAGTGCTTAGTAGGACTCCATCCATTTTTATATCATTAATTGGATGCATAAGTCTTTACATGTCATAAAACAAAGAAATAATGAGAAAATAAGAAGAAGAGAGGTTTCAATCAATGTGGAAGTTTCTGGAAGTGTCAAAAATAGAAGCTACTCCTTCATTGGGTGTCTATTGAAGTTAAATTGTTATCAAATACATTTCTGATGCATAGATAGCTCTAATTTTGGAGCTAGAAAAGTGCAACTTGAAAGAAGTGCATTAGGGCACCTGTGCATCTCTAACTTCTTCAAAATTCTTCCAACACTTTGTAACCAAAAAATGCACCAATGCATCAATGCACTAGCACAACAACACACTTCAAAGGTCCAAAATTGTAAAATTTTGCCGAGTGTCAAAAATGAAATTTCAGCTTCTGGGTTTTGTCCCCCTTTATACCAAAGCTATGTTTGGATGCTTGCCCTTGAATTTCTTAATAATTTCAGTGATTTTTTTTGTATCTGGTAAATCTAAAGCGTTATACTTGTCCTTGACCTTCTACCTGCAATTGTCTACCTCAATATGGGTCTCAGCAAAATCTCTAAGTTTAGTATCCAACTCTAGCAATTTTTCTTCTATCTTAAATGCCTATCAAATATCTTCATAACTAGAAACCTTAAAAATCTATCTAAATTTTTGCACTACTACCTCAATTGGTATCAAATTTTCCTTTGCATCATCTTCAAAAATGTCAAGACATGCATCACTATAATGTTTCTCTACTTCCAAAATCTGCTCTTGGGCTTGGTCCTTGAACTGGTCGATCTCTGCATGCAATGACTCCATTACTTTATTGCAATCCATTATCTTTTATATCCAATCATCAATTAAATCTAGTTCCTCTATAGTATATACATCCATGAGCATTCTATATCTCTAGCCTTTTACTACCTGTAATACCTATAAATCCTTTCCCCATATATGTACCTCATCCATAATACTGAAATCTTATTTCAAAATTGCTACCATTTTACCCACATTTTCTTGCATAGCATGAAGTAGCTTCAAATTTCCTTAGATGATCAGAATTCTTTTTTCCTCAAAACTTTCCTGCCATTGCCGATAGGCTTCAAAAATGGATCTAATTATACAACCCCCTTTATCACTTCTTTCAAGTGTAGCATTCAGAGTCTCCTTGGGGTGTTCAGGATCCAAGGGACCAACAACTTCGGCTAAATATCCCTTTAGGATTTTATTTTTCCTTTGAAGTGTTATTAATTCTATCGCTTCCTATTTCAAACTTCTAAATATCTCCTTCATCCCCATTGTGACCATGAACTTGGATGTATCCAATGTAGGCTTCCCAAGCATAACCTCTTTGATTTGGTAATCTTATGGATCCAAATCTTCTATTTCTAAATTAGGAGGTGGGATAGCCACTTGTGTAAATAAATCTTGATTCTGGTCACTATTGATGAAAGCTAATTCCCTTGCCTCTTTTGATGGGGACTTAGGTTTCCTTAGAACCTCAATTAGTTCTATCATGTCTTCCTTATTGCCATTAAATTGTTGCTTCTTGTTTCTTATCATTTCTCTCTACAACCATCTTGGGATCCATTCTATTGAAGGCCTGTCTCTCGAGGATGAAGGAGTTTTCTCTACTATCCCCTTTCCCTTATCACTCCTCTATGGGGTCTTCTCTCTCTATGATGACTCTCCCCCTATAATCTTTGTTTCAGTGGAGCCCACAGTTCTTACCTTGGTAGCCTAGGAAGCTTGCTGAGGATATTTGACCATTTGTCCTCCTCCAAAAAGTTCATCGATTACTGTTTTTTGTGGCTCTTCCTTCGTACTTGGTGGTAGAGAAGTAATAGAGCCTTTATCCACAATTGTGACTTGCAATGGCAATGAAGGCATTATCTCAGTACATTGTGACTCTGGGGGCATTTGAGTCCAATCTTCCTATTGGGGCTCATTGGTCGGTGTATCCTTGATCTTGTCTCCAATTAACTCAATTCCCACTAGCATGAAATCAAAATCTAACATCTTAAATATGTTAGTACCCTCTACATCTTGCTCATCAGTCCATTGTTGCATTTCATCCTCTAATGTGGTCATTTGCAGAGGTTCTTCTAGGATTGGTGGTGGTGTAGCAGTGGAACTTCCCCTTTCTTTCTCTGTGGCTCTTGCTAGCCAGGTTCTTTAGTTCAAAGGTACATTGTCCTTATCATCCTCTTCTTCATCCTCCTCTGGAATAGGTTCTAGGATTGATGGGGTAGGGACTATTCTCTAGATCACCATTTTACTTTTATTGATAGGAGTTTTGATCTTTCTTCCTTTCTTAGGCATGGAAGGGGATGCTTGTTCTCTCTACCGAGGTGGAGAGACCTCTTGAATCTCAACTTCTGTCTCTATTTGGCTAGGTGCAGTAACTAGTGGTAGTTGTGGGTCATCTTGAACTTGTGACACCCCTATATCTTCTAGCCCTTGTACATTTACTTCTTCTTGTTGTGGGGGTGCCGAGATTTCACCCTCTTCCAATTCAATTCATTATGGTTAACTTCTTTTCCTCTTATCCTAGCCTCTACTCTTTTGAGCTCTGTAATAACCCACTAGCCTATCAAGTTGATGCACTATTTCTGGCCTTAATGGTGATTGAGCTGCAAAGGTAGGAATGGTAACTTTCTTTCCTCTACCTTTAGTTGGGCAGGCTTGTGCATGGAAAATCACTATTTTAGGTATTGAATCAAGGTCAAATAGCTTCTTGATCCAATCCTTCATCATTTTAATGACATGCCTCACCCTATTGTTAATGTCAAAATTCTCTTCTAAGTTGACCTCAGCATTCACTATGGGTCATTCCCCAATTTTATTTGTGTTGAACAAAGGATCAAGTAGCTTCTCAAAATCTTATTGTCATATCTTCAAGCAAATTGTTATTTTTAGGGCCTTCTCTACCAAGTAAAAAGTCATCCTACAATAGTCCCTTATACGGATGTCATAGTCATTTGTAGCATTCATCCAATGGTCTTCAATGACTTCCTCATACTAAAATGTCTTTTCTGCCAAAGTTTTCACTTTGCTGATATTATCAAAATATGACCTTGGAGAATTATACTCTTCTAGGGTATACTGATCCAATTTACACTCAAAAGAGTATATATCTTGCCTTCAATCTACTTAGGAAGATCCTATAACCAATGGCCAAGTCCAGCATTTCTTATGTTGTTTCCTCACTCTCTCATAAGTAGATAAGATTTGTGGAGAGATTTACAAAAGGACAAGTCTATCACAAGGATATCTCAGGAGCTTCTTTGGATTTACAATGGTACTAGCTACCCTTAGATAAGTGAATGTTTTAAACTGAATATAGTACACCCCAAGCACTGATATTTGTGCCTTTGCATCATCTGATAATCTCTTCACATAATCCCCTTCTATGAATCGAATTATGTCAAATATGAATGCATCATTCATAATTATGTACCCTTTTCTTTTCTTTGAGAGCTTCTTCTTCACCAATTGAGGGTAGATAATGTACGACCATGCTTTTGGATCCTGCATGCTACTTCTTTTGTACAACCCTGGATAATCTATTGCCCTTGTGGCTAAAAAGTATACTAGATATGAAGTCATATAAAACTCCCTTTTATTCTTGGTTGTCACCAATTGCTCATATAAGTTCTCACTCAGACTGAAAGCCCAATCTAGTGGCAACATCACTTTCTTGATTGTTTCAATGAAATGTACAATAATGATGTTCAAATGCCTAGCTAAGAGTAAACCCATAACTTTGCTCAATAGGATAATGGAATATATGATGTCTTCAACCATATATCCCCTAGTCATGTCAACCTTACTCAATTTCCTACCCAAAGGAGTCTTTTCAATAAGGTACTATGACTGAAATGATCTCTAATGCTTCCTCAATATGTTCCTAGTACCACCTTTCTACATGCTCATAGGTAATCCTAATGAATTGATCTGCCCATGGGAGATGGAATACTTTCTCGATATTCTTGGGGTGAAGATCAAGGAAAATTTCTCCAGTTATACTCTTTACCACCCTTTCCTCTAGTACCAAGTGTTTTGCAAGTGCCATGATGAGCTCTGAAGATTGCACTAATTCTAGGTCTGAGCTATGTTGACTAGTCCATATCGGATAAGTGCAGAAACCATTTGTGATCTCTTAGTGGGCTTGTTGCAAATCTTAAGAAATTCCCCCAAATCTGTGTGTCCCAATTCTATATCTTTGATCTCTAAGTAGTCATTTTGAAACCTCAATTTTGTTGGAACTTCTTGGAATTTGAAGACTATAGGTTTAAGTGCCATTTTCTCACCCAAGGAAGCTAAAGAGGATGACACTATATCTACACAAAAGAGCACCCATTAGTTTGTAATTGGAGAGAAATAAAACAAACCCTAGAGCTAAATCAGAGGAGAAAACCAAACACTAGATTGAAAAAACTATCTAAAACCCTTAGAATACTGAATTGGCACATTAGGTGCACCTCTGAGGTGTGCTTGATGTGTATCACTATTTTGCATTCTTGGTGTTGTGTTGTGTGCACATAGTTAGGTGTGCATTAGTGCACCTAAACTTATGCATGTTTTTCCAAAGTTTTAAAAGTAACTAGCGCACCCTGAGAGGTGCGCTAATGGTACCTCAACATATTGCTAAGTTTTATCCTTTTTAAATTCTTTGAAGTGCTTATCAATGTATAATGGGATAAGGTGCATGTTGGCACACCAAATTAGGTGCACCAATGCACACCTTATGTTCTGAGTGTTTAGGGTTCAATTGGTCATTAAGTAAAGGGAGGAGGAGAAAAGAAGCCACACCTAAGTGGGTGCACAAATGTGGAGTGTCACACCTATTCAAGTGCAGAGTAGTAATAATGTGTGAGGCATGGGGATAGACTTACTATGGCATGGCGATGTGAGCAAGAGTTCAAAGAGAGGGTAAGAATGAAGAGGACGAGGGGGGCTTTATAGGCCCTGGGGTAACCTTTTATCAAGAGGTCCACAACTACACTGCTACAAATTAAAACACATTATTTTCACTAACTTGGCACATCAACGCATAGAACATAAGGTGCACTAGTGCACCTTTTACTTTGTAAAAAGGGCCTCCTCCATCACAATTTTTTCTTTCATCAACTTGGTTTTCCTGTTTGGATCTAGATGTAAACTAGGGCACTAGTTTAGACCTAAAACTGACTCAAATCCCATATTTAGGTGTCCAAAAGCCAAATATTTAAAGTAGGGGGTCCCCATTTCCTATCAAAGATGGGGCGTGAATTGTGGAACCACAAAAACACTGATATCAAACCTACTATTTTTTGATAAGGAAAATACTTATATGATATAAGTACTATAACTTATTTGAGTGATGAAGAGGATTTGATCAAAAGATGTAACAACAACACCTAGAGGAAAGGTTGAGTTATGATATACAAAGGAGTACAAGAATCAACTAAGATAGTGATAACATAGTGTATTGATAATCAAATTAAGGTTGCAAAGGTTGGTTGCACTAAGCATGTTTAGAAGAACAAGTTAAATAGAGTTTGTCTATAAAACTTCACCGAGTGGATAGTAGGTGTCGAACAAAGTCAGTGCAAGTCGAGTAAAAAAATCAGCTAGAGCCAAATAAAAGTTCATTTTAGTGGATACCAAGCAAAACACTAGATGCTGAGTAAAGTTTAGTTGCTGCCAAGCACTAGTAAACTTTAGTTTGTGCCGAGTGATTTTTACAGAGGATGCCAAGCAAAGCAGTATGTGCCTAGAATCATAAGCAAGTTAATATCGAGTGGCTACATTATTTGAAAGATCATGAATTCAATGGATTTGAGCTGACAAGTTTGTTTTCATGGATTGTGTATACCAGGTTGAAGATAAGATTGATGAGTCAATGACAAAGAATTCAAGGTAAACCATTTTGAGGTGAATTAAAAAAGGATTGAAGGAGAAGTTTCTAGAAGTAATATGGAATAAGGGGTAGAATCATAGAATCCTACCTAATCTATCCTAATCCTAAATTGGATGATGGAGAATGAGTGGAAAAATATCTCAATTTCCTATTTACAAGGATGGATGGTCAGAAGCAAAAGATGTTATGTGTGAGAACCTAAGGAAGACAAGAAGTCAAGGGTTTTGCTTCATCAAGTGACCTAAGAGAACAATCTACATTGGCATGTTAAGCAAGAAGGCTTAAGGGTATGAATGCTTGAAGGGTGAACAAGCTATCAATGTTGAAATGTGTGAAAGCCAAGAATAATAGAGATCTAAAACAATGATCTGTGATCTGCAAATGGAGTTGTAAGTTTTTATCAAATCAAGCCTTACTGTTACTCTCTAACAATTATATCAGTCTAGGGTAAATCCTTTGGATTAAGGTTGACCTAACAATCATTTGTAAATCCTTTAACTAGGTGACATTCCAAGTGAATTGTCTAAAGTCCTCTAACAAGGCTCACTCTTAATAGGGTGATTGAAATCATAGGGCATCACTTCAGAAGAGCGAAAAGAGTAACATGTTACTAGTGGTTTTTCCCAAATTGGGTTTCCACATAAATCATTGTGTCAAATGTGTTGTTGAATTTTTTATTGTTCATGTTTACATTTCTACAAATTTGACTTGATAGTAACCTACAAGTCTTTAAGTGATTGCATAATCTTATGGATGCATGCACAATGATAAATGTCTTATGGGTTCACTAAAATGTGAAATTTTTTATTTATACATCTAGACCTTGTATAATTGATTCACCCTTCCCCCTCTTAGTTATTCTAAAGAATTCCAACAGAAGATAACACAATTACCACTGAGGAGAATAGAAACATTGAGAAATATTCAAGAAATGAAAATGACTTATCAAATGGTTTTTAATAATAAGGTAGCCAAAACAAGGGGGCGAACACTTACATAAAAAAAATTGGCCTACAACCAGTAGATCACCATCCAAACAAAAGATTACCCCCTACTACTACTTATCAAAACAAAAACATCATTCAAAGGAGCATAATAATAAAATCTACCAAGAATTCTACTAAGATAACCTGTAACAGTACTACATAAAAGAGTGTAGTTTTTAAAAAAGGCAAAACAAACTTTAAACTGACTAAGTCCTTAAACTAACAAACCAACAAACACATAAAGTAGAGAGGAGCAGACTGTAATTAAGCTTATTATTGACCTTCCCTTTGAAAAGGATGTTCACCCAATCTTCAGCTAGGAAACTGGAATGCATCTTGGAGTCCTCGTGAGTCAAGTCATCCTCTTGGTTGTCCTTCAACGAGTGCAAGGTAGTGGTTTCTATATGTGTCACCTTGATGGTAAATTTTGACAAAATTATGACCCTCTCTAGAGCCTACATCCACTCTCTTAGCTCTTTAACCTCCAATTTGTGGGTCTCCATGGTATCATCCAGCTTACCACGCGAATTTCCCTCCACCATGTCTTTTTTGTTATCCTGAAAATGTAGGGGGGTTAGAAATAATCTTTTTATTGGGTATTGGCCTAGCTAGGGAGGACATCATTGTAAGAGAGGGGGCCCTTTCCATTGTTTTTGGGAACTAATCCTATGTGAGGTCCACCCTTCCCATGGTAAGAGAAGTAGAGAAGTGAGTCACCTCTTTACTCCCCTTATTCTCATGACCCAAGCTTGACATATATATGAGTCCAAAATTTCCACCTCCTTATCGTCCTCATTCCCAATGCCATAGTTTAACATCTTTTGTTTCACTCTTTGTTTGGGGTGGGTCATCTCCTTAGAATCTAAATTATCCTTCTATAAAGAAGTGGTCCTCATTTTTCTTTTGGCATTCATTATTGCAATTCTTCCAGACCTTTGTCTTCTAATTCCTCTAGATTTGATGCATCAACTTCTAGGAGTTGTAACTTTTGACTCAGATACGGGTTCTGGGTAAAATTTTGTAGGTAGTTGTATGAGGAGTTACTTAGATTACTAATTAATAATTAATAAAATAATTGATTATTATATGCCTAAGTTAAGCATGGGAAAATTGGAGATAATAAGAAAATATCTTATAACTCTAACAAAATCAAACAAGTTTTGACCTATACTTGTCAAATTTTTTGTATAAAGAATCATTGAAAAATTTGTGTTTTACTTGAATAAAATGCAAAGAGGCATGTGGATTAGAAAATGGATGTTAATTCGATGGAAAAAACTACATCTTGACAATTGGTCAAGGAGCATAGATAAAACATTACAACAAATTAATCAATTTTTTATATTACCATTTTATAGTCAATTTACAATCACCAAATTTGGCTAGAGAGTGCTTCATGGAACATGATATCTTCTATCTTGTTCAACTAAAAACTATAGGAGCTTGACTATGATAAATAACTAGTCCTTCTAATATAATACATATAATTGGTAAATGTATTTTACCAAAATGTTGCGATTTGAATCTTAAATCAAAAAATTGTATTTAGACCCAACAAGATAACATAATTATTGCTAAGGAGAACAGAAACATGGAAAAATAATCAAGAAATTAAAATGACTTATCTAATGGTTTTGAATAATAAAGTATCCAAAACAAGGGGGTTGGCCCTTACATAAGACAAACTAGCCTACAACCAATAGATTAGCATCCAAACAAAAGATTACCCCCTACTAATGCTTATCAAAACCAAAACATCATTCGAAGGAGCATAATAATAAAATCTACTAGGCATCCTACTAAGATAACATGTAATAGTACTACATAAAAGAAATGAGTTTTTAAACAAAGGCAAAACAACCTCTAAATTGACTAAATCCTTAAACTAGGAAATCAACAAACACATTAAACAAAGAGGAGTAGATCCTAATTAGGCTTCTTGTTAGCCTTCCATTTTGAGGAGGATGTTGGCTCAATCTTAAACTAGGAAATTGAAAAGTCCTCATGAGTCAAGTCCTCCTCCTGGTTGTCCTTCAACAAGTGCAGGGTAGTGGTCGCTAAATGTTTCACCTTGATGGTGAATTTTTACAAAAGTCTAACCCCCTTGTCCAAAGCCTACATCCTGTCTCTCTCATCTCTTTAACCTCCAAATTGTGGGTCTCCGCAATATCCTCCAGCTTACCAACCAAATTTCCCTCCACCATGTCCTTGTCATTACCCTACAAACTTGGTGGGTTAGAAATAATCTTTTCTTTAGGTATCGACCTAGTTGAGGAGGACACTATCATAGGGGAGGGGGCTCTTTCCATCATTTCTAGGAACTAATCTTGCATGAGGTTGACCCTTCCCATGGTAAGAGAAGTAGAGACATAATTCACCTCTTTTCTCCTCTTATCTTACCAGTCAAGCCTCACATATAGGAGTCCAAAATTTCTACCTCCTTATCATCCTCATTGCCCATGCCATAGTTCGACGTTTTTTGTTTCACTCTTTGTTTGGGGTGGGCCATCTCTTTAGAATCAAAATCCTCCTCCTGCAAAGAAGTAGTCTTCATTTTTATTTTGGAATTCATTTTTTCTATTCTTCAAGACCTTCATCTTCCACCTCTAAGCTTTTCTTCCAATTCCTCCAGATTTGATGCATCAACTTTCAGGAGTCAGAACTTTTAAGTTGGATATGGGTTTTGGCTAAAAAATTGTAGGAAGTTGCATGAGGAGGAGTTATTTGGATTGTTGGTTGAGCTTTTCTTGATTGGTGGCCACTTTGATAGTTTTCCAAGAGCCTAAAATATCATCTTGCCCTCTGAAATTAGATTTTTGTGTTTTTTTTTTCATTTTTTAGAAGGTTGTTTTTGTAATAAATTTGAAATCATATTCTTGATTTCATTGATTATTTGACAAGTCATGTTGGCTTAGTTGGGGGCTTTTCCTCAAAAAAATTGAGATTCGTAGGATGGCTTTTGAAAATGACCAAAAATGGAAAAAAAATGTTTTTCTCAAAAATTTTCCAAATATGGTAATTTTCGAAATTGTATTAAGGAGTTATTTTCTTTCAGTGTAGAGGCAAAGTAGAGTTAGAAATTTTTAATGAAGAATCCAACATTCTGAAAATCTGTTTTGTGTTAATTTTTTCTGAGTTATTATTTTGAAGGGTTTGGGCTAGATCAAGATCCTTCTCCTTCTCTTTCTCCAATTTCACTTTTTTCTAGGAGGGGTAATCTCTCTCCCCTTAGGGGACCCACTTGGTGATGGTTGGGAGTGGGGGCTCTAGTGCCGGTGATTCTTAGAGAGATATGGTGGGGGCGAGGGTTGTGAAGACCCAAGATATCAACCTCCATAATTCTAGGGTTAACATAGCCAGATGGAATTCGTATAGGCAGAACAACAAACCTTGGTGAATGATTGTTAATTAAGACCCTATTTCATTTTTTTCTTAACATCTGAGATAGTAACAAATAATTCATATAATAGGGAGAAAGGAATAAAAATACTATCACAATGGTAGAAATGATTTAGGAGGGGAAAATGGTAATAGTAGCACACCCCATACCTCCCTTCCAAGGTGAGATATTTCATCAACACCAAACATGCTTCACTCCATGGCCTAAGAAGTTTTTTGCATAGAAACCCACCATGATGGTGAATGGGTTCTTCATCCTCCTAAAAGAAGGGATTCATGATGGCTTCGTCCACAACCCTAGTCACCTTTCGCCATTTTCTCCCCTTCATCGCAAATCCCATTGCCAAAGAAATAATTTCCTCGGACACCTGAAATGTAATCCCATTAACAGTTACCTTTCTATCATTTGAGGAATTCAAAAATTGCTAAGAATAACTCTCATCAAAACCATTCAACACCTCCATGAATGGGACCAATCCCCACTCCTTTAGCATGTATGAGGTTAATGGTTTTTAAGCATTGTCCTTAATCGTCAAAGGCTCAATATGTAGCAGATCTCCCCCCATTTCAAAAACCTTCACCACAATTCTGACTCCTTTCAAAGAGGAAAATTTTAAAATCATAGCCACACTTATTGAAAAAAAAAAAAGTTGCACAAAGTATTCATAAAAGCCTTTATTGTCATGAATACCCATGTCACTTCTCAGATTTTTTATCATGTGCCAACTAGCACTTCCCCTATACCACTTTGTTTCATCATCTCCAATAAGTTGAAGCCATTCAAAATTTGAACTATTAATCTATGTCCACTATGAAATTATGATAACATAAATCATAAAAAATATACTCAAAACATACTTTGATTTTCTTTCCCTTTTGAGCCACATGAATTAATAATTGGAAGTACCTGTTCCATCATTTCTTTCCATCTTTCCATAGTGATCCAACCCCATTAGTCCACTTAGCACTGAGTTCTCACTAAGAACCATATAATCTATCCAAGAAGACCCTATCACAGGTAATTGACTTTATTCACTAAAGCTCTTGCCAAATTTTGTGACAGCCTTATTTCTCTCTAACAACATAAGGCATGCACTCTTTGACCTAGCATTGCCATCACATTTTCCACCATGTTACTCTTCCAATCAATATGTTACAAGTCATATTTCTCCAGGATTGTTAATAAATGCCAAATTTCCTCAATCACCCCTTTGATCACCCAACCAACTTTCATGTTGCACTTCAATGTTTCTACAACTATCTTCAAATTTCCTTCAATCACCACATTCTCCCATCCCACACTAATTACCATTTTTAAGTCCTAAAGGAGTGTCATAGCCTCTTCAACATTATTTGAGGCTTTCCCTAGATTACTAGTATAGACCAAAAACATTCTACCATTACTATCTCTAACCATACCCCCTCATGTCAAACCCTCCCTTCTCATCACACTATTAAAGTTAAGTTTAACCTAGCTCTCCTTAGGGGGATTCCATATCATCCTTTTGCAAGTTGTTTCGAGTTATCAACCTCCATGAATCCTTCCTCAATATTCAAACACTTGGAAATCCTTTATTCAGTCATAGTGGGAGGAATTGATTATCTTTGCCACTTGCAATTATGTATATTCTCCATAATTAGCGTGAAGGTCAAACCTGTAATAATCTACTCACTTCTTTCTTCATTTCTAAAGGCCCTATTATTTCTCTCCTTCCAAATACCCCAAAAAAAATGGGAAGGTATCATTCCACATTTTGATAAGGATAGGGTGGAGAAATGGGCAATGCCAATTCATAGCAAATTGATCTATCCACTTATGGAGTACCCACACCATTTCCAACTTTTGAAGAGACCTTCCCCAGATATTAATACCAAACCTACATTCCAAGAAGAAATGGGGGATAATTTCTTTTTCCTCTTTACAAGGATAACATCTATTGGATAATTGGAAGCCCCTTTTTCTTAGATTATCTGTGATTAGGATCTTCCCATGCATACTGACCCACTATAAAATATTGATTTTTAGAATCATGTGGCTAAATTAGATTTTCTACCAAAAATTAGCCTCCATATCTTTCTCAAAAATCATCCTATAAGTAGAACCAACTTAGAAATATCATGATGAGGTTGCCTTCCAAATTAAGGTGTCATCCTGAGCCACCCTTGGAATTCTATAAACTTTAAGGAGCTCTTCAAGGTCCTCCACCAAACTTTCTCCATTTAAATATCCTCGGTGTAGTTGTATCTTCTTCCACCTTCTCCTCGAACAATAAAATCCATCACCTTACTTCCCACCTGTAGCTAGAGATGATCTTTGAGAATACAAAACTTCTTTTAGACTAGATGTTTTCCAATCAGCCAAATATCCTTGTAGAATCTTATTTGACTACCCTCTCCCACCAACGACCTTACTCCTTCCATAAAAAGACTTTTTTTTTATGATGTTACCCCATATTCTGGATTGAACAGGAAGATCATTCCTCTATATGTAGTAAATATATTTCAAATTCCCCAAGTACTTAGCATTGAGGATCTTACACTAGCTAGCCTCATCCATTGCTAGTTTCCAACCAATCTTAGTGAGAAGAGCATTGTTCAAGTTAGTAATCTTTCTGATTGCTAAACCCCCTTTACTTTTTGGTTTACACATAGTATCCCAACTAACCAAGCTCAATTGGTTCTTCTCAGCCCCTCCTGACCAAAGGAAGTTTTTTTGGATTTTCTCCAATTTCTCAGCCATAGCTTGAGAAGTTTTGAACAAGGAGAGGAAGTAAATAGGGGCTCCTTGGAGGGAAGATGTCAAGAGTGGGAGCTTACCCACACTACTAAAAAATTTACCTTTCCAACCAATTATCTTATTTTGCATCTTTTCTAGAATAATATTCTAGAAGTGGTTACTTACATCTTTAATAGTCAATTAGAGCCCCAAGTACGTGTCAAGGAGGGACACAATATTGCAACTGAGGATATTTAGCACTCATATCTGAATATACAACTTAGTGTTGAAGATGAACACCTTGCTTTTATTTAAGTTAATTTTTGGCTTGCATTAACAATGCAGATCTCAAGGAAATGTTTCCAAGCTCTATCTTCTAACACAAAAGAGTTCTCATTAAGGAAGGTATTGTCCATGGGAGGGAGGTATTCAGTTCAATGCCTTTGATCTCTCCTCCATCCACCTTTCTCAAGAAATCTCTTCCCAACACTTGTGATGTAGGAGAATCAAGCTTGGATTTTTATGGAGTTATTATTTGCATGGTTAGGGATGTGTTGTAGACGCATTGGGAAACATTTCCTTATGTGGGCATAGAGATTGGAGTTATCGTGTTGAAGTTAGAGTTGTTTTACCTTGCGACTGGAGTTGTATTTTTTTGGTTTTTGCAAGATTTTTGCAAGGGATGTAAATAATTATCCTTAATCATTGAGAGGTTGAGAATTTTAGGGTTTAAAGAGGGCCTATATTAATATCACCGATAAAAGGAGAAATTACTAATTCATTGTGAGTTTTGAGATATGGCTATTTTCTTAACACATCAATTTTTAGCCAATTTTCATGTGAGGATTCTCTGCATGACTTTCATGATGAATGTGTAGTTATACTTAATGAATCAGCCTTTACAAAATTAAGGGGTTTTAGAGGACCTAAAATAATATAATGGGTTTTGTACATAAGTCTTGATTCAATCACAATGAGGAGATATTGTAGTTTTTCTCAGGTATCAATTTTCAGAGAGTTTTGCGTGAAACATGTGGAGTTATTCATCATGTACACTTTTTTAGGATAAAATTGGATATTGTTAAGATAGGGAAATGTTATTTAGTCACGTGTGGACCTAAATATAACTTTTTATTGAGTTTCATTCATGTTTTTTGTAGTTTTGGTTTACTCTTCCAAGGTGGACCTATAATGTAATTAAATGCTTGACTAGCCAACTTGTAGCTTAGCTACCTATTTAAGGAGGGTTTGGGTAGCATCTTAAGAAATTACAAAAGGGAAGGGAAGAAAATTTGGTTTAGTCTAGGAGCAAGAGAGAAACATTTGAGTTGGAATCTGGGATCTGGGATGTGAATTTGTGAGAAGAGCTAATGGTTGAAATTTAGAAACTAGGAGGTTGCTTGGTGGCTTGCAAGCACAATTTGATATTTTGGAGGTTTCTACTTTATTTTTTTTGTGTTATAGATATGGGCTATCTAGGATTTGAGTTGGATCTTGAGGGATCTTGTAGAATATTGTAATTACTTTGTATTTGGCCTTAATTGAGAAAGCCTTACAACCCAACACATTGCATGTAATCAGTTATTTATGAATAAATAGTTGTAAATTGATATTAGATCTTATGTTATTGTTTATTTTCCATTGTGTGGCTATTTTTTGTGGTCTAGGATATCTCCTTTGGGGATTCTCCTACATTGCACTACATCAAGTGGTATCAAAGCGAGGATTGATCTGGTTGGTTGATCTTATCAGAGAGAAGGTTTGATCTAATTGGGGATTATTAGAGTGAGTATTGATCTAGTTGGTTGAACTTATTAGAGCACATTTTTGTCCTAAGCATGTAGGTAGATCATCAAAGTTGAATTAGTTTTCACTAGGACCTTGGGTTGATTTGAGAAGATATTGCTCTTGTGGTGGATTATTCTTTCTGGAGTCCTAGGTTGTGTGGTGATAGGTCATGATTCTAACTTGCAATTATAGAGGACTTGATGATGGATTAATGGATGCAAAGATGGAAGATTGATCTTGTTGAGGTGTGATTGTAGAGAGTTTGTGGATTGCATATCTATGTTTTGGACTTGTGATTTGTTCCTAGTTGTTTGTGAGAAGTGGTTGGCTGTGATCTAACTTGCAGAAAATTTGAGGTTGCCACAAGGAGCATGGGAAGGATTTGTAGTAGAGGGTTTTCAAAGATCTTGGAAGATGGCTTTGAGAGGATTGGACCCTGAGACGATTGTGAATCTCCATAGTGTGATGGAGGGAAGGATTAATGAGACAATAGCTTGGGTGGATGCTATTGTGGATGTTGTACTTTTTCTAAAAGATTTGAGAAACAAAAGAAGGAATTTGTATGCTACTAGAGTTGGATTCTATCGATCTAAAAGAGATTTGTCTAGCTAGTTAGAAGACTTGTTCGAAAGAGAAGATGGAAAAACAAGGTCAAGGAGGAAGAAGTTGGTTTTGTTGATCAGTTTGTGGAGTCTCATGTGAAAACTATAGAGAAACTTGAGGCTATTGTTGCAGATACTCCTAACCTTGTTGATGCTAGGATAGAGATTTTTTTTCATGATCATTTGTTTGATTTTGACATGGAAATTGAAGAGCACTTGGTCATGGATAGTCAGGTAGATGTTGATGATGAGTTACATGTTGCAAAGCATCTTGTTGTGAGTAATGAAATTGTTGAGGGTTTGCATATGGTTGTTGATATGGATTTGAATTCATATGTTTTTGCTAAAATGATTAAGGGTATGGATGTTCCTATTGATATGGAGTTTGTTGTTGCTGGTGTGGATTCATTAGTTGCTGATTTGGTTTTGGATCTACATGATACTGCAAATCTGTATGTTCTTGATTTTCCTATGGTTGACATGGCTAAGGATTTACATGTTGTTATTATTAGGGATTTGAAATTATAGGTTCCTATCTTGGTTTCAAAGTTACATAATGTTACTAACATGGAGTGCATGTTTGAGGATATTGTTGTTGTTAGTTGTGGTCAATTGTAGAGATTCTTGGTGAAGCATTATGTTCAGTTTATTCCTGGGAGTGAGCATGTTGATCAAGTTGCTGAGTTTCATTTGATTTTGATGTTTTATTAGATGAAGCATAGATGGTTGATTTTAATTATTTTTTTTCTATTGACTTTGATAGAGTGTAAGCCTTTAGTAAAGATGAAGTTTTCTGTAGATCTTTCTTTGGGCATCAAAGTATGGGACACACTTTTCTATTTACCTAGGGAGTCTGATGCAAGAGCATCAAGCTTGGATATTTTTTGAGTTATGATTTTCATGGTTAGGTATGTTTTGGAGACACATTGGGCAACCTTTCCTTATGTGGGCATAGAGATTGGAGTTATCGTATTGAAGTTAGAGTTGTATTTTTCTAGTTTCTGTAGGCTTCTTGTGGGGAACAAAACTAATTATAATTTATGAATGAGAGGATGATAATTTTAGGGATTGAATAGGGCCTAGATTAATATCATCAATAGAAGGCACAAGCTCTAATTCATTGTGAGTTGGGAGATATGGCTATTTTTCTAACACATCAATTTTTTGCTAGTTTTTGTGTCAGGTTTCTACACATGAATTTTATGATGAATTCTTAGTTATACTTAATAAATAAACCTTTGGGAAAATAAGGGGTCGTAGAGGACGTAAAATACTACAATGGGTTTTATGCACAAGTCTTGATTCAATTAGAGTGAGGAGATATCGTGATTTTTCTTAGGTATCAATTTTCAAACAGTTTCGCATGAAATGTGTGGAGTTTTTCATCTTGCCTAGTTTCATAGGATGAAATTGGATTTTTTTAGGATAGGGAAATGTTATTGGGTCATTTTTGGACCTAAATATAAATTTTTATTGATTTTGGTTGATTTTTTTGTAATTTTGGTTTACTCTTCCAAGATGGACCTATAATGTAATTAAATGCTTGACTAGATAACTTATGGCTTAGCTAGCTATTTAAGGATGGTTTGTGTAGTGTCTTAAGAAATTATAAAAGGGAAGGGAAGTAAATTTAGTTCAATGTAGGAGTTGGAGAGCAAAGATTCAAGTTGGAGTCTGGAATGTGAATTTGTGAGAAGAGCTAGTGGTTGCAGTTTAGAAATAAGGAGGTTGCTTGGTGGCTTGCAAGCACAAGTTGGTATTTTGGAGGTTTCTACTTGATTTTTGTTGTATTATAGATATGGGCTAGCTAGGATTTGAGTTGGATCTTGAGGGATCTTGTAGACTATTGTAATTTCTTTTTATTTGGCCCTAATTAAGAAAGTCGTACAACCTGACACATTTCATGTAATCAATTATTTATGAATAAATAGTTGTGAATTGGTATCAGATCTTATGTTATTGTTTAGTTTCCATTGTGTGGTTATTTTTTGGGGGCTAGGATATCTCCTACCTTGCACTACATCAGGTGGTATCAGAGCAAAAATTGATCTAGTTGGTTGATCTTATCAGAGAGAAGGTTCGATCTAATTGGAGATTATTAGAGTGAGGATTGATCTAGTTGGTTGAACTTATCAGAGCACATTTTTTCCAGAGCATGTAGGTAGATCGTTGAAGTTGAGTTAGTTTTCACTAGGACTTTGGGTTGATCTGAGAAGATATTGCTCTTGTGGTGGATTGTTCTTTCTGGAGTCTTAGGTTGTGAGGTGATAGATCATGGTTCTAATTTATAATTGTAGAGGACTTGCTAATGGATTGATAGATGCAAAGATGGAAGATTGATCTTGTTGTTGTGGTAAAGATCTAGGCTAGCTAGGATTTAATTTGAATCTTTAGGGATCTTGTAGACTATTGTAATTTCTTTGTATTTGGCCCTAACTAGGAAGGCCTTACAGCCTGACACATTGCATGTAATCAATCATTTATGAATAAAAAGTTGTGAATTTGTATAAGATCTTGTGTTATTGTTTATTTTTTGTTGTATGGTTATTTGTTGGGGATGGGACATCTCCTTTGGGGATTCTCCTACCTTGCATTGCATCAACTTCAGTAATCATGATGAATAGGTGAGGAGAAATAGGGTCCCCCTACCCCTACCTTAGGCCCCTTCCCCCTTAGAATTTCCCCAGGGAAAACCATTCACCATCACTGAGTAGTTGACATTCTCAACCATCATCCTAATTATTTTAATAACTCCCTTACTGAAACCAATTTTCTCCATGAATTCGTATGGGAATTCTTATCCATCGAGTGTAGTACCTCATGAGTAGTGATAGCAGCATCTAAGATCTGGTGACCCAAAACAAATTCATTCTGAGTTTTTCCTATGAATTTGTGGAAAAGTGGCTTTTTGTGGTTCATGATTATCTTAGAGAAGATCTTATAGGTAGTGTTACATAGGTTGATGGGTCTGAAGTTAGAAAGAGCTCCTAGGTCCTTAATTTTTGGGACTGGGACTATACATGTTTTATTAATTCTCTTGAGAAACTTTCCAATCCTAAAAAAGGCACATGTTACTCTAAAACTAGATCAACCTTTACGACATCCCAGAAGTGTTGGAAGAAGGCCAAGGGAAAACCATCAGGGCCTAGAGATTTGTAGGCTTTCATAGAGAAAATAGCTTTGCGCACTTCATTCTTAGTGACCTGTTGTGTAAGCTCATCATCATCCTCTATCGAGATCACATTAGACATGGATTCAATCAACCACTACCTATCCTCCCTATTGATGGCCCTTTGCTCCTCCTCATAAGATTTTTTGAAGCAACTAGTAGCCCAATTTCCAATCTCCTCAATCCTTGTTATGACTTATCAAATGTTAATACATGACCATTAAAATATTCATCTATTTGAACATAATCAAATTTAGCAAGAAAGGATTGAATAATAAAAGTGTGACTCTTTTCTATCATCGTAGATGTAAATTAAATATTAAATTATGAAGTGCAATAATTTTCAACTTGTCTTGCCTTTCAAGTGACATTTTATAAAGGCAATCTAGTTATTCAATTTTGTTGGTCATACAATAGCTAACATGGTGAACTCCACCATAGGGGTCATGTAGGGACATTTTTATAGTGAATCAAAATAATTTTAACATGTATTCTAAGTGTCTAGATAGGGGTCCCACCAGTCCCCCATACTAGTAAAGAGATTGATGTCAGCATTGTTAGACAAAATCGACAAAATGGATGAGTATACAAAGTAGCGAGCCACGATGAAGAATTTGGCAAAAGAAGTTTTGGACACTGGAGATGAGTTTAAATATACATAGATGTTTTTAGACCCCTTGAGTATGATTCCTTATAGTTATTACTATTGTATATTTTCCTTTTTGAAATGCCTAGAAACCTATCATATGTAATTGTGTGCATGGGGAAATAAAAGCAATTTTAAACTTTTAGTCAATTAAGGAGGTTTTTGTTTTGTATTAGGAAATGACTTCACTTTTTTGAATATCTTAATTTTGATATTATGTTTTCTCATGTAGATGAAATGGCCAAAAACATAAAATTGACTAGTGTTTCATCAAATATTTTAATATTAATTTGTTGGAAAATTTTTTATCTAGTGTTGGTGTATGATTAAAGTGTTAACTTAAAGTATCAATAAATGAAAACTAAAGTTTACACTTCAAATTCTTATTGATTTAAAATTTAGCATATTTAACTTATATATTTTTTATTACAATCATCAATCATTTACTTATAATTAAATAGTATGATACTTGATTGTAAGCAGCAAATGATTCTCTAATATTTTAAACTAGATGTAACATTAATATCAATATTTATATACTATTACATTTTCATTTCATTTACTTATAATTAAATAGTATGATACTTGATTGTAAGCAGCAAATGATTCTCTAATATTTTTAACTAGATGTAACATTAATATCAATATTTATATACTATTACATTTTCATTTTAAAATATTTTGATGCATGCTCATTGAAATGGGCTTCTACTTACTCTTTGCAAAATTTTAAAGCAACAATTAGCCTCTTAACAATAAGTAATCATTTTTTTAACAAAATTATTAATAAAAGTAATGAGAATTTGTAAAAGAAAAGTAATAGTGACCTCCTTTGATAATAGATTTTTAACTATTTGTTGACCAGTTTCATGGATTAGTCTAATTCTAATTGATTAAGTATTTTTTAAATGATTAATGTTAAACATTTTATGTCTTAAAGTCATAATACTCATTGAAATTAGAATTTTGACAAGTTTATAAGTCTATAGCATCAATTTTTGGAGAAGATTGTGTAAGAGTTTTTGAGTCTAAGATTGTGATCCGAAACATAGACTCGAAAACTCTTACACAATCTTCTCCAGAAATTGATGCTATAGATGATGGATTGTGGAAAACTGATATGTTTAAAGTTTATAAGTCATTAACTTTATCAAAGGTTGAAAAATATGTACTTTATTAGAAGTGTGAATATATCATGTAAGAATATTATAGTAATGTATATGATTATTTCAATTATTATAAAAACAAACTCCTTGCTTTATCAACTATTTTTTTTAATTAAAGAAGGCAAGAAAAGGGTCTTGAACCTATGGAACAAAAAGACCAAATAACATTTTAGCACTGGACCATTATAGCCAAGCCACAGAAAAGACCATCACTAACACAAACTATTAGAGATTCACCACCAAATAGAACTTAATAAAAACCAGAGTTATAACTACTAATGTAATGCCCCGCCCGGAGATCCTTGGAAACAAGGATGAAAAACAAGTCAGAAAACTTTTTTTTTTTTTTTAAAACAAGTGTAAGTGTGCATGATACAACCTACACAAACCAAAAGATCACAACAAAAGACTGAAAGACAACCAAGCACCAACGGATCTCCAAACGCCACTACCAACTAGAACACAATCATGAAAATCATAAGAGGCTACCAAGCTGAAGGACATATGCTGACTCTTGGAAACTGGCTAAGTCCGAAATCCTGAAGCCCTGAAATTTGGCTAAGTCCGAATTTTTGAAGCCCTGATTTTTTCTAGAATCTACGCCTTAGCTCGTAGAGGTCTGAAACCCATCTCAAATGAATCGTCGCATATATTAAAATATATCTTAAGTATAAGGAATATTTTAAACCCCGAAGGACTACAACAGAAACCCAAAAATTGAATTTTAAAAGAAACCTCCTACATTCAAAATGCAACAACATAGGCTTGAAGAACGCCCAAAAGGGTATCCAGATCAACTCTCAAAAAGATCAGAACACTACAAAAAGTGCCCGCTGTTGGCACATGCAGGTTTTTGCCAAAAGGCGTGCAACACTTTTCATTAAGGGAGGGCGACACTTCTCCCTTACTGCGTGCGACACTTCTCAAGAAGGCATGCGATACTGGAAAAGTATCGTGCGACATTTCTCATAAAGCCGTGCGACACTCTTCCAGTGTTGTACGACACTTCTTCAGTATTGCATGCAACACTTTTTATTTTCGTGCGACATTATTTCTATGGGCGTGCGATACTTTATCAGTGTTGCACAATGCTGAACAAATGTCGCCCATAGAAAATAAAAAAATTTACAGAATCTCAAAAACGGGAATAAAACGACAAAAGAACCTCCACACCGGGGAGTACCGGATCCACATCTCGAGGCCAAAAAACTTGAACCAAAATTGAGTAACAGAAAATGAGATCTAACCATCTATCAAACAAAGAAGGGAAAGTACAGAAAGGAAACATCACGACAACTAAAATAACATCGCAATGAACATGAACATAACCTCTTACATTTAAGCATAAATATAAAAGCAATAAACCAATTAACCAAACTAGGTACGTGGTTCCTCCCAACCGTCGATGGCATCATAGGACCATCGTGGGCCCTAGCCATCCCCCGCGCATAACATCCCAAGCCACCGATTAGATCATCGGTGTTGTCGTGATAGGGACATCACTACTAACATGCTACAATATAAGTAATGAAGTCTAACATGCTAATAGTAACATAAGATAACCCTGTAATCAGATAACGTCATCTACTATATGCTAAACATCATAACAAGGAATGCGTAAAACCAACATAATGTAAACATGGAACACAACATCCCAATGAAAGCATAAATCACTAGAAAGCATACTCTGCAAATCGAAGTACCAAGTGACACATCGGCAATGATCATGCTAGAACAATAGATCATCTCTATACACCAGTCCCTAGCAGTGGTGAAGGTAGCTACGCCTCCCAACCACGTGGCACCCATAGGTCCACACCCGCCGTCCTGATGGAGATAATGATCCAACCACACACACATAAAACAAAAACCATGGCTAACACACACGCCAAGCAGTATGATGACTGAATCCAAGACATAGACAATGCATAAAATATAGGTCCTGGTCAGACACCTCAATGGGCTTACTATGTAGGGACTAACATCATGGAGAGTCGCTTGGCATCAAAAGGCCCAAGCTAGGACTTGCGCAGATTCAACATCCCTCAACGGAAAGGCTCTTGCACCCAAAATATTTTATTATCTTTAAGATTATTACCACCCAATATTTATTTAATTTTTACTTAATTAAAGCTTCCTTCACCAACCCTCTGGGCACAATGATCACCAGGCTGCGAGGTAGAAGCCCCCTCCATATGCTACCCTACCCTACCCATGCTCATCCAACGATGAGTGCCCGTAGGCATGCAAACTCCCAACCCAACCCCAATGATCACAACTTTCGGAAGTACCATAGAAGATTGAGCCCCACAGGTCACTCAACAATGTACCTGTGTGTGGCGCACCACCATCACAGAGATCATACACAAGGACAGGATGAGAATGCAAACAGAAGTCAATCAACCGAACCAAAATCGAGATGACGGATACTACACGCATCCCAATGCAAAAAAAGATGCAAAAGTGTTCTGACTGGTATCCAAACAGATCATCCAGGTCCGCGAACCACAATGTGCCAAGAAAACTCAAGAAAATAGGGCGACACACAAAACGAGGTAAAAACCCCAAATTTTAGAAAAATTTCAAAATTAAACCCATTTGGCCTTTGGGTTCAAAAACCCCAAAAATTCAAAAATAATTGAAAACAGACACCGTATGCAAAAACGGCCAACATAACGGCCCAAAAACCCAAACCCCCATTTCAAAAACAGGGAAAACGTTCATACCCGACTAACCGGGAAGAACCAACAAACAGAAACAGAGGGGAACACAAGTTCTCATCCTCCTAACATACAGCTACAAGAAACGGAAGCGAAAATGAAGTAAAACCAATAAAACGGGAAGGCCCTACCTGATGGAAAAAGGGGCAGAAATCGAAACCCGCACAATAAAATAATCAGTTCGCCAAAATTGCTGAAACTGACGGCAAGGCAAGAACTCCTCGAGCTGAATCCAACGAAACCAACCTCGCAAAGATCCCATGCTCACAGCTCCCAGAACGAACAAAACAAGAATCCTACAGAAGAGGATTTCCAAATTGCTCTCCAAATTTCCATTTCAAATTGTGAGAAGTGATTTATGAAATCACTTTTCCAATACTTATTCACTTTTTGGGTGAATAGTCAATTCTGGAAAAATAGCTAGCTGGAGTAGTTAAACTCTGAATTGACCCAAACAAAAACAGGTTATTATCCGCAATGAGATTTCACCTAAGGCAAAGTTGCCAGAAATTAAATCTGAAAAGATTAAAACCTGAAAACTCCGAAAAACATAGAAAAACACTTAACACTCTCGCGACAAATGCGAACTTCTAGATGCACAGACATATTCACTGGTCTAATCACATAATGCAAATGAGTTCGGATTTACTAATCACCGAAAGTTTTTGATCTAAACAATAACAATAAGGGTACGTCGACCATATAGGAACGACATGGGTAAATATGAATAGCTGAATCACTAACTCCATGTGCCACTGCCAGGGATATAATTCCTGCACACTAAAACACACGATCAAGTGCAATGGTAAATAATATCATAGCCGAAGCAACATGTATTAAAATACCTATTTAATCCATTTACATCACTCACATTCGCAGAAAGCGTAAAGATACAAGAATGAAGTAAATAACCATAGCATAGAATCCATCTCATAACATAGTCAAAAAATAGGTCCAATACATCATATAATCAGATAATCAGTTATCATAGATCTACTGTCATCTCAAAATAACATCAACATGCAAATATGATAAATTGAACAGCATAGCAACAAAGCATCTATGGTATGGAAATCAAAGTATAACATTCGACCCTCAGGTCATCACAAGGTACAAATATCAAAACAGTATCAAGTATCTCTCAAACCAAAAATAGACAAGGTACAGACTGCAATCACGAGAGGCACTACATCCTCCCCCACTAGCATAGGCTTACTCCTGGAAGCCAGCAAAAAGGTAGGGGTACAATCCCCTCAATCGTGTAGCGTCTTCCCAAGTCGCAGAGGTCTCATCGCTCGGGTCCCATTGGACCCTTACCTTCTATATGTCCCGACCTCGCAAGGTCAGCCTTCGCTGCTGAAGGATATGAATGGGCTCCAAAGTAAGCTACCCGTCCGCTACCTGCAAAGCATCCCAATCAAGAACATGGGTCACATGAGGGATATACTGCCGCAAAACAAAAACATGGAAAACATCATGTATGCGTGATAGGCTAGGTGGCAACGCTAGACGATAAGCAACAGGACCAGTCCTCTCGAGGATCTCAAATGGTCCGACAAAATGTGGTGCCAACTTAGAGCCTTTCCCATAATGGATGGGGCTCTTCCTCGGCCGCACTCTCAAAAACACCCTGTCACCAACAGAAAAGTGACGATCCAACCTATGGGCATCTGCATACTTCTTCTGCCTATCTTGAGCAGAAACAAAATGCTCTTTAATATGAACAACTTGCTGCTCCATATCCTGAAGCATCTCTGGACCCAAAAGAACTTGGTCCTCTAAACGATCCCAACTCAAAGGTGTACGGCATGGTCTACCGTACAAGGCCTGAAAAGGTGACATGCCAAGAGAACTATGATACCCATTGTTGTATGCAAACTCAACCAGGTACAAATAGTCCTCCCACTTCACCTGCCTATCCATAACATACATGCAAAGTATATCCTCCAGAACCTAATTTACTCTCTCAGTTTGACCATCGGTCTCTGGGTGATAGGCTGAACTGAAATTGAGATGAGCACCCAATGCATGCTGTAGAGACGTCCATATTGCAGAAGTAAACACTAGATCTCTATCTGAAATGATACAACGAGGGATCCCATGCAAACGAACAATATCCACCATGAAAACATGCGCTACGGAAGAAGCAGTGTAGGATGCTCTCATGGGTGAAAAATGTGCTACCTTGGACAACTTGTCCACTATCACCATGATACAATCATGTCTTCGTGATGACATAGGCAACCCTGTGATAAAATCAATAGATATCGTATCCCACTTCCACTCTGGAATGGTATGTGGCTGCAAAAGACCCGCCGGATGCTGATGCTCTGCCTTCACTCTCTGGTACTCAAGACATCGAGCAACAAAATCAGCAACATCACGTCTCATCCCTACCTAGAAGTACAGCTGTTTGAGATCACCATGCATCTTCTTGACTCCAGGAAGTGCAGAATATGGTGCACGATGCGCTTCTGACAAAACTAAGGTACGAAGATCACTTGACAAGGGTACATAAATATGTCCTGAGTGTTGCAATAGTCCATTGAACTCAAGCATATAACCTGAAAATATCCCCTCAAGGGTATGTCCAGACTCGATCTCCGCCCTCACCTCCTGATACCAAGTGTCACTAGGAAAAGCCTCCAAAATACGACTTCACAAATCCACTCCCAATGACATCACTGATACCTCATGTCGCCTCCTGCTCAAGGCATCTGCGACAACATTCTCCTTCCCTTTGATGTAATGAACATCAAAGTCATACTCGCACAAGAACTCCATCCAACGACGCTATCATGCATTCAAGTTTGGTTGAGTAAAGATATACTGCAAGCTCCTATGATCACTATGCAACTCAAACCTGTGTCCCAAAAGAAAATGTCTCCAACGGACAAGGGCATGCACTACAGCCGTGAGTTCCAAATCATGAGTGGGGTAGTTAAGCTCATGGTCTTTGAGTTTTCTAGACTAAAAAGCAATCACTCGACCATCCTGCATTAACACCGCACCCACACCTTCCAACGAAGCATCTGTGCAAACCATGAAATCACCTACAGGATTAGGCACTGCAAGGATTGGTGCACTGGTCAAATACTCCTTAAGAGCAACAAATGCTGCCTCACACTGGTCTGACCAAACAAACTTCTTCCCTTTGCGCTGAAGAGAAGTGATGGGATGAGCTACTCGTGAGAAATCCTTCACGAAGTGACGGTAGTAACTCGCCAGTCCCATAAAACTACAAACTTCTAAGACATTAGTGGGTACCGGCCAATCCATGATAGCATGAATCTTCTCCGGATCCATAGCAATTCCATCACCAGTGATGATATGTCCCAAATACTTCACCTCTGACTGGAAGAACCCACATTTACTCAGGTTTCCACACAGCTGATGGTCTCTCAAGCACTGCAATACCTGACATAAATGGACTTCGTGCTCCTCCACAGTCTTCGAGTAGATCAATATGTCATCCAAAAACACAATGACACACTGATCGAGGTACATGCGAAATACCCCATTCATCAAACTCATGAACACTGATGGTGCATTGGTCAACCCAAAAGGTACAACTGTGAACTCATAATGCCCATATCATGTACGAAATGTCATTTGATGAATATCAGCCTCTTGGATACGAAGCTAATGGTATCCCGACTTTAGATCAATCTTTGAGAACACTCGTGCTCCCTTCATCTAATCAAACAAGTCATCTATCCTTAGCAAAGGATAACGGTTCTTCACCGTCACCTTATTCAACTGCCGATAGTAAATGCAAAAACGCAAAGATCCATCCTTCTTCTTCATTCGATGATCACCCACTCCTTCGTGCGTATGCTGATGTGTTTCCTAATGAGATTCCAGGTATGCCACCGCAGTGTGACATTGATTTTCGGATCGATCTTGTACCAGGAGCAGAACCTATTTCATGAGCTCCTTATCGCATGACTACTCAGGAGTTGAGTGAGCTCAAATTGCAGTTGGAGGAATTATTGGACAAGGGCCATATTCGTCCTAGTGTATCCCCGTGGGGTGCACGGGGGATGGCTAGGGCCCACGATGGTCCTATGACGCCATTGACAGTTGGGAGGAACCGCGTACCTAGTTTGGTTAATTGGTTTATTGCTTTTATATTTATGCTTAAATGTAAGAGGTTATGTTCATGTTCATTGCGATGTTATTTCAGTTGTCGTGATGTTTCCTTTCTGTACTTTCCCTTCTTTGTTTGATAGATGGTTAGATCTCGTTTTCTGTTACTCAATTTTGGTTCGAGTGTTTTGGCCTCGAGATGTGGATCCGATACTCCCCGGTGTGGAGGTTCTTTTGTCATTTTATTCCCATTTTTGAGTTTTTGTAAGTGTTTTTATTTTCTATGGGCGATATTTGTTCAGCATTGTGCGACACTGATAAAGTATTGCATGCCCATAGAAATAATGTCGCACGCAATACTGAAGAAGTGTCGTATGACACTGGAAGAGTTTCGCACGGCTTTATGAGAAATGTTGCGTGATACTTTTCCAGTATCACACACCTTCTTGAGAAGTGTCGCACGCAATAAGGGAGAAGTGTCGCCCTCCCTTAGTGAAAAGTGTCGCACGCCTTTTGGCAAAAACCTGCATGTGCCAATAGCGGGCACTTTTTGTAGTGTTCTGATCTTTTTGAGAGTTGATCTGGATACCCTTTTGGGCGTTCTTCAAGCCTATGTTGTTGCATTTTGAATGTAGGAAGTTTCTTTTAAAATTCAATTTTTGGGTTTCTGTTGTAGTCCTTTGGGGTTTAAAATATATCGTTTAAGTATAAGTTCCTTATACTTAAGATATATTTTAATATATGTGACGATTCATTTGAGATGGGTTTCAGACCTCTACGAGCTAAGGCGTAGATTCTAGGAAAAATCAGGGCTTCAGAAATTCAGACTTAGCCAAATTTCAGGGCTTCAGGATTTCAGACTTAGCCAGTTTCCAAGAGTCAGCATATGTCCTTCAGCTTGGTAGCCTCTTGTGGTTTTCATGATTGTGTTCTAGTTGGTAGTGGCGTTTGGAGATCCGTTGGTGCTTGGTTATCTTTCAGTCTTTCGTTGCGATCTTTTGGTTTGTGTAGGTTGTATCATGTACACTTACACTTGTTTAAAAAAAAAAAAAAGTTTTCTGACTTGTTTTTCATCCTTGCTTCCAAGGATCTCCGGGCGGGGCATTACATCCCAAGCCACTGATTAGATCATCGGTGCTGTCGTGACAGGGACATCACTACTAACATGCTACAATATAATTAATGAAGTCTAACATGCTAATAGTAACATAAGATAACCCTGTAATCAGATAACGTCATCTACTATATGCTAAACATCATAACAAGGAATGCGTAAAACCAACATCATGTAAACATGGAACACAACATCCCAATGAAAGCATAAATCACTAGAAAGCATACTCTGCAAATCGAAGTACCAAGTGACACATCGGCAACGATCATGCTAGAACAATAGATCGTCTCTATACACCAGTCCCTAGCAGTGGTGAAGGTAGCTATGCCTCCCAACCACGTGGCACCCATAGGTCCACACCCACCGTGCTGATGGAGATAATGATCCAACCACACACACACAAAACAACAACCATGGCTAACACACACGCCAAGCAGTATGATGACTGAATCCAAGACATAGACAATGCATAAACTACAGGTCCTGGTCAAACACCTCAATGGGCTTACTATGTAGGGACTAACATCATGGAGAGTTGCTTGGCATCAAAAGGCCCAAGCTAGGACTTGCGCAGATTCAACATCCCTCAATGGAAAGGCTCTTGCACCCCAAATATTTTATTATCTTTAAGATTATTACCACCCAATATTTATTTAATTTTTACTTAATTAAAGCTTCCTTCGCCAACCCTCTGGGCACAATGATCACCAGGCTGCGAGGTAGAAGCCCCCTCCATATGCTACCCTACCCTACCCATGCTCATCCAACGATGAGTGCCCGTAGGCATGCAAACTCCCAACCCAACCCCAATGATCACAACTTTCGGAAGTACCACGGAAGATCGAGCCCCGCAGGTCACTCGACAATGTACCTGTGTGTGGCGCACCACCATCACAGAGATCATACACAAGGACAGGATGAGAATGCAAACAGAAGTCAATCAACCGAACCAAAATCGGGATGACGGATACTACACGCATCCCAATGCAACAAAAGATGCAAAAGTGTTCTGACTGGTATCCAAACGGATCATCCAGGTCCGCGAACCACAATGTGCCAAGAAAACTCAAGAAAATAGGGTGGCACGTAAAACGAGGTAAAAACCTCAAATTTTAGAAAAATTTCAAAATTAAAACCCATTTGGCCTTTGGGTTCAAAAACCCCAAAAATTCAAAAATAATTGAAAACGGACACCGTATGCAAAAACGGCCAGCATAACGGCCCAAAAACCCAAACCCCCATTTCAAAAACAGGGAAAATGTTCATACCCGACCAACTGGGCAGAACCAACAAACAGAAACAGAGGGGAACACTAGTTCTCATCCTCCTAACATACAGCTACAAGAAACGGAAGCAAAAACGGAGTAAAACCAATAAAACGGGAAGGCCCTACCTGATGGAAAAAGGGGCAGAAATCGAAACCCGCACAATAAAATAATCAGTCTGCCAAAATTGCTGAAACTGATGGCAAGGCAAGAACTCCTTGAGCTGAATCCAACGAAACCAACCTCGCAAAGATCCCATGCTCACAGCTCCCAGAACGAACAAAACAAGAATCCTACAGAAGAGGATTTCCAAATTGCTCTCCAAATTTCCATTTTCAAATTGTGAGAAGTGATTTATGAAATCACTTTTCCAATACTTATTCACTTTTTGGGTGAATAGTCGATTCTAGAAAAATAGCTAGCTGGAGTAGTTAAACTCTGAATTGACCCAAACAAAAATAGGTTATTATCCGCAACGAGATTTCACCTAAGGCAAAGTTGCCAGAAATTAAATCTGAAAAGATTAAAACCTGAAAACTCCAAAAAACATAGAAAAACACTTAACACTCTTGCAAAAAATGCGAACTTCTAGATGCACAGACATATTCACTGGTCTAATCACATAATGCAAATGAGTTCGGATTTACTAATCACCAAAATGTTTTGATCTAAACAATAACAATAAGGGTACGTCGACCAAATAGGAATGACATGGGTAAATATGAATAGCTGAATCACTAACTCCATGTGCCACTACCAGGGATATAATTCCTGCACACTAAAACACACGATCAAGTGCAATGGAAAATAATATCATAGCCGAAGCAACATGTATTAAAATACCTATTTAATCCATTTACATCACTCACATTCGCAGAAAGCGTAAAGATACAAGAATGAAGTAAATAACCATAGCATAGAATCCATCTCATAACATAGTCAACAAATAGGTCCAATACATCATATAATCAGATAATTAGTTATCATAGATCTACTGTCATCTCAAAATAACATCAACATGCAAATATGATAAACTGAACAACATAGCAACAAAGCATCGATGGTACGAAAATCAAAGTATAACATTCGACCCTCAGGTCGTCACAAGGTACAAATATCAAAAGAGTATCAAGTATCTCTCGAACCAAGAATAGACAAGGTACAGACTGCAATCACGAGAGGCACTACAACTAATGCTAGAGTATAACTTATCATCCAAAACATTGCTGATAATCACAAAAAAAATTGAGTCTTAGAGTACTGTAGATTAACATAATTCAGTTTAAACATAACAATATTAAAACTATGTCCCAAAATTACAAGCAGGAGCACAATAACCTACACAAAAGCTAAAATGAACAAAAAAAACATAAATGAAAAGAGCATAGAAAACCCAAGGCTAAGAAAGCTATGTCTTATTTATATTCTCCCGATCCTAGACCAAGCACCTAAGATCTTTAGTCCAATTGTAAACATTCTCTATGCTTTTCATTTTCACCCAAAATTGTTCTTCTACAATCCATGTTTTTAAGTTTTCTATGTCTAGTTTAATAGTACCAAATATATCCATCTGCATCATCTCTTTCTGGAACCTGCATAAAGTGGAGATGGACATACCCATTTCAATGCCAATGATGACATTATCAAACTTGTTGTTTAAAGACACCACTTTTTCATTACGGGCCTTAATCTGATCTTCCAGCTCCATTTTTATCTTTTCAACCTTTCCTTCCTCATTAGTGGAAATAATTTTTGCGATTTTAATTTTTTCCTCAGTAGGTTTTTCTACATTGGTGATCTCAACATTAGGCCCTTAAACAACCTCAATATGGGCTTTTTGAGGATCCTTCTCAACCTCATCCGAGTCTTTCCCAACAACATTAGCTTTCAATTCTTCCTCAATGACACTATTCTTAGCTTTCTTAGGCATTTCTTTAACCTTAGTATCATAGATGTTCTCATTTCTATCTTGGTTTTCCTCTCTATTTTTATAAATTTTTGTTATGTCACTTAAAATGTGGTCTATACTACTCCAATGAAAGATAGATTGGTCTTTATGAATCAAAATTTATCACAAAAATTGTTATTATAACTCTGGCATATTCAAAAAATCATACCTATGTGGGAAAGACCACCAATTAACATAAAAAAACTCAACATGTCTAATTTGGTGGGTACACAATACTAATAAACATTTTCCTATTTAAAAGACATACAAATTTGTGTGTATGTGTCTTATATATTTAATAATATAAATGTTAAACTTAATATCAAAAAAGAAAATATACAAAGAAGAGAAGGAGAAGAAGAAGAAGAAATGGAACTACAAGGACAAGAAGGAAAAGGGGAAAAAAATATTAAAAAGACCAAGAAGAAGAGGAAGAAAAGGAGGAGAAGAATAACTGGATATGCTTCTATCAATCTTACTTAAAAATATGATTAATTTCATATGATTAAGTTGATAAAACTTAATAAAAAACTAGAGTTATAACTACTAATGCTAGAGTATAACTTATCAGCCAAAATGTTGCTGATGATCACAAAAAAAATTGAGTCTTAGAGTACTGTAGATTAATGTAATTCAATTTAAACATAACAATATTAAAACTGTGTCCCAAAATTACAAGTAGGAGCACAATAACCTACACAAAAGCTAAAGAGAACAAACAAAACATAAAAGAAAAAAGCATAGGAAACCCAAGGCTGAGAAAGCTATGTCTTCTTTATATTCTCCCAATCATAGACCAAGTACCTAAGATCTTTAGTCCAATTGTAAACATTCTCTACGCTTTTCATTTTCACCCAAAATTGTTCTTCTACAATCCATATTTTTAAGTTTTCTATGTCCAATTTAATAGTACCAAATATATCCATCTACATCATCTCTTTCTAGACCCTACATAAATTGGAGATGGACATACTCATTTCAATGCCAATGATGACATTATCAAACTTGTTGTTCAAAGACACCACTTTTTCATTAAGGGCCTTAATCTGATCTTCCAGCTCCATTTTTATCTTTTCAACCTTTCGTTCCTCATTAGTGGAAATAATCTTTGGGGTTTTAATTTGTTCCTTAGTAGGTTTTTCTTCATTGGCAATCTCAACATTAGGCCCTTAAACAACCTCAATATGGGATTTTTGAGGATCCTTCTCAACCTCACCTAAGTCTTTCCCATCAACATTAGCTTTCAATTCTTCCTCAATGACACTATTCTTAGCTTTCTTAGGCATTTCTTTGACCTTAGTATCATAGATGTCCTCATTTCTATCTTGGTTTTCCTCTCTATTTTTATAAATTTTCTTATGTCACTAAAAATGTGGTCTATACTACTCCAATGACATAATGCCCAATTTGAAGACAAATTGGTCTTTATGAATCAAAGATTACCACAAAAGTTGTAATTATAACTCTGGCATATTCAAAAAATCATACCTATGTGGGAAAGACCACCAATTAACATAAAAAAACTCAACATGTCTAATTTGGTGGGTACACAATACTAATAAACATTTTCCTATTTAAAAGACATACAAATTTGTGTGTATGTGTCTTATATACTTAATAATATAAATGTTAAACTTAATATTGGAAAAGAAAATATACAAAGAAGAGAAGGAGAAGAAGAAGAATTGGAACTACAAGGACAAGAAGGAAAAGGGGAAAAAAAGATGAAAAGGACCAAGAAGAAGAGGAAGAAAAGGAGGAGAAGAATATCTAGATATGCTTCTGTCAATCTTACTTAAAAATATGATTAATTTCATATGAATAAGTTGATAAAAGGATGAGAGAGAGGGAGTGGAGAGAGAGTAGGAAAGAAGGGGAGAGACTGAGAGACAAGGGAAGAGGATGGATGGAGGTGAGAGAGAGAGACAGAGGTCATATGATTAAGTCAACAGAAGGATTAGAGATCACTTCAAGATTAGGAGATAAAAACACATTATCAAAATTGGTTAAAACCTTGCATTTCTTGATGCAAATATTAATTTTGCTAAATTGCACTCTATTGAGATAATAAACTACAATCCATTTCATGCTATTCATTATCAAGTTCTAGTGACCAGGTTAGTGGTGTAGTTACTAGTCAATATATTCTATGTATAAACTTATAAGATTTTAGAAGTATGAGAGAGTAGTCACACTAGATCTCTATACATACTTAACTATTCCAAAAATCTCGCTTTCTTTTCCATTTAGTGTACTCCATCTCATCACTCCCCCTAACCAGTAGTTTATGTATCTACATGAACTTGTTTTAGGCCACCACTTCTCCAAGCCAAATCTTGACCATCCTTCCAAACTTTGTCAATCATTTGGGATGAAATAGAAGTTTGACAATTTCTAGAAGGAAATTAGTTGTTTTATAATTATTAAGAAAATAGTAATTTGTTGTCCTATGTCTTATAGAAAGTTCCATATATTGGGAGTTCTTCTTATAGTAAGTCCGCTATAGGGTACCATGTGTTGATTCTTTTGAGCTGAAAACAAAGTGCAGAAGAAAATAGAATAAAAACAAGAGCTCTGGAAGCTATAGTCCCACCTAGTGCAATATATAAATTTATATAGATAAAGTGGAAGTAAAAAATAAAAAAATATAAATAGAGAGTAAAAGTTAAAAAGATACAAAGATGAAAAATTACCAATTTTTTAAAAAATGTATAAATTTATATAAAAATATTTAAATAAAGAATTGAATTTAATAGTTATTATTTATATTTGAAAATTTATCATTTAAAAAAAAATAGAAAATTAGTGAATCTTTGATTAGTTTATATCCAAAATTTATTAAAGATAAAATTTATTCAAACCTAAATAATAATCTATAAAATTAATAACAAGTATTTTACATTTAGTTGGCAATTACACTATGATTATAGATACTACAAATTATACATCAATTTTTTTTTTTTTAAAGCAAAAATCTAGAATATTTACTATTAGAATACTAATTAATGGAGCCTACTAAGATTACAAAATACATTAAAAGCATACAAGTATAACATTTAATGAAAAAAATAAAGTGGAGAAGATTACACTATTATCCATTTGCAATTCTAAATGACATCGTTCCCACATGTCACAATATCATTTTTACTTGAATTTCTTTGAAGAAAAATGAAAAGACTTCCAACAAAAATGGATATAGCCAATAGAATAACGAAAAAATCACATTTAAAATCTTCATTTAATATGAAATTTTAGGCTTACCATAGTATAAAGGTTAAATTTTGAAAATTGTACAACTAATAGTTGATTGAAAACTATAGTCTCCAACTATAAATAGGTAGGACTAATAAGAACATAATAACAAAGCACAAAAATACAAAGACACAAAAAATAATAAATTTTATCATGGTTCACCTATAAATAGGCTATGTTCACTCTCAACCTTGGATTCTTGTTCTTTATTGACTTATCATAATATAATATGACCACCATAAGAATGGCTGTATGCATGTCAATATACATAAATAGTCTTCAATACATGAATATGTGGAAGACCAAGAGTTTACTACCGTTACTAATTCCTAGTAGAATACTAACATGAAATTATTGACATTACATGTTAGTTACAATATTCTCTAATCACACTAACTATTACCAGAGTGACTGGCCAACAATCTCTCACCTAAAAACCAATTGTTAGTTTGTGGTGACTGATCAAGAAAGTATTGTACATACTTTATAAATTCTTTGGGGTTTGGGGCATCAGCCTGAAATTTTTTTTGGGTTGTGGCCAATGTTGTGGCTGACATATGGCTAACATTTTGTAACCCTAAAGTGGCATAACATACTTGTATAAAAGGGCTTAGGATTAGGTATTTTCATTAAGTTGTGATGTGAAATTGGTTCTTGCAGCAGTATTGTGTTGTAAGGGATTACATATTGTAATCAGGTTGTAATCACTAGATTTTAATAAGATCACACTTGCTATTTGGTGGATGTAGCCTACGGATTGGGTGAACCATGTTAAATCTTGGTGCCTTGTGTTCTTTTCTATGTGATCTGTAATGCCCCGCCAAGGGATCCAAAGAATTAACCTAGAATTTCACTAAGTTTGGTAACATTTTTTTTTTTTTTTTTTAAATAACATGAAATTAAATACCACATATATCTTGTACATAATAATGGAAGCAATAGCAATGTCCATCTAAAAGTAAACATAACATACATAACCGATTTCATTCTTTAAGAATCCCTTAACGTTGAGTCACATCTAAATTAACTAACATACATGAATCCATCTAGTACAACATCCACCTGAAATAATAATGATAAGTCCAATGTTCATACATTACATTTCCAAATGCTCAATCATCCACTGTACATGTCACAGGGTATGAAGGCTTAAAAGAATATACATATGTGAAATAAGGTACATCATCCTATTATAATCCATGATACATCAAAGACAATCACATGATACACATGATACATCATCATAGAATACATATACATCCATCATAAGATCAAACATAACTAACTAAGTGCACGGTTCCTGCCAACCGTTAATAGCATCATTAGACCATCGTGGGCCCTAGCCATCCCTCCGTGCGTAACATCCCAAATCACCGAAGAGATCATCAGTATTAACATATTAGGAATGTCACTCCTAACATATACAACATCATATGTAGAAAGTAATCTAACATGCAAATATAAGCATAAGATAACATCATCTAACATATGCTAATCATCAATGAAAGGATACATATCCACCATCACGAGGACGAATCAGCCACGATGTCTCAATGAATCTCAAATGATAAGAGTGGAAAATAGACTACCACCCGACCGCATGGTACCTAAATGGTCCACTCCCACTGTGCTGAGGAGATAATCTCAAGTCCCAAACAGGTTATCAAAATCACATAGCATAAATCCCTATAATCCAAGAATCCTAAAAGTATGCTAAACTCAAAGGTTCCAATCAAAAAACTGACATCTAATCCTAGAGGCACACAATGACATGTAGGAACCTACTATGCAAGCGGGAAAGTGTCATCGCATTTATCATGTACAAGTTACCCTGGCAGTTAGCTAAACTCCACGGGTCCATACTGATCTCATGCGGCCACTAGTATCCTCTCATACTGACAAGGCATACTATGGAATGTAAGGTCACAACCATGCGTTCTCACTACTCCCATCCTAGCCTATACAAGCACTCAAGGCATGGATGAGAACCAAAAACCTTATCTTTTTAGGTTCATTTAGTTAGTATTAGGTGTGAATGTTATCACTTATTAATCCAACTTACAATGAGTTACCCTGGCAGCCTCTTAGGGCCCGGGTCCCCATTGCAACCCACTTCCCGTCACTACATGCAGATATCCTACCCTTACGCTCATGCAATTATAAATCTCAAAATCACAAAAATAATCCATAATAAAATCATCAAATAAAAGCATCAAATCTCCATGAGCAAACATCCATAGAAAATCATGACCAAAACAGCTCTCTATTGGCAACTGAAGCATCACTGATAATCAGAAGTATCCAATGGTTCTCAATTACCAACAATATATCTCAAACACACTGATCGAAGACTCCAAAAATGGTTGAGTCAAACATGTCACAACATGACATCATCAAGAATAAATCCACATTTCAGTCCCATCATGGCGACTAGAAAATAACCAAGGATAACTGATCGATGGCCAAAAATAATGGTTAAGTCTCATAAATAAGAATCTCAACTATAACAATCAGTATTCACATCTAATACACAGAGCATTCCATCACATAACCATGGTTGGGATATAAAGATCAAGATTAAAACATCATCATGGCATCACAATCACATAACCCCCAAGCCTCTGGTAGACATCCTATACTGGTCAACACTAGTCAACCCAAAACCAAAAATAATAGCATAAGGAATACACAATGTAAACACATGTTTTGGTTTTGCTATGTTTTTGAATTTTAAAAGTCTCAGTTTACATTTTTCCAAATTATATCAAGTGGAGAAATTTCATGTTTTTTCCTAACCCAAGTATTCGTTTGATAGATAAAAGTTTCTCCATCAAACTCAATTTTCTAATTGATTTATATGACATTGTTTGAAAATTGACATTCTCAATGAATCAAAAACTTCGATTATATATCCTAATAATTAATCTTAATTAAAAAAAAAACTAAGTTTAAGTAAATTAATTGTTAATATCTCTTCATAATTGACAAGCTTAATAGCAATATTTTAATCATTAAAAGAGTGATCCATTAATTGAGAACTTTATAATAATCATTTATAGTTAATAATATATATATACATATATATATATATATATATATATATACATAAATATACATCTATACATATAAAAAAATAACATTTTATAAAACAAAATATAATAATCAAACCGCAATTCGCAATTCGCAAATCGCAAATCGCAAAATTGCACCACAACCTTGGAATTCAATTCATATATATCTATATCACTGCACAGAGGAGGTACCATGCGGGCCTATTGTCGCAGGCCTGCGGTAGCAGTGTCGTCGGCCTCTGCCGCATATACGTAGTGGGGTGGGGGTACGGGCTCGGCCCTCCCCACCTGCCTCAATTTGCATTAAATTTTTTTTTTTTAATAAAAAAATCGCTTATGCGATTTCCATTCGCAAGTATGCAATTTGATTTTTAAATAAAGTTCAACGTATTTCAAAGAACGTTTTCGATTAATGATATTCATTTTTTTTAATTAAATATATATATTATATATACATATGTATGTATATATATATATATATATGTATATGTATATATATATGTATATATATATATATATGTATATATATATATGTGTGTGTGTATATATATACTTGCAGAATTTAAAAAAAACATCACAACATATAATAATGTATACATATTTATATATATAATTGCACATATATATATCTGTGTGTGTGTGTGTGTGTGTGTGTGTGTGTGTGTGCAGATTAAAAAATATAAACATGTATATACATGGTTTATTTAGAAATTCTAATTTTCAGAAATTTCCTATAAACTTTGATCTCAAATTTATCCAATAACAATCTAATGGGTTTGGCTATGAATTAACCCTAGCCCCGTTTTCTCTTTTTTTTTTAAATCCATGCATATAAAATTCTCAAATAAATTTAATTGCCCAAATTCAAAATGCATACAATAAAAATATGAAATTCCTCAGAAGACATATGGAAGACACGAAGAAGATAGGAATGCATGATGCGGAAATAGCATAAAAAAAATCACAAGAATCTACCCGAATTCTGATGCTAATTCGCTTTTCCTCAGAAAACCCGTAGAGCAAGCTCCCTTCTTCAAAGTTCTTGAGTCCTCCAATGCTTCAATTGCTCTCCACGCTCTCTCCCTAAGCTTTTATGAATGCCTGAATATAAAGAGCTCTCAAGAAACCTTTGGAATACTTCTTGAAACTGCTGAAAGGTGTCACCAACTAAGCATGGGTCTTTTCCAACCTTTTTGATGAGTCATAGAATTGTAGACACCTTGTGCTTAATTGATGCACTAACCCCCGTGTTGTTGACACATGTTAATTCCCATGCAAGCTTCTAACTCCAATTTACTTTTTAAATAATTTCTATTTAAATTTTAGAATTTTCATTTTAATTTTTATAACTTTTATTATTATTATTTTTATTTATTACTTTATTATTATTTTATAATTATTATTAATTTTAATTTCTAGTTTTCTTTTATTTAATTCCTTTTCCCCAATAATTCACATTTAATTAATTACAATCAAAATATCAAAGATCATGATATTTTATTAATTTTCTCAAATAAATAATTTATTAATTAAATCTATTTGTTAAGACTTAATTAATGGAAAATTCACCATAGACCTCCAAGATAAAATATGAAAACCCATCATAGAACAAATCATACAAAATAAATCTAAAGGGTTAAAAATCATGAAATATGTCATCCGACACATTCGGTGGGTATTCAACTTTGATACGTGTCCTAACTCACTAGGACAAATGGTTTTTAGGTTTGGGATTTGGACTTGAGAATTTATCTCCCTTCTCTTATCATTGAGATAGTATAATAGGGTATTCTCATCTTGGCAATTCAGGGAAGTCGAAACCCGGTACCTGCAACTTGCAGAAAAACCATGCATGTACATACAATATATAATGCTAAGTTAAACAGACAATGGCAGGAAGTGGTGCATCATGTAGATCCTGACTAAGCAGGTGACTACAACTCCCTTCCTTAAGCACATCAGAAATGTCATACAATAAGAAAACATGCACACCATACACATGCAAGTATGGGGTAAGTAACCATAATAAAACATATGAGATAATAAACCATCTAACTAATCATCATTAATAACTGAAAACAATGAAATGATCATCATACATACATGAAATTAAAGTCTAAATGATCTTATCATATATCAACTGAATCCCTATCATAATATCAGATAGTGTCAAAACAACACCACTAAACCATCAACATAAAACTAATCTACATAGTCTGATAATAATAGCAACAATAAGTCTAGAAAAGATGTGAACAAGGGTAGGCACTACATGATCTATTATTTTTTATTATTGTTCATATTTGCATGTAATTGTTATTTTATGTTCATGGTTTAATCCTAACAAGTGGTATCAAAACAAGGTTGTTTTTTAGTTATCCTTTGTAGGAAAGTCTCATAGTTGAGTGGGAGTGATGGTAGATGAGGGTAACCTGAGGGTTGACAGGTTTAATGGAAAAAACTTTTAGTTATGGAAGATGCAAATGGAAGAATATCTTTATTAGGACTTATGGAAGCCATTAGAAGGCAAATCCAAGAATCAGGGATCTATGTGAAATGATGAATGGGATCTTTTCAATAGAAAGGCACTTGGAAGCATTCAATTATGCCTGACACCATCGGTGGCATTTGATATTAAAAAAGTGAAGACAATAGAAGAGTTGATAAAAACCCTAGTGACACTATATGAAAAACCCTCCACTTCAAATAAGGTATTTATCATGAAGCATTTATTTAATATGAAAATGGCAGAAGGTGGGTCTATTGTAGATCATTTAAATAAGTTTAATACTATTACTAGTCAGTTATCTTCTGTGGGTATCAATTTTGATGAATAAATTAGGGCTCTCTTGATTTTTTGTTCTTTCCCTAAAAGCTGGAATGGCTTGGTAATTGATGTGAGTAATTTTGTTCCTGGATCTAGTACCCTAAAATGTGAAGATGTGATTGGTGTTGTTTTGAGTGAGGAAATTTGTAGGAAATCCTCAAGTGGATCTACATTAGGAAGTGGTTTGAATGCACAAAGTAGGGGCAAAATGACTTAAAGAGGAAATAATTTTGGAAATCGTGGGAAATCAAGACGAAATTCAAAGGGGAGGAGGTCTCAATCAAGAGGACCGAATGACTACTGGTCCTATGGGAAACTAGGGAACAAAAAGAAAGATTGTTGGAATCAAAAAAAAAATGAAGGATATAAACCAGATGAAGACAAGCAGGAAAATGTGGTAAGTAACAAATCCGAAGAGGATGCTTTGCTTTTGTCTTTAGAAAGTGTTGATGACTCATGGGTTTTAGATTATGGTGCTTCATTTCATGCTACACCTCATAGAGGTCATTTTATTGATTATGTCCAAGGGGATTTTGCACTTGTTTATTTGGGGGATAATGAACCCTATAGGATTGTTGGAAAGGTAAAAATTATGATTAAGTTGCAGAATGGGAATCATTGGCTACTACACGAGGTAAGACATGTTCCAAGACTAAGTAGGAATTTAATTTCAATAGGGCAACTTGGTTATGAGGATTGTGTAGTTACTTTAAATGATAAAAATTGGAAGGTTTCAAAAGGTTCCCTTGTAGTAGAAAAAGGTGTGAAAGTAGGAACCTTATATCTTTGTACAGGTCATATTGTTCCTTCTACTTTAATTGTTTTAGAGAAAAATGAATGTTCAGGAATAGTTGTTGCAGTTGAGCAGGGAGAACAAATAGTTGTTGTAAATTCTAATACAACATTGTGGCACAACAGACTTGGGCACATGAGTGAGAAAGGTATGAAAGTACTTCATTCAAAGAAATTTTTTCCAAGTCCAAAATGTGTTAATATGGATTTCTATGAAAGTTGTGTGTATGGAAAATAAAAGAGAGTAAGTTTTGTGAAGATTGGGAAGGAAAACAAAAAGAAGAAATTAGAGCTTGTGCATACCGATGTATGGGGACTGGTTTAGGTATCTTCCCTTGGTGGCTTTCATTATTATGTTACATTTATTGATGACACAACTAGAAAAGTATGGGTTTATTTCCTTAGACAAAAATTTGATGTATTTCAAACTAATAAGAAATGGAAATGCTTGGTTGAAAATGAGATTGGTAAGAAATTTAAATGTCTCAGATTTTACAATGGTGGTGAGTATTGTAGCCATGAATTTGAAGATTATTGCTCCACTAATGGTATTCATAGATAGAAATATTTTCCAAGGAATCCACAGGAAAATGGAGTGGCTGAACACATGAACAAGACTATAATGGAGCATGCAAGGAGTATGAGGTTGCATGTTGGTTTGCCCTTATACATGTGGGAAAAGGTTGTCAATACTAATGTATATTTGATTAATAGAGGTCCCTCTATTCCTTTGGGTTGTGGTATTCCAGATGAAGCATGGACTAGTAAGAAGGTGAGTTATTCTTTTCTCAAAACCTTCGATTGTGAAGCTTTTGCTCACATAGATTCTAAAAATAGAACTAAGCTGGAAGCTAAGTCAAAGAAATGTGTACTTTTTGGATATGACATTAATGAATTTGATTATAGGCTTTGGGATTTTGAAAATCAAAAAATTTTAAGAAGTAGGGATGTCATATTCAATGAGAAAGTGTTGTAAAAAGATCTGTTGCAACAAGATGAGAAGAAATAATATGATTATGTAGCATTGGATGATACTCCAAAAGCTAATACTCCAGCCATTCCTCATAATATGCAACAACCACAACAACAAATAGCACACACACTGGTGAATGTTAGACAATCAACAAGGCACATTAGACCTCCATAAAGATTCTCTCCCTCCTTGTATTCTATTTTACTTACTGATGCTAGTGAACCTAAAAGTTATGATGAAGCTATGCAGGTGGATACTAAGATTTAGTGGGAGTTTGCAATGAAAGAAAAAATGGACTCTTTGCTGAAGAATAAGACATGGGATTTATGCAAGTTTCCTGTAGGTAAAAGAGCTTTTAAGAATAAGTGGGTTTATAGGTTAAAAGAAGAGGATGGAGGTAAGAAAAGATTTAAAGTCAGGTTAGTGGTAAAAGGACTTGCACATAAAAAAAGAATTGATTTTGATAAGATATTTTCTCCTATTGTTAAAATGACTTCTATTCATACTATTTTAAGTCTTGTGGCTATTGAAGATTTACATTTAGAGCAACTAGATCTTAAAATAGCCTTCCTTCATGGTGATTTGGATGAAGAAATATATATGGCTCAACCATAGGGTTTTGAGGTCAAAGGTACAGAGAACTTAGTGTGAAAATTGAAGAAAAGTTTATATGGCTTGAAGTAAGCACCTTGGTAATGGTATCAAAAATTTGATAGTTTTATGCATGAGCATGGATATAATAGGTGTCTTTCAGATTAATGTGTTTATTTTAAGAGGTTGGATGATGATAGCTACATTATTTTATGTTTATATTTTGATGATATGGTTGTAGCTAAGTCTAACATGGATCATATTAAGGGGCTGAAAAGCCAGTTAGCACATGCATTTGCTATGAAGGATTTGGGGACAACAAAAAAAATCCTTGGTATGAAGATTTGTAAAGATAGGAAGGACAGAACATTGATGCTATCTCAGGCTGATTATGTGGAGAAGGTGTTGCAAAATTTCTCTATGGAGAATGCTAAAGTTGTCAGCACACCTTTACCTAGTCATTTGAAGTTGACTATGGAGATGTGTCCCAAGACACACGAAGAGGAGGATAAGATGTCTAAGGTACCCTATGCTTCAGCTATAGGAAGTTTGATGTATGCTATGGTATGTACTAGGCCAGATATTGCACATGTAGTGGGAGTTGTTAGTAGGTATATGAGTCATCCAAGAATTGAGCATTAGAATGCAGTCAAATGGATTCTTAGATATTTGAGAGGCACATCTAAGAAGTGTTTACACTTTGGAGGCTCTACTATTGATTTACAGGGCTATGTTGACTCAGATTTGGCAGGAGATATTGATACCAGGCAGATTACTACAGGTTATGTCTTTACTATTGGTGGGGTAGTCATGAGCTAGGTTTCTAGGTTACAGAAGATTATTGCTCTATCCACTACAGAGGCAGCCAAGGAGATGATATGGCTTCAGTTCTTCTTGGAAGAATTGGGACATCCTCAGAAGGATAATTATTTGTTCATAGATAGTTAGAGTGCCATTCATCTTGAAAAGAATTCAACTCTGCATTCTAAGACCAAACACATATAGTTGTAGTACCATTTCATTCAATCAGTTTTGGAGGATGCACAGTTAAAGCTGGAGAGGATACATACAAATGACAATCCAATAGATATGTTGACAAAGGTACTAACAAGGGAGAAGCTAAACTCCTCTTCAGCTTCGGTTGGTCTTCTAGACTAAACATGAATAAAAGAATAGTAGAGTCTAGGGTGGTTTGATCCAATGGGAGCCCCATGTGGTAGCGGTATTGCTACAGGACCAATCTCCAAGTGGGAGATTGTTGTTTAGTGTGGAGCCTAATCAGTCCCTAAATCAGGCTTGTTGTTTGGTGGACATAGCCTAGGGATTGGGTGAACCATGTTAAATCTTGGTGTCTTGTGTTCTTTTCTGTGTGATCTATTATTTTCTATTATTGGTCATATTTACATGTAATTGTTATTTTCTATATGTGGTTTAATCCTAACACCAATCACTGAAAAAGAAAAAGAACATAGATATCCCAATCATCTAATTCATCAATCATATAAGTAATATCAAATTTTAAGATTTAAGCCTCTCCAAATTTTTTTCAACTTTGCAAGTTAGAATCAAAGAGACTTGCTTCATAATTTTTTTCAATGTCCTGCCTCTTACCCTGGAAGCTACTTTCCACTCTCTTCATCTTCTTATAGTCTAGTGATTTCTCTATTTATAACATTTAAAATTATTCTCACATCCTTTATATCTAATCTTTCCACTTGAAAAAACTCCTCCAAAAAAAACTAACAATTAGAAACTCAACTTCCTTTATACATTTGAACTCTGTTATTGCACTCAAAAAGGTTCTTTCACTACTACTAGTCACTATAATGTTCCATCCACAAAGAAAACATTAAGTGTAGATGGTTTTCATAGGAAAAATAGTTTTCTATAGAATATGACATTACTCCAATCACACTTAGTAAAGACCTCAGTAAGATGTAGTAGAGCCTTGCTTGTCTACAACACCTCCTTCATTTTCTTCATTTTCTTCATCTACTATGGTGATTTCAAAGTATATTTACTTAGGAAGAATAAGCTTCCCACCTGGTGGATTGGGAAGAGATCCAACAATGGTCTCTATTGCATATTGCAACATCAAAGGGGAAAAATCATTATACATAACCATAAATAGCCACCAAATGATAACTATATAGCCAATCAACCAACAATAGTTGTCACTAGAACTCCATTTATTTCTAACGTTATTTTTCTTTCCCTTCACATCCTATTGAAAATTTAAAACTTCTCCCCTACTAGTGGTAGGATTCATGGTGACTTTAATAACCATACATAGCTTGTCTTCTATAAATAAGGAAGGGATACTTTTTTTGGAGACAAATAACATTAATAAGGAAACCCAACATTGGTTGCATGCATGGCTTCTTGACTGTCTTTTTCTCCAAAGACAAGACTCTTTGTAAAATGACTAGAAACTTTTTTCTTTTCTGCATCACAGGTCTTCTTTGCATTATCATTTATTTTTAATTTAATTTATCTTTTGTCTCACCCAAACCTAGATTCAAGCTTCCCTTTTTATCATAATCATCCTTGTGCATCAACATACACAATGACCCAAGTGAAACATAACATGATGTATGGTATTCTTCCATTTTTTTTGTGTGACCTTTTGTAGACTCAACAAAAAAACTCTGTGGTTAAATTGACATCAATGTTAGCCTCTTCCATGGATGTCATCATCGACTTTGCCTTACCTCTATTTTTAAAGTAGTAAGATATTTGTGAGCCTTAACTACCCACTTTGCCTTTGTTGCAGCCTTCTTTGGAGTTGGTGAACCAATAGGCCTCCTTGAGAGGGGATCCTTATAGTCAGATGACTCACAACCTCTACACCACTATCAAACTACTCTAGATCATTTCTATACTTCCCTACAAACTGCACTTTGTTGCCAAATTGCCTTATATATTTTGGGTCATTGCAATAAAGTCGTGAGTGAGAAGTTTTTACTATCTGGGTGTAAGCTTCTCCTTTATCACTATCCACTTTAGAAATCACAAAGGGCTTGCTTCTCTACCCTTCAATGGTGGGCTTTAATCTATCTCCTATAGATAAATGTCTACCAGGGTGAACAACCTTGCCATGAGCACTGCCAAATCTCTCAAACAGAAATGGCCTTTCCTTTACAATCAAGCTATCCACATCTCCTACTACTACATCCTCTACACCTCTCTTGGTCTCATAATCAATAAGGGCCCATTTGGCAATGAGAATACAAGTGGAATAGGCATATGTAAATTCTTAAAATTTTGAATTCTTCATTTGGATGCACCAAATCAGAATTGGAATACGAAGTAAAATAGGAATATGTATTCCAATTTTTGCCCAAAAATGGGATTTTGCAATTCCACCCAAATAGGTGTTATTGGAATACGTATTCTTATTCCACTTTTATTTATTTTAGAAAACATAAATTTTGGGGTCCACAAATTCCCCATCAAATATTGGACAAACCAAATAGAGAACAGGAATACGTAGCCCAATTTTCTATTCCATAATAGCTATTCCTATTCCCCTATTCCTATTCCTACAACCAAATGTGCCCTAATAGTTAGAGTCCCTACAAATGACATTTTCTTATTTTGGGTCAAATCATGGCTCATGCTTATAGAAAGATCTTTTTCTGGAAAATATTTTTTTCAAAAATAAAATAAACAACAACTCTAAGACACGTCATTCTAAAATACACCATTCTTAAACATATCATTGTCAAGCTGGTATAGAATCCCCATCAATCCCTCTTCTTCTATCACTACTACATTCTCAAATATCCATGAAATCCTCCATAAAGACATTAGCTTCAACATCTAATTCATACTAAGGAAACAACTCATCATCACTTTCTTGACAACCATATGAGATAGACATGAGAGCTCAAGCCCAATTTGGCAATTTTGATTCATCTCTTTTTTGGGTTTTTTTTTTAAATTTGAAACTAAGATTATTATCCCAGCTCTAATACCATTTGTTAATATTTCCAACTCAAACCAAAGTGTGGAAGAAAATAGAATAAAAATAAAACTATAATAATAAAGCACAAAAACATAGAGACACATATGACAATATTTTTTTATAGTGGTTCACCTCTAAATAGGCTACGTCTACTCTCAACCTGAGATTCTTTTTCTTTATTGATTTCTCAGAATATAGTACAACCACCATAAGAATGACAATATGTGTGCATACGTGCATGTAGTTTGAACAATACATTAAATATATGGAAGACCAAGAATTTACTATTTTTACTGGTTCCTGATAGAATACTAATATTGCATGTTAGTTACAATATTCTCTAACCATGGTAACCATTACAAGAGTGGTTGAACTTCATACACCCAACACTCTGTTTGGATTTCAATAGAGATATTATGCCTAAGTAGTCTGCCACTATAATATTCTAATCAAAACAATAACATCGATGCTAAAATTTTGTGTATGTCATGTACTCTATTTCTTCCTATCTACAAATTTGTCTATTCGATTTTACTATTGACATAATTGTCTACATTCAAAATTAAATCACTTGATTTGTACTTTTTCCCTTTTCTAAATGTAGTTAGAATTTTTAATGTTTGGAGCTTTGTTGGACACAAAAATGATGATTTTGTCTTCCACAAGCATACAAATGAATGACCCTTTTAATATTTCAGAAAAGATCTCATATGCAACATTACCTCATGTGAGCCTACCAATACTAATTCAAACAACTACCACTTTGATCAGATTTCCATTGAAAGAAAACCTAAGTGCGAAAAGGCTTCCAATACTAAATCTAACAAGAGAGATGATGCTGAAATTTATCTCAAAAATCTTAAACTATTGCAAGCTAAATAAACACATATTGAAAGATTCAACATGTAAACACATAACACAAGATATACTTGGGAAAGCCTTCTTGCAAAAGAATCCACCACTCCAAAGCTAGAATCAATTGTATTATCAGCAACAATGGTTACAATAGAATCTATAGAGCCATTACTCTCCAAGAGTGTTCACTTGTGATATCAAATCTAAAATAATTTTGGCAATATAACAATGCTCTTCAAAGAGTTCTCTCTTTAATAATTCTCTACAACAATGCCTTGTACTTATAGAGTTTTCGTAAAAGAGGAAATTGTTTCTAGAGAATCTATGTTCAACACATCTACAAAAATATTTTAGAAACTTCCTTATACACAACCCTTGCATTAAAAAAAATGAACAAGAGAATAAATACCCCCAAAAATAGAAGATTTATGTTTGTCTACCCCAAGTCTTTTCTTGTGGAACAATCCATCTTTATTTAGCAACTTTCTAAGAAAGCACAAATTAAAAGAAAAATCGTGGCAAGGTTGAGTCACTTTATCCCAACAATCTCCCACTTTATGAAGATCTTACAAGAGCTATTGTATCATAGCATAGGCCCCAAGGTCCATAAAATGAACACACCATCTAAACTTCTCAATGCTCACTGGCTTTGTCAATGCATCTACAACATTATCCAAAGTTGTAACCTTTTCAAACTTCACCTTTCCATCCTCAACCATATCATGAACAAAATGATAATGTACATCAATAAGCTTTGTCCTAGTATGGAAAGCAACATTCTTTGCTAGATAGATAACACTTTGGCTATCACAACATATAAATGTCCTACATCAAAACACAATCTCTTAAGCCAAATGAATTCTTTAGAAGCATGAGTAGCTTCCATGTACTCTTCTTCTATACTGGACAAAGTAGCTACAACCTACTACTTACTCATCCAAGTGATTGCACCACCAAACATCATGAAAACATATCCAATGGTGGATTCTCTACTGTTAATGTCACCTGTCCAATTTGAATCCACATATCCACAAATGCAAATAGAATGTTGAGATTTAGAAGAGTTTCTATAAAAACAAAAGGAATAATCGAATGCTACTCTCAAATATCTAGACACTCTCTTAATTGCTTCCTAATGCACCCTTCTAGGATTAGCAATATATCAACTAAGGATGCCCACTACTTGGGCAATGTCTAGTCTCTTACAAACCATAGCATACATCAAGTTGCCAATAGAACTCACATAAGGTACACGAGACATGTCCTCCATTTCTATAGGATATTTTGGACAATGCCCCATAGAAAGATTCATTCCCTATAACACAAGAACAACTAACTACCTACAAGTTGTCATGTTGAGTTTCTCCAACAAAAAGTTAACATAGTTCCTCTAGCTCATCAAAATATTTATGCTAGCTCTATCTCTAATTGTCTTAATCCCAAGAATATATCTAGTTGTACCTAGATCTTTCATCTCAAACTATGCTACTAATTGAGACTTCAAACCTAAAATCATTCTTTTACCATTCTTAATAAACAACATATCATCCACATATAGGACTATGATAAGGATGTGACCATTTTTAGATTTATAATAAACACAATGGTTAGATTTAGATCTTAGAAAACCCAAGGAAAACACATAGGTGTCAAACTTTTGATACCAAATTTTAGGAAACAACTTCAAACCTTATAGAAATTTCTTCAACTTACAAACAAGATTTTCATTACCTTTTTCAACAAAGTGCTCTAGCTATGACATATAAATTTCCTCCTTCAAATCACCATGAAGAAACATTGTCTTCACATCCATTTTCTCAACTTCAAAATCATAAGATGGTGCAAGTGATAACAACAATTGAATGTATGTTAGCTTTTCTAGAGGAAAGAATATTTCACCATAGTCAATTCCCTCCACCTATGAATAACCCTTCACAACCAACTATGCCTTATACTTCTCAACATTGTCATCTAGACTCACTTTCTTCTTGAACACCCATTTACATCCTATAGGTTTTTGTCGTTCAGGAAAAGGTACCAAATCCCATATAGTATTCTTCTTCAATACTGCCATCTCTTCATTCATGGCTTCTATCCAAGAATTTGCTTCATTCATGCCCATAGCCTATCTAATAGTCCTAGGCTCATTAGTGTTAGAAATCAATGAAAATATACAACTAGAATCCAACAAAGGATATCCAAACCTCTCAAGTGAATAACCAAATCTATTAGGTCATCTATCATGAGTAGACCTCCTCAAAGTTTGAGGTTTAGGTTCTTTCTCTTCTTTAGAAATTTCAAAGATGCTTAACCTCTCCTCATTATTAGGTCTATTAGGAGTTCACATTTCTTCTTCCTTAGAGGTAGTAGGAATATAGAATACTTTCTTTTTCTACTTCTCTTCCTTCTCTGGCTACAAATTAACTATAGAAGGTTTCAGCTCACAAAATATAACACTTTTACTATAGAGAACCTTCTTCGCAATTGGATCCCAAAGATTGTAACCTTTCACATTAACACCATAGCTAATGAAGATACACTTAACTACCTTGTTCTCCAACTTTGATATTTTTACACTTGGCACATGAGCATGCCTCACAACCAAAGATTGTGAGATGTCTCAAAGAGGGCTTCTTGTTAGACAATGCTTTCATGGGTGTCTTCTCAATGAGTTTTGAAGTAGGAGACCTATTAATTTAAAAACATGTAGTGGCTAAAGCTTCAACTAAAAGCTTTTCTTCAAGACTAGCACCACTCAATGTACTCCTAGCCCTCTCCATCAATGTTCTATTCATCCTCTCTATAACTCCATTTTTTTGTGGAGTGTATGGAGTTTTCTTATGCCTCTCAATTCCATGATCCTTATAGAATCTATCAAATCCCACTGAACAAAACTCACCACCATTGTCAACCCTCAAACACTTAATTTTTCTACCAGCTTGACTTTCAACCAAGCATTTAAACTCCTTGAACTGATTTAAAACTTTAGATTTACTTCTAAAAAAATATAAAAATGTATTTCTACTATAATCATCTATAAATGGGACCAAATACAAATATATAGATATTGAAGGAACATTAATTAGATCGAACACATCTTAATGAAATATAATCCAAAACCCCAATAGACATACAAGAGTTGGAATAAAAGGAAACACAACGTTGTTTACCATAAACAAAATGTTCATAGAATTAAAACTCCACATTACAATTATCAAGGTCTTCAAAAAGGCTCTAAGACCCTTCAAACCAATGTGACCAAGTCTTTGGTGCCATAACATTGTCTTCTAAGTAGGGAGCTTCATCTCCAAAGTATTATCACCCTTGGATAATGAGAAAGCATGACCATCAGATGTAGAAACAATGGTCTTCTTCTTTTCTTGATCTATTGGTGAGAATGAAGAATCTAAAGCCCCTTTCTTAGACTTCATAGAAGTGCTATTGCACTAAATCGTGCATGCATCTAGCCTATACAAGGTGCCCATCCTAACACCCTCAACAAGCACCATAGAATCTATTGTCTTCTTACATCCATCACTCAAGATAACAACCTACATACCCACATCATTGAGCTTGCTGACTAAAAGTAGGTTTCTTGCTAAACTAGTGATATGCAATATACCATCAATCCCCTTCACTCTACCATCAGGGAATCTAATCTTCACTATACCATGACTAGTAATATTCAAGTGAGAGTTATCACCCAAATATATCTACACACTATCAAACTCTTCTTACTTTGAGAACTAATCTCTGTGAGATGTCATGTGGAAAGAATCACCTAAATCTATCAATCACACATCTTCTAATGCATGTGTTGCCAACACTACAAAAAAGACATCTGCATCATCTTTAGAAGATTTATCAATGTTAAAATCAAAGAAATCATTTTTAACCTTTCTTTTTCTTCTCATCTTTGTGGTCTCTTTGAAGATGACCAAGTTTTCCATAGTTCCAAAATTTTGCCATGGATTTTTTACCAAGAGACTTAGATTTCTTAGGAGACTTGGATTTTTCCTTCTTGTCCCTTTTCTTGCTTTTCTCTATTATTCTACGATGAGAAACAAGGACCTCCTTCACCATTTGAGAATATTTTCTTCGCATCTCTTCAAATAACAGCAAACCAACCACATCCTCCAATTTGAAAGTGGTTGTTGTGCTTCCAATAGCCATAACAAGGTGATCCCATGAATTTGGCAAAGAACATAACATAAGCATGCATTTATCTTGATCATGAATTGTATCACCAACATAATTCAACTAAGAAATTAGCATATTCAATGCATTCAAGTGATCAAGAATAGAACCTCTTTCCTCCATTCTCAAAGAATACAACTTCTTTCTCAGAAATAACTTATTTGTCAAGGATTTTCCTTGATAAATATCACCAAGATTTTTACAAAGCCTAGTTGTAGCCTTCTCCTCATGAATATTCAGGAGTACAGAATCAACCAAATAGAGTCTTATCAAACCCTTGGCTTTTCAATCCATCTTATCTTAATCTTGCAATATAGTTTGAGGTTTCGTTGAAGAAACCACATCCCATAGATCTCTATCTACAAGCTTCCACAACTCAAATTTGTTTTCATTGAGCTTATCCATATCTACTCTACTAGATGTGCTTTCCATATTTACCTTGCAATAAGATTATGAAAAGACCTCTCCAAAACTCTTGTTGAAACTAGATCAACACAAAAAAATAGTCTACCCAACAACAATAACAAAGTTGGCTAGGCTATGATACTAATTGAAAGGAAGCCTAAGTGAAGAAACACTTCCAATACTAATTCTAACGAGAGAGATGATGCTATAATTTATCTCACAAAACCTTAAACTATTGCAAGCTAAATAAACACATATAGAAAGATTCAACACATAAACACATAACACATGATATACATGGGAAACTCTTCTCAGGAAAAAACCCACCACTCCAAAGCCAAACTCAATTGTATTTCAGCAACAATAGTTACAATACAGTCTACAAAGCCACAACTCTCCAAGAGTGTTCATTTTTTATATCAAATCCAGAGCAATTTTGACAACATAGCAACACTCTTCAAAGAATGCTCTCTCTAATAATTCTCTACAATAATGCCTTGTAGTTATAGAGTTTTCATACAAGAGGAAACTATTTCTAAAGTGTTTACATTCAATTCATTTATAATTATTTTTCAAAACTTCCTTATGAATAACCCTTGTATAAAAACAAATAACAAGAGAATAAATCACCAAAAAATAGAAGCTTTTTGTTTTTCTACTCCAAGTCTTTTCTTGTGGAAGAATCCAACCTCATTTAGCAACTTTTCAAGAAAGCGCGTATAAAATGATAAAGTGTGGTAAGGTTTTGTAGTGCCTGCCCCTAGGTCGCATTTTTGTTATCATTGTCGAACTCTAATAGACTAGTTTTATGTTGATGGTTAGTAACATTATTTTGAGATTATCAGATATTGTTTTAAATTCAGTTTATTATACGATGAGATCATTTGGTATTCTATATTTCATGTATGCATGATGATTATTGTAATGTCTGTAGTTAGTAATGATGATTAGTTAGATGATTTATCGTCATATGTGTTTCTTATGGATACTTACCCCATACTTGCATGTGTATGGTGTGCATGATTGTTTTCTTTTTGTATGGCATTTTTGATGTGGTTAAGGAAGGGAGATGTAGTCACCTGCTAGTCGGGATCTACACGATGCACCACTTCTTGACATTGCCTGTTTAGCTTAGTATATATTACACTTGTACATGCATGGATTTTATGCAGGTTGCAGGTATCGGGTATCGACTTCCTTGAATTGCCAGGATGAGCGTACCCTATTGCATTATCTCAATGGTAAGAGAGGGGAGATAAATTCTCAAGTCCAAATCCCAACCCTTTAAGCCATTTGTCCTAATTGATAATTGGGACAAGTATCCGAGTTGAGTACCTTCTGAATGCGTCAAATGACATAATTCGTGATATTAACCCTTGGTTTGATTTTGTATGTGTTTTTCTATGATGATTTTTCATATTTTACTTTATGAGTATTCAGTGTATTTTCTATTAATTAAGCCTAATGAAAAGATTTAATTAATGGTTTAATTTAATGGAAAATTAATATAATATTTTAATATTTATTTTATTTAATTAATTGGGAAATTAATTAAATAAAATAATTAAATTTGAAGATAAAAGTTATAATTTTAAAGTTGGAATGTGATAATGTTTATTTAAGTTAATAAATATTTTATTAATTAAGTTTCGAAAACAAATTTAAAAGTGGAAAAGATATTAAAATTATTAAAAGTTTCTAGATTCGTGATGCATGCATGTGATTAAAATATATTAAGATAAAACAAGTGGATTTATTAAAGTGAGTGCATGAGATTTAAAATTAATAAATTAATAAAAATAAATAAAGCGAATATTAAATAAATTAATGTGCATTATATTTATTCACATAGGAGTATGCGAGCTCTTGGGAGTTGTCATGTTGACAACACAAGAGTTTGCACTCTAATTATGCACGTGTTGTCTACACTTAGGAGTTAGCGCATTATTTGAGCACATGGTGTCTACAACATTCTAGAGCCTCATCATGTCTATCTTCTTTTCGTGGAAGTTACGTGCTTAGTTGTCATGCTTATCTCCTAGTTCTTTCTAGACACATTCTAGATGCATCTTAGAGGGCTTTAAATAGAGGCTCTCCTAGTATGCTTCTAGATGCTCATATGCTTCTACAAGCACTCCTAGTCACTTGGGCAATTGGTTCAGATCTTGGTGGAATTGTGAAGATTGGAGGAGGAAGAGTCTCTCTACAGATTCTGAGAATAGCGGATTAGCATCAGTGTTCGAGTATACACTCATAACTTTTGCATATTCCATTTTGCTCTTCCTCATTCCTATCTACTTCGTGTCTGTTATGTGTGTGTGTTTAAATATTCTTTGTGATCGAATCTCCAATCTTGTGATTAGAATCCTAGATAAGCATATGTGCATGCAAAGAAATCAATAGGGAATTCAATTAGAAAACCCATTTAGGAAACTTTCGAAAGAAATTAGCTTTAACTGGGGTTGGGTTCGAAATTAAAATAGAATTGATAATTTGTTTTGGCAAGGTTTTAAATGCTAATTAATAAATCATTTTATAGAGAGAACAAATAAATTAAGTTAACAGAGGATACGTTGTCTTCGTACTCCAAATTTGATCTTGATTTTACTAGATATTAAAATAAATATATAAATTCTTTTAAAATAAATTTTGATTGTGCAAATCATAAATAAAAGAATTTTATATTTTGTTTAAATAAAGTAAAGTTCGTGTAGAAGAGACTCCATTTATTTAAAAATGTATTGAGAAAATTGTAATAAATTAGATGTTATATATATATATATATATAAAATTTAATGAAATGCAAAACGTATTCATTAAAAGGTCAAATAAAAAAAATTAAAAAAATTAAAAAATCAAATTGTTTTGGGTGGGCAAGATTTAAACCCACCGCACCCCACTCTCCTTACCATCCTCGGCGGTGGCATCTAACGCAACTTTGTGTATCGCAGAGTACCTGCATACACAGGGTACCTGCAATTTGCAGGCTGCACGACCCTTATAACAAGCCACCCACCAAACTAAACCTCTTGGAAATCTTAACACATCTCCTCCTTTCATGTATGGAAAGGTTTTAAGTTTTTATTAATATGCTCGGTCCTAAAATAAAATTGAAAACACCCGCGGGTTGCATGGCCTATTCACGTGGATATCTCCAAAGTGATATTAAACCTTTTCTTGACCAACGATATTAAATCGCTTAATACTTTAGTTGCCCCCCCTTTTAGTACATGGTAAGTTTTCTTTAGTATTATTAAAGTTTTAATAATAGGTTGTAATTAATATTCATTAACATTAATATATGTTAAATATTAGTTGATATTTAATATCTATATTAATGTTGTTATTGAATTATAAATCAATTCTATTTATAAATCGATGTTTATGAATACTGTTACTCAACATTAATAGTATTAAGTATTAATTCATTTAAATTTCATTGAATATATTTAATAATATATATAGCTATCAATGGTAATATATGTTATTAAATATTATTTAATATGTATATAAAGTCATGACTTAACATTAATATTTGTAAAGTTACAAATATTAAATGTTATGGTCAATATGTTACATTGATTAATATTATAATCAAAATAATGCTAAAAATGAATTATTAATCTAATAATAATTCGTTAATTATTATTAAATTAGAATGAGACATTAGTATCCATAGTGATGAATCTAGTATAATAGAAAACTAATGTAAATTGTCATTGAACTATTAGTATGAGTATTAGTGAGTTGGATTATAGTTAATTTTTAGTCAACTAATATTCATTGGGTCATTAATATGGATGTGTGATTTGTTAACTAAATTTATTAATTAGAGTTAATTAAATTTAATTAATAATTAAGTTATGTAATAGAGTGTTTAATTGATATGCTAATACCGATTCTTTTAACAAAGATGTGAAGTACTTACATCGAAGTTGACAAGTCTTACTCTCATGACCTGAATAATGACCTTAGATATTTTAATGGTTGTCAATGATGATTTAGTTATTATTAAAAATAAAATTAAAAAGGCTTAAATTTTAGTAATATTTAATTAAGTTTTAATTAAGTATTATTAGAATGATAAAAGGTCATGGATTGTGTACCTATATTAATTGATTGATTTAATTGATCATTTTAATAAAGTTATAATCTTCTTATTCGAAGACTGGTAACTAGATTTCTTATAATTTAAACGAATAATGATCCTTTGATTATGTTGAAAAGTTAAAGTAACATTAAGGAAGAGTTATTCGATTAGAATATGGATCGTAGTAAAATAAAGCGAATTATTTAATTGAGGGTCAATGAGGATCAGTTTAATGAGTAAATATTTATCCTTAAGTTATTCTTAGAATGTTATTTTAAATAATGAAAGAATAATGCTATCAAGGGAACAAACGGGTTGACTTGTAGGTCAAATGATAAATCCTATACACTTGAGATATACCTAAAACCAAAACTAAAACCTTATATTTAGTGTCACCATGTGATGTCTAAAGCAAATTAGGACATGAGTTTCTATTTTGTTCTCTTTGCTATATGTGTTTGGGCTTGGGTTGTCCTAGATGGTTGACCAATTATAGGACATCTACCAAAGGCTCGGGGGTTTATGTGAATGTGATGGCATGTTGATGTTATTTGGTCTCGATTCTTTATAAACCCAACCATGGTAATGTGATGGCATGCTCTATGAGATGTTTGTATTTAGTGATTGTTATTGCTTCCCAGTCTTCTTGTGTGAAGACGAGGTCTATGTATTTGAGACACTTGACTTAACCATTTTTGAGTCATCGATTAGTTATCCTTGGATTACTTTCTAGTTGCCATGACAAGACTAAAGTGTTGATTTATTCTTGATGTTTTCATATCGTGACATGATTTGACTCAACCATTTTGGAGTCTTCGATCAGTACTATTGTCTTTGAGATGCCTTTTTGGTTGCTCATTGAGAACCAATGGATATGGTGATTTATCATTGATATGGTTATTGAGATTTATACAGTTGCTCGATGAGGACTGATGGATATTATGATTATCTTTGATATTGTGGATATTTGATGTTTTAAGTTGCTCATGGAGATTTGATGCTCTTTTGTGGATTATCTTTGGTATTTTTCCAGTCACTTGTAGAGGACTGTGGTGATTTTTTGATTTACGATTCCATGAGCTTAGGGTAGGTTATCTACTTGTAGTGTCAGGAAGTGGCTTGGAATGGGGGCCGGGGCCCTAAGTGGTTGCCAAGGTAACTCATTGTATGTTTTATTAATAAGTGAAAACATTTACACTAAATGGGGATTAAATGAACCTAATAGGATAATTGTATGTTCTCGCCCATGCCTTGAGTGCTAGTACAGACTAGGATAGTAGTAGAGAGAATGATTGGTTGCGACCTTGCATTCCGTAGTATGCCTCGTCAGTATGAGAGGATACTAGTGGCCACATAGGGATCACTAGGGGGCCGAGGTCTATTGAGAGACTACCAGGGTAACTATAGTGTGATCCGTGTGATGACACTTTCCCACTTGCATAGTAGGTTTCCTACATGTCATTGTTGTGCCTCTAGAAGTAGATGTCGATCTGTGTATTGGAACCTTTGAGTTAGTATACTTTTAGGATTCCTAGACTTAGAGAGTATTTTTGTGCTATGTGATTTGATATCCTATTTGGGACTTGATACTATCTCCTCAGCACGGTGGGAGTGGGCCATTTAGGTTCCACGTGGTTGGGTGGTAGTGCTTTTTCACTCTTACCATTTGAGGTCTGTCCGAGACACCATGGCTAGAGCATTCTTTGTTGGTATTTATCTTCATCCAGTTCTTGGATCTTATGATAGATGTTATTTAATGGTATGTTTCTTTATATTGATGATTAACCTATGATAGATGATGTTATCTACTTTGTAGGATCATCTTATGCTTTATTCTTGCATGTTAGATTCCTTTATGCATATGATGTAGTATGTTTTAGGAGTAACATTCCTATTATGATAATACCGATGATCTCTTTGATGACTTGGGATGTTACACACGGAGGGATGGCTAGGGCCCACAATGGTCTAATGATGCTATTTACGGTTGGGAGGAACTGTGCATTTAGATAATTATGTGTAGTGTTTTATGGCTATCTTTTATGATGGATGTTTATATCTTCTATGATGATGTATCACGCATGGAATTTTGTTTCATTTACTTTATTGCACTTGCATCATGGATTAGAATAGGATAATGTACTTCATTTTCACACACGTATATTCTTTTAAGCCTTTCATACCTTGTGACATGTGTAGTGGATGATTGAGTATTCCAAATTTAAGTGCCAAGAGGCATTCAGAACAAATGTATAATATGGACATTGGACTTTCTATTTATTCTTTCATGTGGATGTGGTAGTGGTTAGACTTAGTATTAATTAGATTAAATGTGACTCAATGTCTTGGGATCCTTAAGGAATGTAACCTGTTATGTATGCTTACAATTGATTGTATGTTATTGTTTTCGCTACTATGTGTTTGATGTGAATGGTTTATCTTTCATGAGTTTAAAAAAAAAAATTTTTTGGCAAACTTAGTAAAAATTTAGGTTAATTCTTTTGGATCCCTTGGTGGGGCGTTACAGGTTGAGTCACCTTACCTCAACAACCACAACTAAATTTTACTCATTTTCATGTGCTCCTCTATGATTTTTTGAAATGTCTACCAATTTGTCTATTTGATTTTACTATCAATTGACATTGTTTGCATTTCAAGTTGAATCATTAGATCTGCACCTTTCCCTTGGTTGAACTCAAAAATTGATGTCTGTGGGAAAAGTAGGTCATAGTCATTCTTTTCTTTTTTGTAAATCTTATTTCATGTATGCTCAATTTTTCATTTAAACTATAATGTGGTTGTTTGATATATTCTTTCAATATGTCAAAAGCATGTTAATCTTTCTTCTAGAGTTTTTACTTGGTTGTACATGTTAATTCTTTCAAAAATCTAATACTTTATTGTACATGATAATGCTTTTGAAAATCTACCCAGCTTGATTCTTAGTGCATTATTCTATTTGCTTGGTTTCAACATGAATTAGGGAGGTATTTAATTTGTACAAGGCTCCAATGTTGGATGTTAATACATAACCACAAAGTTATGTTGTGCAAGGAAATATTTTAGCTTTAGATGCTTGTAATTCCACCACTTAAGTAATATTTCAGCTATCAGTTTGGCATTTAATATTTGAAATTTATTTTAGCATTGTGAAAGAGGATAATATCAAAACAAGTATGTCCTTTATTCATTTCATAGTTTCTACTTCTTGCTATGTCAGTTATATTTGAAGATTATAATACATGCATAGTATTTGAATATTATCTTTTAAAGTGGATGAATTGGAGAAGTTTTATAGTATCTGAAAACTAAAAGAGTTTTATCTAAATAAAGAACCTGTCAAAGTAACAACATAAAATCACAACTATAGCTTTAAAGAGCATTGTTGTCTCAATGTCTCTGATTCTATTTGAAACTAGTATCTAAACAAAGTCAAGCATAATTTATATTTATAATCGTTAGATATATCACTAAAATATCTTTAAGGTGAGAAGAGGGAAGTCTTTAAGCTATATATGAACTTATATCATTTCTTTTCTTTTACAAGCTCACAAACATCTGATGCTTCTTTTCATACTTTTTTATGCTAGATTTGGTATATAATTTATAAATTAGTTATGTCAAAAGTTTATTTTTTAAAAATGGAATTTTGAATTTAAAATACATTTCAAACTTGACTATCATAGAATAAAATGAAATGTCACATTTTGTTGGAGTTGTCTCTTAATCTGATCTATTCAAACATAACATCAAAAATCAAATTTATACTACACTTATCTACACACTTTTGTGTGTAAAAAGGAATACAAGTGTGAATATAATAAATGACACATTTGAAGATTTATGAAGAACATGGTAGAACATTTATTGTCACTTATGAGTTTGAGGGAAAGGCATTGAAAAAAGGGAACCATATGAAATGAATCAAATGATTTGCAGCATCACAAGATGTTTAAAATGTACAATGTCTTAAAGTATGGGCTTATTCCTAGATTCTATTGTAATTGAAACTTGTTCATCAAAAGTCATAGAAAAGTAGAATTTTAGTAAAGGAATCAACTGTTCTTCTAGATTTTATTTGAGTCTTAATAGGTTTATAGACACTTCAGGTGAGAATCATTTTCAAATAAAGCATAGTTTTAAAGATGTCATTTTCAGTTGTAGGTCCCATTGGGAGTCGAACCCAAGTCACTGGATTCAAAGTCCAGAGTGCTAACCAATATACAGGATCTTATGTTAAAGAATATCATGGAAAAATATATTAGAATATCTACACACTATAGACACATATTTTAGTGAAGACAGTCTAATTTTTGATCTTCCTTTCGAAAGAGAGCATACTCTCTATGTCCTTTTGAAATTTTTTCTAAACACTCAAAACTTTCTAGACTTCAACTGAACTTGACTTGAACTCAGAACCTCTTGCCCCCTAATGGAGAGATAGATGCCCTTGTATAGGATGAGCACCAATTTTTATAATACAAGGGAGTTTACAATAATTGGAATCCATTCATAGAAAATGGACACATGTCTAGACTCCTCGAACCCTTATCACAAAGGAATCTTTCAAAGTAACTTTACAAAAGAGATTCATTATTACACACATTTTTTGACACGAGAAGGATAACTCATACTTTAGAGGTGTAACCTGACCTCCTTTATACCATGGTAGGGTCCATGCTTAATCTTTATTCTCTGAGGATTAAGTGACTCAAATCAGTGACATCCCCACTGATTAGGTTAATATCTGTGCCTTCTAAGTGACTCAGCTTCAAAATCATATCCTTCTTCTGAGCTGGAAGGAGATGGATGATTTTCTTGCCATAGATGTTCTAAGCAGTCTTCAATAGATTCTTCCTTCCATAGGATGCTACGGTCAAGGTGAACATAAGCTATAGGTTGACTGGTACCAACGTCTGCTACGTGAGGAAGAGTAGTGAATTTGGTAAACATCTAGAGGGGTTTGTGTTGAGTGGCAAAATGATGAAGATTGCACAGTTCAATAGTGTCACACTGCATAGGGCTTGGACCAAAGTGATAAAAAATAAATTGGTTTATTGGGTTAGAGATATATGAATAAAAATCTAGTTGATGCAAATAACCATAATTTACTTCGGTGGGCATCAAGGCATGAGAGTGAGGATATGAACTAGCCATTCAAACAGTACTATTGAAGATATGAACTAGCCATTCAAACAGTGTGGCACTGGTAGTAATATGACCCAAATATATTCGAATTTCATCATCAGAAGGGTGACATGGCTCTTTTTGAATGATAGAGTCTGTAAGTAATTTCCTAGATGTAGCAAAATGAAGATCTTTTTGTTCTTGCTAGATCTTTTGTGTCATAGAGAATTGATTGTCTTCCCAAGGCACATTACTGATGAATGTATAAACATCTTTTGTTTCACAAACCATACGAACATGGTGTTCTTGAGCTGGTACTTGATTAAATTCATGGAGGAGAACACGATACTTGCCATTATGTAGCCAATCATCTTCAAGATTGATTTGAGCTAGATGTTGAAACATTTGATGCATATGATCTATCACTTGTGTTTGATCTCGTTCAACTTCAGTCACCAAGTTAGGCTATTGAACTATTTGTTGATCTGGATATCCTTTTTGAACACCACGAACATTTGGCAATAGTTGTTGTCAATATGCTTTTGACTGTCTTCCTCAAGCATTTTCTTCAAGTATGACTTGATGATCTTGAGCATATCTTTCCCATGGGCTTGGTTCAGCATAGATTCTAATATGCAGATTTGACAAGATATCTTGTTGACTATCTTTGAGTGTATCTCGCAGATTGGGTTGCAAAACTTGAACACCATCAACTATAACAACAAGTTGATTCAAAGTATGAACATGATTTTCTTGACATCCTTCTCGACTAAGAAAATCTGCCAAGAAATTCTTAGCACCTTCTACATGTTCTATTTCAAATTCAAAAGTATCAAGAAACTAAGCCCATCTAAGCAAACGAGCTTGAACAACTTTGTTTTTGGATTCCTTTTTAAAGAATCCGACCAAATTTTGAAGATCACTTCTTAAGACAAACTTTTAATCACCAATGAATAACTAATTTTTTTGAAAGCATTAACAATAGGTAAAAGCTCTTTATCAGTAGAATGATAATTTAACTTAGAGCCTTTAAAAGTGCTAGATTCAAATCTAACAATTTCTTCTTTCATCTTACCATTAACTGAGACAAGTTCGAGGAGTACAACTCCCCAAGCATTTTCACTAGCATCTGTCTGCATAATTTTCTTACCTTTTCCTAGGATGTGAAGAGGTGGTAGCTATTGACATTGTTGCTTAATTTTTTGAATTGCTTCATCATGCTTGGTTGTCCAGGGTGGTACATTCTTTCGAAGAAACTTATTTAACTCTTTTCTGGCTGCTGCAATATTTTGAAAATAGCCAACAATATAATTAACCATGCCTAAAAATCTCTGTAAACTCTTCTTATCTTTAACCTCAACATTTTGAATTGCTTTCAATAGATGATTCTAAGGATAAAGCTTACCATTAGGCTCTATTCTTGTACCAATAAATATCAAGCTTTCAGTGCACCAACTAAGCTTTGTAGGATTCAAACACAGACCATGAGTTTGACAAATGGAAAGGAATTTCTTTAAATGCTCCATATGTGATTTATGATCTTGGCTAAAAATGAGGATATCATCTATATATGGCTGGATAAATTTTGCATATGGTGCAAAGATTTGATCCATGAATCCTTGGAAAATAGAAGGTGCTATTTTGATTCCAAATGGAAGAATGTTCCATTCAAATAGTCCTTGTGGCACAGAGAATGCAGATTTATACTTATCCTTTTCATTGAGCTTAATCTGCCAGAATCCCTTAGTCAAATCAAATTTGTTGAACACATTACATCCTTGAATTCTTTGCCAAATATAATCCTGGTTAGGCAAAGGATGTTGATTACTCTCAAGACATGCATTCAAGGGTCTATAATCAACTACCATACATTTTTCAACTATCTCATTTCCATTTTCATCTTTCTACGGGACATACATAACATGTCAAGAGAATGGACTAGTGCTAGGTTTGATAATAGATTTTTGCAATAAATCAGCAATTTCTTTCTCTCATAATTCTTGTTCATTGTGAGACAAGACAATATAATTGGCTCAACTCTTAGGGAAAATTTCTTTTCCATTCTCATCTCTTTTTAGAGGAAAGAAGCATTCAAAATTGCACTGATATTTATGCAAATCTTTGGTGAGGATAGTGGCAGAAAAATCCTATTGAATCTGTTCTAACTCCCCCCAAGTGGAAAGAGACTTGTTGGCAAACTAGACACGGGAACCAAGCAAAAGAGGCTTAGGAGGAGTAGGAAAGGCTAGTTTAGGTGAATATGCATGACTTTCATTGATTTGGGGAATAGTGCCAAATTGAAAGGTAAGCGTAGTGCCAAGAAAGCCAACAGTATAGGGGCTCCATTGTTTCAAAATATGGCTCCCAATGATGCAATCATATTGGTCAACTAGAAATTGGAGAAACATAGCCATATTATGGTGAGGCTAGAATTGGATAGGTACAGTGGCTTGAAAATGAATAGGATTGTTGGAATGTGAAACAAAGTGGATAGTGGTAGTGATTAGTAACCAACAATCTAATGGAAAACATTGAGCGCAAGAAAGGTTACAATCTGCACCAAAATCAAGCAAAGCACATAGAGTGTAGGGCTTGATACCAGGCAATTTAATAGTAAACAAGAATGTTGGACAAGGATTGGAAATTCCTTTTAAGTAAGAAAAGGCTTGATTCTCAGGTGGTTGCATTTCTAGTTTAGGTTCGGGTGTGGATGATGCTTCCCGAGCCTGTTCAATTTTTACTAAAAGTTTATCCAAAGCACTGAGAGAACTAATGCTAGCGGTATACTCTTCCAATTCTTTTTGGATAGAAGAAATTTCTCTTAACACATCAATTTTTACCATATACAAAAAAGCAAGATGATTTGATAACCACTCTTTTCTAGAATTTTTAGCAAAAACTTTTTCAGCTAAAGGATGTGGCACATACTCATGTGTTGGACGAATGACTTCTTGTTCTTTAGTCTGATCATCAGCAAAACATGCCACAAAAAAAAGTTTTGGATATTCTTCTAAGAGTTTCTGACGGTCTGCTTCTAATTTTACCAAGTCAACTAACACTTTTTGATGTTGATGAGGAGTCAAAAACTGAGCTTTTCTTGATTCCAACTATGAAGCTTTTATTGTCAAGCACTCCAATTGTTGTTTAGGTGTGAGGTCTAACCAATGTGGATTTTTTTGAGTGAGGGCTTGACCTCGACCCAAAAAATAATGCGATTTGTGAAACATAAAACAAGAAAAAGAGATATCACAATCAGACTCAGAATCAGAAGAAGTTAGAGAAAAATATTCTTTAGGCTCTAGATTCTGACTAATTTGGTAGACTTTCTTGTCATCTGGAGCTTCATCTTCACTTGAGCTTTCTGTAAGAAAAATATCATCAGAATTTGAAGGTTCTAAAACAATTGTTAGAGGCAAAGTATCCAGTTTAGCTTCTGTGAGAGTATGAACTCTCTTGGAATTCTTTTTGCCTTTATTTGAACATTTGTTAGCATAATGTGCTCCTTTACAAATGTAACAAGTAGGAGTAAAATCTTTTCTGCGAACTTTCCTTTTATTTCTTAGAAACACTTTTTTATGCTTAGATTTGTTGAAAGGCTTGGAAGAAAAGCATTTCTTCTCAAAATAACCTTTAAATCTCCTATGAGATTTATGTGTTTTCTTATGTTGAAAACACCCATAACTATTGGCTTTACAATGACACAGAACTATTTTTAAATAAGATAGAACTTCTTTCTTTTTCTTTTTGGTTTGTTTCTCAGTACATAGATCACTATTGATTTCCTTGATAAATTGGACCAACTGAGGGAAAGTGACATCATTAATTGTCATGTCAAGAGTGTTGAGGATGCTATTTAGAATTTTCTCCCTATGGAGAGACTATAAGTGGATAGGGAAACCTTCTAGAAAAGTATTATGCATCCACACATTGTTGTTGGTCTGTCCTGACTGACAAAAATTTGTATATTGCTCACTACAGTAGGTATCAAAGTGTTTCATATCGCAAATGTGATTTTCCTTAAAATGTTTGTAGGCAGCTCTTTGTTCATTATCATGCTGACCAACAAAAATTTTATACAATGCTTCACATACAGTATTTACACTGCTATTGATGAGATCTTCTTTATAAATAGGTGTCAAAGAATCCCATGCTGATCGGGCTATACCCATTAGTGCATTCAAAGCCTTTCTAATTGCTTGATCTTGAGAAAGATTGGTTGCATACATGGCATTATCTATCCAAGTTCTAAATGCATCTATAGTGGCTTTATTCTTGATGGGATCATAGTCATCAAAGTTGACTAATGGCGAAACATTTCTAGAGAAAACATGTAACTGATCATATGGTCCTCCAGCTTCTTGTTTAACCATATTAACATTCTTCCATTGGCCTGTCTTAGGATCAAACTCCTGGAGTTTGGGCTTCGGCACATCAAGGGTGAGAACTGACAATTCCAAATAATTTATTGCTTAATCTATAAAATAATACATATGTTTGAAATACCATCCTAACGTATGCCTGGCTGCAAGGAAGGAAATTAGCAATTTGTGAAGGGTCGAAGCTCATCTAATGTAGTTAATAAAAGCAGATCAAAAAAAAAACTCATCATCTTTGGGTAGCTGCTTGTAACGGATAGATTTTTACTGATCACCATTTCTCCATTAGCCTCTTTGTTCTTGGTTGTAAATTGGAATGTTTAAAGAATTGAATATAAAGTCTATTTCCACCCTTAGTGTCATTTTATAAGCAAACTGTACATGCGATCTATAAATTGTGATTCATATGTAGGAAAGGAGAAAAGGAGATGGTAATTGTAGAATAAATAATAATAATAATAAGGCAACAAATATCTTTCGTCAAATATTATTGTACTGTGAATCTACATTTGATTAAGTAGAGTTTTTTTAATCAAATCAAAAAATAATGACTCTGATTGGCCAGAAAAAGTTAATATCTGCATGAAAGGTAACTGTTTTGCTTCATATAAAGATAAGACTCTCGATTTAAAAATGAAATCTTATATGTAACATTCACCTTTTGTATCTCCTTTGATCCCCTAATTTTTCTTAATCTTGTGGATGAGTCACTTTTAGAAATTGAAGAACATTTTAGGGACCTGCCCAAGGATTCTAGTATTTGTCATTTTAAAGGTTTCTCGCCTACTCTCTCAAAGCTCCATGTTTGGATTGCAAAGCATTGGGATCCATATATTACAACTACTATTGAGATATTTCCTTAGGTCAAAGGTTTCTTCATTGTTACTTTTGTCAATCCTAAGGATAGGAAAGCTATTCTCTGTGATCAGGTCTTTTATTGGGAGAACAACTTTCCTTTAATGGTTAAAGCATGGCATCCAGATTTTAACCCTCAAATAGAGTCTTTCAAAATCCCAACTTGGGTAAGACTTCCTAATCTTCCTCTTCATTTTTGGGTGAATTTTGTTTTTATGGAAATTGGCAAAGGCTTTAGGGGAATTCTGTATGGTTGATTCCCAATCTTTTGAGCATTTCCATTCTACTTATGCTAGGATTCTAGTGGATATTGATGTTTCAAAGGATCTCCCAGCTAAGATTATTTTAAGTTATTCAAAGGGCTCTTGGACTTAGTTGCTTGATTATGAGGGCCTCCCTTTTAAGTGTAAAAAATGTTTCAATACTAGACATATGGCTGCTAAGTGTGAGATTGGAAAAACTAGAAATAAATGACCCTCCTCCTGGTGGAAGGGTGTATTGGAGAAACATTATTCAGTAGTCAAATATTTTGTTATGGTGGATGAGGTTTCTAGATCTATAGAGCAGGGGGCTCCATTCTCTATATTGGAAATTATTCCTTCTGAGATGGTGAATGCTTTTGATTCCAAGATGGATGCACAAGTTTCTTATGGGGTTGGTCCTTTGTCTATTGGTAGTCTTAGTACCTTTCAAAAAGAGGTTGTGACTATTTCTGGTCACGGTGTTGAATCTGGTGTTCATGGTGCAGAATCTAGTCAAGATAATTCTAGTGGTTTTGGTGTTGAGACTACTAATTCTGGACAAGGTATGTTCCAGTGTGCTATGACTATTGGAGCTAGCCATTACATATCTATTGGCTTTGGTAATATTTCTTTTGTTTCTACTCTTGCTGCTATTGGAATTGGTAATTAGTCTGTTGGTATTAGTTCCAATCTGATGGAAGAAGTGATGACAAATAGTCCTTGTCAAGAGGATGAGTTTTAGACTAATGGTATTAGTTCCAATCCGATGGAAGAAGTGATGATAGATAGTCCTTGTCAAAAGAATGAGTTTCTCTCTATTGCTGCTACTAGAATTGTTAATTAGGCTATTGGTATTAGTTCTAGTCTATTGGAAGAAGTGATTACAGATGGTCTTTATCAAAATTTGGATGAGTTTCCCTCTATTTTGGATTCTCAAAATTGGTAGTCTAAGGCTGTGATGGTTGAGGAGGGGTGGACGCCTATAACTAGGAAAAGATCTTAAAAAACCCTTCCTCAATTTGATATGAATTTACGCTCTCACAAAAAGGGAGTGAAATGGAATTCTTAGTCCCCTTGACTAGTTAAGAAGTTCATGTTGGCTTGTTTTCTAATTTTTTGTTGGTGCTACTAGACATACAATATTTTTCTACGGCAGCATGCTTCTAGTTTGGATCCTTTTGGGATGTTTGGGCTTTCTTTGAATATCTTTTGCATCTATGATGTAAAGGGGTTTCAGGCCCCCTCAAAACTTGTTTTTACCTTAATCTAAAACAACATATAAGATAATAATAATTTATTTATTTTTTCATAAATGAAAATTTTGGAAATGAAAAAATTACAAAAGGCTAAATAAATAAAATTTGTAGTCAAAGGAAAAACAAGAAAAAAAAAATATTCTACATGTATACACTTCGACATGCATTATTTGTAAATTAATAAAACATAAACGTAATTAAATTTATCTCGAAAATAATCCAATTTTTTTAGCAACATCAATTATCCACATACTCCCCTATTCCCTTTGATGTTGAGTGGGCTCACAATCTAATCACATAGAGAAAAACATTATTTTTCTTTTTGCAACTGCCTTGGTGAAGATATACATTAGTTTTTGAAGTATTAGATAGCAACCAAAAGAAAAGGGGTTGACCTTGAATACAAAAAGGCTAAAGAAATAGCCGGAAGTCACCTTTCACTTATCTAACTGATACTAGTTTTATACTTCAAAAACCAAATAAAGATTAGCTCCAAAAAAGAGTAACCCTTATCAACAATCCTGTCCCTAATAAGCGTATAATACGAAAAATTATACCAATAGCATAAAAACTTATTGTTGTTACTAATACAGTTCATGATCATAAACATAATAAAAGCCTCATAGGGCACCAATTTCAAAGGGATGCAAAAAATAATGAAAAAGTCATCAAAAAAAGAATAAAGGGCTAATTGATCACTTTCTCTCCCCATTCCTCCTCCTTTTCCTTGGGCTCATCACTATTCACATCCACCCCCTCCTCTTTGATGGGTTTATCTAGCAGCTTCTTCAGCCAATCCTCCACTAGGAAACTGTAGATTAAGCAAGTAGTTTCATTTTCTTTGCCAATATCTTTCTCGTCCTTCTTCACTTGCAAAAAATATGTATGTCAATTGATCTTGAGTGTTTTTGTGTTTTAACTCAACTTCCCACTTCTGTACAAAACCACAAATGAAATGATACTTCAAATTGAAATACTTTGTTCTATTGTAATGAACTAGATTTTTTGCTAACTTGATGACACTTAGATTTCACAATAAGTTATTATAGGTTGAATCTTCTTCTCCCCACTTTCTTTAAGAACTTTTCTAAATCAAAACTCTTGTGTACTAACTCATGTGGTTGCAAAATATCTACTTGAAAGAATCAGAGAGTGACAATACGTATTTTTTAAACTCCATGTAATTGAACTAAAACCAAAGGAGAAACAATTTCCAAATGTAGACTTATAGTGATCTACACTGCCTCCCCAAACTAAATCACTAAAGACCACATGATTGAACTATTTAGAAGAGTAGCAATGAATATTGAAATCTATAGTGTCTTTTACATATCTCAAAATTCTTTTGGCTACCTTCATGTATATCTTTGATGAGTTTGTCATGTACCTTAAAATTAGAGAAACTAAATAAGCAATATCATGCCTTATGTGGGTTAGAAACATCAAACTCCTGACAATACTTCTGTAATCTATCTTATCAACTAATTTAGCACCATCTTCTCTACACAATACAACTCCCTATGAACTTGGAATGGAGGATGAAATACAATTAAGTATATTAAATTTTTCCATCATATACTTTGCATACATTGTTTGACAAATAAAACTTTTATTCTTTGTTTAGTAAATCTCTTTTCTTACAACATATTTCATGAAACCTAGATATCTTTCATCTCAAATGCATTCATCACTGAATCTTTGAACTCATCCTTGATCTTACGACTACCATCCATAAATAGGATATCATCAACATATTGATTTATAATAAGAATATCATGGTCTATTTTCTTGTAGTAAATGGTAGGTTCACTTAAGTTACTTCTTTTAAAACTATTCTCTTGAAGTTATCCATAAATCATGGTATACCATGACCTTGGTGCTTTCTTTAGACCATACAAATCCTTGTTCAACCTATAGACCTGTTCTTTTCATTTCACTTCAAAATTGTGTGGTTGTTTAATATATATATTTTCTTCTAAGTACCCATTTAACAAGGCACTTTCCACATCCATATGTTGTATGCTCTAATTCCTTTCATATGATACTGAAATTTGTAATAGTCTATTTCATTGCTACTAGTACAAATGTCTCTTTATAATCTATGCTATACTTTTGTGTAAAGCCTCTGGAAACCAATCTTTCCTTGTTAGCGTAGATAATTAATTATTATTTACACTTTACTTAAGTTTACTTAGGTTAAATGCATTATTTTATTATTTATTAGTTAGACATGTAGGAGTATGCATACTCATATGAGTTGTCTTGTTGACAAAACAAAGAGTTAGCAACTCTAATTTAACACATGGTGTCTACAACTCAAGATTTTGCATGTTTATCTGAGTTGTCATGTAGACAACATAGTTTTTCACACTCTAATTAAGCACCTGGTGTCTACAACATAATTTTATGTGACACACCTATGTAAGCTTAACCTCTCATCATTGCACTAACTCTTGTGCTCAATGGAGGATAATCCACTGTTGGTGGACATGTGCTTACTTGTGAGGCTTATCATATTGCTAACTCCTAGTCATTCTAGAGGCCTTTTTTATACAGGCACTTCTAGTGTACTTGGACATTAATTCATTCTCATATTTTTATTATGATACACATCATTTGGTCCATATTGTGCTTTGTTCTTGAGCTTCTTGATCTTAGCATCGTTTTTCCCTAAGGCAAATTCTTACATGGTATCTAAGCCATAGAAGTGCCATTTCATAGCCATGGAGATCCTTTTTGCTTCACCTCCTAGAGGGCCACCAATTCAAATCCAGGAAATCTATAGTCATTGAGAGCATCTAGAGCCAAAGCGGACCTCACCATTGTGTCCGGAGTGAGGATTCAGTGAATTTTGACTATAAATTCATCTACCCTAGGCCATAGTCAAAACTAAACAAATTTCTTTTGTAAATTGGCACCCAAAGGCCCAATTTGCAAAATTTAGTATGATCTTCTAGATCTATAATTTTATTTTTCTTCTCTACAATTTTTGAATCTACATCTCTACATTTTTCGGATATGCTTTTTCTTTGGGAATTTTTGGCCTATTAGGCCTATAGAGAGGCATTTTTTTTTAGGACACTAGGTGGTCAAATCTTGGAGCTCACAAAATATTCCAACAATATTCTATATACCATGACATATCACACTAAACCATGGCTAGAATCTCTATCATTTTTGGCAAGCTACATAACCCATCGGTCTCGACACATATCATCGATGACCCTTGCATTTGATTGAATACAGTGGGCCTTCTGTTTTAAACATATGCAACACCAATTATTTCATGCATGTGGGATTAAACCCACATACACCACTAGCTTTTGCATTTCTAGCCACTGCGGCTAATCAATTCCCTCCCACTAGCAATAAAAGCTAGCCCTCTTTGCCATTGCAATCGCTATCAAACAACCATTGTCAACTTGACTCATTTGTCAACCACGAATCATCAAAAAACATTGCTCTCTAGTGACCACTCTTCCAATGCCACTAGACTAACAAAAATCCCTAGTGCTACATCTTTTCCCTAAGCCACGTCAACTTCCCCCTCCTCTACTATGGTTGACATAGTCAGCTTTGATGTCATCTGACAAGTCCTTGACCACATCAGTCGGACATGCATGCATGATCATAGAGTCTAGTCACATGCCACACAAATGCCAAGTTAGTGACACATTAGTAGTGATGTCATCATCCACATCAGCACATCCATATGCCAAGTCACCAATTTTTTATCATACAGACTGCCATGTCAACTAGGCAGGCCTTTTTTATTGATGTCACCTTTTTACAACCCTAAATTTGAAAGTCATCTAACCATCATATGCAGGAAAAAAAGCACTACCGTGACAACTATTTAGACATCAAATTTAACCTCACAATTTTTTGAGTAGACCCCTCACCATATACAGGTTTGATTTGATAGTCCAACTTCGGGAGGCCATAACCTAGTCATTCAGACTCCAAATTAGCTGCAATATTTTTTGATTCTGCCTAAAATTTCTTGAAATTTTTAGTGTTGCTATTATTTTCGAGTTTTGGTGCATGCATTTCTCAAAAAATTTAGTTTTTGGTGACTATATTTGTCCAATCATGCATTTTGCAACTTCAAATGCTCCGTACAAACTAGTTTAAACACAATTTTAGGTTTTACTTTTTTTGAAAGTGTATAAGTTTTTGTCTACTATCTAGATCTACAATTAGATTATAGCCTTGTGTGGATACAAATACCACTTTTAGAAATAGGTCCTTTTTTGCATTGTATTGCTTTGATCAAACTTCATAATTGTTGTATATCTAAGCTACAATGCTTAGTATAAGATTTGAACTCCAGGAGGAGGTTGTAAACAAAAAAATCAAAAGACCAGTTAGGCCTACACTGGTAAGTGGCTATTACAAATGCACTAAGTATAAAGTGCCAAAATCATTCATTTGTGGGGTGGTGCGGAGGGGGGGTTTGATTGAGTGAAAAGGGGGGTGTCTCTTGGTGTTTTGTTCCTCTTTTCTTGTTGTTATCTTTCTTTTCTTGCATTATGGGAAATCTTAAGATTCCAAAATTAACATCGCATAACTATGCCACATGGTCAGTTAAAAAAATAGTGTGAATCGATGAATAAAGAAGTTTCTCAATATGCAAATGATTTTTTTCCTAAACCAATAGGTGATCAAGTATCTCAAAGTAATATCAATGCTTGGGAAATGGTAGATAGGAAAACCCTAAGTATTCTTAGGTTAGGGGTTAAAGACAAGATCCTCTATTAGATCATGAAGTATAATACATCCAAGGAAACTCGAGATGCTCTTAAAAACCCATATGGTAAAGTGATTGAGGAGGATGTCTACAAGATTGAAGATGAGCTTGTCTCCCTAGATCCTAAGAGTTTTGATTCTATTTAGGATTTTATCATTAAGGTGAATGAGTTGAGAACAAAACTTAATGATTGTGGTAGTCCCATTAAGGATGAAAGATTGATTTATCTAATTCACAATAAGATTCCATTCGAGTACTCTACATTTGTCTCTTCTTTCAACACCACAAAGGGTACTCTAGGGTCTTCTTATCAGAAACTCAATTTTGATGATTATTCTCAGTTGTTAGAGGATGAACAAACTAAGTTGATAACAATGGGGATTCTCAAGTCTTCAAAGTCTAAGGCATTGGTGGCTAATAATGAGGGTTCTAAAAATTCAACTGATGAAAGTTCAAACAAAGGAAAGGGAAAAAACAAGAAGTGGAAAGACAAGAAACAAGGGGAGACAAAAAAATCAACACCTAATCAACAACAAGGCAAGTCTTCTCCTAATACCAACAAAAAGGGGAACACTAATTGAGAAAAGAAGAAGTGTGCCTATTGTAAAAAGAGTGGTCATGATGAACATCAATGTTATCACAAGTACATTGATGAATTGAAGAACATCATGAAGAAACACAATGTTCCATTGCCTAATGCTTATAAGGAGAAAGGGTCTTCATCTTTTGATTCCAAGGGCAAAGGGCAAGCTTTACTCACAAATATTGCTAGTCAAGGAGAATGGATTATTGACTCAGGTGCCACACATTACATGGGTACTTCAAAGAGATATTTTTCTTCGATGACACCTTTAGAGGTACCTAACATTTTTGTAGGAGATGATACTAAAGTGGAAGTTGAAGTAAAAGTTGAATTTGATATGGATAATGGAGCATTCAAGGATGTTCTCTATGTTCCTAATCTTACCTCCAACCTTCTTCTAGTCTACCAAGTCACTCCATATGGAGGTGGAAATAAGGTTGAATTTCTTCTAGCTTTAGTGGTAGTGAAAATCATTAAGGATGATTCTATGATTTCAATAGGTGAAGCCAATCATGATTCAAGGCTTTACACTTTCTCTTCCTTCGTGCCTAAATCTAATGCACAAGCCTTGTTAATGCATTCAAATACATAAAGAAAACTATGGCATGAGAGGTTTGGACATCTCAACTACAGGTATCTTCAATAGCTTAGTAGCCAAAACATGGTTCATAGTCTACCTCAAGTCTAGCTTTTAGATGGTGTTTGTTTAGATTACACACTTAGGAAACATCTAGAAAAAATCTTTGACAAGAGGAAGTCTTGGAGAGCACAAAGTGTTCTTGAACTAGTTCATAATGATGTGGTGGGCTCATTTCTAGTGCCATTATTTGGCAAGTCTCTCTATGCACTCACCTTCATTGATGACTACTCTCACTATACTTGGGTATTTTTCATGGCTCATAAGAGTGAAGTGTTTGACAAATTTCTTAGCTTCAATGCTCAAGTAGAAAAGTAGTCAGAGAAAGCCATCAAAGTCCTTAGAACAGATAATGGAGGGGAGTATGTGAACTCAAGACTTATAGATTAAGAGGAAATTGAGCTTTAGCATTTAGTACCATACATGCCACAATAGAATGGTGTTTTTGAAAAGAAGAACAAAACCCTCAAGGAGATGACCACTTGCATGCTATTACATAAGTCTCTTGATTGAATCTTTTGGGTTGAAGCAATGAATTGTGCTAACTACATCCAGAAAAGGAATACTCATAAAGCTTTGGATGGTGTAACTCCTTTTGAAGCTTGGACTAGTAGGAAACCTTCTATAAAGCACTTCAAAGTTTTTTGTTTTCTAGCATGGGCATGGATACCTCCACAGAAATGCAAGGCATTAGAAGCCTAGAGCAAACCTTGCATCGTTTTTGGATATGCAAACTCTCATAAAGCCTACAAGTTGATGGATCTAGAGAAATATGACATATTCTATGAGAGGAGTGTACATTTTGAAGAAATTTGTCCAAGCTTTACTTCTTCAACTCTTCCTTCTTCCTCCTTCATTCAAGAGAGTGACAATGATGACAGTGACTTGGAAGATGTTCATCCATGACCCAAATAGAGGCATTAGCTAGTTGAGGTTGTGGATATTCCTTCTACATCTTCCACTAGACCTAGATGGGCTTAGCTGACATTGGATGTGGCAAGACCATTGGTAGGGAATCCTTCAGATACTGGACACGATCAAAACACAACTCACTCCCTCATGCATATATTGTAGTTGCTTGTAATCCACAATCATTCAAAGAAGCTTTAGGTATTCCAGAATGGGATAGAGCAATGAAGGAAGAATATAATTCTCTTATGAGAAATGATACATGGGGCTTAGTCTCTCTTCCTAAGGGAAGAAAATTAGTTTGGTGTAAGTGGATCTATCAAACTAAGTTTTTAGCAGATGGAAGTGTTGATAAACATAAGGCTAGACTTGTTGCAAAAGGTTTCTCTCAAGTACTTGACATTAACTACATTGAGACCTTTGCACCAATTGAAAAAATGAGCTCCATTCATTTGACACTAACTATAGCAACAACTCAGAGATGGGTTGTTCATAAGATGGATGTGAAGAGCACATTCTTGAATGGTGATCCTCATGAGGAGATTTATATAGAGCAACCACATGGGTTCATTCAAGATTCTACCTTGGCTTGCAAATTGAAATTTTTTATCTATGGACTTAAACAAGCTCTTAGAGCTTGGTATGCCAAGATGGACTCTTTCCTTCTCTCAACAAGGTTCACTAGTTTTCATTTTGATCCAAATGTCTACATTCTTTAGGGGGATGATTCTCATTTGCTTCTTGTGTTTTGTGTTGATGGCTTGATCATTATAGGGAGTACAACATCCATTATTGATAGTGTCAAGGCTATTTTGTAGGACATATTTTTGATGATAGACTTGGGTCTACTTCATTATTTCCTTGGTATTGAGATGCATTCGTCTTCATTTGGGATCACATTATTACAAACCAAATATGCTTTTGATCTACTTGCTTAGTTTTGCATGAGTAACTGCAAGGCTGCATCTAATCCATTCCTTTTAGGTTTTAAGTTAGCAAAAAAGTGTTCCACTCCACTTGTTGATGCAACTTTGTATAGATAGTTGGTTAGAAGTTTCATCTACTTGACATATACACACCTTGAGATATCTTTTGCAATTGGCATGGTTTCTCACTTCATGCAAGAGCCACATGAACTTCACCGAAAGGTAGCCAAATGCATCCTTCATTATATCCAAGGTACACATACATATGGGATATGTTGTGTAGCTAGTGCTGGAATACAATTAGTGTGTTATATAAACTTAGACTATGCAAGAGATCCTGATTCTCACAAGTACACTTTAGGTTATATGTTTCATCTTGGTTCTAGCCCCATTTGTTGGAAAAGTAAAAAGCAAAACACTATTGCTCTTTCATTGACTGAGGATGAGTATTGAGAAGCTGTGACTGTGGCGACAGAAGCTAGTTGGTTGTAGAATATTCTAAATGAATTAGGTTTTGATTTACCTAGACCTACAATCATACATTGTGATAATTAGAGTGCCATTGAAATCTAAAAAAATCCAATCCAACATTAGTAGACAAAATACATTGAGGTACATACACACTACATCAGAGAAATGATTCATGAGTAGGTCATTGCATCGTAGTATTGTCCCATAGAGTAGTAGATTGCTAACATTTTCACCAAGCCCTTCACGGAGGTCAAGTATCTTCATTTGCAAGATCTCTTGGGAGTGAAGAATTTTTTGCCAAGGGGGTTCACACGACTCTTCTCTTCTTTATTGTACTTATCTCTCTTTTTGGAGGAGGGTTTTTCTCATGAGATTTCTCCTCTTTCTCCATTTTTAGAGAGATTCCATTGCATTGTATGTACAACATTGCATTGTATGTACAACATTGCATTTGTACTTGGGTACCTAACATGGCCTAATAGCCAGGAGCCATTATGCATTTACATTACAACTTTTGTGAGCTTAAGTGGATTCCCCTAAGTTGCACTTAAGGGAGGGTGTTAGTGTAAATAATTAATTATTATTTACACTTTTCTTAAGTTTACTTAGGTTAAATGCATTATTTTATTATTTATTAGCTAGACACCTAGGAGAATGCATACTCATATGAGTTGTCTTCTTGACAACACAAGAGTTAGCAACTCTAATTTAGCACATGGTGTCTACAACACATGATTTTGCATGTTTATCTGAGTTGTCATGTATACAACATAGTTGTTCACACTCTAATTAAGAACATGGTGTCTACAACATAATTTTATGTGACACACCTATGTAAGCTTATCCTCTCATCATTGCATTAACTCCTGTGCTCAATGGAGGATAATCTACTTTTGGTGGACATGTGCTTAGTTGTAAGGCTTATCATATTGCTAACTCCTAGTCATTCTAAAGGCCTCTATATATAGGCACTTCTAGTGTACTTGGACATTAATTCATTCTCATATTGTTATTATGATCATACATGATTTTGTCCATATTGTGTTGTGTTCTTGAGCTTCTTGATCTTAACATCATTTTGCCCTAAGGAAAATTCTTACATTCCTTGTGCCTTTCAATACTTCCATCATTTTTGTACTTGTTCTTCTAGACATGTTTGGTTACAATCTTCTTCTTGTCATTTGGAAGCTCCATAAGCTCTCAAGTGTCATTCTTATGAATAGAGTCCATCTTTTATTTTATTTTTTTAATCCAAATCTTTATGAACATGAATCTTCAAAAGATGATTGTTCAAAATCAATGTTGGCAAGTAAAGAAAATTTTATTATCTCACTTATTGGAGCTTCTTCATGTACTTGATGTTTATTCTTTTAATAGATGTCACTCAACTTTCTTACATTTCTTTTAGTTCTCAGACTTGAATTTGGGATTGTAATTGGATTGAAGAACATGAGGAGAGTTTGGTTGGTAAAATTTAGGCACTTAAAATAGAAACATCAGTGGGGTTTTTCCCTAGTCAAAATATTATAGATGCTATCACTACGACACATGGAATTCTCAATTCTATCGATCACAACAAAATTGCAAGTATAGGTGTTAAGTTTTACATATCAAAAGCTTATGAAAAAGTCAACTGGTTATCTGTATACAAATTTCTTCCAGCCATTAGGTTCAACTACACTCTTATTAATATTATTGAGTGTGTGGAGATGATCAAGCTCTCTATGCTCATGAATGGGAAACCTAGGAGGGATTTTCATCTAACTAAAGGGATGACATAGGGATACCTCTTTCCCTTTATTTACTTATTCTATTGGAAGAGGTGTTTGGCTACAATACAATTCATCTTGCCAAAATTGGTAGTATGCAAGGTATTAAACCATCCACCACCCTACCCCCATCAATTTGTTAGTAGTTTATTCATGACACCTTCTTCTTTGGTGCATCCTCAGTTATTGAGGCTAGGGAGTGGAAGGTCATTCTTGATGACTATGCCTCTATGTCTAGCCAATATATTAATAATCACAAAAGAAAGATTATTTTCTTCAATACAGACTCTAAGATGCATGTGAAACCTTGGTTGTTGATGTGAAATTCCCTTGGTTTCCTACCTTGGGCCATCGCTTCCTAGTAAGGATGTCAAAAATGACTACTAGGATTCCCATTCTGAAAATTACACCTAAAAATCTTATTGGATGGAAGGAAAATCTTCTCACCATTGCAAGGAAGATCTAGGTTTTTTTAACCATCTCTATAGGGAATCTTGTTTCAGTTTCTGTCCATATTCAAGTTCATAGTAGTTATGGAAAATAAGTTAGAAAAAATATAGTGCACTTTCCTCTAGGTAGGCTATGAGAAAAACACAAGATTATCTCTGGTTAAATGGGATTGGATGTTCCTTCCTAAATCCTTTGGTGTCTTGAGCATGTGGTTAAGAAAGATTTTTTGCCTAAAGTTTCTTGGACTCTTCTGAAGGGGTTGCTGGCTAGTATAAAATCATAAAATCTAAATACTAGATCATTAGCATTTCTATCAAATATTTATAAGAATGGCCACTTGCAAGGATCAAAAATTTTGAATAATGTTATAAAATGTAGGAATGCTCTTGATAAAGGGATAAACTAGAAAATTGGAAATGGAAGAAACACACACTTTTTGGAAGATATATGGCTTGATAACCTCACCCTAAAAAATAGTCAATTCTCCTTCCTTTGCAACATCATCTCTCTTTGGATTGTCAACTTGGTAGCCAGCTACATCTCTAATGGTAGTTGGGTGGATCTCAATGCTTTCTTGGTTGATAGCTCTGACATGTGGTTTTTAACTACTAATCTTACTACTCTTTCAAAAAAGATTAGAATTCCTATCTATGACCTACCTGACAAATTAATATGGTCCATCATGCAAAATGGAAAATTCAATGTAAATTCAACTTACAATTCTCTACTTAAGGTTGTTGCTACACTACCTATTGAAAGAAAGTATGAGATAACCACCTCATCCTTGAAGTAAACTTCTTCTAGAGGATTGTGTTTCATGGTACAATTCTTACTCTAAATAACTTCACCAAATGTGGGTTAAGTCTTACCAACAAATGTAGCCTTTGTTTGAAGGAAGAGGAAAGAAACAACCACCTCTTTTTGCACTATGAATTGTCCATTGGCATTTGGCAGCTCATTCTCAACAACATCAACCTCCCTTAGATGTTTAGAAAGAAAATCCAACTAGAGGTTGGTGTTACCCCTTCTAACACCTTTTCCACAATTCCTTTGTCAACAAATCCCCTCCCACTTTTTTTGGAGCATCTAGAAAGAGCATAATAACGTGATCTTTAGGGATACTAAAAAATCACCTATTGACATTTTTTACTTTGCAACCAAGATCCTAATCAAGAACCTCTCAATCTCCCACTAGAAGAGCCCCAAGTACTCCCTTGGGACTACTGACGTTCACATTACCAAAGATTAGAAATTTGATAAAATCTTTAGTAGACATGACAATTCTAAAATCCTCATTAAAATGCCTACTAAATGGAACCCATGCCTAGAGCTTCTGTTGGATAAACTCAACCTTGATGGTATTGTAAGTGGTGGGAAAGATGATTGGGGTGGATTAATTTGCAATGATAGGGGCCACATTATAGTTGTGCCTAATGGTCCTCTAAGGGACCATAATGTCAATCAAGAAGAGGGTATGACCCTCCTATAAGGGTTCCCTTCAACTTGGATGGATGAATTTGGAAATTGAGGGGGACTCTAAAATCATTAAAGATGTAGTTACAGGTCATTTCAAGGCAACATGGAAAGTGGATACTATGCAAAGCAATATCCTTGGCCTTCTTTACAATTTTTATGGAGTTAAAATAAGACATACCTATGAGGAGGGAGATTCAATGGAAAATTCAATGGTTATTGTTAGTCTTCTATCTATCAAACTAAATTATTTGAGAGTAGTCAATCTACTTCCCAACTCTACCCAAAACCTAACAAGGCAGGAGGAGTGATATGTCAATAAAGCTCAACATGATATTTGAAATTTATATCTTGGGTTACCTTAAACTTCTAGTATGATGGGGCCTTGCCTCCTTGTAACCATGCTTTTTAATTTATACGTTAGAATGGAGTACTCTTTAAAGATGGTTGTTGATTTGGATTTTGTTTCCACAAACTGGGTGAGCAAGACTTGCACTTATGACCTAGGTTTATTTACTTCTCATGATGATTTAACCATATGTAGATGGCTCTTCCATTGGCATGCCACATCAAATTTGGGATAACCCACCAATCGTCTTTGTATTGTGAGTAATCTTTCATCTTTGATTTTTAATCTTTCTACTTGCCACCTTCCTATGGTAGGACCCTCGATCCACCATGAAGATGAGATGGAACCACAAAAAAATTATTTAAATCCACCAAATACTTTTGGATATATTTAAATTCACAAGGCTTGTGTAATTATACTCTTTTACATTAGGTTTTATTAAACTTTACTACCATCATATCGAAAAAGATGTATTTGGGAAATATGATCATAATTAGTGATTGTCTCAAATTTAGGGATTTTCTTCATTAGTTTTACATCATTTTTTTTTTTTTTTCGAATGTGACTTCCAAATTTGGAATCTAGAAACATCATTCTAACATTACTTTCTCCTTTACCATTTTTTTCCCCTTTGCATTTCATTCTTGACTTATAGAAGGGTTTCTACTCATAAGTGTCTGGGAATTTCTAGCTTTGTTATAGCTAAACTAAATATTGGGGTTTGAGAGAGAGAATTGAGTTAGACAAAATAGAAGATAAATTAAGGACCATCCCTACTATGGTCATGTATTTCTCAAAAGGAGGGGGAATTCTTCCCTACATGTAGTATATGATGGGCCATGATGAAACTAGTTCCTAATAGCTTGTGAGCTCTTTTGAGCAATAAACATGTCATCACGAAAGGATTAACCTTTGAGAATTAATGAGAAAGTTGTTTAGAAATCTATTGGATTTCCCATTTATGGGCACAAATCGAGAAGACTAGCAAGATTCCTAATGTGATAGGCCTAAAAAATTTATTTAGAGTCCCTAAGGAGAAGCCAGTAAAGAAGCAGGGTGGTTAGAATGCTAAGGATCTCCTAGAATTTTTCAAAATATGTGCAAGATAATCATCAATTACTTTACTTTGGAGGGAAGGTATGGGGTTTTCTACCATTACCATTTCCCTTTCTTAAAGCATCCTAGATGTAAGGACTTAATCTGCATTTCATCTTACTTTCTATATTCTTTCGAAAGAAATATGTTTGAGATTGTTAAAACCAAAGCCCAGGGGAAGAAACTAGTTATCCTCCATCAAGGGCTTATATCTAGACTTTATGAATTTTGATGTGCCTTGTGCCCTCCTTCAGCCACCAATGTTCTCTCCATCACTAAAAATAAACCCAAGCCTCCTCCCTCAGCATCTATCCCTTTTGAAATTAAACTTTTAAATCATATGGCTTCCTCCAATATACTCACTATTTCTTTAGGTGATTCCCCCACTAAAAAAACCCTAGGTGCTAAAAAATGTAGCAAGGCCTTGGAAGCCGTTGATACTTTCTCTAGAAAATGACCCAACAAAATAACCCTCAAACAAAATCAAACTTGTTTCTCTAATAGGCTGGCTAAGGAGTGGGTAAGAAAGCCATTAAATACCTAGCAAGAAAAGAGGAGTCCTCAACAGATACTAGAAGTAAATAAATTGTAGAGAGAGAGTTGGATGACTCCTCCAATAAGAAGACCTAGAGCCCCATGAAGGACCCTTCCCCAACCCTTTATGTTAACCATCCACCCCCCTACCTACATAATACTTTTAATCCTACCTCCCTCCCCCAAATGTCTCCCCTGTTGAACATAAGAAATATTACAATTGAAATCCTAGGAAAAGGTAAAATTGGTGGTAGCTTGGTGTGCACCCTCAAGTACCAAAATGTTATTCTTTATATGTTTGTAAAGAAGATGAAGGAGGAAATAGATTTCTTAAGAAATCACTTAAATGGCATTAGAAAATTTACTCTCAAGATAATGCATGCTTGTGCTACCATTCTATATCTTTTGAAAGGTAAAGTTTTTAGTGGCAACATATCCAAAGAGGAGGATGCAAGGGAACTCTTTAATTTTTTGAATGAGAAATAGGCAGACATATTGTTGTCCAAGAGATTAGGGAGAGGGAATTAACATTGGCTTGTTATGTTTTGCTACAATGACAAGTTTACTAGCACTTTGGGCTATTTTCTTTATTTCTAGGAGGCTTTATTAAAAGCAGTCCCAACTTAGATTCTATCCTTTTGATGCATCTTATGATGTTTAAAGTTTATTTAGACTCTTTACAATTTGATTACCCTATTATTATGCTTATTGTTTTGAACTAGTGTTTTAAAACTATGTTGTTATTTATTGCTTTTCATAACTTAGTTTTTGATATAGGAATTTATGCAACCACGAACCTTAACATTTACACTCTTGTTGCCATTAACTTGTTGATAAATTTTTTTCTTCAGTGTTGCTATTGTACCATGGGTCAACACCCAATTGTTGTTTCTCATTTCAAAAACTTATGTTGACCATTTTTTTTCACTTATCAACTTTATTTCATTTTTTTTTCTATTTATTTAATGATAAATGAGTCATATATCTTTAAAAAGTTTCTTTACCTTTGAATTTTTCCTAGCCACAAGTTAATGAAATAAATTCTTAATTTTGGTCAAATAGATAAATTTATGTACTCAAATAAACGTAAATAAAAATTAAAAAATTATTGATTTTTTATGCTTTTTATCAACTAAAACATACTATTTAATTCAATATTTTTAACTACTATTTAATAAAAAATAATTTAAAGTAGGAATGTAAGATAAAATGCCATCAAGGAAGAGATTACAATAAATAGTCATATACCATACACATTAGTTTTGAGCCTATTTCAATATTCCTAAACCCACATAATTTTCCCTATCCCAAATTAGCTCTAAAGACTTAAAAATCTCAGAGTACTCAAATTTTTATATTGTATCTATTTTTTACCCTATACAACATCATTTTGTTATTTCATTTATCTTTTATTCCCCTCTCTCCCAAGATAGTTTGAATTGTAATTTCATTATTTTTGTCATTTTTCTTCTATTGAAGGAGGAAAAATTACATCTATTCATGTCATTCATCCAATTCTTCTATTTTCTTTGAAAAAAATTGTAGGTGTATCACTTTTGATCATCATGTTCCACTATTACTAATACCTCCATTCTATTCAAAATTATAATATTTTAGTGTAACTTATACAAAGAGGTCAAATTATAATGATGATTTATTTAGTCTACCAACAATTCAAATATCTTATTAAGTTATATATAATTAAGATGGTCTCACATCAAATGTTAAAGATATTTCATATATTAGTAATTAAATATTAAACAAAGATATTCATAATTAATAGTCAAATTATTTTTAGAAAAAAATAAATTACATTTTTTTTAAATTAATGCACTAGTGAATTTGATAGTCATAGAGAACAAAAAGTATAGTGAACACATTTTTAAAATATAATTAGAAAATAAATATGACCATCATCAAATATTTCATAAATATACATTATAATTACTACGTTTTTTTTTTAAAGTTAAAATCTAATTTTAACCAATAAACATATCAATTATGAATCAGTTTTTAATAAATAAAAGTAAATAAATAAATCAAATAAGTTTTAACCTGTGAATATTCTACCCATAAAATTATAGGTTTGCCCATTCCTCTAGGCAGAACCCCATACCATACCATAAAATTTTAGGGCTAGGGCTACGGAGGCCCATCATTTTCTAGGGATAGGATGGGGGGGAGGGTGATAGATAATGGCCACCTATAAGCTTCCAAAATTGTGCATGGGTATCGACTATAACTCTCTACCTATAAAACAATTCTGGGTTCTAGCCTTCGAGTTGTAAAAAATTTGTGTTTTGCACATTTATTTGCATTGCATGAAAAGAAAAAATCCATGTTGATCAAAAAATGGACGTTAAACTAGTTGGCAAATTCTATCACAATGGGATTGTAGGGGAAGAAGCATAGACAGAACATCAAAATGTTAATCGAATTTTCATTTGACCTTTTTGGAGTCATTTGCTATAGCACCAAACATGACATGAGAGTATTTCATGGAACGTTTTATCTGCCTTATTCTCTGCGCATTTGGCAGCAGGAATACAAGTGGAATAGGCATATGTAAATTCTTAAAATTTTGAATTCTTTATTTGGATGCACCAAATTAGAATTGGAATACAAAATAAAATAGGAATATATATTCCATGTTTAGCCCAGAAATGAGGTTTTTCAATTCCACCTAAATAGGTGCAATTGGAATATGTATTCCTATTCCAGTTTTATTTATTTTAGAAAACATAATTTTTTGGGTTCATGAATTCCCCATCAAATTCTGGTTGAACCAAACAAAGAATAGGAATATGTACCCCCATTTTCTATTCCAGAATAAGTATTCAAGAATATGCATTCCTATTCAATTAATTTCTATTCTCCTAGCCAAACAAGTCGAACTATAGGAGCTTGACTTTGATAAATTGCTAATCCTCCTAATATGATACATATAATTATTCAATTGTATTTTTTTTCAATATGTTGCAATTTTGATTTTTGTTCAAACATTTGTATTTATAACACACATGTCATTCAAGTAACGAGGTAATAAAATGATCTATTAACTGACTATAAAAGAGAAATATAAAATAATCTCTTCTAAAGGTTCCCAGACCACATGAGAGAGTTCTGTTATAGCTCAATCTATATTATCATCAAATAATTCAAAAATTTGTGACTTGGGAACTTGGAAAATGAACTCAATGATAGACCTTACAAGTGTTATGACCCTTAAATAAACTTCTTGACTATTATGTATGTGAAAATTAACAATATTCCAATTACTGATTATTAATCTCCTATCGTAAACAATTATTAAATTGTTGAAAATAAATTCCCAGCTAATATAAAAAAATAACACAACTACAACTTCACCAATAGAATATAGAAAGAAATTCAGAACACAAAGAACACAATATTTTTGGACAAATTGTCCCTGGAAAAGACCCTAAGGGAAAACAAGTTTTGTAGATGGAAAATTTATTAACTTCAACAAATCAAGAGATACAAAATTCCTTGCCTCTCGCTAGTATAATTCAGACAACCTCCTAATTTCTCCTACTAATATTTCCCTCTACTATTCCCAATGCTATCACTATGCCACATGGTTGTTTTCTATCACTGCAAACTCATTTGCTATCACTACAAATGCTTCTACAACTATTGTTGTTCTCTATTCTATTATGTTCTCCAAATGCCTCCCTTGAACCCCTTTTATACCACTTAACCAAGAGGTTTCTAGTTCCTTCTTGATCAAGACAACCTAACCAAGAAGTTTCTAGCTACTTCTTAATTAAAACAACCTAACCAATAGGTTACTAGTGGCTTCTCTAAGGATTCAATTAATTAACAAATATTTATTTGCTAATTAATCAAATGTAGATGGAAAACTATCCAAGCTACCTAAAACTAACACTCCCTCTTAGCAAGGAAGTTATTCTACATGACACTCAACTTATCTTTGAAGAAGATGAATTTAGCCTTCCCAATGCCTTTGTTAGAAAGTTTGCTACCTGCTCCTCCATAGGTATGTATTGTAGTTGAACCACCCCCTATTGTACACAATCTCTAATGAAGTGATATCTAATGTCTATATGTTTAGACCTATCATAAAATACTAGATTCTTAGACAACTTGATGCAACTATGATTGTCATAGTGTAACATAGTAGTGTCAACGTTTTGACCAAACAAGGCTACTAAAAACTTCTAAAGACATATAGCTTCACATGTTGCCTTGCTAGCTGCTATGTATTATGCTTCTGCTGAACTCAGAGCCACAAATTTATACTTCCTACTGAACCAAGATACAACTCGTGATCCCAAATTGAAACAACACCCTGAAGTTCTCATTTTGTTTGTTGTACTTCCTACCCAATTTGCATCAGTATGGCCCATCAACTTGATTCCTTCACCTTGAACATATCTTATCTAATACTCAATTGTATCATGCAAGTAATGCAATACATGCTTGGCCACTGTCCAATGCATTCTCTTTGGTTCAACCATGAATTGACTAAGAGAGTTTACTGCAAATGCTATATCTGGCCTAGTGTTGACCAAATACATAAAAAAACCAATCAACTATCTATATAAGATGAGATCTACATCCTTCTCATTAGATGTATCTACCGGCCTCCAATTTGTGATCATGGATGTAGACATGGCTTTGCTATCCTCCATCCTAAATCTCTTCAAGATTTTAATGCAATATTTCCCTTGACCAAGGAAAATATCTCCATCTGTTTGCCACACCTCAATGCCTAGAAAGTAGTCCATAAGTCTTAAGTCCTTCATTTCAAACTCTTCTACAAGGTTTCTCTTCCAGTCTTCTATAATCCCTAGTGAACCTATACGAAACAAGTCATCCACATAAAGAACAAGAATGATAATCTCACCACCAACCACCAAGTAGTAGAGTTTAGCATCTGCTTCACCCTTCACAAAGCTCATTTCTTGCAAGTATGTGTCAATGTGCTCATACCACGCTATGCGAGCTTGCTTGAGTTTGTACAATACTTTCTTCAATCTGCACACATGGGTCTCTTTGTTGTGTGCTACAAAGCCTTTTGCTTGCTCTATTTTTACCTCCTCCTTTAACTCATCATAAATAAATGTTGTCTTAACATTCATTTGATGGATTTTCCATCCCATCTGTGCTACAAACAAGATTACAACCCATATAGAAGTATCCCTAGCCACTGGAGAAAATGTCTCCCCATAGTCTATTTCCTCCTTCTAAGAGAACCCTTTGGCCATGAACCTTTCCTTATATTTCTTGATGCTACCATCTACACCATGTTTTATCTTATAGATTCAAGGTCATCTAATAACTTCTCTATCTATTGGTCTAGGAACTACCTCCCACATATCATTATGCATGATTGAGGAATACTCATCAACTATAGCATCTTGCCATACCTAATGCTCTATAGCCTCTTGATAGCTAGAAGGTTCACTATCTACCAATTGACTAACTAATGCCACATAGTCATTGAGCTTAGTTGGTTGTGTCCACTGTCTAGTACTCTTCCTAGGAGCTCCCACAAACTCTTGAGTATCACTTAGTGTCTCTTGAACCTTATGGTTCCTACTACCAACTATAGAGGATGAGATATCAACCTCTAAGTCTTTTAGATGCATTTACTATTGCACCTATTGCTCCATGCTCTATGAAACTTCACCACATGAACCTACATTTGTACTAGTAACTATACTTGTGCTCTGTTGCCCTTGACTAGGCCCTGGAGATTATGTTGGCTACTCACTCTAATCATTGCTAGCAAATATCTAGACCTTATAAATTCCTTTTCCTCTTTAAACTTAATATCACGTCTGACAATAATTCTTCTAGTCCTAGGGATAAAAATCATATATGCCTTTGAGGTTTTATTGTACCCAAAAAGGTACCCCCTTTCTGCAGTTTGATCTAACTTGGTATGTGTATCACCTAGAATATTATAATATGCCAAAATCCTAAATATTTTGAAATGGCTACCATTAGGCTTCTAACCTATAAAATCTTCCTTTGGTGTCATCCTCCCTAGTACCTTGTGTGGAACCCTATTCTAAATGTAGATTGTTGCACCACATGCTTCTATCCATAAGTAGCTAGACATATCCTAGTCATGTAGCATAATCTTTCCACCTTTGATATAGAATAGTTCTTCCTCTCAACAACTCCATTCTAGTGTGGATTGTAAGAAAGAATCCACTCTCTCTTGATTCCTTTCCTAGTACAAAAATTTTGGAAGTTATTTCCTTTGTACTTGCCTTCATTGTTTGACTGAAGAACCTTAATCTTCTTTCTTATTGAGTTCTCCACTAGAGCCTTGAACTCTTGGAATCGATTGAAAACCTCATCCTTGGACTTCAAGAAGTATATATAAATCTTCCTAGAGAAAGCATCGATAAAAGTAACATAATACTCATATCCTCTGAGAGATTTCATCGACATTGGTCCACATACATCTAAATGTACTAGATCAAGAATACCTTCAAATCTGGTGTCACTCCATGGAAAAGATGTCTTCGCAAAATTTTCCAACATGCATCTCTTACATACATCATCATGCTTTATGCTCACCTCTGGAACACCTGTCACCATCTCACGAAGCAATTTGAGTGCTCTCTAAGATCTCTATCCTCCTATTCCATAGCTCTCTAAGATCTCTAGGGTTATAGTTGCTCATGAGTGCCTTAGGAGTATCAGATTGCAACCTATAAAGGTGACCACTCCTAACTCCAATAGTTATGGGTTATTTCCAATCCTTGTACTTAATCAACACATGTGTCCCTCTAAAGAGTACATTATACTCCCTATATTGAAGAATAGATACATAAATCAAATTTATACCTAAGCTTGGCACATGAAATATGTCATGAACTAGAATTATATTTCCATCCTCCCTTTGAAGCTAAATAGTCTCATTCCCAATTGGAATGACTTTGGACAAGTTTCCTATAGCAATTTGGATATTGGCATTCTCCTCCTTATAACTAGAGAAGTACTCTCTGACTCCTATCATATGAAATGATGCCCCACTACCTATATACCATCTAATCTATGAGGTTGAGCTCACCATACAAGCTATAAGTGTAAACTCATCTTCCATTCTACTAGAGAGTTCTTCTATACTTGTTGAAGTTGTCACCTTCTTATTTACCTTCTTCCTTTCTAGGCAATCAATGACATAGTGACCATACTTATGAAATCCAAAGCACTTGACCTTATAAAGGTCCTTCTTCTTCTTCTTATTTTGTGAGCTAGATCCATTCTTTGCCTTTTGTTTCCCTACTAGGGAAACATTCTCCTATTCCACCTCACTTTTCTTACTCTTGTTGGCCCCATTAACAAGACATAGTCTACACACCTACTAAGTGAAATGTGTCCCTACTCAATCCCAACTTGGTAAGGTATCTCATCCACTAACAACTTGAACAAAGACACTCCATTGTTTAAAAAACCATTTACTGTTATTCTCACTAGCTCACCATCATTGGGACTATATCCAATAGCTACTAACTCATCCTTGACAAGTCTAAGCCTAGTGAGGTAACTTGTAATGTCTTCTGTCTGGTTTATCTGGTATTCTTTAGCTTCTCTTTCAAAATCATCTTCCTATTAGTGGTAGCATTCTGATGTAGATTCAAAATGACATCCCACATCTTATTATCAGTATCTAGCTCTGAGATATGTGGAACAATATGATCCTTGAACCCATCAAGGATAATCCTCCTCACCTTGGCATCATCCTTCTTATATGCAGCAAGTTGTGTCACATCTTTTGGTACATGTAAAACACTGGTAACATAATCCTTGATACCATTCTCTTCCAACAAAAAAAGAAATTTTGGCCCCCCAAACAACAAAATTTGAGGCACCATCCAATCTATCCTAATCTCTCAAACTAGCTGAAACCATTTCAATGGATAAGCAATAATAATTCTGAAGAGATCACACTAGGTTATATAAACCCTTAATTTCTTTCCTAAGGAAAAACTCTTCTTCCCTTAACACTTATTTGCTACCATGTGAAGATTAACACTATTTCAATCACTGATTATTATTCTCCTATTGTAAATGATTATTAAATTGCTAAAAATAAATTCCTAGCTAATATTAAAAAAGAGCACAACTACAACTTCACCAATAAAATATGGAAAGAAATTTGAAAGACAAAGAACACAATAATTTTGGACAAATCATCCCTAGAAAAACCCTTAAGGAAAAACTAGTTCTGCAGACAAAATATATTAACTTTAGCAAATCAAGAGATACAAAATTCCTTGCCTCTCACTAGGAGAATTTAGACAACTTCCTAATTTCTCCTGCTAATATTCCTCACCACTATCACTAATTCTATCACTACAAAATCATTTGCTAACACTACAAATGCTTCAACAACTCTTGTTGTTCTCTATTCTATTCTATTCTCCAATTGCCTCCCTTGAACATGTTTTATACTACTTAACCAAGAGGTTTCTAGTTTCTTCTTGATCAAGACAACCTAACCAAGAAGTTTCTAGTTTCTTCTCGATTAAAACATCTCAACCAATAGGTTACTAGTGGCTTCTAGAAGATGTCAATTAATTAACAAATATTTATTTGCTAATTAATCACATGTGGATGAACAACTGTCCAAGCTATCCTAAAACTAAAAATATACTCTCTCCTCTGGTCACCTAGTATGGGGTAGGATGCAGGTAAGAGGTGAGGACATAGAATATAGATGGAAAATCATTTAGTTTGATGTTAATCTTTTGTAGATCTACAATTGCCTCATTAATTTCCATTATAATTTAGTGTGAATCTTAGTCAAGGAATTCTATATTTTCTTCTTTGAGTCTTAATAATTTAATAGATGCCCAAGGTGAGACACATAAGAATCACTGAAAAGAACTAAAGTATAGTTTTAAAGTTATCCTTTTCTTTTGCAAGTCCCACCAAGAGTCAAACCCAAGTCGGTGCATTCAAAGTATAGAGTGCTAACCACTACACCATGGAACCTTTGACCATTTAAGAAGAAATTCATTAATAAAATAAAAGATAGATAGAGTATAATATTTTAATTGAATACCACTATGCTATCCATTCTTCTTCTTTAGTGAATGACTCTACAAGTCCAAGCAATATAGGATCTACCCTCTATTATTCTTGTTGTGATTTAAATGTACTTAACTTCCTCCAACCTAGAATTAGAATGTGAAGTATGTCAAAAGTGTGAATGAAAAATATGTAATAGCAAAATAAAAGAAACTACATTAACACATGAATTTATCGTGGTTCATCACAAGTTGTGGCTGCATCCAAACTACAGGGGAAATATCTTATTGATTTTAAAATTAAGTTTTTACATCATAGTTGTAGCTTATCTTGTCAAATACAACATGCATAATGAACCTCCAAAACACATATTTATAGAGACTCAAAAGGTTTGAAGAGTCATAATCACTTGGAGGGAAAACAAAATAGAAATAATGATAAATAAATATGGTTGTTGGACTTTATGCATACACCCAAAAAACTCCCACTTAAAGTCCAATTGTTGTAATGTTCAGACCATCCGAAAATCCCTTATTGTTATTTCTTTACAATGCTGAAAGAAGCTCAACAAAATTTTAACTTCTTTCATGGAAAATTTTTCGTAAGTGGATAAATTGGACTATCCTTGATGTTGATCTTCAAGACTTGAAGTTTTCCCTCCTTAATTTTACTTCAAATGAAATGATAACCAACTTCAATATGTTTAGTCTTGCTATCAAACATTGCATTTGTTGCTAAATCAATGATACTTTTACTAAAACTAAACTAAACTAAACCTTGTTAAGGACAATCAAAATTACTAAACAAATGTTTCAACCAAATCAATTCTTTTTCCCCTTTAGTGAGAGAAATATATTCAGCCTCTGTAGATGAAAGTGATACCAATTATTGCAACTTTGATGTCCAATTGATCGTTGCTCCAAAAAATGTAAATACATCATCGGTACTAGTGGATCTTCTAGTGTCTAAATTTCCAACTATGTAAAAATATGTGTATCCTCTCAATGGAGCATCTTTGCAACCAAAACACAACACAAAATAAAAAGTATGGGCGTAAGATTCCTCAAAAATCTATTTAACTACATACCAATGTTGTTTACCTAGATTTCTCATAAATCTACTCACAACACCCAGTAGTTGGGAAATATTTGGATGAGTACATACCACCACATACATTAGGCTACCATTGTTGAAGAATATGTGATGTTCTTCTTGTAGTTTTTCTCTTCTTCTATTTTGAGACACATGATTGAAGATAAACAAAAATGATCAGCAAGAGGAGTTTTGACCTGTTTGGCATCTATCATACTAAATCTTTCCAAAACCTTGAGAACATAATGTTCTTGAGATAACTTTATTTCCCTCTTGTGTCTATCATAGATAATTTTCATACCAAGTATCCATCTTGTTTCCCCTAAGTCCTTCACTACAAACCTTTTTGACAACTTCACTTTTAATTCTAAAATTAATTTCATAGAAGAATTGGTTACAAACATGTCACCAAAATCGAGAAAAATAAGAACAAACGAGTCATTGGGTAACTTCTTGTAGTAGACACATGGATCAAATTCACACCAAAAAAAGTTACTTCCAATCATGAATCTATTGAACTTGAGGTGTCATTGTCTTGGTGCTTGTTTGGGCCCATAAAAGCTCTTCCTCAATTTGCAAAATAAATTTTCCTTTCCATGTTTATAAAATCCCTTGGGTTGCATCATGTAGATTTCTTCATTTAAGTCACCATGAAGGAATGCCATTTTGACATCCATTCATTGATGTTCAATGTTATGAACAACAACTAAACCAAGGATTGACCAAATTGTAGTAATCTTGACTACAAGTAAGAAGATTTCATTGAAATCTATTCCCTTTTGCTGATCAAAACCTTTAACAACTAGACTCACTTTATATCTTTTCTAACCTTGGCCTTCATTTTTCAATCAAAAAATCCATTAATTTTTTAGAGATCTTGAACTGAATCCCAAGTTTTCTTTTCCAATAGAGTTTCTATCTCTTCTTACATCACTGCTACCCGCTTAAGAGAATCTAATGATTTACAAGCTTCTTCAAAGTTTTCTGGTTCAACTTGGTCTAATAATAAAAGTTTTGGTTGTGCTTCTTTAGAATACAAAAGTTCATAATCACATAATCAAGAAAGAAGCCTTTTCTATTTGGTGATTTTCTCATTTCCTAAGCATTTTCCCTAGTATGCAAACTTGCACCATTGTGTCCCCTATTTGTGTTTACATTTTCCTAAGAATTATTTCTTAGCAATTCATAATCACTTCCTTTTAAAAATGTTTAAATATGAAATGGGATTCTAAAGAGTTCATTGCATCATTGCCCTATGTATAAGCATTGTTCTTACCATAATCCATATTTGTAGGAATTGAACTCTAATTGAGAATATTGATAGGGACATCCTTATCATTAGACTCTTTCATGTAATTCATCTCACATGTATTAGGGCCATGAAAATTGGGCAGGAGACTATGATGCCATGCTCATTGTCATTACTATGAGTAGGAGAATTTACTTCCCTTTGAATGTCCCTATCTACAACTAGTTGAGTGGGATGATGTTCTATTGGAGTTATTTTTGGTGGTTTGTAAGAAACTTTTAATTGATGTTTTGGTCAGCAATGTGATTATGTTGTGAGCTAGTCTTAAGAGAGTGGTCATGTGGGGTATTCATTTTACCTTTGCTTGGAATTTTAGTTATTAAGGGTAGCCGCTAACATGTAAATGGGATGTGCACTTGAAAACTATGTGCATAGGAAATGCAACATATTTAATTTGGAAGCAATTTGAATTCTTTTGTGTGCTCCTTAGTCAAAAGAGCCTTGTGGTCTCATTATTTGTGTGTGGTCAAAGCTATGACTAGGCAAGATGGAGATGTGGACATAGTTTTGGAGTCCTTTCCAAAAAAAAATTTTAGTAGATATTTTCTCTATGTTGGGGAAGCATGATCATGAGTGAGGCTCTTGTGTGGAGTTCACCTTGTGTGCGGGTGAGGTATTTGGATTTTTAAATAGGTTTATCATGTTCATTAGAAAGGGATGGAAGATAATCTTCCCAAGTATTGTTGTTGTTATGAGATGGGGGTGTGTTAACTATTGAAACATAGAGTTATCTTTGTTCTATAATATGTTATTTGAATCTAAATTTTTGTCACTGTGACTTTGAGAAGAATTTTTTTTTTTCACCATTATAATTAAAACACTCTTCACTATTATTCCACATACTTCTACTAGATGAAGATATAGGGTCTAGAACTAGAACTAAAGTAGGTGAAAGACCATTTGGAGAAGTAGTATTTAAATTTCTACTAGTATTATTATTGTTGTTAGAAATGGATGAAGGAACAAAATCATTGACTAATTTCTCTTACATATTGAATGTTGGACATACGTTTTCATTGAATACTACATCTTTACTCCGTATTATCTTGTTCTCAGCTAGACCCCAAATTCTAAAACTGAATTCATCTTCTCCATAACCCACAAGTATGCTTCTTTGTGACTCCAGGAATAGCTTCATTCTCTTTTCATTATGAACATGAACATATGCTTCACATATAAATACCCAAATGTGAGAATAAGAAATTCTCTTTCCTAGCATTTATTCCTCTAGTATGCTATAATCAAATTGAAATGATTAAATTTGGTTGATCAAGTAAATTGTTACATTACATGCCTCTACCCAAAACTCCTTCCCCAAACTAGCATTGGAAAGCATAATCAAGATCCCTTGAGTGTTGGTCAATTCATCCTCTTAGCTACTCTATTTTCTTAAGGAGAGAATGGAACAATCTTTGTCCTATAGATTTCATTTCCATACAAAATTAATTAAACTCTAATAGGGAATGCGTAAGATCATGGTGTCCCAAAAAGTGGTGATATGAGAAAAGTGGAGTTTGAAAATGTCTAAAAGTGTTTCAAAATCCACTTTGACTTGTTTCCACCCATCTTGATACCAACAAAAAAAGGTTGTGCCAAACCTTATTGGGTGTCTAATCTATTATCAATTATTTGATATAATATTGAGTATCCAATATGAGATTGGATACCCAAAACCTACAACTAGGAATCAAAAAAATAACCTAAGAGCATTTCAGGCATTTGTGTTTTGAGTTTGGTTTTTGCTGCTCCATTTTGGGTATTGAATATAGAATGGGTATTGGATATAGGTAACATTTTTGTTGTAATTTTTTATGATTTTGAATGAATTTTAATATAAATTAGTTATTTTAAATAGAAATTGTTGAAAATTAGATATTTTTAAATATAATTTTTTTATATTAGGTTTTGCAATTAAATAGGTATGGCTGACCCAAATGATGACACTGAGCCGAGAAACAATGTTCCTCGTAACCCTCAACCAAAAATTCTAGTACCCCCTCAAAACTGTCCAATAAACAATCCACTACCCCCTCAAAAACTTCTTTGAATTGAAAATTTGATAAATGAAAATTTCATTGAACTGAGGGTTTCACAAACCACATATAAAAATATACCTACATTAACTCCCATGTTATCCACATTCAACACCATAGTGGATAATATTCAAATACTAACCAATGATCAAACTATTGCTCTTCATTGTCATGAGAAAATGAATGCCATGTTTGATGATGGGTTGGACTATGATGAGGTTGTGACCCTAAACATAACTAAAGATGGTATAGTTAACCTTTTTGTGGACTCAAAAATGTGTAAAATAGTAGAACACACAAGGCCCAAATTATCAATTAAATGGTGCACAAATGAGGCTATGCATGTGTACTTTTGGGAACATTGGTGGATGGTTTTTGACAAACCTCCACACAATAATTTGCAGGTGCCATTCTAATTCATTAAAAAATTATATGCCAAACTTGCGTTGCACCTCAAGGTGAACTACTGGAGCATGAGGCCCAACATGGGTGTCGGAGGAGGAGCTCCTTAGGATAAACCCTTTGTCCAAAGGAAGAAAGCTGGCACTTTTGTGCCCCCTACTAATGTCTCCCCCCTCCTCTAGTGTAGCATCATGGTATCATTGTAAAGGCTATCTATTAGACTATTAGAGAAATTCATAGATTGAGAAGCCTATTGATATCCCAAGCTATGTTAGTTTTGCCTCCTCATGTTGATGATATTGGCACAAGTTCATTATCAATGAGCTCATCACATGTTTGTGTGCCCCATGCTTGCATTATATGCAAGAATACTTTTTTTGGGTCCCATAGGTCATCTTTCTAATTATTAGTTTTTATTTAAGGAGGCTAATACACTAGATGCATGTACATAGGCTACACACCCTAACATGAAAGAGGAGGGGCATGCAGAGGCATGAAATCCTTATGTGTTAGTACATGTATACATTTTGTTTGTTATGGCTTATGTGATTTAAATTTAATATTTATAATATAGTAATTTCAACCCATACTAATTTATACATGTATGTGATCTTCATTCATGCTTAGTTGATGACTGAGGAGGAGCTCAAACAAGTTGATAATGTCATGCTCTCAACTATTTTGTTTGGCTTTGAGACATCTAAAATACATTATGTTGTGTTCTCATTGTTTTTCTATTTGATATTGGAGCATAAATGATTTTTAATCTTTCTTTTCTCTTGCAGGTATCAGCTGTTAGTGGGGGGCAAAGTGCGAGAGGTGAGGCAAAGCCCATTGATAAGGGAAAGGTAATTAGGTGCTTCTAAAGTCATTAAATATTGATGCATTCTTGTAAAATATTTGTGATAATGAAATTTAATTACATTCTTTATTGTATAGGGCATGGCTACTGGTGATGAGTCTAGGAAGATTTAGTATCACAGACCCTTTAGTATTTCCATTCATAGTGAGAGCCCCATCATACATGTATAAGTATCATTTATTTGTTATTTTCCTTATTTTCATAAACAAATTCAAAACTGATTGCAATGATATTAACAACTAGTCTTTTGTATCTCATAGGAAGCACCTAGTGCACAAGAGGCCTGATGTTAGAGTTTTGTATCTTTTCTCATGCAGCCACTATATCCAAAGGAGGAGTTGACAAAGGTAAGTTTTAGTTTGAATTATTGATTATATGTTATAATTTTTTATGCTATGAATTATAATTTAATAGTTTAAGTTATAGGTCCATTTGACAAACATACTTAAACATATACAAGCCACAACCAACTAGGTGTTGAGACAATGTGTGTTACACACATTGCATAATATTGTTATATTATTTTATTTTATTTTATTATGTACTGTTGCACTTAGATGGATGTGCAACATGTAAAGATTCCCATGAGATATATTTGGTGAGTTGTATTCTAACATTGTGATAATAGTTCATTTAATTATTTAATATTTGGGAAAATAATTAAATTTCCAATATTAAATGTGCGGTCAATGGGTTAGCTAGCACATGGTTTATGTAATACCACATGGTGGTTTTGTGGGACTTGCTACTATATAAGTAGCCACAATGATAGGGATGAGAAGAAAAAAAGGCAAAATGGCAAAGAGTCAAGCAGGACAAGGCTTGAGAGGTTAGCCAAGGGAGCATTTGTGAAGGTTGGAAGCATGGCATGGGATGTGTGGATTCATGCTTGTTCACATAGATTACTTGTTTGTGTCTATAGCTTTGAAGGCTTCCATGGTTGTATTGCAATGGTGTTTTTGCTGAATAATACATAGTGATGGATGCTTTTGGAGGTTGGGTTTTACCCTCAATGAGGGTTTCCCAGGGTATATCTTGTGTGACAATTTTTGTGGGTTATGTGGAAATGGTTATATTCTTTGTTGCAAGTTTCCTTACACCAAGTTATAGGCATCTTGACATATGAGAGGACTCATGAGTGGTGGAGTAGGTTGATGAGAGACGTATTTATGATGAAATTTTAATACCATAAATTTTCATTAACATAGGGATCATTATGCATTTGATTAATTCAATGTTAGATACATAAAATCATATAAATTTAGTAGACTAACTTTTGGTTTTCCTTTTTAATTTATGTTGGAGGCATCTGATCCACCTAGTTCAGTGAAGAGGTTGCATTTTGATGATCCACCAACAAAATAGGATAGTATAGTTATCATAGGATGCACCATGAGATATTCTGAGATGAAATATGCCACATTGTATATAGAAACATTGATATTATACACATTTTGATGGCATGATCAGCCACATTTTGTATATGGATCTATGCATTTTGATATATGTTTGCATAATTTGTCTATGGATACATGTACTTTGATATGTATTTGTGTAATTTTCCTATGAATACATGTATTTTGATATATATTTTTGTCATTTATGTGCACAATGACATACATATTAATTTAGTATAGTATTGTTCAATTTATTGTGGATCATGCATATTTTTTATGTTTATGGAACATCATTCATGTTGATCATGTTTTCTATATTTGATTCAAATGCAACAATTTGTGAAGAACATTTTAACAACTTTTATTATCAAATTTTGATGCAATGTTTAATTTGAAATGATCTCTGCAATCCCTTAAAATTTCTACCATTGGCCAAATCCATGGTCAATTTGGTCTTTGGAGCCCATATTTTGTGTTATGAGATATTTCAATATGTGCTAGTCATAAATATTATTGGGGCTCTATGGTCAAAATAGGGGTGTCACTAGATGTCTGAGTTATGACCCTCAGAAGATCAACCTCCAAATGTACTTAGAGCACCCTGGAGACTCTTTAATATGGGGTGGCCAAAAATGTTGGAGGCTATCTATGGCCACAAAAATAATGTCACTATGGTTCACTTGTCCATCCAAAGTTAATGGCATTGATGATTCAATTCCAAGATCAATAGTTTCAAAGTTGCGTAGTGATGCACCAATGAGCTGAGACCCACTACAAGTTTTGGCATCAAGCGAGATCGATGTGCCAAATCCAAATGGAATGTGATATCTCCATAATGAGATAGATTATTATAGATCTCATCATGACCATCTTATAGTATTCAACATTTCACCAATAGTCCCAATGGGCTATGAGTTACGACCCTCAGCATATTGACCTCCAAAGGCACTTAGAGCACCTTAGAGACTCTTCAGTTCAGGATGGCCATGAATGTTGGAGGCTCTCTACAACTAGAACAAGGGTGGAACTACGGATCACTCATCCATCCAGAGCTAATGGTGCTGATGATTTGATGCCAAGATCATTGGTTTCAGAGTTTCTTAGTGATGCACTAATAAACTAAGGCACACTACAAGTTTTGTCATAGATTGAGATTTTTGTGCCGAATCCAAACAAAATATGATCTCTTTATAATGTGATAGGTTATTTTAGGCCTTAGCATGACCATCTTGTAGTATTCAACATTTCACCAATAGCCCCAATGAGCTCCAATTTAGGACACTCCAAAGATTGACCTCCAAAGGCACTTAGAGCACATTAGAGAATCTTCAATATGAGGTGGTCACAAAAGTTGGAGGGTCTTTGCCATAGGAAAAAGGATTTGACTAGGGTTCACCTTCCTATCTAGAGCTAATGGCATCATAGATTTGATGCCAAGATCAATGGTTTTTTAAGTTACACAATGATGCACCTATGAATTGAGGAATACTACAAGTTTTGGCATCATGTGAGATAACTATGCCAAATTCAAATGGAATGTGATCTCTCTGAAATGAGATAGCTTATTGTATACCTCAACATGAGCATCATGTAGCATTCAATGTTTCACTAATAGCCCTTACTATCTCTAAGTTATGACCCTCAGAAGATCAACCTCCAAATACACTAAGAACACCCTTCCTCAACCAACCAAAAGAACATGTGTATTGTTGAATCAAGAGTCCCCTCTTGTGATAATGTTGAACTACACCAATAAACAATGCTATGAGCATTGAGAAGCTATGCTCTTAGAATCTTCAATTACTCCTTAACAAGAGCTCTTTTCACACATCCATCTACTCTATCATATTCTCCTTTCTCGTGGCCAAAATAAGAAAAACTTCAAATATGAGGCACCCCCTCTCTACGCGCACCTACACAACCAATAAAATATGTGAGCATTCTTGAATTGAGCTACACAATTATTTAAACAAATGATATGTCTATCCATAGAAATGTCATGCTCCTATAAGAAATCAATATAATTCTTGAAATAATGTTGCACAAACTTGTGACAGTGAGATCTATCATCACTCATGTAAAACTGGTACTATCTAATAATATTTTCATTATCTTTCACACTATTAGGGACATGTCTATATGTTATGTGGACAAAAATAGAAATCTAAATGGAGTTGAAATATTTAGATTGTGTCTCATTTTGGGGCTACAATGTGTAGTTCTTTGCAAATTCAACAACTAATATAATAGTGCCAATGGGAAAAGTCTCCTTACACATTCTAAATTGTTGATCCAACCACTAAGACCTGTGACTATGCCTTACATACTTGTAGAAATGACTTGTCTTAAAATCTAAAATAAAACTAGCCACACTAATTTTATTTCCAACAAATTTACATCTAGAGCCCTCACCTCCAATCTTCAATGTGTATTTCACCATTTTATATACCATTTTTTTTACTATTGTCCTCCCAAGATCTTGTTTGCACTCCTTATGGAAACATGTCTCAAACTTGGATAAGCCACCACATTTTGAATAGTTCTCATCTAAGCAAGCATTTATAAAAAAAAACCCCTAGGGACCTATTTCATTTCTTCGAATGGGTCAAAATGGGTCATAGGATAAACTATGACCCCTTTCTACGCATTTCGTGACAACATATGTTCTTAGGGGTCCTAGGATCCCTAAGGACTTTTGTCATTTGTTTGAATGGGTTGAAAGGGGTCACATGATAACCTATGACCCCTTATGACACATTTCATGACAACATATGTCCTAAGGGGTCCTAGGAACCCTAAGGACCTACTTCAATTTTTTGAACGGGTCGAAAGGGGTCATAGGATAACCTATGACCACTTTTGATGCATTTCATGACAACATATGTTCCTAGCAGTTGTAGGACCCCTGGGCACCTATTTCACTTGTTTGAAGGGGTCAAAACGGGTCATACAATAACCTATGAGCCCTTTCAATAAATTTTATGACAAAATATATCCTTAGGGGTCATAGAACCCCTAGGGACCTATTTAATTTGTTTTAATGGGTTGAAAGGGGTCATACAATAACCTACGAGCCCTTTCAATCCATTTTATGACAACATACGTCCTTAGGGATTGCTCGAATAGGTCAACCTATGACCCTTTTGAATGCATTTAATGAACACATATGTTCCTACAGGTCCTAGGAACCCTACAGACCTATTTCATCTATTTGAATGGGTTGAAAGGGGTCATAGGATAAACTATGACCCCTTTCGATGCATTCGATGACAACATATTTCCTTAGGCATCCTAGGACCAGTACGGACCTATTTCATTTGTTCAAATGTGTTGAAAGGGCTCATTGCATAACCTATGACCCCTTCAATGCATTTCATGACAACATATGTTCGTAGGGGTCCTAGGACCCCTATGGACCTATCTTGTTTGTTTGAATGGGTTGAAAAGGGTCATATGATAACCTATGAATCATTTCAACATATTTCATGACAACATATGTCCCTAGGGTTCCTAGGACCCCTAGAGACCTATTTCATTTGTTTGAATGGGTTAAAAGGCTCATGACACTATATGTCCTTATGGGTCCTAGGACCCCTAGGGACCTATTTCATTTGTTTGAATGGATTGAAAGGGGTCAACAGATAAATTGTGACCCCTTTTGACACATTTCATGATAATATATGTCCTTAGGAGTTCTAGGACCTCTAGGGACCTATTTCATTTGTTTGAATGGGTCAAAAGGTGTTAGAGGATAACCTATGACCCCTTTCAACACATTTCATGACAACATATGTCATTAGGGGTCCTAGGAACCCTAGGGACCTATTTCATTTGTTTGAATGGGTTGAAATAGGTCATGGGATAAACTGTGACCCCTTTTGACATATTTAATGACAACATATGTCCATAAGGGTCCTAGGACTCCTAGGGACCTATTTCATTTGACCCCTTTCGATGCATTTCATGACAACATAGGTCCTTAAGGGTCTTAGGAACCTGTTTCATTTGTTCGAATGGTACAAAAGGGGTCATATGATAACCTATCACCTCTAGGACATAAAAATTGATCTAGTAAATCTCTTGATGATTTTGGAAGCCCACTAGCACCACAATTATCCAACATTTCTTTACCATGAAAAATAGGACGGATGGACCATAATAGTTCATGGTTCATAGAAAACTCCATATGATATTTACAACATGTATTTCAGATTTTAAGTGGCACACAATAAAATAACTTCAAGGATTCAAAATCCCTTTGTGATATATGCAATCTTGGATGACTCTCTATAAATTCTTTGAACAACATAGTTTGACTTACTTGCCAATAATGTTTAGGATGTGGCATGCAGTCTTTGATGTCAATTCTCAACTTCAACATGTCTTTAGCATTGGGTGATACTCTTGAGCTAGAGTGCCAAAACTATCTAATTTATTTCTTCACATCATCATATAGCTTCATATGCAAACGTGGAAGTCTACCACAAAAAAAAATCATGTTTAAGTTTAAAGAGGATCGTCAATTCTCCCTTCTCTACTAAGTGCTCTTTAAAAGGTAGTATGATTTAGGTTCAAGTCAATACAAGTTTGTCTCATATATCTACCCTTTCTCAAATATCACTTACCAAAGAGTTTCTAATAACCCTTTGAGCAACTCCCTTATCCTTCTCCTTGCTATTTTTCCCAATGCTATTAAGAGCACTAAAAAGATTCTTCACAAGAATGGAACTTCTTTGTATTTTTTTAGTGACACAAATCTTCAATTTGGAAAGCGTAGGTCTCATCTTTTGCATCTTTAATAAGTGCATAAAAAGTTGACATTGCTCCTCCACTATCTTGTTGCCAAAAAAAATCTTGTATAGTCTTACAACCAAAATGAAATGGCTCTTTGTGATTTTTTTGCTTCCAAATTGGTAATAATTGTTTCATCAATTTCAATTATCCATTTTGGAGTTCTAGGACCTTAATGCCAATTATAATTAGGAGATATGTAACATTCCTATGTATTTTAATTTTCAACATGGTCAATCATGGAATTTACATTACGAACTACTAAATTTTCATCCTCAAAATTTTCAATCCTGATATTATCATTATCAATTGGTACATTTTCATTCACCAACTAAACATATTCATTTTCTAACTCTATGATTTCACCTTCAATGAATACATCATCAACTTGATTCACATTTAACATACATTGTCTCTTCCTTTAGCGATTTACCTTGTCCCTTTCCTTATATGTTGCAATGTCTTCATTTGATACCTTTATTTATGTTTTGCCTTTATGATATCAGGTAACCAAATCTTCAGAGCATTATTACTAAAGCACAAGCTATCATTATTCAATCACTGATAATCACTACATATCATATAAATAATCTCCATCTTATCGCTAATCACCAAAGCTGAAACATTGTTTGTTTGATTAGCAATGATCGTTGTATCATACATCGATGCCAACTTAAATTTTAATCATTATTCTTGCCGCTCTATGTTATGGAGATTTGAAACAAAATGCTCATTGCTAATACTAAAACCCCTTTATTTTGACTAGAAATAATCACTATAAGTCACAGCAATCTCCTTATTTTATCGCCAATCACTATATCTCTTATGTGTTTTCACCGCACAACAATAGACCTTGATTACTGTAACATATAGCGATGTATGAAGAATTATTACTCATCAATGAAGTAAAATCACATCTCCTCTACTTGCTAATAAGATCTATCATCATAGTGTACAATGATAATCCAATCTATCACTAATTGCCAAGACTTGATAACTTGTACTTTGCTCAATGATGATCCCAAATCCTTAAAGCATCATCTTAAAGCATCATTGCCAAAGCACAAGCTATCATTATTTGATCATTGATAATCACTATATATCCTTGCAATAACCTCTATCTCATTGCTAATTGTCAAATCAAAAACATTGTCATTTTAATGAGTGATGATTGTTGTATCATATAGTGATTCCAATTTTTTTTTAATCATTACTCCTATTGTTGTATGTTATGGAGCTATGCAAAAAAATTATCACTCATCGCCGAGATTGAAACCCCTTTATTTTGATTAGCGATAATTACTATAAGTCACAACAATCTCCTTATTTTATCACCAATCACTATATCTCTCTTGTGTTTTCACCGCATAGTGATAGACCTTGATTGTTGTAACATATAGCAATGTATGAAGACTTATTGCTCATCGCTGAAGTAAAATTGCATCTCCTTTGCTTGTTGATAAGAACTATCATCATAGTGTATAGCAAAAATCCAATCCTATTGCTGATCGCCAAGACTCCATAACTTCTATTCCATTCATCGATAAACCCAAATTACTATATGATATAGTAATACTCCATCAAGTCTATGATATTAACCTAGTTGTTGCCATTTTATGTTATTGTAATACATGTGCTATCTATGTAGCTATCGTGATAATCTCAAAAATGAGGATATCTCTTAAATTTGAAATAGGATCAAAACTACGATTGATCAATAGATACTAACATGTAATGAGGAAGCCCTAGGAGTGCAATCTGCAATAGGAGCCTTTTCATTTTTTATGATAAATAGATATTTTAAAGCCAAAACTCAAAGAAATGCAATTTGTGATTCCTTTATTTGATCATGTAATCTACCTAAAACATATAAAAGATAAGTAGTGGAAGCTAGCAAAAAGTGAACAATTATTTGCAAAATATTGAGTTCCACCAAGTCGAAAGGGATCATTGGATAATCTACAACCACTTTTGACACATTTCATGACAACATAATCAGATGGGTCAAAAGGGGTTATAGGATAACCGATGACCCCTTTCAATGCATTTCATTATAACATATATCCTTAGGGGTCCTAAGAACCCTAAGCACCTAATTTATTTATTTGAATGGGTTGAAAGGTGTTATAGGATAACTTATGACCCCTTTTCATGTATTTCATGACAACATATGTCCCTAAAGGTCCTAGGAGACCTAGGGACCTATTTCATTTGTTAGAATCGATTGAAAGGGGTCATAGGTAACCATTTTGACACATTTCATAAGCACATATGTCCTTGGGGGTCCTAGTACCCCTAGGGACCCATTTCATTTGTTTGAATGGGTGTAAATGGATCATAGGATAACCTATGAACCCTTTTGATGCATTTCATGACAACATATGTCCCTAGGGGCCCTACGACCCCCAGGGACCTATTTCATTTGTTCAAATGGGTTGAAAGAGGTCATAGAATAACCTATGACATCTTTCGATGCATTTCATGACAACATATGTCCTTATGGGTCCTAAGACCCGTAGGGACCTATTTCATTTATTTGAATGGGTCAAAAGGGGTCATAGAATAAACTATGACCCCTATCGAAGCATTTCATGACAACATATGTTCTTAGGTGTCAGAGGAACCCTAAGAATCTATTTCATTTGTTCAAATGGGTCAAAAGTGACCATAGGATAACCTATTACCCCTTTCAATGCATTTCATGATATCATATGTTCCTAGGGATCCTAGGACTACTAGGGACCTCCTTCATTTGCTTGAATGGGTTGAAAGGGGTCATAGGATAAGCTATGACCCCTTTCAACATATTGCGTGATAATATATGTTCTTTAGGGTCCTAAGACCCCTAAGAAGATATTTCATTTGTTCAAATGAGTTGAAAGGAGTCACAACATAACATATGACCCCTTTTGACACATTTCATAACAACATATATCTTAAGGGATCCTAGGACCTACAAGGACTTATTTCATTTGTTTGAATAGGTTGAAAGAAGTCATAGGATAACCTATGACCCCTTTCGACACATTTAATGACAACATATGTCCCTAGAACTTATTTAATTTGTTCAAATTGGTTGAAAGAGGCCATACAATAACCTATAACCACTTTTGACTTATTTCATGACAACATATGTCGTTAGGTGTCCTAAAAGCCCTAAGAACCTATTTCTTTTGTTAGGCTCCATATGATAAACTATGACCCCTTTCGATGAATTTTATGACAACATATGTCCTTAGGGATAGTAGGAGCCTTAGGGACCTATTTCATTTGTTTGAATGGGTCAAAAAAGGGTCATAGCATAACCTATGACCTATTTTGATGCATTTCATGACAACATATGTCCCTAGGGTTTGTTGAAATCGGTCGAAAGGAGTCATAGGATAATATATGACCACTTTTGATGCATTTAATGATAACATATGTCTCTTAGGATCCTAGGACCCTGAGGGGCCTATTTAATCTATTTGAATGGGTTGAAAGAATTCATCAGATAAAGTCTTTCATTTAATGACAACATATATCCTTAGGGGTCATGAAAACATATATCTCTAGGGTTCCTAGCACCCCTAAAGACCTATTTTATTTGTTTGAATGGGTCAAAAGCTGTCATAGGATAAACTATGACCCCTTTTTATACATTTCATTAAAACATATGTCTTTAGGGGTCCTAAGTCCCCTCAAGACCTATTTTATTTGTTTGAATGGGCCAAAAGAGGTCATAAGATAACCTATGACCACTTTTGACTCATTTCATGACATGTGCCCCTAGGTGTCCGAGAACCTCTAGGGACCTATTTTATTTGTTCAAATGGATCAAACTATGACCCATTTTGATGCATTTCATGTCAACATATGTCCTTAGGACCACTAGGGACCTATTTCATTTGTTCAAATGGGTTCAAAGGGCCCTTCCAACGTATTTCATGACAACATATCTCCTTAAGGGTCATAGGACTCTTAGGGGCATATTTTAGTTGTTTGAATGTGTTGAAAGTCAACACATTTCATGACAACATATGTCCCTAGGGGACCTATTTCATTTGTTTGAATTGGCCAAAATGGCAACATATGTCTTTAGCGGTCCTAAGACCCCTAAGGAACTATTTGATTTGTTAAAATGAGTCAAAAGGGGTCATAGGGTAAATTGTGACCCCTTTCGATGTATTTCATGACAACATTCGTCTTTAGGGTTCATGACAACATATGTCTTTAGGGGTCTTAGGACTCGTAAGGACCTATTTCTTTTGTTTGAATGGGTCGTAAAGGTTCATAGGTTACCCTATGGCCCATTTTGATGCAATTGATGACAACCTATTTCCTTAGGGGTCATGATAACATACATCACTAAGGCTCCTAGGACCCCTAGGGACGTATTTCATTTTTTCGAATGGGTCCAAAGGGGTCATAAGATAACCTATGACCCCTTTCGATGCATTTCATGACAAAATATGTCCTTAAGGGTCATAGGACCTATTTTATTTGTTTGAATGGGTTGAAAGTGGTCATAGGATAACCTATGACCCCTTTCGACACATTTCTTGACAATATATTTCATTAGGGTCCTATTCCATTTGTTTGAATAGGTCAAAAGTCTTCATGGCATAAAATATGACCCCTTTTGATGCATTTCAAGACAACATATGGCCTTAGGAGTACTAGGACCCCTAGGGAGCTATTTCAATGGAATAGACCGAAAGGGGTCATAGGATAATTATTACCTCTTTCAATGCATTTCATGACAACATATGTCCCTAGAGGTCTTAGGACTCCCAAGGACCTATTTCACATTTGTTTGAATGGATTAAAAGGGGGCGTTGTTGATCAACCTTCTAGAATCATATCCTTCTTTGACATTACCATTTTCATATGGTAATATAAGTCCAATGAACTTCCTTGGTTTTGTAGAACCCCCTTGTAAAATCCTCTTAGATGGTTGCAATGGAGGCTTTCGTGCATTTTTGAACCTTGGTTTTGCTTCCTTATTTCCCTAATATACCTAGAAGCTTCATGACAAGCTTCTATAGGCCAATCCCTAGTGGAACATATTTTTTTTGGAGAGGGAGGTGTGGTACTTTAGAAGATAATGGATTATCATGTTAGAGATCCATGCTTCCTATCTAAAGGAATCACGCCCAGCTATTTCATAGTGTTCTTCAAGGTGAGAAAATTGTCTCTTGAATTGATCAATAGCACTACAGTACATAAAATTATTCCTAATTGTCCCATTTAGATATTCTTTCAACATAAGTAGATGATACTCAAGGGTTTCTTTGAAAATAAGCTCCCTCACATCTTCTTTTGTTACCCTGCAACTCTCAAACTCATACTCCATCATACTTACTAGTTGAGTAGAAGGTTCATTCTCTACTTTTGCTAATCCTTTAATATAAGGATCAACCAAAACCTCTTCTTATATTGGATGATCCTTTGGGTTAAAAGGTAACTATTTTTCTAGAAGTTTGAGTGCTAGGGGATCTATATTTGGAAGTAAATGTGAGAAAGGTACAAATTGTTTTTTGTGTATTCTACTAAGGTATCTTCCAGCCTTATCATTATGAACCCTCGAGAGGACTTCCACTAAAGGGGTTCCAAAATAGTTAGTCATAAAATTAAGTTGATGGACTACATTTTTACTAGGGAACAAAGTTTTCTCAATGAAAACTTCACTAATATATAATCAATGCTCAAAATATCAATGGTTAGGGTATACTAGTTTTGGAAACATTTATACAGCCTTCTCATTTCTTGAGAATGTATTTCCCTAGGGACCTATTTCATTTCTTTACAACATATTTCCCTAAGGTCCTAATTCATTTCTTTGAATGGTTCAAGAGGGTTCATAGGATAAACTATGACCCCTTTCAATGCATTTCATGACAACATATATCCTAGGAGTCCTAGGACCCCTAGGGACCTATTTCATTTGTTCAAATGGGTCGAAAGGGGTCATAGCATATATATGAACCCTTTTGACACATTTCATGAAAACATATGTCCCTTGAGGTCCCAAAACCTCTAGGGGCCTATTTCATTTTTTTAATTTTGTTAAAAGAGTTCATAGGATAACCTATGAACCCTTTTGGTGTATTTCATAACAACATATGTCCTTAGGGGTCCTAGGACACGTAGGGACCTATTTCATTTGTTTGAATTGGAGAAAGGGGTCATTGGACCCATAGAGACCTATTTAATTTGTTTAAATGGGTGAAACTTCAATTCATTTCATGACAACATGTGTTTCTAGGGGTCTTAGGACAACTAGAGATGTTTTTCACTTATTCAAATGGGTTGAAAAGGGTCATACGATAGCCTATGACCCCTTTTGATGCATTTAAGGATAACATATGTCCGTATGTTTCGTTGGACCTCTAAGAACCCTTTTCATTTTTTTGAATGGGTCAAAAGGGTTTATATGATAACATAATACCAGATTTGACACATTTCAAGACAAAATATGTCCGTAGGGGTTGTTCAGATGGGTCGAAATGGGTCATAGAATAACCTATGTCCCTTTTAAATGCATTTAATGAAAACTTATGTCCCAATGGGTTTTAAGACCCATAGGGACCTATTTCATCTATTCAAATTGGTCAAAAGGGGTCATAAGATAAACTATGACCCCTTTTGACACATGTCATGACAACATATGTCCTTAGGTGGCCTAGGAACCATAGGGTACTATTTCATTTGTTTGAATGGATCAAAAGAGCTCATAGGATAACCTATGACCCCTTTCATCACATTTCATCACAACATATGTCTTTAGAAACCTATTTGATTTTTTTGAAAATGTAAAAAGAGGTCATAAGATAACCTATGACTCATTTCGATGCATTTCATGCCAACATATATCCCTAGGATTCCTAAGAGTACATATTTCATTTGTTTGAATTGGTCGAAAAGGGTCATAGGATAACTTATAACCCCTTTTGACACATTTATTGACAAAAAAATTTCTTAGGGGTCCTAAGACCCCTAGGGACCTATTTTATTATTTCAAATGGGTCGAAAGGGGTCATAGTATAGCCTATGACCACTTTTGACACATTACATGACAACACATCCCAAGAGATCCTAGGAACCCTAAGGAACTATGTCATTTGTTTGAATGGTTCATAAGGGGTCATAGGATAACCTATGACTCATTTTGACATATTTCATGGCCACATATGTCCTTAGGGTTCCAAGGACCCTCAAGGACCTATTGTTGGAAATTTGATTGAAAATATTGATTGAAAAAGGGAGATTGTTGGAAAACTGATTGTAAAAGAATACTATCAAAAGGGAGATTGTTGCAAAGAAGGAAAATGGTTGATAAAGAATGTATTCAATCATTGTTTTTCATTGATGTCAAACCTACCATTTGTTGGAATGAATTTTTTTTATAATATCCAACTACTATCACTTAGTTGATTGATGAAGAGGATTTAGTCAACAAGATGTAACAAAAGCACCTAAGGGAAAGGTTGAGTTATGGTTTTGTAATAAAGTGCAAGGATTAGTTAAGACAATGGCTAAATAATGTATTGATAATATACTTAAAGATATAGAGGTTGGCCACACTTAGAAACATTGGAGGAATAAGTTGCAACAAGGTTGACTACAAAGTTTAACTAAGTTTATTAGTAAGTGCCGAGCAAGTTAGTTAAAGCTGAGAATTTTTTTAGTTAGTGCCAAGAAAATGAAAAATCTAGTATGTGCCTAGTAATACAGAAGGAGTCAAGCATGTTATGGTGCTGAGCAAAGCAATAGGTGTCAACCATCATAAAAACTTAGCAGATGTCAAGTGAATCCATAGTTGGTGCCAAGCATCTGTAAAATGTAGTTGATGTCGCGTAACACAGTATGTGTCGAGCACTAGAATTTCATTAGTGTCAAGCTACTACATTATTGAAAAAGTCAAAGATTTGCCAAAATCTAAGCTGACAAGTTTGCTACCTTGAATTTTGTGAACCAGTTGGAAGATAAGGATAATAAGTTGGTGGCAGAAAATTCTATGTTAACCATTTTTGAGAAAATTCAAGAGGATTCTTCATGATGTTTCTAGAAGGAACAAAATATGGGTCAGATTCAATGAATCCTACCTAATCCATTTGAACTAAAATTAAAGGATGGAAGAATTGAGTGAGAAAATATTTTTTCAAACATCTATTTAAGGAGTCATAGACCAAGAAAAAAGAGTTGTTGGAGTGCCAAAATTGCAAAGTTGTTGAAAGGTGTCAAGGAAAAGACATCAAGAGGAGAAGAAAGAACAGAGCATAGAGACTCTACTTTGATAAGTGGTCAGATGAAATATTGCACTAGTACATTAAGCATGAAGACTCAAGGAGACAAAGCTTGAAAGGAGGGCAAGTTGTAGAGAGCTGCAGAGACTGAAAGCAAGGCAATGTGAAGAGTGAACAGAGATCTAAAATTTGTAAGATAGGTTGTGAATTGTAATCAGGTCAAAACCCCTTATTATTACTCTCTAGCAATTGTATCAGTTAGGGTAAAAATCCTATGGACTTAGGTTATTTTAATAGCCATTTGTAAATTGTTTAACAGGGTTGCATTCCAAGTGAATGTTCTAAAGTCCTCTAACCAGGCGTACTTCTAACAGGGTGGTTAAATCCTTTAATGAGGTCACATTTAATAGTGTGTCAAGTAGCCTTTAATAGGGTAGGTCTTTCATAGGGCATCACTTTAGAAGATTGAGAATTGAGTAGAATGTTACTGGTGGTTTTTCCCAAATTAGGTTTCCACATAAATCACTATGTTATGTGTTGATCTATTCATGTGTTATTCTTTCATGTTGATTTACAGTAACTTGCTAAGTAGGAAAGTTTAAGCTTGGATGAATGAACAATTTTGAAGGCTCACTGTACTTTGTGAAAATGTTTCAATATGACATTTGGAACTTTGAATAATTGATTCACCCCCCCTCTCAATTATTCTAAAGCATTTCTAACAATTGGTATCAAAGCCATCTGTTGATTTAGTTTAAAGGTACTACAAGCAAGAAGATCAAGATGTCCAAGAGAGAAGTTCTCAAGCTCAACAAAGACAACTCCACTGCATGAAAAAGTCTAATGAAGTTGCACCTTGGATCAATAGGTGATCATGCAAAAACATCGACTGGAGTGGAACATGTAGATCTAGCTGGACTCCTCTCTATAGATGATTTGAAAAAAATGAAGGAGCATAATTAGGCAATGTTAGAGATTGCTTCTACACTTAGTTATGCTGAATTTGATGACATCAAATGATGTGATATTGCATTCAAGATGTGGAAAGCTCTGTCAGATATCTATTGAGGAGATTAGAATGTTCAAAGAGATAAAAGAAAAAGCCTCAAAGGAAAGTTTGATGAAATGAAAATGGAGGAAGTTGAGAATGTTTCTCAATATGCCTCTAGAATGAAAGAAGTGATAAGTGCAATAAGAAGTCTAGGTGGTCATTTGGAAAATGATACTGTCAATAGTAACTACTTAAGAACTTTTTTCCCTATCTATGCCATTAGAGTTTCAGCCATCCAACAACTAAGGTGTGTACCAAGAAACACACTAACCTTTGAAGGTATAGTGGGAAGACTCACTACATTTGAATTGTCCAATTATGGTAACTATAGACCTGAGAATCTTGAATCTGTTTTCAAGACTAGGCTATCATTGAAAGATATTGATGAGGTGAAATCAAAGAAGAAGACAAGAAAAGGAAAATATGCATCCAGTGACCACAGTATAGATGAGGAAGATGTGACACAATTGGAAGAACTACTAGCTAGAAGATTCCATAGAGGTAAAGGTAAATTCAAACGTAAGCTCCCTATCATTTGTTTCAATTGTAATGAAGTAGGGCATATTGTTGCAAGATGTACATAGAACAACTACAAAGAAGGAAACAAGAACAAGAACAAAAGAGAGGAGGATAGAAGAGATTACAAGGACAAAGGGAAGAGATGCTACATTGTTGAAGAAGATTTTGATGAGAATGATGATGAAGTAGTCTATGTAGTCGTGAAGGATGAATCAGATGAAGATAAAGCAACAACACTAGTGATTTGTGTGAACAAGAATGACAAATGGATCATAGACAATGGATGCTCACATCACATGACACAAGATAAAAGTAAGTTTATTTACTTTACTTAGTATGATGGAAATAGTCGTAGACGTGGGAATGATGCTCCATGTCAAATCAAAGGAAAAGGTTCTATCAAACTTACAGAGAAAATTGCATGTGATAATGCATACTATGTAGAAGGAATGAACTACAATTTGTTTAGTGTGTCATAGTTAGTCAATGTAGGTTGCAAAGTAGAATTTAGAAACAAAATTGCAAAAATCTATGATGCTGATGGAAATCTAATAGGAAAAGGTGAACAAACTAGGAGTAATCTATTTTACCTAGATATGGAAGATGTAACCTATCTTGTTGCTAGACTTGATGATGTTTGGTTATGGCATAAAAGGTTGTGTCATGTTAACTTTGACAATATTATTAGCATCAGCAAAAAGAAGAATGTCAAAGGCTTTCCTAAGCTGAAGAAACTTGAAAATATAATGTCCAAACAATCTCAACTAGGAAAGATGACCAAGTCAAGCTTCAAAAGAAAAATCTACACTTCTAAAGAAGTACTAAAACTAGTCCATACAGACTTATGTGGCCCAATAGAAGTACAAGCTACCAAGGAGAGAGATAAATAATGTTTTTTATAGATGACTATTCTAGGATGATGACTACCATGTTCTTAAAGAAAAAATCTAATGCATTTCAAATGTTTAAGTGGTATTTGGCCAAAGTTGAGAAAGAAATAAGAAAGAGTCTAAAGTGCCTAAGATCAGACAGAGGAGAAGAGTTTAAATCAAAAGAATTTGAGATATTTTGCAATGACAAAGGTATCAAAAGGCAAACATCAGCACAAAGAACTCCCACATAGAATGAGATTGTAGAAAGAAGGAATATATTAGTAATAGATTGTGCAAGAACATTGATGATGCAAAAAAATGTTGCTCTGAAGTATTGGAGAGAAGTTGTAAGTACTGTTGTTTACACCCTGAATTGAGTACAAGTCAAGAAAGGTAAAAATGCAACACCTTTTGAATTATGGTATGGTCACTCACCTAATCTAAAAAAATTTAAAGTATTTTGTTGTAAATGCTATATTCTTAAAGATACTAGAAATGGAAAGTGTGATGCAAAGAGTAATGAAGGCATATTCCTTGGATACTCGACTAGAGGAAAAGCATATAAGTGGTTGAATACTAACACTAACAAGATTGTGAAGAGTGCAAATATAAATTTTGATGAGCATGCAGAACTCCAAGCTAATGAATTTAAGAAACCAAAAGATTATAGATCTCTTCTATACTTCTATGAAGGAATACCAACTAAGGATAATGCTACCAATCAAGTTGGGAATCAACAACAAATTTTAGTATCAGCCAAGTCACAACCAATGAATGTTGAGCTACATTTAGAAGCCAAGTTACAAAATGAAGAAAATGCACATTCTGATTCTGAAATACAAGAAGGAGAAGTGCAAAGTGACTCTGACGCTAAAGGATCAAATGCAGAAAGGACAGAACCAAGACTAGCCAAGTATGTGAGAATGCATCACCCTGTAGAAAAAATCATTGGTGAGAAGGATGCAAGACCAATGACAAGAAATAGATTAACGAATGAATCATGTTTGCTAAGCAAGATTGAGCCCAAAATAGTGAAAGATGCATTGCAAGATGATAATTTCTATAAAGCTATGGAAGAGGAGATAGATTAGATTGAGAAGAACAAAACCTGGACTCTAGCTCCAAGACTAGATGATAAAAATGCAATTGGTACCAAATGGGTCTTTAGAAACAAACTAGATGAGAATGGTGAGATATCAAGAAACAAGGCTAGACTAGTCTGCAAAAGCTATGTGCAAGAAGAAGGACTAAAATATGGGGAAACATTTTCCCCTATTGCAAGAATGGAAGGTGTAACAACACTACTTTCATATGCTACTTATAAAGGTTTCAAAGCCTATCAAATGGATGTGAAGTCTAGTTTTCTGAATGATATACCTGAAGAAGAAGTCTACATAGAATAACTAGAGGGATTTGTTGATGACAACAACAAAGATATGGTTCACAAATTGCATAAAGCACTCTATGGTTTGAAGCAAGCACCTAGAGCATGGTATGAGAGACTACATAAGTACCTTGTGAACATAGAATTTGAGAGAACATATAACAAAAACAACCTATATATCAAGGTAGAATAAGGTAAAGACATTTTGATATCTAAAATCTTTATTGATGATATAATATTTGGAGGAAAAGATGTTCTATACAAAGATTTTTCTGATCAAATGAAACATGAGTTTGAGATGTCAATGTTTGGAGAAATCAATTTTTTTGTTGGATTGCAAGTACCTCAACTAAAGCATGGAATATTTGTGACCCAATCAAAATATATCAAGGAGATACTTAAGATATTTGGAATAGAAGAATCAAAACCAGTCAGTACACCAATGGTAATAGGACATAAGTTATCAAAGAATGATAAGTCAACTAAAGTGAATCAGACAATGTATAGATCAATGATTCGAAAGTTGTAGTGTGTTGTACATAGTAGACTAGACATTGCATTACCTATTGGAATAGTGGCAAGGTTTTCTACAAATCCAAGAGAAAATCATTTGATCACAGTAAAGAGAATACTGAGGTACCTAAAAGAAATTGATGACTTTGGTTTGTATTACAAGAAAAGTGAAAAGTTTGAGTTGAGAGCCTACATTGGTGCAGATTGGGGAGGTAATATTGATGACAAAAAAAGCACCAATGGAGGAACACTTTTCTTAGGGAAAAGATTGATTACTTGGACTATTAAAAAGAAAATTTGTACCTCACAATCAACAAAAGAAGTTGAATATGTTGTAGCTACTATCAACTGCACCAATATTGTATGGATCAAACATCTGTTGCAAGGCATGAAGGAAGAAGTAACTAAACCTATAATATTTTATTGTGATAATACAAGTGCCATCAACATATCAAAGAATCTTGTTATGCATGCTAAAACAAAGCATATTATCAAGCATCACTATGTAAGAGAATTGGTGGAAGACAAGCAAGGATGGAATATGTCAACTTAAAGGAACAGATTGTTGACATCTTTACAAAAGCACTACCTAAAGATGCTTTTGAGTATCTTAGACATAAGTTAGGGGTGATACCCCTAGCCAAGGCCACTTAAGATTAAAAAAACTGGCCTACATCAAATGAGTTAATTGTTGGCATATTATACATTGATGCAGAGGATGCTTACTTTAAGATCATGCCTAAAGTAATCAAAGTGTTGAACTTCCAAATCAATCACAAGCAAGGTGATAGAGGCAGAAGTTGGAGTACCTACAAATGCCACACTTGCATGTTAAGATGCTGAAGTAGTACATCTTTGGCATTGTTGTCAAAGAGGGAGAAGAATGAAGAAACTAATCAACAGTTGAGGGAGAAGAATGGAGAAACTGATCAACAACAAGAAGCTGAAGTAGTTGATACCAAAACATGATCAATGCATACAGAGGAAGAAATAATTTAAGAACAAATTAGGTGTTGTAGAAAGGAAAGAAAGAGTCAATAGTAGCTTAGAGGGAGAAATCAGTATAGACTAGAATCAATCAAAGGAATAGTAGAACAAAGAGGGAGAAGATAGTTTATCAGTAAAGAATTTAGAGGGAGTCATAAGCTAGTTTATGTTGCTGATAGAGTGAATAGTTTTGAATATAGTTTTCTTTTTGGCATTTGAATTACTATTTTAACTTGGTTAGCATTTTGTTAACTTGGTTGATCAGTTTGGTTTTCCATAAATTCCAAAGAGGGAGATTGTTGGAAATCTGATTGAAAAGATCATTGTAAGAAGAAGATTGATTGAAAAAGGGAGATTCCTGGAAAACTGATTGTAAAAGAATACTATCAAAAAAGGAAATTGTTGCAAAGAAGGAAGATGGTTGATAAAGAATGTTTTCAATCATTGTTTTATCATTTATGTCAAACCTACCATTTTTTGGAATGAAAAAATCTTATAAGATCCAAGTACTATCACTTAGTTGATTGATGAAGAGGATTTAATCAACAAGATGTAACAAAAGCACCTAAGGGAAAGGTTGAGTTATTGGTTTGTAATGAAGTTCAAGGATAAGTCAAGGCAATGGCTAAATGATGTATTTACAATATACTTGAAGATATAGAAGTTGGCCACACTTAGAAACATTGGAGGAATAAGTTGCAACAAGGTTGACTACAAAGCTTAACTAAGTTCATTAGTGTGTGTCAAGCAAGCTAGTTCAAGCCGAGCAAATTTTTCAGTTAGTGCCAAGTAAATGAAAAATCTAGTATGTTCCTAGTAATACAGAAGTAGCCAAGCATGTTCAGGTGTTGAGCAAAGTAATAGGTGCCAAGCATCAGAAAAACTTAGTGGATGCTGAGTGAATCCATAGTAGGTGTCAAGCATCAATAAAATGTAGTTGATGTCGAGTAACACAATATGTGATGAGCACCAGAACTTCAATAGTGTCAAGTTTCTGCATTATTGGAAAAGTCAAAGATTCACCAAAATCTAAGCCAACAAGTTTGCTATCTTGAATTTTGTGAACTAGTTGAAAGATAAGGACGATGAGCTAGTGGCACAAAATTCTATGTAAACCATTTTTGAGAAAATTCAAGAGGATTCTTCATGATGTTTCTAGAAGGAAAGAAATATGGATTGGGTTCAATAAATCCTGCCTAATCCATTTGAAGTGAAATTAAAGGATGGAAGAATCGAGTGGGAAAAGGAATTTCTAGACTTCTATTTAAGGAGTCATAGACCAAGAAGCAAGAGCTGCTGGAGTTCCAAAAGTGCAAAGTGGTTGAAAGGTGTCAAGGAGAAGGCATCAAGAGGAGGAAGAAGAATAGAGCATAGAGACTCTGCTTCGATAAGTAGTCAAAAGGAAGATTGCACTGGTACATCGAGCATGAAGACTAAAGGAGACAAAGCTTGAAAGGAGGTCAAGTTGTCAAGAGTTGCAAAGATTGAAAGCTAGGCAATGTGAAGAGCTCAACGGATATCTGAAATCTGCAAAATAAGTTGTGAATTGTAATTAGGTCAAAGCCTCTTATTGTTACTCTCTAGTAATTGTATCAGTTAGGTTAAAAATCCTATGAACTTAGGTTGGTTCAATAACCATTTGTAAATCTTTTAATAGGGTGGCATTCCAAGTGAATGTTCTAAAGTCCTCTAACTAGGCCCACTTCTAACAAGGTGGTTAAATCCTTTAACCAAGTCACATTTAACAGTGTGTTGTAGCCTTTAATAGGGCATCCCTTTAAAAGAGTGAGAATTGAGTAGCATGTTACTAGTGGTTTTTCCCAAATTGTGTTTCCATGTAAATCACTATGTTATGTGTTGATCTTTTCATGTGCTATGCTTGCATGTTGATTTACAGTAACTTGCTAAGTAGGAAAGTTTAAGCTTGGATGAATGAATAGTTTTGAAGGCTCACTGTACTTGGTGAAAAAGTTTTAATAGGACATTTGGACCTTTGAATAACTGATTCACCCTACCTCTTAGTTATTCTAAAGAATTTCTAACACTTATATCACAATTTTTAATTGGTTGAAAGGGGTCAAACAATAACCTATGACCCCGTTCAACTCATTTTATGACTACATATGTCTTTAGGGGTCCGAAGACCCCTAGGGACCTATCTCTTTTGGTTGAATGGGTCAAAAGGGGTCATAGGGTAACCAATGACCCGTTTTGATGCATTTCATGACAAGATTTGTCTCAAGGTGTCTTAAGACCCCTAAGGACCTATTTTATTTGTTTAAATGGGTCGAAAGGGGTCATAGGATAATCTATCACACCTTTCAACACATTTAATGTCAACATCTAAGGAGCTATTTTATTTGTTTAAATGGGTCGAAAGGGGTCATAGGATAACCTATCACACCTTTTGACACATTTAATGATAACATATGTCACTAGGGGTCCTATGATGCCTAGAGACCTATTTCATTTCTTTGAATGGGTTGAAAGGGGTGATAGGATAAACCATGACCCCTTTTGAACTATTTCATTACAACATATGTCCTAAGAGATCATAGGACCCTAGAGGACATATTTCATTTGGTTGACTAGATCAAAAGGGGTCATAGGATATCGTATTATCCTATGAACCCTTTTGATGCATCTAATGATAACATATGTCTCTAGGTGTCTTAGGAACCCTAAGGACCTATTTCATTTTTTTGAATGGGTTGAAAGAGGTCACAAGTTAACTTATGACCCCTTTGGATGTATTTCATGACAACATATCTCCTTAGGTGTTTTAGAACCCCTAGGGACCTATTTCATTTGTTCAGATGTGTTAGAAGGGGTCATAGGATAACCTATGATCCTCTTTCAATACTTTTCATGACATTGTATGTTCTTAGGGGTCATAGGACCCCTAGGACCTATTTCATTTTTTTGAATGGGTCATAAGGGGTCATATGAAAAACTATGACCCCTTTTGACACATCTCATGACAACATATGTCCTTAGCAGTCGTAGGACCCCTAGCGACCTATTTCATTTGTTCAAATGGGTTGAAAGGGGTTATGGGATAACCTATGATGCCTTTCGATGCATTTCATGATAGTATATTTTTCTAAGGGTCCTAGGGCCCCTAGCGACCTATTTCATTTCTTTGAATGGGTCAAAATGGGTCATAAGATAACCTATGAACTCTTTCAAATCATTTGATGACAACATATATCCATAGGGGTGCTAGAACCATTAAAGACCTATTTCATTTGTTTGAATGGGTTGAAAGAGGTCATAGTTTACCTATGACAACTTTCAACACATTTCATTACAACATATGTCCCTAGGGTTCCTAGGACACTAAAGGACCTATTTCATTTGTTCAAATAGGTCAAAAGGGGTCATAGGATAATCTAAGACCCCTTTCAAACTATTTCATTACAACATATGTTCTTAGGGGCCCTAGAACCTCTAGGGACTTATTTCAATTTTTTGAATGGGTTGAAAGGGTTCATAGGATAACCTATGACCCCTTTCAACGTATTTCATGAAAACATATGTTATTAGGTTCCTTAGGGACTCTACAAACCTAGTTCATTTATTTGAATGGGTCAAAAGGGGTCATAGGATAACCTATGACCCCTTTTGATGCATTTTAAGAAAACATATGTCACTAGTGGTCTTAGGAACCATAGGGACCTATTTCATTTGGTTGAATGGTTCGTAAGGAGTCATAGGATAAAATATCACCCCTTTTGATGAATTTAATGACAACATATGTCTCTAGTGGTCCAAGGACACCTAGGTAATTATTTCATTTGTTTTAATAGGTTGAAAGGGGTCATAGGATAACTTATGACCCCTTTCAATGCATTTCATAACAACATATATCTTTAGGGGTCATACGACCCTTAGCGAACTATGTCATTTGTTTGAATAGGTTGAAATGGGTCATAGGATAACATGTGACCCCTTTCAACACATTTTATGATAACACATGTCCCTAGGGGTCCTAGGACCCCTATGGACCTAATTTATTTATTTGAATAGGTCAAAATGGTTCGACGCATTTCATGATAGTATATGTCCCTAGGGGTTCAAATGGGTTGAAATGGATTATTGGATAACCTATAACCTATTTCATCACATTTTATGACATCATATGTCCTTAAGGATCCTTATACCCCTAGGTACCTATTTTGTTTGTTCGAATGGGTCGGAAGGGGTCATAAGTTAAACTATGACCACGTTCAATGCATTTCATAACAACATATGTTCTTAGGGATCCTGACATCCCTCAAGACCTATTTCATTTGTTCAAATGAGTCATAAGAGGTTATAGGATAACCTATGACCCCTTTTAAGGAATATCATGACAACATATGGCCCTAGAGGTCTTAGGACCCCTATGGAGCCATTTCATTTGTTCGAATGGATTGAAAGCATTAATAGGATAAACTATGACCCCTTTCGATAGAGTTCATGAGCATATATATCCTTAGGGGTAATTACAACATATGTCACTAGGGTGCCTAGTAGCCCTAGGGACCTATTTCATTTGTTTGAATGGGTCCAAATGGGTCATAGGATAACCTATGATCCCTTTTGACACATTTCATGAAAACATATGTCCTTAGGGGTCATAGGACCCCTAAGGACCTATTTCATTTGTTTGAATGGGTCAAAAGGGGTCATATGATAACTTATGACTCATTTTGATGCATTTCGTGATAACATATTTCCCTAGGGTCCTATTTCATTTGTTTGAATGGGTAAAAAAGGGTCATAGGATAACCTATGACTCTTTTTGAAACATTTTATCACAACATATGTCCCTATGGGTTCTAGGACCTATTTCATTTGTTCAAATGGGTCGAAAGGGGTCATAGGATAAACTATGATCACTTTCAATGTATTTCATGATAACATATGTCCCTACGGGTTCTAAGACCCCTAGGGACTTATTTCATTTGTTTAAATGAGTTGAAATGGGTTATAAGATAAGCTATGACCCCTTTCAACATATTTCATGAAAACATATGTCCTTAGGGGTCCTAGGGCCCCTTGAGACCTATTTCATTTGTTTGAATGAGTTGAAAGGGGTCATAAGATAACCTAGGACCCCTTTCGACACATTTCATAACAAAAAAATGTTCATAGGGGTCACTATATCATTTTTTTGAATGGGTTGAATGGAGTGATAGTATAACCTATGATAACCTATGACCCCTTTTGACACATTTCATGAAAACATACATCCTTAGGTCTCTAGGACACCTAAGGGCCTATTTCATTTGTTCAAATGGATCAAAAGGGATCATATGGTAAACCTATGACCCCTCTTAATGTATTTCATGACAACATATGTCTTTAGGGGTCCTAGTACCCCTAGGTACCTATTTAATTTGTTTGAATGGATTGAAAGGGGTTATAGGATAAAATGTTACCCCTTTCAATGTATTTCATGACAACATATGTTCTTAGGGGTCTTAGGATCCCTAAGGATGTATTTCATTTGATCAAATGGGTTGAAAGGGGTTAGAAGATAACATATGATCCCTTTCAATGCATTTCATGATAATAATTGTCCATAGTGGTCTTAAGATCACTAGGGATCTATTTCATTTGTTTGAATGGGTTGAAATGGGTTATAGGATAACTTATCACCTTTTTTGACACATTTCATGAAAACATATGTCCCTAAGAACCTATTAAATTCATTCAAAGGGGCCAAAATAGGTCATAGAATAACCTATGACCAACTTTGACATATTTTGTGACAATATATGTCCTTAGGGGTCCTAAAACCACTAGGAACCTATTTAATTTGTTTGAATGGGAGAAAGGGGTGATAGGATAAACTATGACCCCTTTCAAGGCATTTCATGACAACATATATCCTAAAGGTCCTATGACTACTAAGGACATATACCATTTCTTTGAATAGGTTAAAAGGGGTCATTTGATGTAGTGCCTCTCCCATTTGCCTTCTATTAGTCATCTTGATGGATGCAACCTTGTTGATCTCTCTTTGAGGAGGGATAGTGATTGGGACCATGAGTGGTGTACACCCTTGTGGTGATTGGATTTATGTTACTATATTAGTTTCTTTGATTATCCTTATGGCTGATTTATGGCACTATGATGTGTTAGATGGTTCAATGAGGTTTTTGCTAGTGATTACCAAGATCCATGTGGTATCATGATGTTGTCTTTTAATTAACCTGAGGTGTGTGCAAAGATTGCACTGTATATTATTATCTTGCTACACTAGACTAGGTTCTATTAGTAGTGGTTAGTCATGTATATAACTATGTTTGCTTATGCGTTTTAAGTGCCTTTTTAATGTTGTTTAAGCAACCATTATTAAATGCTTAAATAATTAGAAATGGATTTTCCATGTTGGATTCATTGGTTAGGTGTTGTGGATATTTACCTTGTTATATTTTGATCCTAGAGATATTTGCTATTCATGTTATGTTTTACATTTGAGATGACCTGAGGGTCAAATTTTATATTTTGATTTGAGTATCATAAATGTTAGACTACAATATTGTTTAGTTGATATCTCTAATTTAGTTATACATGGATTTAATGCTATGGTGATTTACTTCATTCTTGCTTTGATATGCTTTATGTGAATGTGAGTATTGTAAATTGATTATTTCAGTATATTTGAATAAATGGTTAAATTAGAAATTTAATGCATTTATTTCTTCGGCTATGTTATTATATGCAATTGCACTTGATCGTGTTGTTTAGTGTGCAAAATTTATATCCGTGGTAGTGGCACATGGTGTTAGTGATTCAACTATTCATTTTACCAATGTCATCCCGATGTGGTCGATGTATCTTATTTAAATGTTTAAATTAAATGTTCTGGTGATTTGATAAATCTAGACTCATTTGCATTATATGACTAGACCTGTGATCATGTCTATTCATTTAGAGTTTCACATTGACATGAAGTTGTTAAGGTTCTCTGTGACTTTGGTTTAAGGGTTTTCAAGTTTTTTTCTAATTAATTTTAATTTCTGCAGCTTTTCCATAGATGAATTTCAATTACTTAGAATAGCCTATTTTTGTTTGGGTTAATTCAGGATTTAATAAGTTCTCATGGTTATTTTCCTTATTCCATTATTCACTAAAAAAAGTGAATAAGTATCCAAAAAGGAATTTAATGCCTCACTTCTAACTTTTGAATTAGAAAGTTTGAGAGTAAAACCAAAAATTCTCTTCACGAGGAATTACTGTTCTATTCATTATGGGAGATACAGGTGTGGGATCATTGTAAGATTAGTCTTGTTGGATCTAGCTCGGGGAGATCTTGGATTGCTCCAATTTTTGGCTACTTCTATAATATTTTTATTTCATGGTTCAAATTCTCATTTTTCCCCTTTTGGTTGCGAGGTTGGGTTCTCCCATTTTATTGTTTCAGCTCTATTTCTACTCCTATTTTTGGTAGTTGTTTGTTATGAGGCTAAAAACTAGTGTTCCCCTCCATTTTAGATAGTTGTTCTACCCAATTGGTTGGGTGTGAATGTTTTCCCAATTTTTGGGATGAAGGTTTGGGTTTTCACACCATTATATTGGTTGTTTTTGCATACGGTGTTTGAACCTAAAATTTATTGGATTCTCATGGATTTTGTGCCCTAAGACCAAATAGGTTTTATTTTTTTTGAAGTTTTTGAGTTCTGAGATTTTTTTACCTCAATTTGTGTGCCACCCAATTTTCTCAAGTTTTCTTGGCATGATGTTGGTCGTAGACTTGGATCATCAATTGGGATGCTAGTAGAATCCATACTACTAGATTGAGGTCAATTGAGTGATTTCATTATGTATGGTTTTATTGTTCTTTGGGATTTGTGTAGAATCCATCCTTCCAAGATATTATTTGGTTGAAAGTTATATTTTTCTTGTGTTATAATCTAGTCCTTGTGATATTATTTTTGTGATGGTGGTGCATCACACATGAGCACATGCACGTGCATTTATCAGGTCAATTGTGAGGCTCAATATTCCATGGTACTTGTTAGAGTTATGATCATTTGAGGTTGGATTGAGAATATGCATGCCTACGGGCACTCATCATTGGATGAGAATGGGTAGGGTAGGGTAGCATATAGAGGGGGCTTTTATCTCACAGTTTGGTGATCATTGTACCTAGAGGGTTGACAGAAGAAATTTTTAATCAAGTGATAACTAAATTAAACAATGGATGGTAATAAAACTTAATATAACAAAATGATATGTGCAAAAGCCTTTTTTTGAGGATTTGAACCACACAATCCAAGCTTGGGTTTTATGATGCCAAGTGACTCTGCTTGATACCAGCCCCTACATAGTAGCCCATTGAGTGTCTGACTAGGACCTATAGTTTATGCATTGTCTTCAATCCTCATTACTACTTGGCATAAGTGTTAGCCATAGATGTTTTCTTTATGTGTCTTTGTGGTTGAATCATCATCTCCATTACCATGACTAGAGTGGACCTATGGGTTCCATGTGGCTAGAAGGCATAGCTACCTTCACCACTATTGGGGATTAGTGTACAAATATGGTCTATTGTCCTAGTATGACCATTGCTGGATGTTTTCACTGGGTACTTCAGGTTCTCAAGTATGCTTTTTTGTGATTTATGTTTTTATTGGAATGCATGGATATCATGTTTAGATGATGTTAGTTTTATTAACACATTCCCTTATTATTCTGTTTAGCATATGATTAGATGTTGTGATTTTATTAGTTGGAGAATCTTTTGCTTATTGGATTAGCATGTTAGATTTCCTATGCTTATGATGTTATTACACTTTAGTAATGATGTCCTCATAAGATAATTTTGACTAACTAGTTGACAATTTGGGATGTTACGCATGAGGGATGGCTAGGACCTTGGGATGTTGCTTTTTGCATGTTCCTTTATATTTTATTATAAATTAGATGGATAGTTTTATTCTACTTCCTATGGCATGGTTTTTTGTATTCATGCACTCGAGTGTCCAAGCCTTGATTACAATGGATCTGGTACTCCCCAATGTGAAGGTTCTAACTCCTTTTCCCTTCTGATTGTTTATCAAGTTTTTTCTTGTCAATCCTTGGTGATAGTGGTTCAACATTAGACAATACTGGAAGAGTATCACATGCCTTAAGGAAAAGGTTGTGCGATACTGGAAAGTATCGCACCATAGTAGTGTGAAATATCACACAATACTAGTGAAGTATTGCATGGCCATACTAAGAACTATCGCTTGGCCATACTGAGAAGTATCACCTGGCTATAGTGAAAATTATCGCATTGGAAAAAAGTATTACCTAGCTATAGTAACAAATGTTTCCTAGTTGTATTAAAGTGTCGCCTCTTTTTCTTGTAAAAACCTTCTCAAAAAAATAATAGGTGTCTTTGGACTTTTCATTAGGAAGTTGATTGGTGTTTTGAGTACCCTTTAGGGTTGCCCTCCTTCCTAGTTTAGCAAATATTTCTATGGGGTTTAAAATATATCATTTAAGTATAAGGAATTAAATATAAACCCTAAACTAAGGAATTAAGGAATTAAATATATTATAAGGAATTAAGTATAAACTCGATATTAAGGAATTAAGGAATTAAATATATGCCAACTTATACTTAAGATATATTTTAATATATGTGGAAATTCATTTGAGATAGGTTCTAGACCTCTTTGAGATAAGATAAAGTTTCAAGAAAATGTCAGCGCTTTATAAATTTAGACTTAGACAATTTTAATGGCTTCAAAATTTTAGGCTTAGTCAAATTTTAGGATTCAACATCTATCTTTCAACATGGTGTTTAGTAGATGAGTGGTGGTAACTTTGAACCTTGTCTTCTTCTTCAGTGTTGTTGGTCTCTACTTGCAAATCATTATTATGATGTGATTTGTGGATATGGACTTGTATGTCTAAACATGCTAGGAGCTTTTATCTTGGGATTGAATGAGAATATCCCCTTGGTATATTCTCATGACTCATGTGGTCTTGGTTTGGTAGTTTTAGTTTTGAGCTTGGAGATCTTTGGAAGTAGTTGTAAGTGTTAGATTGTGGTGACTGATCAAGAAAGTAATGTACATAATTTATAAATTCTTTGGGGCTCAAGACATTGGCCCAAAAAAAAATGGGCCCTATTTTATCAAGATTTTGAGCCAATGTGTAATTTTTAATTATAACCTTAGAGCAGTAAAAATACTTGTATCAAAGGGCTTAGCATTAGGGATTGTCATATAAGGTGATGCGAAAATTGTTTCTTGTGGTGATATTGAGCTATAGGGTATTATGGATTGTAATCAAGTTGTAAGCACTAGATCATAAAAATATTGGACTTTCTATTTGGTGGATGTAGCCTAGGGTTTAGGTGAACCGCATTAAATCTTGGTGTCTTGTGTTCTTTTCTATGTGATCTATTATTTTCTGATATTGGTTATATTTGCATGTAATTGTTATTTCTATCAGTGGTTTAATCCTAACAGTAAGACTTTTGCTGGTGTAGGTGAATATGTGAGTCTTGCCATGTTCCCTATTCACGTCACCTTGTCCTAGTGTTTCATTATTGCACTTGGTTACTTTTGATGTTGCTAAGTAACTTATCTTAAGAAAAAATAATCCAATGCATGTTTTATCCTTGTGTTCCAAGGATCTTTGGGCAAGGCATTACATATGATAACCTATGACCCCTTTTGATGCATTTCATAGCAACATATGCCCTTCAGGTTGGTAGGACCCTGGGGACCTATTGCATTTTTTTGAATGGGTTGAAAAGGGTAATAACATAACTCATGACCACTGTCAATGCATTTCATGACAACATATGTCCCTAGGGGTTGTTTGAATGGGTCGAAAGGGGTCATAAGATAATCTATAACCCCTTTCAATGCATTTAATGACAACATATGTCCCTGAGGGTCCTAGGACCCCTAGGGACCTATTTCATCTATTTGATTGGGTCAAAAGGGGTCATTAGATAAACTATGACCCCTTTCAATCCATTTGATGACAACATATGTCCTTAAGGATCTTAGGATATGTAGGGACCTATTTTATTTGTTTGAATGGGTCAAAAGTTTTCATAGGATAACCCATGACCCTTTTCGACATATTTCATGACAACATACATTCTTAGAGGTCCTACGACCTATTTCATGTGTTTGAATGGGTTGAAAGGTGTCATAGGGTAAGCTATGATCCCTTTCAATGTATTTCATTACAACATATGTACTTAGGGGTCCTAGAACCCCTAGCGATCTATTTCATTTGTTCGAATGGGTCGAAAAGGGCCATAGGATAACCTATTACCCCTTTTGATGCTTTCATGACAACATATGTCCTCAGGGTTCCTAGGACCCCTAGGGACCTATTTCATTTGTTTGAATGGGTTGGAAGAGGTCATAGGATAACCTGTGACCTCTTTTGACACATTTTATGACAATATATGTCCCTTGGGGTGAACCTATTTCATTTGTTTGAATGGATCAAAAGAGGCCATAGGATAACCTATGACCCCTTTTAACATATTTCATGACAACATTTGTCCTTAGGGGTCCTAGGACCCCTAGGAACCTATTTCATTTATTTGAATTAACGAAGGGGTTCATAGGATAAATGATGACCCCTTTCGATACATTTCATGACAACATATGTCTTTAGAGGACCCCTAGGGACCTATTTCATTTTTTTGAATGGGTCGAAAGGGGTCATCGGCCCATTGCATCATGGACCCCTAGGGACATAGGATAATTGGTCCTATGGGTCGAATAGGGTTGTATGCTAGCCCATAACTCCATTGGATCCATTACATTATGACATGTGTCCCTAAGGGTCCTTGGACCCCTAAGGACATAGGGTAATTGTTGCAATGGGTCCAATGCCCATTGGCCCCATTGCAACCTAAATACATTACTATATTAAATATTAATAATAATATATTGCTAGATTATATTATAATAATAATATATATTACTATATTACATTTAATAATAATAATCATATTTAACTATATTATATTTAATAATAATATATTAATATATGATGATATCATATATCCTTTTATGACTTTCCATGAGTCAAATAGAGAGGTGAGAAACCCTTGTGTGTAGAATTTCCTTATAAAAATAATTTTTCTTTTTAATTTTGGTGCCCAACACACATCTTTTAATAATAATTTGAAGCCTCCTTCCAATCACAACAAAATTTCACCTTTTCCAACTATTTCACATGCTTTATTGTCACCTAAATATACTTCACCAAACTTACCTTCTTCATAGTTTGTAAAGTATTAGATACATCCAGAAAGGCATGATATAACACACCAGAATTCAATACTCAAGAGGATGAAGTAGTTTCTGTTGTTAATAGTATTAAGAAACCATCATCTTTTTCATGCACTATTTTTTGCACTCTTTCCTTTTCTCTTTTAAGACTTCTACAATCTTTCTTCACATGCACAACTTTTCCACAAAACAAGTGATCTCCTCCTTTTCTTTCCTTTGACTTCAAGCACATAGATGATTTAGATCTTCTATGATGGTGGTTTCTCCCCCTATTGTGGCTCCTTCCTCCAATTTTAGTGATGACCACCATTAAGGATTCATCAAATGAGGATTATTTGCTCCTTTTTTTCATTTTCTCACTAAGTAGAGAGGCCACTACTTCATTATAGACCATCTTGCTCTTACTAAAAATTGAACTGCTAACTATTGTAACCTTGTTATCCCAACTATTAGATAAGGAACATAACAAGATTACAGCCTTAGTTTTTTCATCTTTATTCATATCAACTAAGATTAATTGACATCATTAGGTATTTGATTCATTTATATAATTTGACATCACAATCACTTCCTTCATCTTGAGTTTGTAGAGACTGTTCATTATGAAAAGTTTATTTGCAATGGACATTGTTTCATACATGCCTTGCAACTTGTCCCAAACTTCGTTTGTTGTCTTTTCATTTGATACAATGAGCACAATGTTTTGAGATAATGAAAAAAATATTGTTTCCATCATGTTTTCATATACCTTTTCCCAATCTTCATTTGACATTGCATCTAACCTCTTGGTTTTTCCCCCAATTGCACATGAAAGGTCTTTCTTAACCAACAATAATTACATTTGTACTTTCCAAAAACTGAAATTTTGTCCATATAATTTTTGCACAAACCTGTGTCACCCTTTCATAAAGCAAAAGGATAACAAAAGTATAACTATTCAACTTCAATGGCATAAAATTGGTTTTATTATTGAAATTTTGGAAATGAAGTAAACTAATGAAATGTATAGAAATGGATAAATTTTAGGATTATTATTTTTAATGATTGTTTAGAATAAGAATTGATATATTTTTCTAATTTTTAAGGACGATTTTTTTAGCTATTGAAAGACATTGAAAATGTGGGGTCTAGTTCACCCCATAAAACTATACAAAAATATTTACATTCTTCCCTTTGATCTGAGATTATGTTATAGAGGACACATATGTCTAGATCTATCAAAAATAAAATTTATCTTTCAATCAATATTTCTCTATTATAACAACTCAAATGTTAACTCACCCAAAATTGATATTTTTCACCTGAAATTAATAGTTTTAATCTCCCACCACATTTTTCAAAACAAATCTATTTTAACCAAAATAAAAATTATATATTTTGGAAGATAAATCTCTCCTCTAGATCATCATATACAATTTTTTTAATATGGTCTACTATTTTTTTCATTATCATAATAAACATCTTCTCAAGTGTTAAAATATGTACTTGTAGTATTTTTCTATTACAATATATTATATCCAAGTAAAACACTATAAACTCTATACGAGAATATTCTTAACTTTGAACTCTATAAAATGGTTTTTATATGCTATTAAAAATATAGCTGTGAAAGACCAAACCATCATATAAATGAATATCATTCAAAAAGTAAAAGTTAATGAAATGTCAGTTTTTTAAAATAATTTTATTTTAGTAATTATACACAAACTACTATAAAACATGCATTTAATAGACATTTCCAATTGAAAAAGTGTGAGAACATATATAACATAGATAAAATAAATTTATCTAGATATATATTTGAAAAAAAATGATTTTTAGAAAGAAATGCTCAAATTTAGTCATTCTAATAAGTTAGCCTAAAAGATGACACAACTTTTTAATTTTACTATTGCTTTCTCAAATATTCCTTGACTCTAGAATTATAACCATCAAAATCAACCCCATCAACTATGCCAAACTCTAATACAAATTGTGAAGTATGTTGAAAGTGCAAAAAGATAAAACAAAATACAAAAATGTGCACAAATTTATTATTTTTCACCATAATTTGTGGCTACATCCACACTAGAAGGGAAATCTCTTATTGATTTTCAAGTTGGATTCTTACATCACAACTCTAGATTCAACTTGTCAAATTCAACATACATAATGAAACTCCAAAACATATATTTATAGAGACTTAAAAGATTTGAAGATTTACAATCACTTAGAGGGAAAAAAAAAAAAAAAAGTAATAATACATCATTATGGATGGTGTGCTCCACATATACACCCAACATAGAATGCTTCACTCTAAAACTAAATTCATGTTTAGTGACCAATTGATGCTATATTTGTAAACCAAAATTATTTTGTCTGTCTTGATCTCACAATTCACATGTTTAAACATAATTCTTGTAACAATTCATGGACATCATGCTCAGAATAGTTCTATGTCTCCCCGTTGATCATACTTTCAAGTCTTGGTCACCTTTTCTTCTAGATTTTAGTTGTATGGATGCCTTTGTTTATGTTTAGCTTTGAAACTAATATAAGCTAAGTGTCTCCACAACTAAGGAGAACTTCAAAATATAGAGGATGAATGTTGAATACATTGTAATAATTTAGATTGTCCATTATGACAATACACTTTTGTTTCCACATGTTGAAGGTTGGTCTCCATTAATGGATCCAAGTGAAAGAATGGAAAGAAACATGCTATCCTAGATTTCCATTATAATTAGCATTATTAGTTACTAGTGGAGGTTGTGAGACTTTTGTCTCCTTTTTAGAAGGATAAATGATAAGCATAATGATAAGAAACTTGATATTTTCTATGCATAATATTGTAAAGGTTGTAATACCTTCAATTTTTTACATTTTTTCATTTAGGTGCCTATCCACTTATAAATATATGATTTTTAAAAGATGTCAATTAAAATCATATTTAAACATCACACATTAAGGAAAAAATCCATCTTGTAAAAAGTAAGCCAATTTTGGCTATTTAATACTAAGGCTAGGGGAGCTCAAATGAGGATCTATTTACAATGGATGAAAGAGAGTGATAAAACAACTAGGTTTTCTTCTAATATCTACAAAACAAACACAATAAAGTACACATATAAATGATTAATTATTAATGGATTACCATAGACCAGAGATGAATATATCATGAAAATATCTTATGAACACTACAAATAACTCTTTACTAATGAATCAAGAAATGGCCCCTCACTACATATTATGGAGGAAATATTGGTCACTTCTATTCCCTTGAGCACAACATGATTACAGTATCTTTCTTGATCATTATCTTACTTGAGCATTAACTTTCACAATTATTTTAGATCTTTGCCTTCCACTCTCACCTCATCCTTTGAGTCCTCTAACTCCTTCTCCTTCCCTTTCTCCATTTTCATTTTTTTACTAATGTGAAAATCTTCCTCTCCTCAGGGGACCCACTTGGTTAAAGTTGGGAGGTAAGAGATCTAGGGCTAGTAATTCTTAGTGGCATATGGTGGGGGTAGGGGTTATGAAGAGTCGAGATATCACCCTCCACAATCCTAGGGGTAACAAGGCCAGGTGGAATTGGTAAAGTTGGAACATGAACCCCTGATGGAGGATAGTATAATTAACCCCCTTTTTCATCTTCTCCTTAACATCAGAAACTATATCCACTAATTCATGTAATAGGAATAATAGAATAGAAATATAATCATGAATGACAAAAGTGATTTAGTAGAGGAAAATTATAATAGTAACAAACACCATGCCTTCCTTTAAGGGTTAAATATTTCATTAGTACCAAGAAAACTTCATTCCAAGGCTCTAGAAGTTTCTCTGGTAAAAACCATCTATGATGGAAAATGGGTTCTTCACCCTCCAAAAAGAAGTGATTTAAGCTAGCTTCATTAGTAACCCTAGTCACCTTCTACCACTTTCTCCCTTTCATCACCAAACCTATCACCAAGGAGATAATTTCCTCAAAAATATAGAACATGATACCATTTATAGTAACCTTCCTATCCTCCCAGGAGTTAACAAATTGTTGAGAACAACTCTCATCAAAGTCATTTAGTGCATTCATTGATGGGATTTATCCACCCTCTTTAAGCATGTACCAAATTAGGGGTTTACGAGCACTATCCTCAATCATCCTAGGCTCAATATGTAGAAGATCCACCTCCATGGTTGTAACCTTCACCATAAATCTCTCTTCTTTCAAAACTCTAAACCAGAGGCAAATATTAAAAATCTAGTCACACTTATGCATAAAAATGGGTTGCACTAAGTACTCATAAAGGCCTTTACTCTCATGAATGCCTATGTCACCTCTTGGCTTAGTTATCATGTACAAACTATCATTACCCCAAATCCATTCTTTTCCATCATTCCCAATAATTTATAACTTTTCAAAATTTGAATTTTTACTTAGCACCAAGTACAAAGATATGTGCAAGAAAATCATAAAAACTACACCCATATCATCCTTCGATATACTTTCCCTTTTGAACCGTGTGAATTTATTATTGTAAGTACCCATTTTATCATTCCTTTCCATATGTCCATAGTGAGATGACCCCATCAATCCACTCATCACCAAGTTGTCACAAAGGTATAAAAATCTCTCCAACTATACTTAATCATCAGATAATAACTCTATTCACTAAAAGTCTTACCAAATTTAGTAACACTCCAAAATCTCTCTAGCAATGTAGGCCACACACACTCATACCTAATGTTTTCATCTTGTTTGGCACCCCATTACCCTCCTAAAAAATGTGTTTCAGCTAAAAAATGTGTTGTCATCAGATGAGTAATAAATGCCTTGTATCTTCTATCATCCTTTCGATCACCATTCCCACTTTCATGTTTCCTTTAGTTGTTTCAATAATAATTTTTGAATCACCTTCAATCTCCACATTCTCTCATCCTAGATTGATAACCAACTTCAAGCCCCAAAAGAGCACCATCACTTTCGCATCATTATTTGATACTTAAGCATAGATTACTAGAATAAGCTAGAAGCATTATGTCCTCACTATCTCTAACCAAACCCCCTCTAATCGAACCCTCCTTTCTTGCAACACCATCAAAATTAAGTTTAACCCAATTCTCCTTAGTGGGTCTCCATCTCTTTCTTTTTCTAGCAAGTTGCTTGGAATTGTGAACCTCCATGAATCCTTCTTCAAGATTCCAATTCTTAGCAATCCTTTGTTCAGTCATATTGGCAGGAACCATTGATTTCCTCCACTTGCAATTCTTCATATTCTCCACTATTAGCTTGAATATAATATCTGTATCAATCTCCTCACTCCTCTCTTCATTTATAAAAGCCCTATGTTTCTCTCCTTCCAAATCCCCCAACAGACTATGGGAACGGATCACTTTTCACATTTGGATAAGGAAGGGGTGGAGGAATGGGCATTTCCAATTCTCAATGAATTATTCTATCCCCTTATCGAACACCCAAACTATTTTCAATTTCCATAATGACCTACCCCATATGTTAATAGCATAGTTACAATCTAAGAATAGATGGGGGGTTATTCTCTCGCTCACTTTTACAAAGGTAGCATTTGTTAGGTAATTTGAATCCCCTTTCCTTATGTTATCAATGGTAAGGATCTTCCCATGCATGGAAACCCACCAAAAAAAACTGACCTTCAGAAGCAGATGGCTAAGCCAGATTCTCCTCCAATATTTAGGCTCCATATCTTTCTCAAAAATCATCCTATAGGTAGAACCAATAGAAAAATGGCCAGACATGGTCTCCTTCAAAATAAAGGTGTCATTCTAAGAAACCCCTAGGATTCTATAATCTTGAAGAAGCTCTTCTAGTTCCTCAACTAGAATTCTACCATCTAAGTGACCCTATTGACATTGTATCTTTTTCCACCTCCTACCTAGTCCAAAAACATTCCTCACCTTACTTCCTTCTTGTTACTAAAGGTAGTTGCTCAACCTACCATACTTTATTTAGACTAGGGGTTTCCAACTAGCCAAGTATCCTCCAAAAAATTAATCTAATTACCATCTCCCATCAGCCACCTCACTCCTTCCCTATGTAAACTTCTATTCTTTAATATGTTACCCCAAATTTTGGATCCCCTACGAAGGTCATTTCTCCAAATGTAGTGAATAAAATTCAAATTTCCCAGATACTTAGATTCTAATATCTTACACTAGTTAGCCTCATCCTTCATTAGTTTCCAGCCAACCTTAGTAAGAAGAGCATTGTTCAAGTCAAAAATATTTTTGATATGTAAAACTCCTCTATTTTTCTGTCTACACATAGTATCCCAACTCACCAGACTTAATCTAGTCTTCTCTCCCCCCTCCACCCCTTCCCCTGACCAAAGGAAGTTTCTTTGGATTTTCTCTAGTTTCTCTACCATAACTTGAGTGATTTTGAACAAGGAGAGGAAGTAGACCAGGATCCCTTGAAGAGATGAAGTCAAAAGTTGTAGATTACCTATACTACTCATGGTTTTACCTTTCCATCCAATCAACTTCTGTTGCATCTTTTCTAGAATGGTATTCCAAAACTGATTGCTTACCTCTTTGACAGTCAAAGGAAGCCCTGACTATGTGTCAGGGAAGGAAGTACTATTGGAACTCAAGATATTTATCACCCTCCTCTAGATTTCAATCTCAATGTTGAAGAAGAAAACTTTACTTTTATTGATATTAATTTTCTATCCCATGATAACTACATATATCTCCAAGACATGTTTCCAAGATTTTGCTTCCACCATAGAAGAGTCCCCACTTAGGAAAGTATCATCCATGAACTGGTGTATTACCTCTACTAGTAGTGAGGTAGCAAGTTTAATGCCTTTTATCTCCCCTCCTTCCACCTTTCTCAAAAATGTTCTTCCTAACACTTCCACAACCATGATGAATAGATAAGGAGAAATAGGGTCCCCTTGTCTTAGACCTCTTTCCCCACTAAAGTCTCCCCTGTGTGAATCATCCACCAACATTGAGTAATTTATAGTCTCAACCACTGATCTAATTAATTTTGTAACTCCTGGAATAAAACCAATTTTTCCATGACTTCATATAGGAAGTCCAATTAATCTGATCATAAGCTTTTGAAATATATAACTTTAAAGCCATACCTGGATTGCCACTCTTCTCCATAGATTGTAGCACCTCATGAGTAGTTATAGAAGCATGAAGTATTTGATGGCTTCAAACAAACCCATTCTTATTTTTCCAAATAAATTTGTGTTGTACTAGCTTTAGGTGATTCATCATTATCTTGGAGAAGATCTTATAAGTGGTGTTACATAGGCTAATAGGTTTGAAATTAGAAAGAGCCCCCAGGTCCTTAATTTTCAAGACCAAAACTATGAACATTTTATTAAGTTACTTGAGTAATTTGCTAGTCCTAAAGAAATTATGTGTAGCTCTAATCAAATCAACCTTTATAATCTCCCAGAAGTGTTGAAAGAAGGCTAGGGGGAAACCATCAGGGCCCGGGGACTTGTAAGTTTTCATAGAGAAAATGGCTTTGTGAACTTCCTCCTTAGCGACCAACTAAGTAAGCTCCTCATTCTCCTCTACTGAGATCACATTGGGAATGGAGTCAATCAACCATTTCCTATCCTCACTATTAAAGGCCTTGTGCTCCTCCTTATAAGAATTTTTGAAGTAACTTCTAACCCAGCTTCCTATCTCTTCTATTTCTGTTAACTTTATATTATTACCATCCATCACAACATCAATTGTGTTTCTCCTTTTATGGATGGAGGCCAATCTATGGAAATATGTCATATTTATATCTCCCAACTTTAGCCATAAAACTTTCAATCTTTGCTTCCAAAAAGTTGTGTTTTTCATCATTTTGTCCTTCCACGCCCTCTTACAGTTTTCCTCTTCTAGAACCATATCCTCTAATGCCAAGCCCTCCTCCATCACCTTTTTTAGCTCTTCCAACTTCCCTTCCACCTCCTTCTTTGTCTTATAGATATCTCTAAAGTAAATCTTTTTCCATGGTCTAACATTCCTTCTCACACTATCAAGTTTGGCCAGGAGCTTGAACATTGTAGTTCCTTTCACTGTTATACCCCACCATTCCTACACCTAAGAACAAAAGTCTAGATGAGATTGCCACATTATTTCATATCTAAAAGGTCTTGGGCCCCCATGCACCACCTCTTTGTAATTAAAAATGATAAGGACATCATTTGAGATTGCCCCAGGTAATTCTAAGAGTAAAAGAGGTCAACCCATCCTAGCTAACTAGGACAAGGAGTCTATCTAGTTTGACTTGAATAGGGTCAATCCCCTTACTATTATTTGACCAAGTAAACTTGACACCACACATCTCCATATCCATCAAGTCAATTTTGTTTATGAACTCAGTCAGATCCTCCATACTATTAGCAAAATCCACTACTCCTCTAGCCTTCTTAGAGAGATACACTGGAGAATTAAAATCACCCATGCACAAAGTATTCCTAGAATGGGATAGAAAATTAGACAATTCATCCCAAAGCCAACCTCTTCATCTCCTTGAGTTTGAGGCATACACATTAATGAAATTCTTATGCTTTGTAATAATGTAATTTTTAGAACAATGTATGAAATTCCCTTTACCAACACTAGGGTTTGGAAAATAGCCGCACCTCTTGATGTTCCCTATGCTTCACTATAACAAAATATTGGCCTCTAGCCAAATATTCACAATACTTTCTAGGTTATAAATGGTCATTTTAAATTCATGAATTAGAGGGATATTAATTCTTTTATTAGATTATTGCTGCTTAAGTGCAAACTACTTCTAAGGGTTGTTCAACCCCCTCATTTTCTAAGATAGGATAATCATTTTTTTCCCTTGGTCATGTAGCCTCCAGGGTAGGTTACCTACAACTCACCACCTCCCTTGCCATCTATTTCATTCTTGTATTATGTTTCCTTGATTTTGCCACATCTAACTTCAACTCCTTTCCTCCTTTAGGTTTCTTTAAAACTTTGGTCTTCCTTCTCTGATTTTTCCATTTCCCCTCCTCTTCCCCAAGTGAAGAAGCAGACATCGAGCATTTATGATTTTGCTAACAGAGAGTACCAGGCTCAGTTAGATGCTTCGTCACATGAGGATGAGAATGGCAGTACTTCACATGATTTGTCCAGCCAGCTGAAGGTAAGCAAAGATAGTATTGTGGCTTCTTTATCTCATCATGACAGGATGCGAGAGATGTTAGAAGAGCACATCCAGATGATTCAGTTACAAGGAAGACATAAGGGAGTTCAGGAAAATTCTCCTTGTTGTGACTTACATGCAATTGGTGAAGGAATGGGAATGACGAAGTTGAGCTATTTACATCTTCTATCAGATCGTGACCATCTTCTAAGCCGTGCCAAAGACTATTCAGATGCCTTGAGGAGGAAAGAGGAGGAAGTTGTCAAGCTTTCTTGCGAGCTTGAGGACACTCGAGCAACTTTGGCGTTACAGGACTGGGAGAGGCATAGAAATGAGCATGGCATGGAGCTGGGCTTAGTTTCATCTTACATGCCTGACATTCAGCTCCCTGCAGAAGACGGATCATATATGGTAGCTGATAATGTTACAAGTTCATCTTGCATTCAGGATACAAGGACGATGGCAGACAGGTATGTGAAGTTAGCTAGTATTGGTCACATTACTCAGGTAAGTAGTTTGCTTGAGTTACCAGTTGTTTCTTGCATATGGATTCGGGAATGTTTCTGCAGCATTTGGGATTCAGTCAACCGAAGATCTTTAGCACTTTATGATAGCCATGATTGTTTGAGTACTATCATGGATTTGATTAGCAGAATATACGGTGTTATCTTTCCTTGTGCCAGCAGAACATCCGATGTTGCTATTAGTTTTTATGCACCGTTGTTGGGTTTGGTTCATATTTCCAGTCGACCATCCTTGCTGAAAGGTGTTGAAGGTTTTTCATATTTGGAAGCATGTACAGATGAGTCCCAGGATCGTTTTGACCTTGATGACATCCGGGAGAATGAAGTGAACAGTTTTGAAGATTCAGCTTCCTTGACAGTTTCTTTAGGTACAGAAGAGCTTGACAGCAGGACTACAGATTTTGAAACTCTGGATGTTGATATGAGTTTTGAAGTTGATTCAAAAAATATGGATGATAATAATCCAGAGACCAGTATCTTTGAAGATACTCCTTTAGGCAATGCGTCAGAGGGAGTTTATAGAAGATAGTTTAGCCAGAGCCATCATGTGATTAGCCAATTGAAAGTTAGTAAGCGAGACATTGCTATCGCTTGTGAGCATTTTGATACTGCTCGTCAGTTGTTGGCTGTTACTAGTTGGGGTTCTTCTATGACAGATGAGTCCAGCGGTGGTTACTTTTCTTTGGCAGAGATTCATGCCTTGCGTGAAGCTGTTCGAATTTTGAAGTAGGATTACTTACAATTGGTAGCCGACCGTGATCACCTGGTTGAGTGGGGGAGTACAGCCTATGAGGCACTCTTGGATCATGAAGAAGAGGTGAGTGAGCTTTCCCAAGAGCTCATAGCGACTACTGAGGCTTTAGAGGACACACAACGAGATCTACAGAAGTCGCAGTTTTAGTTGAAGGTGGTGACCGTGGAGTTGGAGCATTTGCAGTCAAAACCGGCCCTAGCACCAATTCATTTGACTACTGAGGTGGATGATGGTAAGTACACTTCCGTAGTTACTACTAAGGAGCATATTGTTGAGGCTAACACACATATTTAGGATTTGGTAGTAGCTGGTCCTAATGAGTTTGGGATACCGGTAGAGTCAAGTTTCCAGATTGATTCTTCTCAGATAATTGATAGTGTGGTACAGTTGAGTATGCCACCCTTACAGGAGGACCAATTGTGGTGTAAAGGGGAGTATGTTAATGTTTCCTCATATAATTTTTACTGCACTGAACCATTCATGGAATATTTGCTGGATAGTGCATGTGTTCATTTGGACTCGCATAAAGTGACGGAAGGTGTTCTCATCCAAGATACTAGTATTATTTGTAGATTGGTTGAGAAGATTATAGGGGTCCTTTCTACTATGCTACCTCACAGGGATCTCGAGGAGGGGTTTGTTGAGCAAAATGCACGGGATCCTATCCAACCTACAGTCACTCAGAGTCAGAGATTGGAGCCATATGTTGATTACCAGTCCAGTGATGATGAGCTAGCAGTAGAATTTGGAGGTTCTTACTGTCATTATATGGTAGGGTACACTCATCATTTTTCTTTTGACACAGAGATAGAAGATTTTATTTCACGCAGATGTAGATTGGCTCCAGTTTCTTACCATCCATTAGGGGATAGATTGGCACCATCTTTTGAAAATAAAATTGGTAGTAGCAAGTTACTCAGCCTGCAGCATCAACACACCTGGAGTAGTTTTTCAGAGATTGGATTTGATGGCAATGATTCAGGTACCTATGGCTGTTGTCATATCTACAATGCAGTTGGGTGCAGGTGTTTTTTTGACAGGGGCTTGAGTTTTGATAGAGTTGATGTTCCAGTTGGCTTGATTTTCGCAGAATGTTTCCTTCTACCAGCATCTACAGTTGGTTTTCAGATGATTTCATCAGAAGTCTCAGTTGTTTGGATGTTGAGTACAGTTTCTCAGTTACTGGTATTGATGATTTATCCACGGGAGTATGATGCGGATTAGGATGATACACAGATTTACATTTGGGATCCAGGAAGACTGATTGGTTCATGGTTCAGCCATTGCTTGGGGACAAGCAATTTTAGGAAGGGCGGACTGTCATGTCCCCAATTTTTGGTGACAGTTCGATTTAATTAATTTAATTAATCTGGTTGTCCAAGGATGACTAATTAATTATTTTAATTAAATAAATAAATATTAAAAGATAACCTTGTATTTAATAAAGTGACTTGGAAAATATTTAATAAAGTCACTTAAGAGATAAGATCAAAAAGGTTCTAGAAGTCTCTGGAGAGGATGGAGGGAAAAGAATAAATAGGCACCCCGGGGCTCCATTCGAATCAGGCAGTTGATTATCTCTCTTTGATTTTCAGATTGTGATTTAATCACAAGTGCATTGTGGAACCTAGGGTTTTCGCAATTGTCACAGTTGGCCATTGAGAACGATAACTCTCAATTGGTACACAATTTTGAGGGTGTGAAATATCATCTGAATTATTGCAGAATGGAGGTGACGTTATAGTCATTTCATCAGGGACAGAATCTATGGGCTCAAGGCCAACAATTTTGGAGGATCTTTCTGAGGATTGATATTCGAAGATATAATCTATTCATAAGGTTTACAGGATCAGTTGTAGTATTGAACAGATCTAGAAAAGAAGGCGAGTCTCCTAGTCAATCTTCCAGCAGCACTGCCATAAATCATTAAGACTGACCTTAGATGAAAGGCAAATATCACTTATGATAAAGCGCTTATTGACTAGGGATATTTGATGCTTAATTATATCAAGGAACGAGTGTATTATTCTATATTCGATCATTCATGATTATCGACAGACGTTCCTTATCTATGTGATCATCACAAGTTTTTATTTTTGCAGCGTATGAGTATCAAAGGCGAGCTTGTGATCCGTACCGACATTATCTCTTGGTGAAAGATTGAAGAAGGGCACTCGATACAGTCTGGTCACATCGTCACAAGTCGTGATAGATCACCTACAGCGTGTTGTGAATCGATCCAGAAATCTACCTCTGGAACGACCAGTATTGGTAAATTAGACATCACTATTGCCCATCAAAATGATTCAACTCGGCAATAGCCAATACTAGATGCCTTTCCTCTCACGCATTTCAGTCATTGTTTGAGGAAAATGGAAAGTGCGAATTGTATATGCGACTACAGGCCATCGCTTCAGCATTTGGAAATTCATTAGTAGTAACCGCTGTCTCAAGCCACTGCCAGTGACGTGAGCAAGAGAAGACCGGAGTAAGATTCACATATTGTCAGCACGGGTTTACTAGCAAACAATGAATCAATTTTGAATACTCATGGTCAGGTTTCAAATCACACTTTTGGGCAAACAAATCATGGAGTAAACCATCTGTATTAGTCTGCGGAAGAGATATACAGAGATCGAGATCAAGTCTTGGCAATTGCAGTTCATTTTTGCATTCAACGACTCAGTTAATAAGCCTGAGCAGCACCCGTATCGGTTCAGAAACCGGTTGGATCGACACTCCAAATTGAAGAAGTGGTGCATGGGCTCGACTTGAGGGTGGTGGGTTGGCGGCATCAGTTTCTACATTTCCAACTAGATATGGAGGACTTTGAACAGACTCGGCAAATTTCATGGAGGTGGCAATTTGAGGTTTTGATATTGTTCCAATTCAGTCCAGGTCTGTTATATTTGTGATTAGACATTGAGAATCTTTTGTAATTGAAAATGTTTCCTTGAATATCGATGGTATTGTTACCTATTGTTGCATCTATATTATTTGGTGAATCCTATTGGAAATAATACCAAACTGAAGGTTGCATAACAAGTGTTTTTACAAATTGTCTTAGTTTAGCATTGGTTCTTAGTGACTTTATAGTAAGAGCTCGATTGCTAATTGTTTGACGAAATGTCAAACCTTTGAAGTTTTAGTATTTTTGGTGCTAGAGAAAGCAATAACCTGTCAGGGTTATTTTCAGTGGTATCAGAGCCTGTTTGCAAATTATTTGATGAATTGCCACAGTACAATATTGGGATTTAGTGACCTTTATAGCTAGGGTCATTTAGGAAAAGCCCTACATTCTCATAGACAATGGGTTGCACCTTCTTTCCCCACTTAGAGCTCAACACAATGGACTTAGATAGTATAGTACCAATCACTACATTCACACTAAACCTCACAAAAACTAGTCTAGATTTAAGAAGGGTGACCATTTCTGCCATCATAAAGTGTCCAAAGGAGTTTTCTATTCACTTAAGGACCCTTTCATCCCAAAAATCTAAAGGGAGACTCGAGAGTTTAACCCAGATAGAAGCCAACCTAGTTAATTCCTTCTTCGGGTCCAAAGCAAGGTGCCATTTAGTCACCATCAGACTATGCTTTCCATAGTAACAAGAGCTAGCAAAACCATAGTCATATCTTTCATCATTGTAAATTTGAAGTAGAAGAAGCCCCCAGACATCGCTCAAATAGGCACACCCCCTTTCACCTTCAACTTCTAACTTACCCACTTCTTAATTATCTCAATTGAAGGGCAGAAGGCCATAAACCTACCAACCAAGCACAATTTCATGTTGGCAGACACACTATCAACCAAGTTGTCTGAAATATTAATTTCTAACCTCTCCTCTCCACTGATCATCTTGGGCACATGATTCATCTTCTCTCATTGAACTATGTCCTTCCAACCTTGAGTCATTATAGGGATCATGAATTTCTCCTAGCCATCCACCAAAAGCATAGTAGACTCCATAGGGTCCCCACTAGAAGGACGCTCAAGATCCACACCACCCTAAAAACTCGTAGTTGAGGTTAGATCAAACTATAGATCTAGGAAAATCCTATGGATCTAGCCTATATCTAGGGGGCTAACCTTTCCCATCAAAATTCAAACATTGGGAGAGCAGGAAAAATGTGAAAAAGTTGCAGAGCCAAAAAAGACAGAATTCTAGACAAATTATTTTTTAGAGGAAGCTTCTTGTATGCCCCTGACTTGTATAGTTTTAGGTTCACAAATTTCTAATCATACAACTAAATTTTTGATGGCTCATCCTAGCTCTCATCACCCATGGATTTCAAATAAATAGAAGGAGATAAAGCATGGATTCATTACCACATATCTTAGTATACCTTTTGGAATTGAATTTTTATTAAAAGATATATGGGCATGGTTCTTATTTAAATTTAAATCAAAATTATTAGCTTGGTCAACCTAGTTCTAGTCAATGGTTGGTCTTATATAGTGGTTAGTAAAATTCTCCTAGCAATCCATGTATGCATCCCTTCATATTCACTATCATCTAATGATTTTTATAATTAAATGACTCATCTAATTCAAATTTTTATTTGGTTGAATTGGGGTAACCAAAAAGGTATACCTGTTACATCATGATCCCAAACTATCCTTCCAAAGGATAAGGGAGGGTTGGGTATCATAGACCCTTTTAATCAAAGGATTTTTCTATCAAAATGGATTGGCAAGGCCTTTGAAGGAAATGCCTTTTGGAAAATTCTAGTTAGATATAGAATTCAAACAACCATTGTAGATAATTCTTCGAACACAATTCACTAGAACGATAAGCTTCTCCTAGCCTCTTGTTTTAAACCTAATGATTTGGATCCTCTCAAATGTATTTGGAAACATGGAAACTTCTTTCAAGTAAGTTATCTCGGTATGATCACTCCTTTAGCCATAGGTCATGTTTGGTCTCTTCTTTAATATGGTGGAATAGATTAATCCAAGAAAATAGGAACCCTTTGGTAAGGATTCCCAGGTTCAAAGATAAGAGTTGATCTTCATGAAAGACATTTAGGTTTCATAAATATTTGGCATTCTACAAACTTTACATGGAAATTGTGCCCTCAACTTAAAGAATGTTATAATTTAAAATGCAAAGACAAGGTGTCAGTGATAGAATTTCAAAGACTAGTTCCCCTACTCTCTTTATACTATTTTTTCTAGAATTCACTCAAATATTTTGAAGCATTGGAGGTGGTCTGGTGGTAATGTTAGCCATTTTATTAGCTTCCTAAAATTCTAGTGTTGCCATCTTCATGAGCACTCAGGGTGATCTGCATGTCTCACATTCATTGAACTATTCATATTTTCCATGCAAGCATATAAGTAATACATAAAAATAGTGTTCTTTCTTTTTATCCCTAGATCTTTTAGATTCTTTACATTGAATGAAAGGTTTCAAGTTGTAAAAATGCGAAACCCCATCATTTCCCTGTCACTCTAGTTTATGTCTTAACCATGAGATTGGTTATGCAAGAATGACATAGTCAAAGTTCATCATTACCATGGTTGTGCAGGTGATAATGCTAGTATTCAAATCTAGGTCATGAAGGAGTTACTCACTATCAATCACATGATAGAAGACCAATTATGCACTATGGGATCTTGAGTTATGAAGTTGTGATTCAAGGAAGCAGTCAATTTTAATGGTCTTCAAATTTTTTCTTGCAGTCAAGGTTAACCTAGAGTTATGGTAGTGATGATGTGATTCTCTTTGTTAGCTAGTTTGCAGGGTTAAAGGTGTAGTTAATAGTTCAGGCTACAATATGGCAATCAATAGCTAGGTTAAATGGACTTCACAACTTTGTAGGTGGCAATGCAATTAAATCTTTCTAAGTTGCAAAGCCATAAAAAGTGACATGTAGTCAAGATCAGATAACCATCATAGTGTCACAAAGAGTTAAGATTGATCCAGCGTTAAGGCAACAAAGTTGTAAAACACTTTGTTCACTCATTCGTTGGGTTAAAGCTGAGGTGAAGGGTTAGGGTTGTAAGGCTACAAACAAAGAAATGTTGAAGTAGTTAAGGGCTAGGCACAACATCACTAGGATTCGTCTATGATTATGATTTTTGGTTGTGAAACCATGAAATTAAAGATGGCAATCATCAAAATAGTGATCGCAACATCACATGTTTTAAATAGGCTTCATGGTTGGTGGTTCTCATAAAGTGACAAAGATCATGACATCACATGGTTAAATAGCAGTTGGGTCCTAACTATTGTGAGGGTGTGAAGTAGTCAATTCTATGATGTTTGCAGGGTTACCATAATTAGTGGACTAAGGTAATTTCAACCTGTGAAGAAATGATAGGACCCAAAATTAAGATGTCATTATTTCACATGGCCAAGAAATTAATAAGGAAAATTAGTTATGAAGCCGTAAATAGGAGGAGATATTAGTAAAGATAATAGATATAAATCTGGGTGAGGTAGCAAAATGTTTAAATGATATAGGGCCATGTGGCAAAGTTGACTATTGAATTTAGTTTACCTAATAACATGGATGACCTAACACTTTTGAGAACATAAAATTGAGCAACTCTTTAATGGAAAATGGGTCCTTTGATCTCCTACAACCACATTTTAGTGTCCTCTATATCTGGTAAATGCAAAAGACATTCCATCACTACCATGGTGATCCATCTGCCCAACAAAAACAATTATGACCACCATTTCCATCTCTGTGAGGCCATATTTGCATGTAAAGATCAGATTTTTGCATATGGACATGCACCTAATTGAATATTCTTGGATCACTAGTAATTATTCTCTGTAACTTGAGGACAATAGTTGAGTTTTTGGCTTTCAGTAGTAGTCTTCTCAATTATGCTAAAGCTATAAAAGAAAGTTTTGTAACCTTTTCAAGGGTTGGTCACTTTTCTAATTTTGTATTAGTCATATTTGCATACTCTACTACTATAATTTCCTTTTTTCTTTGAGTGAATAAATTATCTGTTGTATCTCTTTCTTCCATTAATATATTGTGCAATATCATTTTGTCTTCTATTAACGTATTGCCTACATTCTTAAACTTGTATGCTTGTATCTATTTGGCCTTTAAATGATTTACAGTGAAGCTCCTTCCTTATAACATTCTATTGGTTTCTAATCTTCATATGGTTGTTTGTTAGAGAAAAGATTTAATCTATGTATTTTGAGATTATATTGATGAACTATGCATTTCTAGGAAGTGATAAGACTAAACATACTATTTTGGTGTATCACCCCTCTAGATTAGATTAGGCAATTTAATTTTCATGCATGTCCTTCCCCCTTTATCTCTCAAGAAGTAGTTAGGTGCACCTTGATAGTAAGGAGGCTAACCTTCTCTAAAGACTCAATCTCATTGTTCAAGTCCCACAACTTGGAGATTATTTCCATATTTCACAAGGTTTCCTTTAGGTTGGACTTTAGGCAAGGGTGTAAACTTTTGTAACAATAGGTAACTTAGCATTAGATTATTCCTTCTCAAAGTTTTGTACAATATGTGTGTGCCTAGGGTGGCCATCTCTCATTCTCTCTCTCTCAACACTATTTGGAAGTGTAAACAAAGTCAAGTCCATTGGTATAAACACTTATTCCAAAAATCAAAGATGATGTAAAATCACAATTTACTTCTTACAGATCGTCCACTATGATCTTTCAGTATGATCTTGTCTAAAATTCCTCATTGTACTACCATACTACCCCTTCAATGGTAAAGATGAATTCTTAATTCACTATTTTGAGTTTTTCTCTTGTGTGAGATTATTATGAGCTTCCCTAAAAATCTCCATACTATCACTCTTCAATTTAACATGGTCATGGAAATATTATATTTATAGATCCTCTCCTTCTCATAACATGATTTCTAACCCTTGCAAGCTTATTATTATTAAAAATATTTGAAATATTTGATGTTAGACTACCTTGTCCCATTGCTTTCTCCCATTGGAAATAGATACTCAAGTAATATGCTCTAATTTGTTAACTCTGATGACTTGGAATTTTTTTTTTGTCCATGACATTGTAACTAATATACACACTAAAAAAATCCATGCATGGCTATAAAATAGACTTAAGAAAACTTCACATTGGTTCATTTTAGATCTGACTGTACATAAAGTATAGAAAAGATTCAACAAAATGGGATTTTCAGCTCATTACTAGATAGGATCTTGTATTGGAGAGTGACATATCATGTTATTTTGTTTGTTTCTCCTTTACTATGGTTATTCAGTTTGTCCCAATGCTACTAAAGTTTTGGTTATGTTTGTATTGATGTAATGGGCATATTTGTTGTCACTTTACTTCTATTGTGATGATGTTTTTACATATGCTCTATTTGTTAACAACTATGTAATTCTAATTTGTTTTTCTTTATCCAAAAAAAAATGATAAGAAATTAGATTTTTTTAGGCATAATATTGTAAAGGCTCTAATACATTCAAGTTATTTTCATTCATTTGGGTAGCTATGGGAATTTTAAATATTTATGGTATTCAACAAATATACTCTATGACCATTTTTAAACATCACATATTAAGGAAAAAATTAAGCTTAGAAAAAGTGAGTTAATTTTGATTATTTAACACTTTTAGCATGGGAATCAAGCTTTAGTGTGTGATGTTAAAACCATCTCGTCAATTAAAGGCTTGTAATGTCTTGAAATAATATATATCTTATTATATTCTTGGTTGCATTGATTGTGAGCTACCCTACTTGCTCAAAAAATAAACTTAGTAAAATTGGGAATAGAGAAATTCTTAGCTACTCAAAGAAAATCCTTTGATTGATGAGAAATTGCTCAACTTTAATGGGTCAACAATTCCACTCAATTAAAATAGCTAGCAAAAAAAAAGTGCTTCCCCTTCATTATTTTTTTTACTTGGCAAGTGAATAAAATAAAATATTTATAATACTATATTTGAAACTAAAGTTTATCATACTGTAACTCTTAAACTTTATTTTACAAATGGCTTGTGTAGAGGAAAAACAACATTAATGGAATGCATTTTATATGTTTCTTGAACACCCAATCTTTCAATTATCAATTTTAAAGGATCTCAAAAAATAAAGTAAAAGATTATTAATAAATTTTATATTTATCAATAATCAATTGTGTAGTTTTCAATTTTGGTTCATACTTGATCCCATTATACAATACTACTACAACATTAATGTACACTATTGAAACCTTTATCCATAAATACTGCAATTTTAAATGAACAATATTTGAAGCATCGTTAAGTATTTATCAAGCAACTCTTTAAAATGGCCAGTTTTCTACCCTACAAAACTTATAAAATTCTACAAGTATGGTTTGGTGATGCATTTTTCTAGTGTTTTGAATGTTTTACACTTTTTTTTTCAAATGAACTTTGTTTATCACTTTGGCATACTGCATTTGTTGCAAGATCTCTAGGGGTTTATAATAACTCTAGCCAATTTTGGCCCAATAGTTTATGTTGGTGTTGGAGTTTCCATGACAGATGTTCATGGTGCCTCCCCCAAAAAATACCCTCACAAGTTTATTATGAAATTATTCCATGAGTATGTCTTTTCCTAATATTGTGCTTAATATTCAAGAATTTGGTAGTGCCTATCTAACTTGAGAGGCATACTTTAATATGATATTTTGTGGTTAAAAGTTTACCTCAAAGAATGCTAAATGATTGGGTTATGGAGTTCATCTTAATGGTATTCAAAGGCTTACCAAGGGCTTCTCTATGTTTTATTTCTCAAACCCTACCCAAGTCAATCTAGTGTTTAGTTTTGGGCCCTATGCAGTTAAATCTTCAAATTGTTAGTTTTCCAACATTGGTCTCAAGACTTTATAGTCTCAAATGATAAAAAGATGAGGGTCCTATTTTTGATTGAGTTTTTGGGTCTTTCCCTTCCATGTTAGTTATTCATATAGGTCATTACGTAAATCCTAAGTAAGGTGGTGTACATATAGGTCATTACATAAATCCTAAGTAAGGTGGTGTACATGATACATGATCATAATTTCAATAATTTCTGTTAGAAGAAGGTTAGTGTTGAGCTTGACCTTTTGCATGACCTTAAAGAAATTGTTGATATTCAAGTTGGAGGCCATACCTTCACCCAAAAGGTGCTATACCTAAACCTACCTAACACATTTATAGGTGTCATTTGGTTAAACATAAGATAAAATATTGTATGTTGGTTGTGCCTTAGAAAAAATCTCCTCTTGAGGATGTTCTTTCCAAGCTTTTGTAAATTTCCAACAAATAAGAATGGACCACCATGGTGTGAAAAGGTAAAAATGCCTTGAACCATAAGAAAAAATTAGCATCTATGATTATTCCATCAATAAAAGTCTCTGTGGTGGCTCCTATTACCTTGACACTTGAGGTTTCTTCAACACCTATTTCAAACCATTCCCTAGAGGGGACAAAAGCATTTGTATGTGCTTCTCATCCCACATAGGTCTACACTTTGTAGGAGGCTTCCATGTTTGTGTCTCAATATTTTTGACAATCTCACAACCCTTATGGGCATGCAAATATTTGAGATGGAAGCATGGAGAAGAAGAGAGTCATTTCTAGAGGAGATTCTCCTTCAAGCTTCAAACCCATTTCAACTATCTTTCATAATAACCTCTCCTCTCTTAGAGACAAGGATGACACACAAGAATTTTTATTATAAATTTTCTCTTCTATAATTTTTGAGGTCTCAACTTATCTTCCTTAAAAATATTTTATTTCAGATTATAGATGTGGGATTAGCAACCTCAATTATATTTATCTCCAAATAGTATAAATTTCTTGTTTCTGTCTTAATTATGCTTGCCATGTTATTTGGCCATATGGAACTATGTTCTCTTCATGACATGAAGTTGATCAAGGTGGTGTAGTTACTATTATTTCCCCTCATTTATTTTCTTTTCTTATTTTGCATAGTTGTGACCCCATATAGAGAATCTTTTGGGTTTTGTTGTCCTTCAACAATCATTATTTTAGATGGTGGATCATCTACTACCAATCACTTAGGTTATGTATCTGTACTTCAATATGGTTGAGCTAGCTTCTAAAAAATGAAATTTTTCCATTTAGATGGATAACTAGAGAATGGAAGGCTTAATACTACATAAATAATAAATTGGTTCTTTTTTATCCCAATCTCAACTGATGTCGTATTGGTGGGGTTTGTCACACGTTGTCTAATTTTAGAGCCAGATCTAAAAGGGTATTCAAATAACTTTATCCTACCATGATTACAACTTAATCTTTTTTATCTTTTTTTGAAGCTCACTATTTACCTATCAATCCTTTGATTGATGTAACTTTTTCAAACTACTATCCCACCCTCTTTACTATTTAATGGTAGACAACTAAGAGGCATCCTTCTAAAACAATTTTTTTCATCAACGTGACACTTCTTAGTTATGAATCCACTTTGGCTCATATCTTGCATGTCTATAATTTGGAGCCTAGTCCCCATAGTCACTCAAGATGGATTCAATGGTAGAATGGTGTCATCAGCTGCACAACTAGGTTTCTTCACATTTATGAAAGATAGCTTTCCATGTACTGCTAAAATTTGTATGATGCAACTATAGAAGATCTCTATGAAAATTTAGAGGCCTTGGTCATGATTTTATTTGATATGAAGCTTTGGCTTTAGTTTTTTTATCTCTATCACCAAAAGAAAGTTTTAGAGAACTATGTTTCCAAGAGAGCCCAAATCAAGGCTCTCCTTCACTAGCTTGAGATTGGAGACCAAGCTTCCAAAGAGTTTTTCCAATCTCTTACAACTCACCATACCTATTTTGGGATCAAGAGGCTCAAGAAAGGTCAAAGGGTTCTCTCTAAGCATCCTAACATTCTTCAAGCTCTTTTGTAGCATTATGAGAATGAGTTCATACTATAGGGAAGTTCATCTACCATGAACCAAGCTTTGAAGGATTGTATTTTTGTTACTCTAGACTTTCTTGTGGATGAGTATTATTATTTATGTTAGAAAAATCTCACCATAAATGCTCTCAAGGAATTCATCTTCTCCATAGAGGACGAAAAGGCTACCAGGTGAGATTAAATTCCATTTGAATTTTACAAAGCCTTTTGAGATTGAATTAGCCCTAACTTGCATATGGTCTATCTAAAAGTATTTCATTCCAAATCTCTTACCAATATATTATCAAAAAAGGAATTATTAAAGTCATACCTAAAGTAAAATATCCTAAAGATATCTATAATCAAAGTCTAGTGAACTTTCTTAATGTCTCCTACAAAATTAATGCTAAAGCCTTGAATCTAAAAATATGCTACATCCTACCTCTAGTTGTGCATGCTGAGCATACTAGAATCATCAAGTCTAGATATATTCTAGACAATGTTATTGTAGTATAGGAAGGAATGGAGTGGACTAGGAAGTCCAAAAAATAAGTTATATTCCTTAAGATAGATTTTTCCAAGGCTTATAATCATATTGAATGACCCTTCATCCTTGCAATGCTTCAGGCCCTCAACATTTTTTTCTCATTGATTGAGTTAGTTTAGATACTTTTTGGTGATGCATTTTCTTATATTACCATTAACGGAAAATAATCCAAATCTTTTGGCATTTTTAAATCCATTCACTAGAGTTTCTTTTTAGCTCTGGATCTTCATGTGCTTATTATTGAGGGGTTTGGCTACTTTCTTGTCAATTCTATGTCTTTTTTCTTGTTAGATGAATTTCCCTCCTTGCATCACCTACCCATCGTTTAAATGGTCATTTTATTAATGACTCCTTTCATACTCTCATTGAGGATGTCAACAATTTCTCCAATACCCTCCAACTCCATGATTATTTCCTTTTCTCTATTAATCTATTCAATGGAACATGAATCTCTACTATTGGAAATCTTTTCTTCCTTCTCCTCCTTGGCTTTCTGAACATGGATAGAAATGGGTTCAACATAGACAGGTCTTCCTCTTTTTGGTTACCACCTTTTCCTTCCAAGCATTTCCTATTGATTTGTGGAATGTGGTTCCTACCAAGATCAAAATGAAACGTCAATACAGGATTATCAAGATTATTTTCTTGGTTGGAAAGTTATAGATTTGTTCCAAGGTTATGGAAGCCACCCATGTTTACTATTCTTATTGTTGGGCTTCTTTACAAGCCTCATACATGAGGCTAGACAAAATCTTTGGTACTTTCTTTGGACTTCTACAGTTGATCATCATGGGTGTAATAGAGTCACATGGGAGTATTATTGTCTTCCCAAGGAGTCTAGAGGCATGTGTCTTCTTTCTATATGGAAGAAAAGAATAAATTTATGTGCCAAGTGGGTCATCAATGCTTTGATTGGGAAAATTTCCTAGCAAATTATTATTAGGAATTTCATTTCTATAGTCTTTTCTATTAGTAGACTATCCTGGAAGGAAGATTGTTTTTCAAACCCTTCTCATTATAATAGGAACCATTTCAAATCTAGGGCACTTTACTTTCCAAAAAAAATTGGAGAAACTAGAAAGCCATCAAGTTGTGGCTTCACTAGGATAGTGATGCATTTTTTATGAGCTTTTTATGAACTAGCATAATATTTGGTGGTGTCCCCTCTTTTCTGTGCAAGGGTTCCCACATGTTAGGGTTTAGGATGTTAGTGCTCTATGTTTTTATTAGCATGGAATTAGGAAAATATTTACTCTTGAGAGCTACCATGATCTTTAAAACATGGGAAAGATATTCAAGTTTAGTTTTTTCTATCTTGGCCAAATGAATAGACTTTTGAATTTTTATTTCCTCATTTCCTCCTTGCATGCTTCACAAGTTGGGTATTCAAACAATTAAGTTGTGGTGGAAGGATTAGAAATGGTATCCTTTCTCTTCTTTTACCAGTTATAAGAACAAAATGGGATACCATTGGTTGGTGCCACATTTTCCCATGGTCGGAAACTTCAACCAATATTGGCACTTGCAGTCTTCTCAGAAAAAAATAGAGACTAGAATTTTACTATATTTGGATTGACATTATCGAGCTGAAGATTGCATATTTTTCTTGGTGTATTATTTTCTAGGAATTTTCCATTAGGTTCTTATTTGAAGAATTTGGGAGTTCCTGATCCTAGGTGTCCCTTTTGTAGGCAACCAAAATATCTTTCTTTATAATTTTTAGTCTTGTCAAACATCTCAATAGTATTGGAGCTCAATTCATGAGTTTTTCAAACTATTTTGGCTTGAGCCTTTTTCTTGGCATATGATTTTTTTGGGTGATTTTCCTAGATTCCCCTACAAATAAACTCATATTTAGCATGATTTTTGGACTAATATTCTATTTAATCTTTGAAAAGATAGAAATTTTATTTTTTTCACTCACAACTTTATTGATACAATTTTTTCTATGTACAGTAAAGCTTTCATATTCAATAATGTGATGATACAAATCCAACTAAGGGATAACTAGTTGGTGCTTTAGGTGGACCACTTGCAAGATCTTTTGAACCACTAGGGTCACACCATGTGGATGGTGGCCAAAGTGTCATTAGATTCTATTTTTTTCAATCACATTTTTCCCCATGGTCGTCATTATGGATGTAGTTCCTCTTCTTATCATTCACAAACTCCTTAGTCCTAGGATCCCTATCATTATCCTCATAGTTGGAATGATGGTCAAAATTGCTACTCTACATCTTCATAATGGTGCAACTTTGAATGGTCTCTTATTGCTCCTACTACTAGTTCACCCACCCCTAGTAGTGGATCTTCGTGGCCTAAGACCAACTCATCCAAATGATTGTTATTGAAGAATTTGAGCAATACAAATCAACAAACCCTAAAGAATACCTGCATGTAAGAACTTGTCATAGAGAAGAAAAATCAAAGAGGAGGCAAGGGATTTTCTCTAAAAATATGAAAATTGTATTAGACTAAAAATAATATTGAGACAAATAAAAAATATCAATCCTTATAGAAGGAGATTGAAAATCTAAAAAGGAAACCCTAAGAGGTAGATGACATTTAATAATTACTAATTAATTATTAAATCGAAATGCAAAGTGCATAAAGTGAAATCTTAAGAAGGGAGTAGAGGTAATTTAATAACTTAAATTAAATTAATGCTTTACTCTAAGATCCCTCTTAAGATGAGCAATAATTTAGCTACAAACGATGTAGAAAAAGAAAAGAAACAACAATGCAATGCTAAAAGAAAATGTGGGCCCCAACAACAAAGCCTGATGAGGTAACCAATCACAACTAAATCTATATGAAACAAAGAAATAGAGAAAAACTAGTGGGAAAAACTCCAATCCAAAAAGAGATAGAAAGAAAAGAAGGAAGGAAGGACTCATCACTAAGAACCCCCAAGGACAACTTCGTTCACCCCAAGTATAGGATGCAACTAAAGATACCATAGGGATGCAAAAGGTTTAGTGAAGATGTCTACAACCTACTCAATAGTGGGAATGTGTTCCAAGCTCAAAGCACCATCCTGAATCAGATGCCTAATGAAGTGCATGTGAAGTTCAATGTGCTTGGTCCACTGATGCTCAATTGGGTTGCAAGAAATGTGTATAGTACTCTGATTGTCACACCACAAAAAGGTGGTACTATTAGGAGGAAATCTAAACTCTATCATCAAGTGTCAAAGTGATGAAACCTCCTAACAAGATAGCATAATTGTGCTATACTCTAACTCTATAGATGATAATGGGTGAGCATATTGCTTCTTGCAAGACCATGTGATAGGACCATAACCAAGACATAAGACAAATCCAAAAGTAGCCTAGCGATAATTAATATAACTAGCCCAGTATAAGTTTGTGTAATCAACAATTTGGTGATCACCTTATATGTAGTGAATTCCATAACATGTAGTAACCCTAATGTACCTTAAGATACGTTTGGAATCCTAACAATGACTCTTATATGGTTGATGTAAGAATCAAGAGACAATTCCAACCATAAAGGAAATATCAAGATGTGTGTGTGTCAAGTTCAATAAACTACCCAAAAGTTGTCTATATAAATTGGAATCCACTGTAGGAGTAGTGCGAGTGGTAGATAAAACAACACCCAACTAAATAGGCATTGGAGTAGGCTTGCAATCAAGCATGTTGAATATTTGAAGAATACCAAGAGCATACTTTTATTAGAGTATGGCTATCCCATATGAAGACTAAACAACTTGTAGTCCAAAAAATAGTGCAAAAGTCCAAGGTCTATCAGCTCAAACTACTCTCTCAAGGCTTGTTGAACACTTGGTATCATGGAGGATGAGCTACTTGTAATAGTGAGATCAAATACATTAAGCATAAATCAATAATTAGCCCCATGATGTTGAATGTAACCATAGGATCATAATGACACAAAGTGAACAATGAAGAAAGTAAGTAGGAATCTATCTTCTCATACCAAGCCTAAGAGGCTTGTTTTAGACCATATAAAGACCTATGAAGCCTTCAGACCAATGAAGTCTTGCATAAAACCATTAGGTTGGTCCATATAGATCTCTTCATTAAGGTCTCCATGAAAAAGGCAATCTTTACATCCATCTAGAAAACTATCCATCCCTATGAAGCTACAAGAGAGAGTACAAGGTGAATAGAATTCATCTTGACAATAGGAGAAAAGGTCTCAGAGTAATCAATACCCTCAACCCATGAAAATAAATTTTCAATAAGGCATGCCTTCTACCTATCAATATAACCATCTACAACATAGTTGGCATGGTACACCCATTGGCACTGAACCACCTTTCTTCCCTTCAGAAGAGGGAAAAAGATCCCATGTATGGTTCTTCATCAAAGAAGAGTACTCCTCATCCATAACCCTATCCCACTATAAGTGTCCTATCACCTGCAAAAAACTTTATGAATCATCTAAAATGGCATGGCTCAAGAGTCTATTACCATGAGTTTGAGTGTGAAAAGAAATTGTAGGATCACCTACCATAGGTCCTACTATATCAACAGTAGCATGAGCTAACTTGTGCACTCACTAAACAACTAGTGGAGGTGATGAAGGATGATCAATATCAAGATCTTCTTTAGAGGATGTTTAACCCTATGGAGGAGTAGAGGAGGTACTAGGTAGTGAGGGAGAAGCTAGTGATGGTGGCTTCATCTTAGGATAATTCTCATCAAACTGAAAATCTCGCCAAAAAAAGACAGCTCTAGAATTAGGATCAAACAACTTGTATGTCTTCATATCCTTGTAGTAGCCAACAAACATGAGTGGTCGACTCTTCTTCTCCATGGTTTCCTACTAAGCATTTAGAATAAATGCCCAAGCCTCACTATAAAAAATGCAGAAAGAAGAAACATTGTGCATGACATGAGTCCAAGCTACCTCAGGACTCATGTGCCACAATACCTTGTGAGACACCCAATTCTAAATATAATTGGTACAATTGGTAGCCTCAACCCAAAATTAAGAACTCATAACTCAAGAGTATATCATACAATTGGCCATCTCCCATAATATCTAAATCTCTCTCTGAAACCCCATTCTCCTAAGGGGTATGGGGAACTGTGAACTAATGTTGTAAACGATGCTTAGGGCAAAAATTTGTGAAAGACTGACTGACATATTCCCCCCCATTGTCAATGTGTATATGCCTGACATAAAGAGAAGACTTCTTGTCCAGAAATGTCTTAAAGATTCAAAATATATCAAAGACATTAGAATTTTACTTCAAAAAGTACACCCATGTACGTCTAGAGAACTCATCTATGAAGGTGAGCACATATCGAGTACCTAAAAAAGATGGAGTTAGAAATGACATAAGATCACTATGTATCAACTCTAATTGTGCCTTAGCACATGTAGATCTACCTATCATAAATTGATCTCTATGATGTTAGTCAAGTGCACAAATTTCACATAGATTATCAATATAAGAGATTTGAGGTAGCCCAATCACTAACTCATGTCTACTCACCTATTGTATATATTTGTAGTTGACATGGCCAAAATGCTCATGCCAAATTTTCTCACTATGTTTGCATGAGAAATAAGAGAAAGACCTATAGAATTGAATCTCTCAAAGCCATAAAACTAATATAAATTAGACTAAAGATCAACACTCCTAGTACCAACAACCAAGTCAAGACCATGGAGGTCTTGAATAACCACATCATATGGTGAGAACTCAACTATCTTCCTAGAGTTAGAATGACAAATTTGAAAGACAAATGAGAGGTTCATAAAAATGGAAGGAACCAAGAGAACATCATGTAGTGAACCACCTTCTAAAGAGATAGTTCCTGAACCTGTGACTAAAATTTGTAAAGAATCACCAATTGTAATATATGTAGTAACACTCTGAGCAAGTGAGGTAACCAAATCAGGTGAGTGTGTCATATGGTGTGAAGTCCCTAAATAAAAAATCCAAGTAGCTATAGAAGACAATGCTCATGTAGAAAGAGCATGTCCTTTCCCTAAAGGAAGAAGTGGCAGCTTCAGAGAAGAAATTATGTGTTGTTGCATGGCCTCCTTTAAAGCCTCAAGATGTTTCCAACACCTGGAAACTAGATGTCCTTCCTTGACATAAAAACTACAATGATCACATGTGTATTTCTTAGTCTTGGAGGAAGACTCACCATACTTAGAAGATTTACCTTTCTAAGAGGGTTTTCAAGCATCTTATTTTGGAGTAGGCTTGGAGGAACTCTCACTACCTATTGAATATGTCATGTGCTTTAGTTTTTGCTTTAGCTTCCCTGTAGATGTCTAAGCAACCAATGCCTATGTCTTTGAGCTGGTGATAGTATCCAACTACTTAAGCTTGGACTTCTCTCTAGTCATGAAATCAAAAAATGCCTCAAAAGTGGGCATGACAAGTCTTGGACCTAAGGCATCCATAATGGAATGAAAGGTAGAAGAGAAAAATAAAATTTTCTTCAAAGCTTTGAGAGAATTAGATAGATGCACTCCTTACTTGTCTTCTCTTTCCTACATCCCTGTAGAAAAGTTCTATTTTGTTTGAGCCTCATAAGAAAGTCCTTAATAGAGGGGAAAGCACCGAGCATAAGATAAGTAAGTTTTACCTCAATCTAAAGTGCTCTAAACTCGTTGATGGTAATAAACAAGTCATGAAACTTGACCCACACTTATTGAAGATTGGAACACTCATCAAGATGGAACTATAAGATGTCTAAAACATTCAAGACCCATGGCTTCATCCATCGGATTCCTATGCTACATAGTCTGGTATTGACTTTGAAATATTGGTTGCACTATATCTAGACAAGATCACAAGCACTTTGAATGGAGAAGTCATTTCATATGAGACTTTCATGTGTGATAGTTGTGTCTATTGAGGAGTACTAAGAAAGAAGAGGTCTCATCCATTATTTAAAGAAGATTTTTTTAAAGTTTTATGATAGGCTAATATTATAAAAGAAATTAATATAAAAATATCCCCCACAATGCAAAAAATTGAACCCCAACTTGCATAAGGAATGTGTATACAAGAAAAGATAAAAAATTATTCACAAGTGTGTCACAAATACTTGGTATAAAATACTGGTAAGATGGCATAGAATCTAAAAATTTCTTGAGAAGAGCTTTCTAGTGCTTTGTTCGAATCAAAAAATGGAGCTATAACGAGCAAGTTATGCCCCCTAGAAGATTAAAGACTTCATCAGAATTCAACTAAAAAAAAGGTACAAAATGGACAAAATTCTGAAAAACACCTACACCATTGTCTCCCTCTCTAAATCAACTTTCTAGTGTTGATTTTGGATAGAAAAAAGACCCCTGTATGCTCAAGATATTGCCAAAAAATTAACAAGGTCCCCAAAAGGAAAAAAATTTAAAAACAAAAAAAAATGTCTTAGCAGCTAAAAAAATCAACCAGCCTTGTGACCATGGGATGGGTGCGGACGAGCTAAGTGGTTTGACTATGGAGCCACCGACGGAGTAGAAGTGAGAATGGTCATGAAGCTGAGTGGTAGTGGGTGGGCTGAGCTGGAGTGATTGATGGAGAAAAAGTCATAGCTGTCTAGATGACTATTGGTAGTCATTGTAGTGGTTTCTGAGATTGCCAGTCGTTTCAGCTAGCGCTAGCAATTTTTTAAACTGTCTATGAGCCAAAAAGGCTAAAAATGCAGATTTTTTGAATTTTTGTGATTTTTGTCTCATTTTGGGTGCTAGAGGTTGTACGACCCTAGTATGCAAAAAAAATTTTCCTCCTAAGTCAACATTTTCCAAAATTGACAAACTTTATATGAAAATGGGTGTTTTGACACCTTCTAAATCAAACCACAAGGTCTTTTTGGGCTCAAAGTGCTCCAAAAATTAGAGACCCCCCTATTTTCACAAAAAATACCCAAAATGCCAGAGTTATTCAGTCAAACCCTCTTTCTTCTTTTTCTCTAAATATTTAACAAGCTACAATAGATTTGGCTAGGATACCATGAAAAATTTGAGCAATACAAATCCACAAAGCTTGAAGAATACTTGCATACAAGAACTTGTCACAAAGAAGAAAAAGCAAAAAGGAGACAAGGGTATTGCTTTGAAAATATGCAAAGTGTATGATCAGTCTAAAAAGAATAATGAGATAAATAAAAAAGATCAATCCTTATAAAAGAAGATAGAAAACCTAAAAGAGAAACCCTAAGAGGTAAATGATATGTATTAATTACTAATTAATTATTAAATGGCAACACAAAGTGCATAAAGCAAAATCTTAAGAAGGGGGTAAAGGTTATTTAATAAATGAAATTAAATTAATGCTTTACTCTAACAATTACCTTTTCTAGCCTTGTCCATTTTTATCCTAGAATCGAGGACAAAAAAGAGAAAGATAAAGATTTTGTTGATGATGGGTGGTCTCTAACCAACCCACTCGTGGATCCCAAGAATGGATGGGGTAAAAAAAATGACAACTATGACCCACCTCCCTCAGCCAGTAAAACTTTGACTACCGAAGGTGGTATTTTTTTTTAATGAATAGTTTTTTTAGCCTTACAACCTATAGTCATGTGACTCTTGTGGGGTGATTATGCATCACTAAAGTAATATTAATTTTAATATCTTGAATTAATAGTAAAGGTTTGTTCATCAAAAAACAAATCTACAAGGAATCTAGTTAATAATCATAAGCCAAAAAAAAGTATGCATAGCTAAGTCCCATATGAAGACAACAAAAAACATAAATGTTCAGATTTAATGTATAGTTTAAGCTTTATAGGTATGTAGAGTTAGCTATAATATCTACTGGTAGGCCTCCTCTAATGGTTGACTTGTCATTCAAACTAATTTGAACCCAAGAAAAATATTTAAGGAAGGAATTTATTTATCAATTAATTAATCAATATATCATTATTTTAGATAATCTAATTGAGTATACTAATACATAAAACAATTGATGAAAAATTTAATAGTATCTAGTTTTAAATGAGATTAAAAATAAATTTTCGATTACTTTTTATGAAATCTATTTTAAATTATATTATTTATCTGAACTTTTGAATCTTAGATTTTTAAATGTATCTACTAGTTTAGTCTCATATTTGTGCTTATGTGGCCTTTAATTTTGAATTGTTAGATCTATTTAGTGATGTTGATCAAGTTTAAACACATCAAATAAGAATTTCAAATGTCAGATGACTTTCCTTGTGATTTCATATGGTGAAAAAATGATTTTTGGCAATGCATTAGTGACATGTATGATATATGTATGTATGTATCCATGTATGCATGTATGATGAATTATATTACTAATTTCCTAGGGGTTAATAGATACTTCAAAATCGATGAGATGCTCATGAGTCTCAATAAGAGGGTCGCTATGTTCTTATATTTCTAGGTGACTATCTAGCTTAGGACATGATATTTCTAATTTATCATTGATCTTCCCAAAAAATATATCTATTATTCAACATTTATGTTTCTAGAACATTTTACATTCAAATACCAAATTTGAATATATGTACTACATTTATAATTTGATGTTATACATGATTGTCTAATTTAGGACATGTGTAGGTATTGCAATATGATTTTACAATGTGTGTGTGTGTGTGTGTGTGATTGAAATCTAAATGAATTTATTAGATGATTTCATCATAGATTATATTATTTATTCAATTTGATGATTGAATAATATAGGTTATTTGATTAGATGTTTCAATAATTTAGACATGATGAATGATTAGATTGATTAGATTATTCAATTGTATGATTAAATAATTAGATCATATAATTAAATTATTCAATTATATTCACATGTCATGTATTAAAGTAGATCAATGCACAAATAGGTTGGACCATAACATGAAATATATTTGCATGTTGTATATTAAATTATATCAAAGAAAATAAGTCCTAAACATGAAATATAACCATGTCATATACTAGAGTAGATCAATATACAAAATAAGTCCTAAAACATGAAATATACATAACTAATATTATTTCTAGAACATCTTAAGTGGTTCAAAATTCTCATGGAGAACATTTAATAGTCTTTCATGGTCCTCACTATCTATTCTCCACTTACGACATCCACATTGAGATTTAACTAGATGGAGAGAAAGAAAGATAAAAAGTACTAGGTGGCTATATTGAAACATCTTATTTTTAGGTTGATAATCAACAAAGTGAATTCCATGCTGCACTATTTTGGTTTTCTTGAGATATGGTCTCTTTAAAACAACTAAACCTACACACCACATTTTTTTAAAATACTACATAAGTAAAATAAATTTGTAATTTATTAAATGTAATATATTTGAAACATAAACATGTATGGAATAGCATCCCATCACTTTCTTTGGGTTTAATTAACTTCATCCTCTTTATGGTGCAACACAATAAATAGTAATTATATCCTTCTACATTTGGAGGCTCAACAACTGCTGCAAAGACATCTCCTACAGAAATCAAAGGAATGTCATCAATTTTTTTAGCTTGATCTCCATTAGTTGTATTAGTAACAAAAAATAGCACCAAATTTCATGCAACTACATATCCACATTCCTAGTTGATGCATTCAAAATAGTTTTTTGTTATGCAATGACAACAAAAATATGAGTATTCCCTAGTGTACATTGTATAATTATGAGAATTGGTATCCATAAAATGTAACAATCGTGTCTTTTCTATCCTCTTGTAACCATGCATAGATTTCCTATCCACTGTTGAACACATATATTTAACATAAAAATTTGAGACAAATTATAGATAAATTACATGTGTAAAATTGAAACAAGAAAAATTATACGTGATTAAAAGAATGCATGTTCATCTACCTATTACATCCTGAAGTACTCTATATGATATTGTTTGACTCATTATTGATGATGTGCGAACCGTATTTGATGCAAAATGTGTCTTGCAAAATTCAACAACATCATGTGTATTATTTATGTGAGCTTCATTGTAATTCATTTGATACTTTTTGTAGAGTATATTTGATGCAAGCTCCAACATCATCATGTTCACCTTTGTCATGTCCACTCTCAAAGAAACTCCATACATGTGGTATGTTTTTATTATGATGATATCTACAAAGTGCATAAAATGGTTTGGATGATTTGAGTTGTGTGTTACACCCATTTGAGAAAACATAATTCTTATTAATGTTTATGCTCATTTCATTCAATTTCACAAAAACAATCTTGAAACAATGTTCTACATAATGAGTTTCATGCTCCTTAGCATTACTAAGTAAAAGTTATATTATTTCTTGATGACTCATGATTCAAATTTGCTCTAAATACCATCCAAATCTAAATGTACATGATGATAACAAACATGTACCATTAGCGTAATCTACTCTGAAAAATATTATTTTCATTGATTAGCCCTTTTTTGAATAAAAGAATAGTTCCAAGTAGAAAAATATCTCTAAGTGTTTGGAATTGTTGTGCTTACCACTATGAAAAAAAGACACGATGAATATATGATTGAATCAAAATTTTAAATTTTTGCATTAATGTTTTGGTAGTTATCTCCTCTTCAACATATGATTTAACCTTTTGGATTCTTTCCCAAATTTAGTTTCATTCATTCTTTACATATTTGTAACTCGTGTAATTTGTTATTTTTATGACATCAATAGCTTTAATTTTCAAAGGAAAAATATCCAAATTGCACATATTTTGTACATTCTTTTTATGCAATTTATTTGACCAATTGAATCATTTATTTTGTCACATAAAATGGATGACATGAACTCACATTGTCTACTAGGAGGAGAATTTTGAAAACAAAAATTATCTTCTATAAAATCTCGTAAAACCTAATAGTGGACATCAAATTCAATATGATAACAATTACAAAAAGATTCAATCACTTTGATTCTCCTTACATAATATGGCTTCAACCTTTCAAAAAAAAAAATTTCCAATCTTTACGTAAGGATTCAAACTACAAAATGAGACATGCATTTCTTGTTGTGTTGTGTCCAACCAATGTATTGTTTGATGTTCATATTGATTATATCTAATCATGTATCTGATAGCATATCATGTGTTTGATGAAGTACGAGTATTATCATTCCAAAATGATATTACTAAATTCTTGATTCCAACCTCAATCATATCACAATGAGGATCTCTATAAATAATTCTACAATTTTCCTCCAAAGTTCTATCACCCAAAAGAATTCTCTTCATAGCATTTTGATATTTTTTTCCTACCATGTGAGATGAAATTGAAGATATTTGTTTGTTTTAAAGGATAGTGTTACCAAAAATGGCTATCAACATAACTCTTATTTTGATAGTTTTATCTTTAGTTTGAGATTTTTTCCCTTAAAAGCTCAAACTATTTCTAAAGTTTCAATGATATCACTTTACATGTTAGGAATTTCTCTCTTTTTCAAGATTTTGTCTACACCCAAAATTTTAATGGCTCTTGCAAGTTTTTTCCTATAAGAACAAGAGAAAGTAATTGGGATTTTTCATTTTAATCTAGGTTATCAAATTTATTCATTATGTTTCTCTCTATCTTATTCAAAGTCCTATTGTTAGAAATTCTTAATGGTTTGATATCAATAAGTGATCTCAATTTCTCCATATCCATCACAAGAAAAATATCTAAGTTTTTATATATGTAATTTTTATTCTTTGCAATTTGAGACAGTTTTATGTGTTCATCCATACCAATAGGAGCAATTAATCATGACCCCCTTCTCCAAATTTCATTACTTGAGCTTCTATATTGTCATATCTTGAACCTTTTCTGATATCTGTTTGTTCAACTTGGTTTGACAATTTTACCTAAACTTTCAATTCCTCTTAGAATTGTTGGTTGCAAGCTACATGTAGAAAACTTGATCAAATTTAAAAAAAATTAAAATGAAGACATGAATTTATAGTTGCATACCTTTTTCTTTTTTTAATAATACGCTAATGATGCTTCACAATTTTTTTGTTCTCTACTAGGCGACCTTTTTCTTTCAAATTATTTATTTGCCAAATAGATTTCTTAGAAAAAAAAAACTAATAGCTTAGAAATTTCATTCAATTTCCTACATATTTTATTCTTACATATTTTTGATATATAGTTGATAAGATATTAAAACTGCATTCAATTCCTATAGATTCTTTTCTTACATCTTAAAGTCCTATCATATCCTACTTAAAGACCTACCTTGACCATGCATAATCATAGTGTTACCAACTTAGATATTCCACTTAAAGACCTACTTTGACCATTCATGATCCTCCAAATACCCACCTATTCTTTTAAATTTATCATTTTTGTGGTTCTTATTCTATAGTTATATGGGTACTTATAAAAACCTTTTCTAGAAATTTATCCTATGGTATTATGATTTTAGATATTAGTACCTCTTATATGTATTTTACTAAAACTTATTACCTCCTTAATTTTTTGCATTGAGGATAAGTAATTCTATAGAGACAAGGACACAAAAATTATCAAAAATTAATATGAAAATATATTGTTTTAGATTAAACAGTGTAGCTTTTTGAATGCATAAAATGCTCATGCTATGTTATTACGAAAAAAAAAATTATTATTAAAGAAGTAGAACATGCATAAATTATATGATGTGCTTCACAACAAACTCACATTATAATGAGGCCTTATTCCATTTATGTGTGCTTTGGAAAATCCATCCCTAAGAAGATTAAGGGTTGGATTTTGTATGAATACAAAAGTCTACGAATTGGACTTGTGTAAGGGAATCCAAAATCTATGTTTTACACAAATGTCATACTTGCAAGTAAACACCCTTCTTTAATTCTGTATAATTTTAGGTAATATTTTCTACATAAACAAATCTTTGGTGTGAAGTTGAGCCATTTAAAATTTCTAGGCATTTCTTTCAAAAACTAAGTATATCAAGATTTTTTTCTTTATAATTTCATAAAACACATACTTCTTTGCCTATATACTTGTGCATTCCTATAAATCTAAAATTTAGATAATTACATTCTCATCTCTAACACTTGTTTTTGTGGGCATTGCAAAGATATAGATATAAATTTATTTTTAGGTGTATAATGATGACCATTCTAATTAGTATCATTTCCATAAAATAAAATTAAAACACTATTCATTAAAGTTAGAAGAAAAATATCTCACTTTTAACACAATCTTATCTAACTTTCTATCAAATGAATTTATCAATAATTAATAAATTTTTAAAAATATGGAGAGGAAATCAAGTGCTATACTATATTTAAATATCGTATGGTGAGATGTGGTGACTTACAAATTACGTACTCATCAAGGTTGAATATGACCCTAGTTAATTATCTATCACATATTATATAAATTTGTTGTCAACATATCAATTTTATTGTAATCTAATCTTGCTAAAAGCAAGAATAGACCAGTGTTGCTTAATTTGGTTCTATGATGATCCCTTTTTTAACCCCTTGACCTAAGATCCAAATTTTAAGCATAAGTTAGGGAATCATCCAATATTTAGCAATATATAACCATCATTATTATTAAGTTGTTGAAGGGATGAGTGTTACACTAATGAACATAATCATTTGGAAGACTTCTTCATATAGGGCATAGGAATATTTCTCTCTCCTTATTACAATCATCATAAGATGGAAGACTTACAGTGCCAAAGGGTGTGTGAAACAGACTACAAGCATTTCCCTAGAGGATATCCGTTATGTGCCCAAAATTACTCTACCTCTCCCTCCACAAACTCCCTACCTTAAGATATCATAATGTGGACAAGAAATACTCCCTTATGTACTATATTTAGAATATGTTCCTAATGTCATTATGATCCTTATGAATGTATCTTTATGTGTGTGTGTGTGTGTGTGTGTGTGTGTGTGTGACTTAATTCAATATTTATCTATTTTTCATTTTTCATATATTCACATCTATACTTGTGTACACACACACACACACACACACACACATTAAAATGACTTGTACCATATATCTACTATTAATGAAATTTTCAATATACTTCAATGAGTCGATAGACCTTATACCTATTAGTACCTTGGTACTCTATTGAGCGACGGGGTTCGACGTACTATGTACTCGGCCTATATGCTTATGTATCTTGCCTTGCGATTGGTGTTTCTTTTTTTATTTTTTCCTACTTACCTCCTTTCTGTGGGTACCCATTAGTACTTATAAGTACCGAAAGGATATGCCAAACGGTATACCTATTCAAATTAATGCTATCATTTAATCACTCAATATGCCCATTTAATTCATATTTGTTTAATAATATATTAATATAATATTAATTTAACTTTTATGTTATTAGTTTAACATTATATATCGATAGCATAATATATGATCTCATTATATCGATGATAGATATTTATTAAGCATGAAGAGGTGATTGATAATAGCACAATATTATATAACATTATTATTAAATATTATAATTAATGATATTAATATAATAAATATTATTATAGTAATAACATATTTTTTAGATTCATTTATTGTATTATATAAATATATTAAATGAATAATGTAACAATAGTGTTATCACAATAATGTCTTTAAAATATTAACTTAAATAATAAAACAATTATAAGCATATGTCTTTTATAAAGAAATAATACATTAGTCATGGATCATGATAGTCCACCCTTCCTAAATTTTCTTGTCCTCAAGCAATGTTGAGTGAGAAATGACTTCCTCCCCTACCCAAGTAGCATCTTTCGTGGGTAGATTTATCCACTTCACTAAGTATTCAGGAATAATCATGTTCCTCGGTTTCCTATCACGCCTATCAAGAATAACCTTAGGTTCCAATATGAGTTTCCCTTCATTGTCTAGTGGTGGAAAATCAACACAAGGGCTGATATGTTTCCCAAGGACTTTCTTTAGTCTCGATACCTGAAAGATATTGTGAATCCTGCTATTCTTGGGTAATTCTATCTCATAGGCTACTTCACCCACCCTTTTGAAGATCCAATATGGTCCATAGAAAAATGGCTTTAATTTCTTTGCTCCACTAACCTTAAGTGAAGATTATTTGTATGGTTGTAGTCTTAAGAATACCAAATCTCCAACTTCGAACATCCTTTCCACTCACTTTTGATCAACATAGATCTTCTATAGATTTTAAGCATGGTGAAGATTATCTTTTAGAGTTTTCATAATATCAATGTTTTGTTGGATGAAATCATTGGCTCTTGGTACATTGCTTTCTTGAATAATCAAATCTCTAAATGTGGGGGCCTCGTACCCATATAATTCTTTAAACAGACTCATCCCAATAGACATGTGATGGGTGATGTTATAGCAGTAATCTCCTAAGTATAACCAATTGGTCCATGCATTTTGATGTCCAAGTCACATAGTTTCTGAGATATCCTTCTATCCATTTATTAACAATCTCAATTTGTCTGTCTGTCTAGGGGTGGTAACTAGTGCTAGAAGTCAACTCAGTTCCTGCTAACTGGAAAAGTTCTTTCCAAAATAGGCTAAGAAACTTTCTATCCCTATCACTAATAATATTCTTTGGTAACTCATGTAGCCTAAAAATTTCTTTGAAGAATATCTCTGCTATTTGTGGTCCCTTATAATGTATGTATATTGGAAAGAAATGTACATATTTGGTCAACCTATCCACCACTACAAAGATGAAATCTCCTTCTCGCACTTTTGGTAACCCATTAATGAAGTCCATGGAAACACTTTCTCACTTTTGATTTGGAATGGGTACTGGTTGTAATAAACTAGCTAGGTGGTTCTATTTAGACTTATTCTTCTGGCATGTGATACATTCTTGGACATATTTCATAATGTCCTTCTTTTGGCCTTTCTAAGAGAACCTCTCTCATATCTTCTTATAAGTCTTGTAGAACCCTGTGTGTCCAGATAGAGGGTTGTCATGGTATTCCTTCATAATTTTCTCTTTAAACTTGGAATTTTCTATAAATAGAATTCTTCCCCTATATAGAATGAGTTCTTCAATTATTTTGATTTCATCATTGAGTATATTTCTCTCCATGATCTCATTAATTCTTGGCTCCTTAACATATTCTACAACAATATCATTTTTTCAATCGCCTATGATACTAGTAAGAGTGTTCAAATGGTCTCGCTAAGATTAAGCATTTGCTACCACATTATTGGTTCCTTTGACATACTCAATATCAAAATTATAGGCTTGGATCTTGCTTACCAATTTTTGTTGGCAATCATTAAGGTCTTTATGATTCATGAAGAACCTTAAGCTATTATGGTCTATCTTAATATTGAACTTGCCACATACTACATATTGTCTAAATTTTTCCAATGCGTGCATGATAGCCAACATTTCCTTATCATACTCAAAAGAAATAGGGTGTTTTTTTTGCATGAGTACTACCCCAATTCCTTCACCTAAAGCATCACACTGTAATTCAAAAGGTAGTGCAAAATCTAGAATAGCTAAGACTGGGCAAGAGCTCATTTTTTCCTTTAACTCTTCAAAAGCTTCCTGTGTTGCCTTATTCCATCCAAAATTTCTTTTTTTTGTTAAATCTGTCAGAGGGGATGCTATCTTGGAAAAATTCTTCCCAAATCATCTATAGTAGCTGCATAAGCCCAAAAATCCCCTAAATTGAGTTAGGGTCTTGGGTTTTAGCCATTCCTTTATTGCTTTAACTTTTTCTTCATCCATCCTTACACCCTTGGCACTGATTTTATGACCCAAATTCACACTTCGATGCTTTTTCAAATAAGCATTTGGATTCCAATATGTTTAGGACTTCTTAAATGTGTTGGAGGTGCTTTGTTTATGACCTACTATAGATAAGAAGGTCATCAAAGAATATAAGTAGAAATTTCTTGAGTTGTTTCTAGAAGATCTGATTCATGCATGATTGGAAGGTGGCCAGGGCATTAGTGAGGCCAAAGGGTAGAACTAGAAATTCAAAATGTCCATAATGACATCTAAATTTTGTCTTGGGAACATCCTCTTTCCTCATTTTGATTTGGTGGTATCCTGATTGTAAATCAATCTTACAAAAATACACTATTCCATGAAGTTTTTCTATGAGTTCATCCACCCTAGGAATGGGATAGCGATTTTTAATAATTTTCTTATTTAGTGCCTAATAATCTATGCACATCCTCATTGTCCCATCCTCCTTTTTCACAAGTACCACTGGTGATGCAAAAGGACTTGAGCTAGGTTGAATATGTCCCATTGCTAGGAGTTCTTGAATGGCTTTTTCAATTTCATCTTTATGTTTTTAAGGATGTCGATAAGGGGTGGTGATAATTGGCTTAGCATCTTTTTCCAATTCTATAATTTGTTCAAATCCTCTTTTGGATGGTAATCCTGGAAGAATTTTTTCAAACACCTTTTGATGTTTCTTAATAATGGGCTCAATATCTATATGAATGGCTAAGGCTTTTGGAGTAGATTTATTTAGTACTAAGAATTGTGCAACCCATTCTCCTTGACCATGTCGTAATATTCTCTCTATTCTTTTGCGTGAGACTAATTTTGCAGGACTATCAAGTATTCCTTCCAATTTTATTTCTTCCCCTTTGTGCTCAAATTGGATCTTCAAGTTTGGAAGGTCAAACTTAAAATATCCCAAAGAAAATATTCATGGAGCCCCCAAAATTATATCTGAATCTAGTGGAACCACATGCAAGTCCTCTCTAATGGTGTGCTTTTTTTCTAATGTGATTTCTTGTTGTGGAATCATCCTTGTACATCATACCAATGATCCAATGGCTTGAGCAACAGTAAATCACTTGATATTTTTAGCTTTTAACTTCATTTTATTAACTAGTTTTTCATCAATGTAGTTATGGGATGCTCCGCTAACAACTAGTGTAATGACTTTTTGTCCATTGAGAGTGCTCCTAATTCTTAAGATTAGATGTTTAAAGGATTGAGTAATAGTGGCTATCACTACATATTCTTCTCCTTCTTCTATTTCATTTCTTTCTTCATATTTTTCCCTTTTTTTGGTATTTTCTTCCTCAAGATCTTCTTCCGTTCTTTTGAGGTGGCCCCTCTTTTTACATTTATGTCCTAGTACCCAGTCTTCATTGCAATTGTGATAGGGCTTTCTCTTCTAATTGTAACTATGGCTTGGTCCCCATGGTTCTTGGCATTTGAAGCATAAATTCTTTTTCTTTAGCTCCTCTCATTCTTTTGTAGGTACAAACTTTTTGTATAACTTATCTTTTTTGTGAGATTTTGTGTTGGGCTTATTCCATGACTTGTTATTTGTGGTTGAGACCTCTAGTCTTAGTGCTATTTCAAAAGCATCGTCTAAGGATGAAGGCTTTAGGGAACTTACTAAACCCTTTAATGAGTCATTTAATCCTTCTATGAACAAGTAGGTGGAGTGGTCATCATCTCCTCCTATGACTCGGAGTAAAATCTTTTGGAACTCTTTTATATAATCTTCCACTATTCCTTGCTACCTTATTTGAGTTGATTTCTTAAAATTCTCTTGGGGATTCCTTCTATCAAATCTCTTAATGTGTTTTTGATAGAATTCTTCGTAAGAAGTGATATTTTGGTGCCCTTGAGTAGTAAGTCTATGGTGCCACCAATCATGTGTCATTTGCTCCTAGTGAAGAATTATGAATTGAAGTGCATCTTCTTTTGTCATAGGGCTAAGGGTGAAATAAGTGTTCAATTTTTGTAGCCAAGCATGTGTAGTGGACTTTCCTAATCCATCAAAATTTGGAAGTGTTACTTTATTTAATTTTCTTTTAAAATCTTGATTTTGATGTCTTCTTTCTCTCCTAGGAGTTTCTTGTTTGTTCGCTTCATAGAATTCTCTAAATGTTACTAGCTCTCTGATTTCTAGTTCAAGGCTGGCATAAGCTCTTGCATTCTCAATAGCATTATTGGTTTTTTGTCTTGCCCCTTCCATTTAGGGTTCCTCCCTAGGTAAAAAGGAGGGTTTGGGCACCCAGGATGATGAAGCTCCATTATTTTCTGAGTGGTTTGTACTTATGTTTGTTCCACTAGAATTATTATTTTTTAGATTGTTTATGGAATTTCCCATGTTTTGCAATGCTTGGAGAAGTGCTTGGTTTGATCTCTCTATTTTCTCTACTAGAGTTTGGTTTGTTTGTTCCATAATATTCCTAAGTTCATTAGATAATTGTTCGCTCATTTTTTCTCCCTTTCTCATTTTCTATTTGTATAGGATGCCAAGATCATGCTTTGATACCACTTGTGATGATCCCTTTCTTAAACCCTTCACCTAAGATCCAAATTTTAGGCATATGTTAGGGGATCATCCAATATTTAGCAATATATAACCATCATTATTATTAAGGTGTTGAAGGGATGAGTGTTAAACTAATGAACATAATCATTTGGAAGACTTCTTCATATAGGGCACAAGAATCTTTCTCTCTCCTTATTATGATCATCATAAGTTGGAAGACTTACAGTGCCAAAGGGCATGTGAAATAGACTACAAGCAGTTCCCTAAAGGATATCCATCATTTGCCCAAAATTACTCTACCTCTCCCTCTAGAAACTCCCTACCTTAAGATATCATAATGTGGATGAGAAATAGACCCTTATGTACTATAATTAGAATATGTTGCTAATGTCATTATGATCCTTATGAATGTATATATATATATATATATATATATATATATATATATATATATATATATATATATATATATATATATAATACATGTATCACTTAATTCAATATTTATCTATTTTTCATTTATATATATATAATACATGTATCACTTAATTCAATATTTATCTATTTTTCATTTTTCATATATTCACATCTATACTTGTGTACACACACACACACACACACACACACACACACACACACACATATATATAAATGACTTGTACCATATATTTACTATTAATGAAATTTTCAATATACTTCAATAAGTTGATAGACCTTGTACCTATTAGTACTTTGGTACTCTGCTGAGTGATGGGGTCTGATGTATTGTGTACTCAGCCTGTATGCTTATGTATCTTGTCTTGCAATTGGTGTTTCTTTTTTTACTTTTTCCTGCTTACCTCCTTTCGGTGGGTACCCATCGGTACTTATAAGTACCGAAAAGATATGCCAAATAGTATGCTTGTTCAAATTAATGCTATTGTTCAATCACTAAATATGCTCATTTAATTCGTATTTGTTTAATAATATATTAATATAATATTAATTTAACTTTTATGTTATTAGCTTAACATTATATATTGATAGCATAATATATGATTTCATTATATCGATGACAAATATTTATTAAGCATGAAGAGGTGATTGATAACAACACAATATTATTAATAATATTATTATTTTTAAATATTATAATTAATTATATTAGTATAATAAATATTATTATGGTAATAACATATTGTTTGTTTATTTAAACCAATAAAAATGTATTGTTTAGATTCATTTATTGTATTATATAGATATACTAAATGAATAAAGTAACAACAATGTTATCACAATAATGTCTTCAAGATATTAACTTAAATAGTAAAACAATTATAAGCATATGTCTTTTATAAAGAAATAATACATTAGTCATGGCTCATGACAGGTTCTAGAAAAAAATGAAATCTACACAAATAATTTTTTTTACACAAAGTATAAATAACTATAGATATAAGATAGAATATAAATTAAAACTAGATTCCATTAATACTATGTTGGTGTAATATTACACAATGTTTCTTTAAGTATGAATTGAAACAAATAAAAAATAAAAAATCTTGTGAAAAAAACTTGGCACTGAGGCTTTGCAACTCGAGTAGCATGGTAACCCTCCAATAATATGAGCACCTAATGACTATTAAAGGATGGTTAAGTGAAACACTTTTGCAATGACTTGAAAACCATAGGGAAAATTCTATCTTTTGAAAATACTAAACCCTATGTTGCTCCATTGGATAAAAGGTTGCAAGAACTAGTTCAACAAGAAAATCCTTTGCACAGGTGTTGAGGAACGACCCAAGTCTTCTTGATGGAGCCAAGTTTGTATAGGAGAGGAAAAGAGATAGCAATGGCATAAGACAACAATGAGATTTAGGTAAGAACATGTCTTCTTTTGCATGTATCCTCACTCCTAATTCACAAATGTAATATGCCATTAAAGAAGAGATTTTTAAACATCATAGTATTTTCATCTTTCTTGTCGCCCAAGAACCTATAAGAAACTTCCTTGAAGTGCCTTTTTGAATGGATGGATTCACAATAACTAGACCAAATAGCTTGGGCTTTTCATTTTTTATTTCTTAGAATGATACAAAAAGGTCTTTTTTTACCATTTTTCAAGGACCCAAATACATAAAAATACATTGTTGAGATTTTTTTTGGAGAATAGGGTTATCTAGTTTTAGGGTTATTCCTTTGTCTCCAAAGGCCATTGCTATAGAATTTTTAGCTCTCTCTACTCCTCGTTGGATCAATGTTGGTAACATTTCTCCATTTTCATGGAACCATATTCCTGAAGATCTTGAACCCCTTGGCAAGGCCATCAAAATTGATAAATCCTCTACTTTACTTCATCATATCGACACTATAATCCTGATTTCTATTCACCTGGGCAAGGATTTTCCCAAAGAATTGGTTTTTGATATTTATGTTCACCAGTACTCTTGTTCTTTTACTTTCCTTGGTGGCCTCAATGCTTGTTTTCTTTGTATAAAATAAGGGCATGTTATGAATAATTGCCTTATCTTGAAGAATTGTGGTCAAGTCTATAATCTCATGCAATAGGGTACCTCTAGAGCCATTGTGTACAGAATTCCTTTTCTCTATCTAAATCTTAAATCTAGTCTAATTTCTAAAAGCTTGATCTGCCTCATAATAGGTGTATAATAATCATCCCAAAGGCCATACTTAGGAATAGTGTATTCAATCTAAGGACTATTTTTCTCACTATGAGATACATTTAATTTTGTCAACCCAGGGATGTATACTTGAAATGGTCAACACATTATGTGCACTAGGTTTCTTAATGAGTCATTATTCTTATGCTACAAGAAAGTAAAATGCAAGGAAAGAACCTACACTAGTGTTGCAAGAAACTAACACAATTAACTCTTTATTGAAATGACTACTAGAAATGCAATGAAATGCTAACATATATTCCAACTTAGTTCATCTACTATAACTATTCTCACAAATGCTGCAGGAACATTCATAAAGTATGATGCTACAGGAAGGAACTTATAACTTCTACTTGCAATACTAAAAATGCTTGAAAATAAATCTATACTACTCTAATCTAATCCACCTATAAAGTGGGCCCCCTTGGTTGGTTTCTTCTAATCTACTAACATAGAATGTAAGCCAAGAACTATTTCATTATATTTCAAAAATCCATTACATGGAAACAATACATAGAACTATCAAAACAACTCATTGCAAGAGTTAACAGTTCGTTTTCATAAACTTTCTTCTTCTAACCCCTAACACAATTGGTCTAATACCTATAAATAGAAGATCAACACTTATTCCAAAATAGAAAATAAAAAAAACTAGCTATAAATCCACAAGAGAAAAAGAACTAAAGATAACAGCTCAAGGTGGGAAGAAAATATAATGGCTCAAGGTAGGAATAATAAAGTTTGGACAACTACTTTGACATAATAATAAATGAAGAGAATGTACCAAGTCTTCATAGCTCCTCCATACTCATAGTTGTGTCCTTTAGTACTGTTATAACTTTTCCATCATGGCTAAACCTCCACATCTTTTTCTCCTTGAATGCTATTGGCTATCTTCAATGTTCATCTTTGAATTCTTCCAATCACCTTCAACTTCATTGCTAATAGCTTAGTTACAATGCAGAGATATTTGCAAATAAGAATTATCAAATTAAATTCAAATATGAGAACACACATTCTAATGGATATATGAAATACTACATTATATATACAATATTGACAAAAGATGACATACTATCTACCCATAGGTTAATCATCAGTTTAGGTAAAGATAAGTTCACCAATGTCCTGATGAAAATAAAGTAGAGTGTTAAACAAAGTGTTTAAAACTATCATAAAATAGAGGTAATAATTTTCCTCATCATCTACCCCTTGGTAAACTGATGCTTTCCCTCAAGCATTGCATTTCCTAGTCAGTGACCTGAATTCCCCAACTTCAGTCCTTCCTTTCCTGCTGCTCTTGAAGGTATAGTAGAATCCTTATGTTCTTTCCCAAACTTCTCTTCTATTGTCCTCTTGCAGCTTGTCAAGTCTATCAGCATTAATATTATACAAGGGCCACATGAGCATTGGAGTTTGTATAGTGAGTAGGCATCATAGTTTTGGTCTAGCGTATGTCCCTAACTCTATATACTTTGGAGCTTGGTGAAGGGCAACCTCCAAATTGATGGGACTATGTGGCTTTGACCTCTTAAGTGTCTCTAGTAATCTACCCCATCTACTTCTAACACCACCCATGGCTTTCTGTAAGGAAAAGTAGGGTAAGTCCTCATAATCTTCATAGGCCTTGGTTCGAGTAGTGAAGATTTTATCCCTTGCTCTCTTGTTCTTATCCCCATAAGTTAATCTAAACTAGTCCCTAAGAACTTCTTCTAGTTTACTGCTCTTAGCTCTTAATGGTAGGGGCTCTGATCTTTCCTTGTCCCTATAATTATTCAATTGCCTATCATAGTTTGCTTCATTATACATCCAAGACATCAAATCCCTTAGATGTATATCCCCTATATAGAGTAAAGGATTCCATTGGGATTCTAATGGGATAATAAAATTGTGCACATATAATTCATAGAGCAAATTCTGCTACTAGGATGGTAGAGTCTGGTATAAACCATGGAATTCCTAAGCTAATTTGAATTTTTCATTTATATATTTAAGGGTTAGCATAAGTTGGAATAAAAGAAATTTTTCCTTAACCACATAGCATAAATTTGTGGTGGTGGTATATAGGCAAGTGCTTGATTAGCCAATTTGAGGGCATGATCCATCCTTTATTTTTTATTTGCTAATTGCTCCTTTGAATTTGTAATTTCTACACCTAGAGACACTATGTCTTTCATCATTTTCCTCATCTCTCCTTCCCATAGGGCTGTAGCAAACATATGTTGTCCAAACAACTAGAAAAGGAGTTTCTGCAGGGTAATGGAATCATTGTCCTCTTCATAGTTTCTTATCCTCATTCACTATTCCCTCCATAATTGTTCTACAAAACCAATAAGCCATGTTGATTTATAGGGAACTAAGCCAGTGTTTGGATAAACTTGTTCAAGAACTATTTCATCTTTAGAGCTTGAAGTACCTAGTTGGCCTATTAAGTTACCATTTTGATTTTCATTGATTTCAACCCTACATTCCTCATTATGGTTTTTAGGAATGTTTGTAGTTTCAATGTGAGGAGGAGAGTTATTAGGAACAATTTGTAGAAGGGATTCTTTCATAGATGGCTTGGATGAAGTGGATTCTTTAGAAATTTTTCCTCTCATTCAAGGACTTCTTCTTATAGGGGTTTCTTCTAGTATCACGGCCTTTTGCCTACTTCTTCCTTTTGGTGTCTCTGTTGTAGGAGTGATTGTTGCAAGACCCATCTTAGTTCTCTTTTGCCTTATGACTGTAGGGTTTGGCTTTTCTTTTATTGAAGCAGAGATCTCTTCTTGCAATTTCCATTTACTCTTTGCTCAGAAAGATGTAGGTTTCTAAGTTTCTTGAATAGGTAAAGACACATTTTCTTGCACATTCTCAATTTTAACATTTTGAGTGCTCTGCTCAACAATAGGTTTATTAGTGGGAACTACATTCTCTTCACTAGGCTATTCATTAAGGGTAGCCTAGGGTTGTAGGGTTTTAGCTTGGACAATTCCTGCACATGACATGGGAGAGACATCCCTAATTGATCTTTATATGAGTAATTTAATTAGGGTATGATGGGTGACAAAATTTTCCTTTCCCTTTTGGGTTTCTTTAGCACTAATACATAGCATATTGTACAAGAAATTGGAAACATTTACTAGATAATTATTCCTTATACAACTAAGCAATTTAAAATTATGTGCATGTAAATATGAAAATCTTCATTCACATGTGACGTACCTGATCATGTGCATGGTAGCTCATTGTATGGCGACAAAAGAGATGTTCTTTTACAACCTTGCTTGGTAATATCCAACTGAGGATCAGTTGGTATGACAAACTAAGCCCTAGCTAATCTTGCACCATGCATATTAGGATAATGTTCTCCTATTGTCAGTAATCTAGTTACTTTTGTCATTCGCTTTTCTATAGCAACCACTGTTGAACCCCATATAGAAGATTCTTCCTCATCAAATGTCCTTGTGAATTCTATGGCTGCTTCTTCATCAAATGTAGTTAAACTTAAGAAATACCCTAGCTAGCTACACATATTAATTCTCCTCACTACCTCTACATCTGAGAGAAAAATGGTATGTTCCACTAGTTCTCATCACTGCAATTGGCCACCCATTTTTGCTTAACACTTTCACTGTCTGTGCTTCTTGCACTATTTCCCCCTTATGAATTCAAGCTTCTTTTGTTTTTGTTTTATAGACTCATTTTCACATTTCATTTAACCGGTAATTAATGTCATAATGATTCATTATGAGCAATAATATGACTTTAATGAGATTAAATCATGGATGCATAAAAATTGTCTGAAAATGGGATTCAGATCACTTAAAATTTAAATGCAGGTCACATCATAGCCTGACAATAAGGAATCATTCAAGAATAAAGGGTACAACACCTAGTCACTTGCATACTTATGACAATTGAATTCCATCAATAAAGGAAGTATGAAGATTTGGAAAAAAAATCTTTACAAATAAATAGGAATGTTATTGGGTTTTAGTAACCTTCCTTACCCCCTACACAACATGGACAAGTGTCCACACTTGTCAGACTTAATACGAGGTATGTAACTGGCATAACACCATCATAATATAAAGAATGCATCATTAGATATAAGCAACTAATCTATGTATATAAATGAATAATAATTTTAAAATCTTATACCTATTAATTGATCATCACACATATAGGAAGGTGGTAGAATATACATCAATAGTGACAACATCTATCAACAAACTTGCAGTGTTTATTGAAAACATTAGAAAATGATGATGTGGAAAGTGGAAGGGTAGAAGGTAAAGAAATGAGATGTGGTGGAAAAAGAAGAAATTAGAAAGTGAATGAAGAAATTTGGAACTTTATGTTGGCATAAAGTTTTTATTATGGGCATGCACAAAGAAATTAGTGTTTAAGAATTGTAAGTGGAAGGTTACCACCTTCTGCTAAAGGAAGAGTTACCTAGTTTGTATTATAATTTGGCCATTGAAATTGTTGTAGGAAGTCCTCTTTTGTTTGGGGTCATTTATATAACTTGAGTCTATGACCATTGACTAATCATTTAAAAGGCACTAGATCAATGGTAGTTAATTGGATGACTCCATTTTCAAAGACATGGTTAATTTCATATGGACATATCCATCTTGTCTACAACATGATTGACATATCTTTAAATCTAGAATCATATAGTAGTGCCCAGTCACCAACTTGAAATTTTTTATTGCTAATGTAGGAGTCATGTCATTGTTTTCTTTATTTTTGTATAATTTCATAGTGTTCCATAGCAACTTTGTGCATTTCATCTAGAGAGTTAAGATGTAGAAGATGTTATCTCTATGCTACAGGAAGTTCAATGTCCAACTCCAGTGCAGTTCTTAAAGTTTTATATTCAAATTCAATGGGGACCATTGCTACTTTCCCATAGAGGAGCTCAAATAGTGTGAACCCTGTAGTAGTCTTCCATGTTGTTCTGTAGGCCCAAACAGCTTTTGGCAATCTACTATTCCAATCCTTATGATGCAAATGACCTATTTTTGTTAGGATGTTCTCTATCTCTTGATTTGTGACTTTTTCTTGTTCATTAGCTTGAGGATGATAGGGACTTGATTTTTGGTGCTTGATGTTATATTGTTTCATCAGTTTTGAGATCAGATTAGAAGTAAATTCTGCACCTTGGTTAGTGACTATTTTTTTGGGTACACCATGGTGAGTAAATATTTCTTCATATAGAAATTCTACAACTTTGTGATCATGAGCATGCTTCATGGCTTTAACTTCAACCTATTTTTTCAGGTAATTAGTGCACACAATGATGTATGATTTCCCATTGGGTGTAGGATCAATTCGACCAATGAAGTCCATGCCCCATTTCTCAAATGGTGTTAAGGCCATTTGTAGGTTGAGAGGCATTTCATCTATTCATGTTGGTTGGCCCATCCTTTAACACTTATAACACTTCCATGTATAGTTGGTTGCATATTTTTGAAGTGTTGGGCAATAGTAACCAGTTGTCAAGATTTTTAGGGTTGTTCCTTTTGCTACAGAGTGCCCTCCACATGGTTTATTATGACATGTATGTAGAATGTCATATGTCTCATCCTCTCTCACACATCTTCTCGTAACTTGATTAGGTTCAGTGTAAAACAAGAGATTATCTATCCAAGTGAAATAGAAACTTTTTTCTACAAGAAGCTTTTTTTCTTTGTAAAAAAAATGTTCTAGCATTTTATTAGTTGTAATGTAGTTAGCAATGTCTGCATACCATGGATTTTGAACATCAATATGAAATAAATGCTCATCTAGAAATGCATCATCTACCAAAGTAGTGTCATTCTCATCATGATGGATTCTTGATAAAGAACTAGCTACCACATTAGCTCTTCCAGGCTTATCAACAATAGTAAGATCAAATTCTTGCAACAATAGTAACCATCTTGCCAACTTGCCTATTATAGCAAGTTTTTTCATGAGATATTTAATTTTTGCATGATTAGTATGAACAAATATGGGATAGCCAATTATGTAATGCCAGAATTTGTTCAAAGAATAAACTACTACTAATAGATCTTTTTCTGTCACTGTGTAGTTTAATTCTGGTCCATGAAGGCTCATGCTAATTTAATATATTGCATTTTCAAGATGTTGAGATTGTTGCCCTAGAACTACACCTATGGCATAGTCAGAAGCATGTGTGTGTGTGTGTCTATATATATATATATATATATATATATATATATATATATATATATATATATATATATATGTATATATATATACATATGTATGTATACATACATATGTATGTATACATACATATGTATGTATACATACATATGTATGTATACATACATATGTATGTATACATACATATGTATGTATACATACATATGTATGTATACATACATATACATACATATGTATGTATACATACATATGTATGTATACATACATATGTATGTATACATACATATGTATGTATACATACATATGTATGTATACATACATACATATATATATACACATACATACATATATATATACACATACATATATATATATATATACACATATGTGTGTGTGTGTATATATATATATATGTGTGTGTGTGTGTGTGTGTGTGTGTGTATGTGTATATATATATATATGTATGTGTATATATATATGTATGTATGTGTATATATATATATATATGTATATGTATATGTATATATATATGTATATGTATATGTATATATATATGTATATATATATATTTATATTTATTTATATATGTATATATGTATATGTATACATATATGTATATATGTATAGGTATATATGTATATATACATATATGTATATATATGTATACATATGTATATATATATATATATATATTTGTATATATATATGTATATATAATACATATACATATATAATACATATATATATAATACATATACATATATAAGAGGTGGTTTAGGTGTTGGTAAAGTTGTACCAAATATCAAATGTATATCTACAACACTCAGAGAATAAACAAGACATTGTTGAGCATCAACAATATACATGGGTTGTTGTGGTTGTTGGCTATTTGGATTTGGGTGAGGTTGTGTAGGTAACTATGTCTACTTTTGAGGTCCATGATTTGTAGGTGGTGGCATTAGAGCAGGTTGTTGAACTAGGGGTGGTAATTATGGAGTACTGGTATTTTGGTTAGGCCATTTTTGAGGTCCCCTCCATTGGTTTGTAGACTTCCAATTCCCTTGGGGTGGTTGCCATTGGTTCTACTAGTTTTGCTAGTAGTTCTATTGGTTCTAGCATTTGTTATTTTATTGGTTGGGCCATGATGGTTGGGAATGCTAAGGCCATTGGGGCTATTGCAGATTGTTTTTCTCAACACTATTCCAATTAAGTTGATGATATTGAGGAGGACCTTGGGGATTATAGTTTTTCCATTGATTACCATATGAATTTGAATTTTTCAAAGGGTCCTAAGGCATACCTTAACATTGGGCCCATGGCCAATATTGAGCACCAAAAAATACTTGCTGATCATCTCCATCTACCTTGAGGTACTCAATTGGAAAATGTTGGTTCTCCATACTTGCAACCAGTTTGCATTGGCAATCCTTCTTTTGCTTCCAACAATGAGGGCATCATTCAACTATTTGTAATTCAGCTTCTACATAGTTCTTCTTTGTACTCATTATGTCATGATGTGTAGTGACATCATTTATGATGTCCTACTTGAAATCTAACAATAGGTTAGATATCTTGAGCTTTGAAATACCTTTTCTGATTCCTTTAGTGATGCTTGATATACATCACCACCAACCATCAGGTCTAGTGCTTCTAGACAGTTATCATTCACACCTCTCAAAAGGCTAACTTTTGAGAATCCTCAGATAACACCAATTGAGGGTTCTTCTACAGTGTATACAAGAAACGTGAAACATAGTCTTCTAATGTTTCTCCCTCCTTTTGTGATATCTTGGAGACATCATCTCCTCTTGATCTAGATTCTTTGCAATACTATTTATATTTATCCAAAAATAGAGTTTGCATTTCATCCCAAGTTCCTACTGCATTGGCTCCTAAGCCCATGAACCATCATAAAGCTAACTCTTTTAATGTTTTTGGAAATAATTTGAGCTTATGGGCATCAGTGTTGTAGTCAAAACTATGATAGAGTATGTCAAATTCAAACAAGAAAGTATCAAGGTCTTTGGTTGCAAGGCCATAGAACTTTCAAAGAGAAACTACAAGTAAATTCTTGAGATTATCAGTATTTATGAGGCTTGGGAGAGGAAATGGAAAAGTACTTTGTGCCATTATTGGAGGTATTAGATTATGAGGTTGCTGCTGAAAAGGAACATTGGGTACTAGATTATTAACAACTAGTAGATTTAGAGTAGTATTATCAAGAAAACTAGCCACAATTTCAGCAAAAGGTTGAAGACCACTTGTATCTATAGGTTCTACTCTTGAGGATGATTATGTAGGAAAAAAAAGGCTTACATCTTCAAAAGGCAACTCAACTTCTTTTTCAATTTCTTCATTCAAATTAACAAACTCCCATGGAAGAAATCTACCATATTCATCTTGTTGTCTTCCTCTTCGATGCATGCAATTGAATTCTTCGCATTGGTGAAGAAAGCTTCAAGACTACAAATTTCTACAAAACTTTAACTAAGAACTATGACTCACGAATGCTCCTAGCTTGACACCATCCACGGCAATGGCACCAAAAATGATCTACCTCACAATAGGTGTATAATAATCATGCCAAAGACCATACTTAGGAATAGTGTATTGAATCTAAGGACTATTTTTCCCACTATGAGGTACATTTAATTTTGTCAACCTAGGGACATATACTTGAAATGGTCGGTATAGTATGTACACTAGGTTTATTAATGAGTCATTATTCTTATGCTATAGGAAAGTAAAATGAAAGGAAAGAACCTAAACTAGTGCTGCAAGAAACTAACACAATTAACTCTTTACTGAAATGAATACTAGAAATGCAATGAAATTCTAACATATATTCCAACTCAGGTCATCTACTATAATTGTTCTCATAGATGTTGCAGGAACATTCACAAAGTATGATGCTATAGGAAGGAACTTATAACTTCTACCTGCAATACTAAAAATGCTTGAAAATAAATCTATACTGCTCTAATCTAATCCACCTCCCAAGTGGGCCCCCTAGGTTGGCTTCTGGTAATCTACTAACATAGAATGTAAGTTAAGAATCATTTCAATTTATTTTTCTCCTTGAATGCTATTAGTTGTCTTCAATGTTCATGTTTGAATTCTTCCAATCATCTTCAGCTTCATTGCTAACAGGATAGTTATAATGGAGAGATATTTGCAAATAAGCATTATCAAATTAAATTCAAATATAAGAACACACATTCTGATGGTTATATGAAATACTATATTATATATAATATTGGCAAAATATGACATACTATCTACCCATAGGTTAATCATTGTTTCAGATAAACATAAGTTCACAAATGTCTTAATGAAAATAAAATAGTGTTAAAAAAAGTGTTTAAAACTATCATAAAATAGAGGTCATAATTAGCTTCATCAAAGCTTGTGGCATAATTAGAAACTTTATGTGTGGCATTTAAATCACCAACTGAGGAATATCTCCTTCTTCCCAAGGATGCCCCCTTGAAATTGTAATCCCCAAACCTAATACATCCTAGCTTGGCTTGTCTCCTCATAAGCTGGAGTATTACACAATGAATGCACAATAGATTGCACTTGAAAAGATTAAAAAGATTTTTGTACATAAATTTAGGAATAGAGGGAAACTTCTATCAGTTCTTCCTCTCCCTAAAGAAGTTGAACCCATATTGGTTGGTGACCCTAAGCCCCCTCCTGTAGATGTTTAGATAGAGATATCAATATGGAAATTGATGGGAATTCTGTCCCCCTAGGGTCAATAGTGAGTCAAATTGTGAGGGCCATGAAACCATAAAAATCACATTTTATGTAGATGATAAGATTAAAATAATTGAGGTTGTAGTGATCCCAACCTTTTCCCTTGACTCTCTCCCCCTAAATTTGGTTGATCAATCGCCCCCCATGAGGCTACTTTTAGTTAATCAGGTACCTAAACGTAAGGATTGTGGCTTTATGGACATTTTTGATGATGATTGTGGAGTAGTAGGAATTTAGGCTTAGGGTAGTTAGGATGAAGATGTAACATTCTTTTTTCCAAAGCAAAAAGGAAAACCAGAAATCATAATAGGAGCTCTATAGAAAGTAGTGAGGAGATGAATAAGGAGGGAAATTCAAAACCTAAGGTTGAGAATGTTGGTTCCAAGAAGAGAGGTAAACCTTCTAACTCTATTGCATCTTTGAAACCAAACACAATCCAAAAGTTTAGACTCCCTAGATTCTTCAAGAGTGTAGAAGCTACACAGGATGTTGAATCTAACCCTATCTCCTAATGAGTGCCAAATTTATCTCTTGGAATGTCATGGGTTTAGAAAATTTAGATAGGACATATGTGATCAAAATAATTTTTTAGATCTCATATTGATGTTGATTTAATTTTACTTCAAGAGATCAAATCCTCCACATTTCAGTTAGACATAACCCTCAAGTGCATTTGGAAAGATGTTAAACACTTTTGCACCAACCATGCCAAAGGTAGAGGTGTGGTAGATATCTTGATCAGTCCCAAGTGGTCTAGACATGTAGTGGAGTGGTATATTTTCCCCTATGATAGAATAGTTTAGGTTACCCTTAAGTTCGAAGACAAAGAAATTAGAATATGTTCTATCTATGCAACAAATGAATTCTACAACTAGGACAAATCATGGAACTTGAAATGTTAGTTGAAAGGGATCCTCAAGATTATGGTGGGAGATTTCAATATAGTTGAGAGCCAATACAAAAAATTAGGTGGACAAAGGTTTGAAGAGAAAAATGAGAAAAGGTTCTTTTAGAATAAATGTATTAAAAAAATTAATTGTTTGATCTCCTTCTTGGGAATAGGAATGATCATTATGGAATTTGCTTCACTTGGACTAATTTTTAGAAAGTTCCCAAAAGGATATATAGTAGACTAGAAAAATTTTATGTTAGTAAGAATTGTTCTCCATCAGTAGAAATGGTGATGGTAATAGAGTTGAATTCTATCATTTTACTCTTTATTACCACTATCCAACATTTGCTTCAATTTTCTTGCTCAACCAACCTGGATTGGCAAAAGCAAAGAACTCAAGCTTTTCTCTCAACACATTTTTACATAAAGATAAAGGTGTGAGTTTGATTTCTTTCCTTGTTATATTATACAACATACATGTTGTTCAACACCCAAATGCTACTAGTAGATAGAATATCATGATAGATAGATGGAGAAATCTATTTTATATTATGGGTAAGAAAAGAGAAAAAGATAGTAGAAGAGTAAGAACTCACTGCATGAGAATCTTGTATTTGCAAAGGTTGTTCTTAAAAATGATCCACTCAATTCCCATGCTCTGGACACCTTGATGACTTCTATGGAATTTTAAAGTAAATTTCAAAACTATAAAGTTCAAGGTGCTAAAACTAGAACAAGGAACAACTTGCTAAAACATGGTGATAAGGGTTTCGAATATTTTTTCCAAATTTTAAAATGCAAGGAGGCAAGAGATAGAATTAATGTGATTATGGAGGGTAACTCCACCATTTCTAACCAAGGGTATATACTCAATACCTTTGCCAACTTCTTTTCTTGGTTATTCACTATAGAATATAATGGGATTTTGATGGAAGAGGAGAGAAAGAGGATTTGTAAGCTTATCCAAAAAAAAGTGAAGGTCAAAGAAGATAGAGCTGGACTTGGCTTGCCTATCTCAAAAGAGGATATTAATACTATAGTTATATGGATAAGTAATTGTAAGGCCCAAGGACCTGATGACATACCAGTGGAATTATACAAAGAACACATTGGTTGGATCTAGAAATATCTACTTTGGATGTATAAGAAAGCTATACAAAGTGGTACACTAAGGTTCAAAGGTCAATAAGGGACTCATTAATCTCATTCATAAAGATGGGGATAAAATTTTGATTAAAAATTGGAGAACAATCACTCTTCTCAATGTATCTTATGAAATCATGGCAAAAATCCTAGCCTTAAGGGTTAAGGATATGTTACTTAAAGTCATCTGTCATACCCAAAATGGTTTTGTGAAGGGTAGATAGATTTTAGAAAAGCTCATTACCTATTAATTAATTTATTAGGCCATATTTTTAATTCATTACCAAAAATCCTATGATAGGGTGGAGTGGAAATTCATAAGGATGATGCTGGAATATGTTGACCTCCCTAAATTCTTTATAAAAATGGTTTTCATACTTACAAAACATGTCACTATAGTAATTCATATTAATGGTTCTAGATCTAAGGAGTTTCCCCTATCTAGCTCCATCCACCAAGGTTTCCCATTAGCCACCTCCCTATTTGTGCTACAAGCTAACTGCCTGCATTATATCTTTAGGGATGACTCCCTCTATTAGAAAGTAAAGTCCACCAAGATAACTGAGAGGGGGGTCTGAATCAGTTATCCAAGTATTAAAACACTTATCAAAAATATTAATCTTTAAGTATGTGAATAATATAATCAGAAACCATAAGAAGATATACATACACAATAACAACATATATATTCTAGGAACACACTTGGTCAGAGGGGAAAATCTGGTGGGGATGGTACCCACAAAATGATGTACTAATAGAAATTTCCTTGTAAGAGGATGGACTCTATTAGGAGCCAATGAAATACATTTAATACAGACTAGTCCTTGTTAGGAGACTTTGAATCTCTACTAGGAGATTCCAACCCTATTAGGATTTGTAGCATGTAGAAGTACCCACTATGCAAATAACCTCAAGGGAAAAACCATAGAACTCAATATACAATTGGTCTCTATGCTATGCCTTGCAAAATAATAGAAATGAAATAATCTCATCTCCTTCTCTGTCCTCTTCACCAGACCAAACCTCTTCAGATCTCAATACCAAATCACCAACTTTGCATCCAATAATCCCTTGGATCATTTACTCGCATTTGCCAAATACTCCATATATCACACACTTGAATTCATACAACATAACAAGGAGAATAACCTTACTTTATACCATATCCTCAAAATAATTCCTTAAGTTGGCCTTGAGGCTTTCCCAATTAATTATACTAGGACCGCATTAAGATATTACAAAAAATCTTAATTAAAAATAACTATTGGCTCATAGTATTTAAAAATTCTCAAACATGTGACCTCTAACCTTGTGCACTTAATGAAATCATCATCAATTTTTCTACTATCAAAATCCAACTATGCACATCATGATTCTATCCCAGTTCAAAGATACAAATGAATCATCATAAATCACTTAATAGATATTATGTCTACTTATTGTCTTATGTAAATCTTGTATAACTTTCACATGTCTTCAACTCTTTCTATGTGCACTTATCCACATCATTAGGACAGAATGTAGAATACATCTTCAAATGTGCTTGGTTGATCATCAATAAATAGTTTGTAGGCCCTCATTCTCTATCTTTTACTTTTCCAGTATGCATAGAAATAATACTATGTTGACATCAATCAAAAAAATAGTCATCAATACAATATGTCAATCATAAACATTCTTTACAATTCTTAGGATACTCCCCCAAAGGAATACCATAAGAATTCATGTTAACAATCTCCCCCTTTGGCATTGATGACAACATAGATAAAAAAAAAAACTAAGTTCCAAGAATACCAAATCAAAATCTATTGTTGCTATTATTTTCTTCTTTTCAAATCCTCTTCATCACTCAAATATGAAACTCATAGGAACACTTCTCTATTTTCTTCCTTATTCTTACACGGATGGAAATAAATTGTTTACAACTTCTCCCCTATTGATATAACTCAATGTTTCTCCTTATTGACATCAATAGATAAATGAATAATTCTCTTGCATACATATATCTCCCACACAATACTAGAAGATTTTATCATGTACTCTCTCTCCCCCATTGTGCTAGAGGATTTTTTTTATGAATACTTCTCCCCCACTAAAATCAATGAAAAAAGCTTTTTATGTCAATCATTTGCTCAAAGTCTTTAATCATCTCAAGTGTCCAAAGACATTTTTCAATACCAACTACCAAGAGTCCTTGATGACTCTACTCATCTCAGATACTCCCACATATAGGAAACATCAACATTCAGTCTAGACAAACAATAGTGACATGTACCATTGGATTGATGTACTCTCTACATCATCTACTCAGAAGTAGGTAGGGACATAACCCCAAGAATACCTCACAAATACTCAAATGTATATTTAGGAAATAAATCCATAAAGATAAATGCAATATGCTCTTTTGTACTTACATACTCTAATCTAATCTCTTTCTCTATAACTCTCTCTCAAAACATGGTACTTAATGGATATATGCTTAAACATATAATGCAACACAAGATTCTTAGACATACTCAGTATACTTGTGTTATCACAATGTATGATAAAAACTTTTGAAAACTCTATCCCAATGCCCTTTACCATCTTCTTCATCCACATGATCTGATTATAATTGTTTGTTGCTACTACATACTCTACCTTTTTATACTATATGAGATACAATCATGTTTCTTTCTTATCTAAAAAGCTAGTCTTTCTCTAAGGAAAAATGCTCCACCACTAGTGGTCATTTTGTCATCCATAATACCTACCCAATCTATATCATTATATGCACACAAATTAAAATCACTTGATCTGTCATGCCATAGTCCAAAATTTGGTGTACCCTTTAAATATCTAAATATTCTTTTCACTTCTACATAATGTGATTCCTTAGGATTAGTTTGAAATCTTGCTAATATCCCTACTATATTTTCTATATTTGGTCTGCTATGAGTTATATATTGCAAACCTCTAATCATAGATCTATACTTCTTCTGCTCAACTATAGGTCTTTCATCATTGCTAGATAACTTATGATCAACTATCATAGGTGTACCAATAGGCTTATGACTTTCCAAACCAAATATTTTCAACAAGAAAATACCATCACTATTGTGTACAATTTGTAGACACAAGGAAAATTTCATCAAACCAATCATACTCATCTCAAATTCATTCTTCATTTCATTAGCAAACTTGTCACTCACTTCATCATTACCTCCAAAGATTATTTCATGAACAAGTATTAAAATGATCAAAAATTCATTCTCAATTTCTTTCAAATATAAATTACTATCTACAATACCTTTAGGAAATCCCAACTTTGTCAAATATTTGTTCAATATTGCATACCAAGTTCTAGGTGCATGCTTTAGACCATACAATGGTTTTTTCAATCTGCATACCTTATCCTTTTCTTCTATCAAAGGAAAACCTTTAGGATTTTTAATATAGACTTCTTCTTTAAGTTCTACATTCATAAATGTTGACTTTACATCCATTTGATATACTTTGAAGTGCTTGCTTGTTCCATAAGCCAAGAACATTCAATTATTGCTTCAAGCCTGGGAACAGGGACAAATGTATCTTCATAATCTATGCCTTCTTTCTATGAATATCCTTTTCATACCAACATTTCTTTATTTCTAATAACTTTAACTTGTTCATTCATCTTATTTTTGAATACCCATTTAGTTCCTATAACATTCTCATCTTTAGGTCTAGGAACCAGTTCCTATGTCTCATTCTTCTCAATTTGATCTAATTCTTCTTACATTTCTTGAATCTAGTGATCATCCTTGCATACCTCATTTGCACTCTTTGGTTCAACTTCAGAAATCAAATATAATTCATCATTTAATTTGTTTCTTTTCACAACTCCTTTTTCTTTTTACTTCCAATAATCTAATTCTCAAGGTGGTTCTTTGTCAAATTCTTGTCCAGTGTAGGAGTTAATGTTTCAATTTTTATTTCTTCTCTCGATTCAGATCTATGTTCTTCTCTTTGTTCAAAAATTTGAATATCATTCTACAAATCATTGTTAGTCTCAAAGTAAACTTCAATATTCTCTCTAATAGATTTAGGTTTATCTTCTTCTTCATTAGAAATATGATCCAACATTCTCTCCTTAACTCCAAAATTTTTATCCACTTTCACATTTTCACCCTCATCGCTTCTTGCATCAAACTTACCAGTATCATCATCTCTCTTTATGTAACATTTACATCCAAAAATTATGAAATATTTATGTGAAGGTGCATGTCCAAACTATAATTCATAGGGAGTCTTGTTTGTACCTTTTTGATCTATACTTTGTTCATGGTGTATACTATTACATGCTAATTGCTTCTCTCTAGAATGTCTTGGATACATCATTCTCAAACATCATTGCTCTTGTTACTTTAGTTATAGGTCTATTTCTTCTTTCAAAAATCTCATTTTTCTCATGAGTCCTAGGTTTTGATAATTGTCTCTTAATATCATTTTCTTCATAGAAAGATATTAAACTCTCTAGAGGTGAATTCTCCACATCTATCTGATCTCGAACATTTTATCTTTACACCAGATTCATTCTCAACTCTATTCTTGAACAACTTAAACTTTTCAAGTGCCTCATACTTTTCTTTAATAAAATATGCCGCCATCATTCTAGTGAAATCATCAACAAAAATCATAAAGTACATTTCACCGTAGAATCTTCTAATCTCCAATTTTGCTATGGTAGTAAACTTTTTGCTAGGAAAAGAAACTTTCTTCTGCTTAGATATAACACATTCTTTGCAAACAACATTAGTAGGTTTCTCATTTCTAGGTAGATCTCTAACAAAAAGTTTACTAATAGCCTTAATAATGTTATCAAAGATTACATGAAAAAATCTTCTATGCCATAACCAACTTTTAACCACCTTTGCAACCAAACAATTTATCTTTATAGGGTCCAAGTGGAAAATGTTACCTCTAGATCTTGTACCAGTTCCAATCAACTTACCATCTTTATCCTTGATAATGCATGTCTTTTTTATGAATTGTAACTGATAACCTTTATCACCCAATTGTCCAACACTCAATAGATTATGGTTTAATCCATCAACAAAATAGACATCATCATTCTTAGTCTTTCCATCAAGAGTAATAGATCATATTCTTGTGATATGACAAGCTGAAATATTGTTACCAAGTTTAGCAATCCCTCCATTATGATCTATAAACCTAACAAAGGTATTCATGTCTCTAGTCATATGGTGTGAACACCCATTGTCTATAATCCAATAAAAAAAATTTTCAACCTATGAAGCTAGGGCTTTTTCTTATCTAATTTATTTTTTAGGATTTTCTTCTTTTATAGTTACAAATCCTAATTCAACATCACTTTCACTCTAAACCCATTCCTTGAATTCATCATCTTTATTTTCATACAAATAATCTCTAGGTCTTCTCAGCTTGAAATTCTTCTTATACTTTTTCTCTCTTTTAGGAAACTTAGAAGCATAATGACCAAATTCATTGCAAGTCCAACATTTAAAATTTCTCTTACCATATGTTTCTCTTCTTACAAGTAGGGCAATTCCTTCATCAATTCTTCTATCCAACTCAAATCTGGATCTACTACTATTAGCATAGTCTCCACTGGTACTTGCACTTCTTGATAAAGAAAGATGAACTCTCAATGTACTAAAAGTTCTTTCCACTATGGGAAATTCTTTGGATTTCTTTAAGCTCACTTCAGTTGCTTCCAATCTTCCAAGTAATGTATCTCTAGTAAAATTCACAGTGCAAGGTATCACGTGCTCAATTATTTGTGATGTTTGTCTAAACGGTGGTGTTACTGTTTTCAAAATCTTCCATATAATCTCATCTTCACCTTTAGATCCTTGACAAGACTTAATTCTTGCAACAATTTTTGATATTCTACCAATATAGCTTCTCACAAATTCATCTTCCATCATTTTAGCATCTTGAAACAAACATATCCAATTCTATAGTCTAATTCTTTTAGCATGCTTATCACCTTCAAAATTAGATTCTAAGGCTATCCAAATTTCATAAGATTTCTCTAAGGTTTTTACCTAAGTGTATTCATTCTCAAGAAGGTCTGACAATAATGCTTCTCTAGAAAGCATATTACACATAAACAGATCTCTTTCAGCTTTACTATATTCCTCAAGTTTGCTTTCTTCCACAATCTTCTTTTTAGTCTTTGTCATCAACCAATACCCTAGACCCATACATATAAAATGAATCTTTATCTTTTCCTTTTAGTTTTCATAGTTAACTCCATCAAATTTAGGACTTTCTTTTTTGAAGTGATCCGCCAGTAATCTCCCAAAGCTATTAAGCTTTTTCTTTAAGGACCTAAGGCTTTGATACCAATTGTTAGGAAGTAAAGTCCACCAAGACAACTGAGAGTGGGAGGGTGGGGGGGTGGGGTTGAATTAGTTATCCAACTATTAGAACACTTATCAAACCTATTAATCCATAAGCATGTGAATAGTATAATTAATTAATCATAAAAAGATATACATACACAATAACACCAGATATGTTAACTAGGGAAACCCTTGATCAAAGGGAAAACCCTAGTGGGGATAGTACCCACAAAATGATGTACTAATATAAATGTTCATTGTAAGAGGATGGACTCTATTAGGAGCCAATCAAATATATTCAGTACATATTAGTTCCTATTAGGAGTTGTGTCAACCTTGTTAAGATTTGTAGAAGGTAGAAAGACCCACTATCAAAACATCATCAAGGGAAAGACCATTGAATTCATTGTCCAACTACTCTATATTATTCCTTGAAAAATTATCAAAATGAAATAATCTTAGCTCCTTATCCATCCTCTTGACTAGACCAAACCTCTTTAGATCTCAATATTAGATCACCAACTTTGCATCCAATAATCCCTTGGATCACTTACTCACATTTACCAAATACTTCTCATATCAAACACTTGAATTGATACAACTTAACAAGGAAAATAACCTTCCTTTATATGATATCCTTAAAATAACTCCTTGAGTTAGTCTTGAGGCTTTCCCGATTAACTATAATAGGACCTCAATAAGATATTATAAAAAAATTAATTAAAAATCACTATCAACTGATAGTCTTTACAACTTATCACACATGTAACCTCTGACCTTGCACACTTATTGACATCATCATCAGGAGGTCTACTATCACAATCTAACTATGTGCATCAAGATTGTATCCTAGTTATTAGATACAAATCAATCATCAAAAACCACTTATCAAGTACTTTGTCTGCTTACTATCTTTTATAAATCTTCAATAACTTATGCATGTCTTTGACTCTTTCTATGCACACTTATCCATGTCATTAGGACACAGTGTAGAATACATCCGTAATTGCGCTTGACTTAATGATCAATACACAATATGTACCAAGCCTAGAATTTGATGGTCATTTTGGTTTTTTTTTGCACTTTTGAGTTGTATTGATAGGCTGAAAATTTTATGGACTATATAGATTGATAGGTTAATTTTTTCTAAAATTGTAAATATGACATTCAAATTTACTAATAAACCATCACATGTTATTATCAACAAGTAAAATATATTATTTAATAATGTAAATATATATATATGATATATATTGTATTTAATAGTATTTAGTTTTTATTTGTATATATTATATTATTTGTAACAATTTAGAATATCTTTAAGATAGAATAAAGCATGTAAATAACTTAGAAACTTGCTTAATTAATTTGATACTTTGTATAATAAAATATATGATTTTTAAATCCATTCTAAATTTGTAACTTTTACAAATATTTTTTTAAAAATTATTTTAAATTCATAATAGCTCAATCTCTTTAAAATATTTATTATATATTGTTAAATATTTAGAATTTTTTAATGCATTTATATTATTATTTAATTTAATATATGAAATTCACAATAAAAAAATTTCATAAAATATATAATGAAAGACATTAAAATGATCCAATCACAAAAGATTCATGTGACAGACAAGGGTGACCATCAAATTGCAAGCCTAGATTGTACAACCTTATTCTTTGTTTGTTACTCTGCCAGCCTTCACAGAAACAATACTATGTTGACATCAATGACAAACACAATCTTGAATGTAATATGTCAATCATATACATGTTTTACAATTCTTAGCATACTCCCCTTAAGCAATACCATCAACATTCATGCTAAAACCCTCTCCCTTAAAGTGAAAGGGATTCTTCTACATAATTAGAATAACATCTCAAATGTCTAATTTGTTGATGATATAACACTACTAAGTAAACTCTTTGAAGGAAATATAGAGCATCTTATTACTAAATTGGACATCTTTTGCAAAGCTTCTGGTAGCAAAATATCTATCACCAAATCCATTATGTTGGGGTGGAAGGAGACCCCTTCTAATTGGTATTGCAAATTTGGTATCTCCTATAGGGGGCCTAACAATATGGTTAGATATCTTGGGACACCCTTCTTAGTATCCCTCAACCTTAATTCCATGTGGAACTAGGTCAAGTGTGAGATAAAAAAGAAACTATAGAAATAGAATAACAACTACCTAATCCCTTGCTGGTAGGTTTCAAGTGTGTCAAAAGATCCTAGTTGCTTATACAATTTATTGCTCTTCAACTTGGTTCTTCATTCAAGCTCATGTCAATTATGTACAAAATTTTATTAGGAATTTCTTGTGGTCAAATGGAAGAGGCAAAAAGAAGAGACACACTGTCAAATGTGAATTGTGTGTTAGGAGGAAAGAAATTGGAGGCATGGGGTTTAAAGACCTTAGATGGCAATGGTGTGCTTTAGTAGTCAAGTGAGTAGCCAAAGAAAAATAGAAAGAAGAACCTTGGAAAGTTTTTATTGGAAATAATATTTGTAGAGGGGTTCCTCAATTAGGGAAGTCCTAGAAGAACATGCACATTCATAATCTCTACTCTAGTAAGTGGAAAGTTAGAGTAGGTGGATCTAAATAAGGGTATTTGGAAAGGTTGGGAGCAACTCATACATTGGGTATTAGGTACAAGATTAATTGATGACTCCTTTAAGCTCTATGGTGAAAGGCATCTCTAGTGGAATTTGGAGAGGGATGGTAAATTGTAAGCCCTATTGCAAGGATCTTTATAAGCAATGGTACAGACTTGACATCTCCAATTTTAGTGACCTTACCAGTAATGGATGTTTGATTCCTTGGGAGTATCTCTCCCTCAAATTTTTCTTGCCCCCCACTCAGAAGTGAACCTATTCAATTCTAATGTAGGAATGGATTCAAGCTATATTACCCTTTTTTTGTGGATAAATCATTGATAGACTACCATTCATGAAATGACTAGATGTCTCTCCATTAGTAGTAACTAAAGCTATGTATACTACCTATTGTCTAATTTAGAGGTATTTATTAACCATCTCAATTAAATATGGGGATATGAATTTAACCAGCCCTTTTGGGATAAATGCCTACACTCTTTATGGAAGATACCTATGGAACCCAAAATTCTCTATTTTATTTGGAAACCCTTCTTACATATGATCCATGTTGCTATTACAGATGGTAACCCTTATCTATGATTTTTGTATTAGTTGCCTGAATCTTTTGCCCACATCCTTTATGAATGTTCCTTTTCCAAAGGGGTGTGGAACTTGTTTGGTATTACTATTGGTGAACACATCTCCTACTCCCATGTCATCATTGGCTTCATACCCAATTTATTTTAAAAACTTAACACACTTTGGGCTACATTCTTTTATTTATTGGTTTGGCATTTGTGGATACCTATAAATGAGGATATATTTAAGAATAGACATATTGGGTCTCTGTGGAGACTCATTTTTAAACACCTATTCTTGAAGGTTTCCATCATCTTCAAAGCTAAGGAGTCAAAATTTCATAAATTGATCAAGGAATATACTAATATTCTCAAGAATGAAGATCTAATATTTGATATCTAGTCCAAGGAGAATAAAGGGGGAGATGTAGATTGTACATTGAAGGATATTCTAAATTAGATTATAAGGAAGAAAAGAATTGCAATTCCTATAACCCCTAAAAATGATGCTCTAAGTGGCATCTAGAAATAATGAGAAGCTTACCCCCTTCTAATCATGTTGAACCCATGACATCAACTCCCACACTAATGGTGCCAAGTCAAATTACTAGAGATGTTGATGAAATGGGTCATAAAAATGCTACAGTTGAAGACATTATTAATAGGATGATCCCTAATGGTTGGGTTTAAAACACATTGATCATTATTTAGAAATAATTTGAGCTTAGGGTTTGAAGATGTCATGTTATAATAGTCATCCTAGTTTTTAGGCTCTTGTCATCCCTATTGCTACTATTCTCAATAGCTCATATAATGTCATTAGAAAAGGAGGACTACACTTCAAATGGGTAGATGGATACTTAGCATGGACTTCTTAAATAGAATAATGATATGTTATAATGTTAGTATCATTCAATTTTTTTTTTTTTTGATGGCTTGGTGTTTAAGTGGTATGATCTGAATAGGCCGAGATCTAAGTACCACTTTCCTCTATTTTTATATTACTCTAGTATGCTTTTTCAAGCCATTGGTACTCTGATATTGTGAACTATCTTATATTTAATAGAAAAAGTATATTGTGAAACAAGTAACAATCCATGATGTCTCGTGAATTGTTAAAGAAGGATATTGTTGAAAATAGATTGATACAAGTATGATAAATGTGTTTCAATCATTGTTTTGTCACTAATGTCAAACTTGCTTTTTGCTGGTAAGACAACTACTTATATGATTTAAGTACTATTACTTATTTGATTGATGAAGAGGATTTGATCAAAAGATGAAATAATAGCACCTAGAGGAAAGGTTGAGTTTTATATAAAAAGGAATACAAGAATTAGCTAAGATAGTGATATCATAGTGCATTGATAATCTACTTAAGGTTGCACAGGTTGGTTATACTAAGAAAGTTCAGACAAACAAGTTAAACAAAGTTTTTATGCCAAGTTTGTCCTAATTTATAGTAGGTGCTAACAAAAGTCCATGCAAGATGACCAAAATATCAGTTGGAGCTAAGTAAAAATCTATTTTAGTGTATGTTGAGCAAAATAGTGGATGTTGAGTAAAGTTTAGTTGATGTTGAGTACTAGTAAACTTTAGTTTGTGCCGAGTAATGTTATAGAGGATGTTGAGACAACGTAGTATGTGCCAAGCATCAGAAGTAAGAAAGATAGCATATTAGAAAGATCATGAATTTGATGGATCTGAGATGACAAAAAAAAATTCTTGGATTGTGTGAACTAGGTGGAAGATAAAATTGATGAGATGGTGGCACAGAATTCATGGTACACTATTTTGAGGAAAATTCAAAGAGAACTGAAGAAGTTTCTAGAAGTGATAAGGAATTAGAGGTAGATTCATTGAATCCTACCTAATCTTTCCTAACCCTAAATTAGATGATGAAGTATGAATGACTAAAGATCTTAATTCTCTATTTATAAGGATGGTTGGTCAAAAGCAAGGGTTGTCATGTTCAACAACCTAAGAAAGACAAGGAGTCAAGTGTATTACTTCATTCAATGACCTAATTGAGAGTCTGAATTGGCATGCTAAGCAAGAAGGATTAAAGGTATGGATGCTTGAAGGGTGACCAAGCTATTAGAGCTCAAATGTGTGAAATTCAAGCAAAATGGAGGACTAAAATAGAGATCTGTAATCTATAGTTGTATGTTGTAATCAGATCAAGCCTTATTGTTACTCTCTAATAATTGTATCAGTCTAGGATAAATCCTTTGGATTAAGGTTGACCCAACAATCATTTCTAAATCATTTAATTGGGTGACATTCCAAGTGAATGGTCTAAAGTCCTCTAACAATGCTCACTCCTAACAAGGTGATTGAAATCCTTTAACAGGGTCACATTTAACAGTATGTATTGTAACCTTTAATAGGGTTGGCCTTTCATAGGGCATCACTTCAAAAGAATGAAAAAGAGTAGCATGTTACTGATGTTTTTCTCAAATTGGGTTTCCACATAAATCATTGTGTCAAATGTGTTTTTGAATCTATTATGTTTCAAATTTATATTGCTTCAAATTGATTTGACAATAAACTACAAGTTTTAAGTGATTGCATAATCTTATGGATTCATTGATGATGATAAATGTTTTATGGGTTCACTAATATGAGAAAAATTTTATTTATACATCTAGACCTTGGATAACTGATTCACCCCTCTACCCTCAATTATTCTAAAGAATTCCAACAATTGGTATTTGAGCCATTTTCTTAAGAAGACTAGTTTGAAGGTACTAGAAGCACAAGGATCAAGATTTTGAAAAGAGATGTACCAAATCTTAACAAAGATAACTTAACTGCATGGAAAATTTTGATGAAGCTATACCTTTGAGGGCTTGGAGATCATGCAAAATCTACCATTACTACTGAGCATGTTGATCCTACTGGAGCCCTAGTTGTTGAGGATCTAAAAAAGAAGAAACATATCCAGGCATTGCCAGAGATTGCCTCTACCCTAAACTATGTTGAATTTGATGATATCAAAAGTCTTGATAGTGCAAAAAAAATGTGGGATAATCTACACACCATCTATGGAGGAGACAAAAATATTCTAAGAGCCAAAGCTAAAATTCTCAGAGGTAAGTTTGATGATATGAAAATGCAAGAAGGGGAAAATGTTGCTTAATACTGCTCAAGGATAAAAGATGTTCTTAATGCAATAGGAGGAGCTATTGGTACAATAGATGATGATACTATACTAAGAAAATCCTTAAGAAAAATGTTTCCTATATATGGTATTAGAGTTTCTACAATACAAGAACTAAGATGTATAGCAAGGAATACTCTACCTCTTGAAGGTCTGGTAGGTAGGTTCACTACTTTTGAGCTATCTAACTTTGATAATTACAATCCTAAAAAATATTGAATCTACTTTCAAATTCAAGTTGTCATTAAAGGAACCTAATGAGAAGAAGAAGAAAAGTAAAAAGTATGTGTGTAGTGATAGTGATACATATGAGGAGGATGTAGATCAACTTGAAGCACTACTAGCAAGGAGACTTCACAAAGGTAAAGGAAAGTTTAAAGTTAAATTACCTATCATTTGTTTCAATTGCAATGAAGTTGGCCATATTGCTAATAGATTTCTAGAGAAGAAGAACTACAGAGGTGGTGACAAGTAAAAAAGTAGAAGAGATGAAGACATCAAGGATTACAAAAACAAAGGCAAGAAGTCTTGCTACATTTCTAAACAGGAAACAAAAGATGAATCTAATGAACATGATGATGAAGTGGTGTACATTGCAATGAAAGACAAATCGGAAACTGCACTTGTGTCTTGTGTGAACAAGAATGATAGATGGATAATTGACAATGGGTGTTCACATCACATGACTAGAGATAAAAGGAAGTTCATTGCCATGAATTGTTATGAAAAGGGTGATCAAACTAGGAGTAATGTATTCTACCTTAATACAGAGGATGCTACTTGTTTAATTGTAAAATTTGATAATGTGTGGCTATGACACAAAAGGTTGTCATGTTAACTTTGATAACTTGGTTAGTTTCACTAACATGAGAAAAGTTAGAGGTTTGCCTAAGTTAAAGAAGCCTGATAATATATTGTGCAAACAATGTTAGTTAGGCAAAATGACAAAGTCAAGTTTTAAGAGTAAAACTCATACCTCTAAAGGAATACTAGAGATTTTTCATACTAACTTGTGTGGACCAATTGAAGTGCAAAGCTACAAAGGAGATAAGTACATTATGCTACTTGTTGATGATTATTCTAGAATGATGACAATTATGTTTCTGAAACAAAAATTTGATGCTTTCCAAATGTTTAAGTAGTACTTAGCAAGAGTTCAAAAGGAAATAGGTAAAAGTCTAAAATGTTTGAGATCTGAAAAAGGAGGAGAATTTACATCAAATGAGTTTGAGATGTTTTGTAATGACAGAGGTGTCAAAAGGAAAACATTTTCTCCTAAAACCCCTCCACAAAATGGAATTGCTAAAAGGAGGAATAGGTCTAGAATGGACTATGCTAGGACACTCATGATAGAGAAAAATGTTGCTTTGAAATACTAAAGAGAAGCTATAAGTACAACTGTCTATACCTTGAACTATGTACAAGTCAAGAAAGGTACTCATTCAACACCTCTTGAACTATGTTATGGATACTCACCCAATGTAAAATATTTTAAGGTATTTGGAATAAAATGATTTATTCTCAAAGAATTTAGGAATGGTAAACTAGATGCAAAAGGTGAAGAAGGCATATTCCTAGGTTATTCCACAAGAAGTAAAGCTTATAAGTGTTTAAATACAAACACTCACAAAGTTGTGGAAAGTGCAAATGTGAAATTTGATGAATATATAGAAGTATATGAGGCTGAACCTATGAAGGAACTAGAAGAATACAAATCATTTGTATATTTCAAAGAAGGTATGGTTTCTAAAGAAGATGTTGCAAATCAAGCCACAAACCAACAACAAGTTTCAGTGACTGCCGAGTCACATACTATGAATGTTGAGTTGGATTCAGGAAGTGAGCTACAATAAAATGTCAAGTCACATAATGAAGTTGAGCCACATTCTAATTCTAATATTAGTGTACATGAGAAAGATGCTAAACTATCTAACAAAGATGTGCATAGTGACTCTGACATAGATAGACCAAATGAAGAAACTAGAGATGAACCAAGAATTTCCAAATATGTTAAGAGACATCATCCTATTGCACAAATAATTAGAGATAAAGATGCTAGACCAATGACAAGAAATAAATTGAGAAATGATACATGTTTACTAAGCTTAAAAGAGCCAAAAATATTAAAATATTCTTTAGAAGATGTGGACTAAAGTAAAGCCATGGAAGAAGAGATTAAACAAATTGAGAAAAACAAGACATGGACTCTAGTTCCTAGACCAAAAGACAAAAATGTGATTGGCACCAAGTGGGTATACAGGAATAAGCTAGATGAAAATGATGAAGTCACAAGGAACAAGGCTAGATTAGTCTACAAAGGATATGCGCAAGAAGAAGGAATTGACTATGGAGAAATATTTTCTTTTGTTGCTAGGTTGGAAGGAGTAAGAAATCTACTTTCTTATTATGCATACAAACATTTCAAATTTTATCAAATGGATGTTAAATCTACATTTCTAAATGGCATATTAGAGGAAGAACTTTACATAGAACAACCAAAAGGATTTGTTGATGTTAACAATAAGAATATGGTATGTAGATTACACAAAGCTTTATATGGTTTGAAACAAGTACCAAGAGCATGGTATGAAAGACTTCATAATTATCTTGTGAAGACTAGATTTGAAAGGATTGATGATAAAAAAAATCCACACATGAAGATAGAGAAAGGAAAAGGTATTTTTTTATCTAAAATTTTAGTTGATGATATCATATTTGGAGGTCAAGATGCTTTATGTAAGGATTTTGCACATAAAATGAAGCAAGAATTTGAGATGTCTATGTTTGGAGAGATCAAGTTCTTTGTGGGTTTGAAAGTACATCAGATGAATTATGGTATATACATCACTCAGTCAAAGCATGTCAAGGAGATACTAAATTTTTTTGGATTAGAGGATTCCAAACCAATAAGTACACCTATGGAGATAGGACATAAATTGTCAAAGATTGATGGTTCAGCTAATGTGAATTGAATCTTATATAGGTCTATGATTGGGAAATTACAATATGCAGTACATAGAAGACTTGATATTGTATTATCTATAGGGATAGTTGTAAGATTCCCTACTAATCCCAGGGAGAACCATTTGATGGTTATAAAGAGAATAATGAGATATATGAAAGGAATAGAGGAATATGGTCTATACTATAAGAAAAATGAGAAATTTGAATTAAGAGCCTATACTGATGTTGATTGGGCTAGAAACATTGATGATAGAAAAAGCACTAATGGAGGAGCATTTTTCTTAGGAAAGAGGCTAGTTACATGGACTAGTAAGATACAAAACTACGCTTCATAATCTACTATTGAAGTTGAATATGTTGTTGCTAATTGTACAAACATTGTATGGATCAAACAACTACTCAAAGGTATGAAGGAAGAGATCACTAAACCAATGATACTTTATTGTGATAATACAAGTGCTATAAATATATCAAAGAATTCTATGATGCACACAAAAACTAAGAACATTGCAATCAAGTATCATTACTTGAGACAATTAGTTTAAGATAAAAGGGTGAAGATGGAATATGTTAACATAAAAGAGAAAATTGCTAATATCTTCACAAAAGCATTACTTAAGGATTCTCATGAGTATCTAAGAGGTAAACTAGGGGTGATACCCCTATCAAAGGCTATCTAAAAAAAAAAAAAAAGGAGTGTCCTGCATCAAACAAGCTAATTTTCATATGTTACACATTCACACAGTGGATCTTATTTTAGGAGATGCCTAAAGTAATCAAATAGCTGAAACTAAAAATCAGCCATAAGCAAGGTGACATAGGAGAAACTGAAGAAGTTCATATATGCATATTAAGATGACAAGTCTTTGGCATTTTTCTCAAAGAAGGAGAAATACAAGAGATTCAACTAATCCTGAAGGGAGAAATACAAGAGATTAAACAAAGAGGCAGAAATCATAATATACAATATAAGGGAGAAATACTAACTACTAATAAAGAAAGTGTATTTGTTCATAACATATACCTAGTAAGAGGGGGATACTATAGAAGGGAGATATAAAAAGTAATTCAGAGGGAGTCATAAGGATGAATTGATTGTTAATTTATGTTGATCAGAACATAACAAAATTTTGCTAACCAATTCAGAAGATGAAAGTTGCTAATAGAGGGAGAGATTTCAATACAAGGGATTGTTTTGTATTTTGTTGTTCTTTTAGTTTTAACCAAGTCAATTTGGTTGATCAGTTTTCTTTGCTATCAATGCGAAAGAGGGAGATTGTTGAAAATAGATAGATACAATTATGATAAATATGTTTCAATCATTGTTTTGTCACTGATGTCAAACCTATTTTTTGCTAGTAAGATAACTGCTTAAATATGATTTAAGTACTATTACTTATTTAATTGATGAAGAGGATTTGATAAAAAGATGTAACAATAGCACCTAGAGGAAAGGTTGAGTTATGATATAAAAAGGAGTACAAGAATCCGCTAAGATAGTGATATCATAGTGCATTGATAATCTACTTAAGGTTGCAAAGGTTGGTTACACTAAGCAAGTTCAAAAGAATAGGTTAAATAGAGTTTTTCTGCCAAGTTTGATTGAATGAATAGAAGGTGCCAAGAGAAGTCAGTGCAAGCCAAGAAAAAAATTAATTGGAGCTAAGTAAAAATCTATTTTAGTGTATACCAAGAAAAATAGTGGATGTCGAGTAAAGTTTAGTTGATGTTGAGCACTAGTAAACTTTAGTTCATGCCAAGTAATTTTACAGAGGGTGCTAAGCAATGCAATATGTGTTGAGCATCAAAAGAAAGTTAATGTTGAGTGAAAACATTAATAGAAAGATCATGAATTTGATGGATCTGAGCCAACAATTTTGTTTTCTTGGATTGTGTGAACCAAGTGGAAGATAGAATTGATGAGTTGGTGGCACAAAATTTAGGGTAAACCATTTTGAGGTGAATTCAAAGAGAATTAAAGAATAATTTTCTAGAAGTGATATGGAATGAGGGGTAGATTCATTAAATCCTACCTAATCTGTCCTAACCCTAAATTGGACAATGGAGAATGAATGACAAAAGATCTTAATTCTTTATTTATAGGGATGGCTGGTCAGAAGAAGGGCTTGTCATGTGTGAGAACCTAAGGAAGACAAGGAGTCAAGGGTATTGCTTCATTCAATGACTTAATTAAGAGTCTGCATTGGCATGTTAAGCAAGAAGGCTTAAAGGTATGGATGCTTGAAGGGTGAACAAGCTATTAGAGCTTAAATGTGTGAAAGCCAAGTAGAATGGAGGACTAAAAGAAAGATCTATAATGTAAAAATGTAGTTTTAAGTTGTAATTAGATCAAGCCTTACTGTTACTCTCTAATAATTGTATTTGTCTAGGGTAAATCCTTTGGATTAAGGTTGACCTAACAGTCATTTGTAAATCGTTTAACTAGGTGACATTCCAAGTGAATGGTCTAAAGTCCTCTAACAAGGCTCACTCCTAATAGGGTGATTGAAATCCTTTAACAAGGTCACATTTAATAGTGTATACTGTAACCTTTAATAGGGTTGGTCTTTCACAAGGAATCACTTCAGAAGAGTGAAAAAGAGTAGCATGTTGCTGGTGGTTTTTCCCAAATTGGTTTTCCACATAAATCATTGTGTCAAATGTGTTGTTGAATCTATTATGTTTCATGTTTAATTTTTGCAAATTAATTTGACAATAACCTACATGTTTTAAGTGATTGCATAATCTTATGGATGCATGCATGATGATAAATGTTTTATGGGTTCACTAAGCTAAGAAAAGTTTTATTTCTACATTTGGACCTTGGATAACTGATTCACCCCCCCTGCCTTAGTTATTCTAAAGAATTCCAACATGAATCACCTATATGAACATCATTTATTTAGTATTATGTAGATTATTCATGATCATTAGACATAATTTGTTGTGAGCCACTACACATGAAATATGGATTGATAAATATTTAGTTTAATCTTGACACAACATTAGATATATACTATGATAATGCCAACTCAAAATTGTTGTAATTTTGAAAGTAATTGTATGATAAAACAAAAGTAAATTTTAGTAAGAAATAATTAAAATTTTGAACTTGGTCTATTTAAGATGAACTTCAATATGTTATGGCTTGTAAAAATAATGAAACTAAAGAGAAATTACATTTAAATTATTAGTAATTTAAAAATATAGTTGAAAAGTTGTAAAAAATAACTAATCAAATTCTTACACATGTTTTATAGATAGTTGATAACCTATAAAAATGTATACGTCAAAATGTATAACTCTTTTTCTCTATGATTTAATTGCCACTTAAAGACATACTTTGGCCACTCACGGTCCTCCACATATCCATCCACTCTTTTAAATTTATTCTTTTTTTGGTGCATATTCTTTATCTATATGGGTACTCATAATAATCATTTTCTAGCAATTTATCCCATGATAGTGGAACACATTATGATTTTATTTTTTAAAATAAATAAATAGTTAAAGCCTTGATTTTATTAATAATTAATTTTACATGTTGTCCATGTTCAAAGTGCAAGCATTTGGGGAAAAAGAATGGTGAGGAAAATTCATGGTGTGGCATTGGACCAAAGCCCTGCATATAATAGGAGGCAAGGTAGCCTCTAATACAAACTACCCTTGTATAGGCACAAGGGAATACCCTTGATATACATAAAATTATGCACTTAGGTGGTATACTACCTTTCATACAATATCAGAGAGATAAAATACATGTGCCTCAACTATCTAGAAGGACTTGGGTAGGAATCCCTACCCTTACAAAGAGGAAGGAAGAAGGAAGAAAAAGATCATAAAATCCCATTTACAAACATCCATGTAGACTTATCTAGAAGCCTTCCAAAATATTTAAGGAAACCAGCCAGGGAGATCTAGAAGCTACACTAATCCTACCCTGAACTTGCATTTCACAATCAGAGAAATAACTAACTAATCCAAGGAAACAATAATATAGGAGGATAGGATCACATTTGGATGAAAAGACACATCAAAAAAGAAAATTTCATAGAGATGGAAAAATCATACTAATAAAATGATATCCCTATTAGCATTAAAGATCATAAAAATATTTAATTTGAAGCAAGATTAAAAATCTATCTAGTCATAAATCAAAGATGTAATTAGAATAAACATTGATAAGTATGAACCAAAATATAAACATACACCATCCATATATGCCCTTAAAATCACATATAAAATCGCAATAGCCCATCCTACCAACAAATCTTGAGATAGGGGAAAGAGGGTACCCCAAGATCAAGAAGGGCAAGCACTTTTGAATTATAGAAGGCCATGTGGCTAGATAAAGATAATGTTCTTCAAGATAGTTAGGAAGTGTGGCCCAAACTACAAATACCCAAGTAAGAATGAGGTAGAAAGGGGAAAACCTTCTTTGGAAGCCATACCAAAAATCTTCTAAGACCAAACTATGATATGCACCAAGATGGTGTGTAAAAATGTTGAAACTATGAAAAGAACTCAAAACTACACATAATGTGAGCATATTATCTATACTTTTAATAAAATTTTAAAATGGGGTTTGGCTCATTAATGAGCCAAGAGAATAATATTTAAAAAAATCATCTTAGTCATAGCACAATCTCATTTTAACTTACTAATAACATGATCACATTATGCATAGTAAAATTCCATCGTGTTCTGAAGAACATAAAGTATTGCATCTAGTACTTATCCATAATCCCATTGGGTTATATAGAACCAAAAGCAATGAATGTGTGTGTGTGTGTTTGTGTGTGTGTGTGTGTGTGTGTGTGTGTGTGTGTGTGTGTGTGTGTGTGTGTGTGTGTGTGTGTGTGTGTGTGTGTGTGTGTGTGTGTGTGTGTGTGTGTGTGTGTGTGTGTGTGAGAGTGAGAGAGAGAGAGAGAGAGAGAGAGAGAGAGAGAGAGAGAGAGAGAGAGAGAGAGAGAGAGCATAATGGTTCTAGAAGTATATATTGAAACAAGTAACCTTCCAAGATATCTCATGAATCATCTACATGAACATCACTTATTTAGCATTATGTGGATTATTCATTATCATGAGACATAAGTTGTTGTGAGCTACAACTCATGAAATATATATTGATGAAGATTCTAACTTTAAAACTATTTACTTTAATCTTGATAAAAAATTAGATAGGGTGATATATTATGAAAATATCACCTCAATTAAAAATTTTATAATTAAAATAAAATCATGATAAAAATAGAAATAAAGATTATAAGCAATAAGTATACTTGTGAACTTTTTTTATTTAGGATGAATATCTTCAATATGTTTTGGCTTGTACAAATAATCAAATCGGAGAGGAATTATATTCTAATTTAGTAGTAATTAAAAAAGATCATTAGAAAGTGGTGGTAAGTAACCAGTTTAATTCTAGACAAGATCCTATAACATAGCAATATCTTGTGAACCTCCCATTGAAGAGGTCTTCTATTCAAATATACTCAAACTTAATGCATAATTATAATTAATCTCAATACATAGTATAATAATAATTAATCTAGGCTTCATCCCAATATGTATCTAACAAAAATCTCTGAAGGAATTCTGATTTGTAATTCATTTATTATGTTGATGGATGATTTTCCTATTTCAAGAAGTGATATGAAGGTTTCCCACAAGTTGAACCCTAATCATAAGCCTATGGAAAATAGCATTGTTTGGGTTGGAAAGATAGGAAAATTGATCATCCTTCTTTTTGGAGGATTTGAGATAGGAAGAATGAGGTTTTTGAGGAACAAATTTTAGTTGCTCATAGAAGGAAACTCCCTTAGGAGAGGAATATGTGGTTTCTACCTATCAAAATTTGTCCTTTGTTAATAGGGGTTATTTCTATCCCTCTAGGTAAATCTAGTGATTCACAAATTTATTCCCATCATCCTTTACCCTCCTCAACTCTGAAGTCTCTAAATAAATGGCCATTCCATATACAAGTTAAAGATTCTCCTAAGGAAGGCCCTAATTATCTCCCTTCTATAGTTATCAATGGCTCCACTCCACAACTGAAGGAAACTCAAACCCTATTATTTAAAAAAAAATTATACTAAGGGCTTTAGAGGATTATTGTAAATCTAGTGACCTCTTTTCAAGATGGTGTGGAGGGGATCTGTTAGGAACTAGAGCCAAGGAGTAGTTAGAGGCTACCTTTACCAACTAGGTATGTATCTCATCTCTTGATAATTATGTTATTTTTCTAGTTTGTAAATCATTAGATCCTAGAAAAAAACTTCTTCATGGTGAGCCTATTTTCTTAGAAGGGATTAGATTAATTTCATTTGATGGTATCCTAATTTCAACCCTAGCAATTTTAATGAAATTAAAGTTCTAAAATGATTCTTAATCAAAAATCTCCTAGTGGATCTTCTATAAAGTGAAATTCTCAAGAGACTAGGTGACACAATTAGTAGCTATAGGGACATATAATATAATTTTATCTTCTCTTCCTATGTAGAAGTTTTGGTTAAAATGGAACTAGCTAAATCTAAGTTAGATCCAATAAGATGTATTATTAATCAATTATTATAATATTTGCATCTGAAGCTCTTTCTAGGTAAATCGGTTGGTTATTTCTTATATAAAACCCCTTCTTTGTGGCACTAGCAATAAAAGAAATGATCATATAAAAATAGACTTTTCTAGTACACTTGGTATAATTAGGAAAACTTGCATATTTTATTTAATTCTTGGGGAGGGGGTTTTGTGAATACTAAAATCAACCCCTCCTTCTCTAAGTTAACTTCTTAAGACTTTGGAACTCTCTCTTGATACTATTGTGGAAGAAGGGGAAATTTTGGATAATTTTAGTCCTACAGGGGAGGCCCCTTTGCATTCTTCTTCTCCTATTCAGGTCCCTTCTTTCCCCTTGGAAATTAGGCCTCCTTCCCCCTTGATCCCAATTTCCTTTCATATCTTGTTTGGTGGCTCTCCATTGGAAGCTATTAATGAGGAAACAAGTTCAATGGAAGTTCATAATGTCTTTGAGGAATACGTCCAAAAGGAAGTCCCCATTCCTCATATTGACCTTCCTTAACTTGGGATGTGCTTGAGAAATCGAGCCCTAGTGTCTCTCCCCCTCATGGATCATTCTCTAAGGAAAGGGAAACTTTTGGTGATAAATTAACTAAGGATTTAATTAATTCTTTTATAGATGAATATTTTTGTGAGCAAGTAAATTTTCAAAAAGAGATATTGGTTGTTAAACTCCTAGGATTATGAGGTGAGAGTTATACAATGTAAAATACAAAGAATAATTTCATCTAAATGGAGAAATAGGAAAAGTAAAAGGGCTTAGACCAAACTGAGGAAGAATCGGCAACCCCAAATTATACTAAAGTTAATAAGAAATGAGGTATGAAATTTTTGAATGCCCTAAGATCAGTAGATGTTGAGGCTAGGTGCGAAGTCAAATTAACTAATTTACTTTATGTAGGGAAGGAGAAGGTCTTTCCTAAGGTAGGATGAAGGTCCTAACTTGGAATGTTAGGGGCTTAAATGCTTCTTACAAATAACGTGTATTAAAGTGTTGTATAAGAAATTACAAACTAGATAATCTTTTAATCTAGGAGCCTAAATTGAACCAACATGAGTTAATGGCTCTTAAAAAATGGGCTTAAGGATATAATTGGAAGCTCAACCATGAGCACCTTCATAGGCCTAGCTATCATTTGAAACCCAAGAATAAATTCTTTGAGACCACTCTGTACGAAGAAAAAATGAATTAGTGTTCATGTTAATTAATTAAAATAAATTTAGAATTTTGTTTTAGCAATATATGTAGTTAATAATATCAGGTTTCCAAAATCCATTGCTAATGATGATGTTGCTTCTGGATTCGATTGTGTAAGTTTTTTTATCATCAACATTTCAGATCACACTCTGTGATCCATCATCAGGATGAGAGAAGGAAGTAAAAAGTGATCCGAAACGTTGATGATAAAAAAACTTACACAATCGAATCCAGAAGTAGCATCATCATTAATATATGTAGTTCTACTTTTAACAATACTTTGGAAAGAATTTTAAATCCACCTTAATTCCCTTAAAAAATTTAGTATTAATGGTAGAGATTTTAATGTTATCTTAAGACCTTTAGGAAAGTGGGGGAGCTTGGCTAAAATGTTGTAGGCCTCTATTTATTGAAACAATTTCACTAATGGCTTTGCATTTCTAGAAGTAGTAACTAAAGTTAATACATTCACTTAGAATAATAGAAGATGGGTTTTTAGTCACATTAAAAAAAGATTGGAAAGATTATTATCTTTTATAATATGGCTACTTCTATAGCATCCTTCTCTACTAAAACCCTTCTTTTTTGGGTCTAGATCGTTATCCTATTTCACTCAATATTGAATTAGAAGGAAACCCTAAAAGAAATCCCTTTATGTTTGAACAAATGTGTCTTAAAGATACTTCTCTAAATAGAATAGTGGGTTGGTGGGAAAACATTGAGGTCCATGGTTTCAAAATTTATAAAGTTGTCCAAAAACCTAAGACCATTAAGTGTAACCTTATCTAGTGGAAAAAAGACTAATTTGGTAATATATTTGATGAAAAGAAAGATATAGAAGTGTATTTGGAAAATTTAAATTCATAGGTAATGAAATTTGAGATGGATGAGTCTCTCTACTTGAAAGAAAAAGGCATTCATTTACAATTGGAGAATATTTTGGCCAAAAAATATATTTTTTAGATGTAAAAGTCAAGAGAGGTATGGCTCCATGAGGGGGATAGGAAAACAAAATAATTCCATAATAGTGCTAAGCTAAGAAGGTCAATTAATAGAATCACAAACATAGTAAATAGTAATGGAGAATATTTGGATAATCTATGTGAGGGATGTTAGAATCTAAAAAGATTAATAACCCAGAAAACTAGTGCAAAGAGTAAATATCTAAACTATGAATGCAAATGATACAAAATCAAAATAGCATCATAGAGTTAGTCTCCAAGAGAGTAATGCAAATGCTGGAAGCAAAATAGTATTAAGAGGATGCAAAAATAAGAGATACTAATACAAGCCAGGTAGCATGCTTATATAGGCAAGGAAGAGAGAGGAGGTGGCAACACCAACCAATGAGGAGCAACCATCTATCGGACTAAAGATAGCAAAGTATCTTCCCAAGATAGCTAATGGATGCTCACATGTAGGAAGGTGACACCTCACAACCATTCACCTAATAAGACATGCTTTATTAACCTAAGCGAGATTATTAAAAGTGTAGGAAAAACCTAGCAAAATAGGAAAAAATAAAAAACTACACTAACACCCCCCCATAAGCGAAGCTTAGGTGGATGTAGAAATGGGTCCCGGCAACGAGGCCATGTTAGGTACCCAAGTACAATGCAAGAAGATGCAACCTCTGAAAGCGGGGAAAGAGAGAAAACCACAAGGGAAAAACCCTCCCCCGAAAAGAGGTAAGAACCTAGTGAAGAACTAAAGAAGTCTCTCGCTAGGGAAATTGTCCCCTAAAATAGGAACAAGGAGTGATCATGAAGAAGCAGCATCACTGAAGCATGAAGAACCGCAAAACTCAGTCAAAATGCTAATCTGTAGAACCTCCATAGAAATAGAAGGCACGAACCATCAACCAAAGAAGCATAGAACAACAATATAACCTCCCCTTAAGGTAGGTGAGGTGACAGGCAGCTGAAAAGTTGGGCCAAAAATCTCCTACAACACAGGAGCCAAACTCATTGAGAGATTCGGGGGGGGCAAATAAACTTTATTGTAGTTTTTTTGAAAAAGGAAGTATGCTCTTCTCTTGCATCTTTGGATGATCCTGAGAATCAGAAAAGTTTTGACAAAAAAACACTTTTTGGGTTTTGTTCGCAGCCCCGAAAAACCATCTGGGTATCTTTTAGATTTTGCATGCAAGCTGTATATTTTTCAGAATCGAGCATGCAAAGCTACAGCCATACTCCTCTCCGTTGGCAGTCATAGATTTGAATGCAATTTTTCCTCAAATAAGGGGGTCGGCAAATTTTTGGAGCACTTTTAGCCCAAACGGACATCACCATTGGATCCGGAAGGCCATTTGCAGTCAGGATTCATATAAAGCTTTTCGATTTTGGAGACAGAGCTCTGGAAGGAAAAAAAAAATTTGGTTGTAGGGCTTCCGTACGGATCGTACGGACGATTTCAGCATCAAAAAAAAAATTTTAAAAATATTTTCGGGCCGCACCACCGCAGCAGCGCTCGCGCGCCACCGCGGGGCCACCCGCGGTCCGCTCATCCAGTGGCGCCTCCTATTTTCTCCTCCCCACCGGCTGCCGCCGGCGGGCCACCCATCGACCGCCGCGGCTGGGCGGCGCCTCCCTCTGCACGTCTCCTCTGCTGGTTTCTCTTCTCCGTCCGCCGCCTCTGCCTCCGGCCACTCCACTCGCCACCGGTCTGCACACTCAGCGTCGCGTCAGCAGCTGTAGGGGTGACACGTGGCCTGGGTGCCACGTGGACCCTGCCACGTCATCTGTACTGCCACGTGACATCCTTTTTTGCGGCGATGGCCTAGAAACTGTCAAATTTAATCAATTCGATTGCTGACATTAGTATGACATCATCCTTGCATCATCCATCCTTGCATGCACCTCTTCTTGGGTCATTTTGGACCTACCTTTGGTTTTTTGGCCATAACTTTTGCATACGGAGGTATTTTTCTAATCCTAAAGAAGCACCAAAAAGCTAATTCTGAGACAAAGATGTTGGTATAGGTATTTTTGAGTTTTGGTACAGTTTGATTGCCTATTATGGCAGTCAAATCCAGATGTTCTATTTTGCACTCCGGGAGGCGTATCTTGAGCTTTCGATCTCCGATTTTGGACTTCTTTATATCGCTGGAAAGCTCTTTCTATGCTCTTTCTAGTGATGCTAGTTGTTATTCTAGATTTTGTTCCAAACACTTCCTATTCATCCTTTTGCATTTTAGCATTCTGGTGGATATTCTGTTTGTTTCAGGTCCGGAGATCGATTTTGTTGCTTCAGTTGCTTCCTTTTGGGATTTACCTTCTGTTGTTTCAGCCTTATATTTTTTCTGATCATTGCTGATATTCATTGTAAGCATCTTTATGCAACGCACTGAGATAAAGTGCCACTCTTGCGTTTCAGGATCCTTTTCATCATTGTGATTCGTTGTACTTGCACTATTATATAAAGTGCCATGGGGGGGATAGTTGTTTGCCGCTTATAGGCCCTCTTTCTCTAATTCCTCATGCAGTGTCAACGACACATGCATTTATTTGTGTTTGTACCTCACTCTCGATGAGTTTGGCTCCTGTGTTGTAGGAGATTTTTGGCCCATCTTTTCAGCTGCCTGTCACCTCACCTACCTTAAGGGGAGGTTATATTGCTGTTCTATGCTTCTTTGGTTGATGGTTCGTGTCTTCTATTTCCTGGATAGTTGTTTGCCGCTTATAGGCCCTCTTTCTATAATTCCTCATGCAGTGTCAATGACACATGCCTTTATTTGTGTTTGTACCTCACTCTCGATGAGTTTGGCTCCTGTGTTGTAGGAGATTTTTGGCCCATCTTTTCAGCTGCCTGTCACCTCACCTACCTTAAGGGGAGGTTATATTGTTGTTCTATGCTTCTTTGGTTGATGGTTCGTGCCTTCTATTTCTATGGAGGTTCTACAGATTAGCATTTTGACTGAGTTTTGCGGTTCTTCATGCTTCAGTGATGTTGCTTCTTCATGATCACTCCTTATTCCTATTTTAGGGGACAATTTCCCTAGCGGGAGACTTCTTTAGTTCTTTACTAGGTTCTTACCTCTTTTTGGGGGAGGGTTTTTCCCTTGTGGTTTTCTCTCTTTCCCTGCTTTCAGAGGTTGCATCTTCTTGCATTGTACTTGGGTACCTAACATGGCCTCGTTGTCGGGACCCATTTCTACATCCACCTAAGCTTCACTTATGGGGGGGTGTTAGTGTAGTTTTTTATTTTTTTTTCCCTCGTACTGCGTGCAGGGGGCCGTACGGCTCTGTCGGACAAAAAAATTTGCCTCCCAGACCAACGGTGTCCAAAATGGACAAATTTTATATAGATTTTGACTGCAAACGGCCTTCCGAATCCAATGGAAGCGTCCGTTTGAGCCCAAAGTACTCCAAAAAAAAAATTTAAAAAGTTGTCCGTACAACCTCCCACTGCTCCAAAAAAAAGAAGCTTCTGAAAATGCAAAAAATTATTTTTTTAATAAAAAAACAATAAAAAAAAACTACACTAACACCCCCCCATAAGCGAAGCTTAGGTGGATGTAGAAATGGGTCCCGGCAACGAGGCCATGTTAGGTACCCAAGTACAATGCAAGAAGATGCAACCTCTGAAAGCAGGGAAAGAGAGAAAACCACAAGGGAAAAACCCTCCCCCAAAAAGAGGTAAGAACCTAGTGAAGAACTAAAGAAGTCTCCCGCTAGGGAAATTGTCCCCTAAAATAGGAACAAGGAGTGATCATGAAGAAGCAGCATCACTGAAGCATGAAGAACCACAAAACTCTATCAAAATGCTAATCTGTAGAACCTCCATAGAAATAGAAGGCACGAACCATCAACCAAAGAAGCATAGAATAACAATATAATTCAACAAACCACGAATAGCGAGTAGCAAGCTAGCTCTGATACCATGTTAGAATCTGAAAAGATTAATAACCCAGAAAACTAGTGCAAAGAGTAAATATCTAAACTATGAATGCAAATGATACAAAATCAAAATAGCATCATAGAGTTAGTCTCCAAGAGAGTAATGCAAATGTTGGAAGCAAAATAGCATTAAGAGGATGCAAAAACAAGAGATACTAATACAAGCCAGGTAGCATGCTTATATAGGCAAGGAAGAGAGAGGAGGTGGCAACACCAACCAATGAGGAGCAACCATCTATCGGACTAAAGATAGCAAAGTATCTTCCCAAGATAGCTAATGGATGCTCACATGTAGGAAGGTGACACCTCACAACCATTCACCTAATAAGACATGCTTTATTAACCTAAGCGAGATTATTAAAAGTGTAGGAAAAACCTAGCAAAATAGGAAAAAATAAAAAACTACACTAACAAGGGAAGTATTGGATGCTTGTGGAGCAATGAATGACACTTTGCACATTGGTTTTGACTAACTGTCAATTTGAGCAGTTCTCACAGTGTCCTCGATAGTTGGTTTATGGAAAACCTAATGTATGTCATCTATCATCCCTTCATGGTCAAAATCTAAGTCTCTCTGGTCTATCAACACAATAAGAACCTACACTTTTGAGCTCATAAATGGGTTTTGTTAGAACGAAATGTGTAGAAAAGGAAGCAATTCATTTTTACGAAGGTATTTTGAATGATTTTGAGGAGCCCTCCCTCCATAGCCAATTTTATTTTCTAATATATATCCCTAGAATTACCCTAGATGAACAAAAAAAAAATCCTCCTACGTAATTTTCTAAGGAGTAGGTAACAACAACTCTTTACCAAATGCACCCTAATAAATCTCTAGGGCCAGATGGGTTTATGGCTAGTTTTTTCCAACTTTTTTGGCATTTTTTAGGAGATAAAATTTGTGAGACTCTAGAAGGAGTTAGAAATTTAGGATGTCTCCTTAAGAAAGTTAATCATTCTTTCTTGGTCCTTATCCTAATACAAGACTCAATGGATAGTTTCAAGGGCTTTAGACCTATTGCTCTATGTGATAAATTATATAAATTACTCTCCAAAATATTAGCTAATCACATTCAAACACTTCTTCCAATTGTTATAAGTGTGTAAAAACATAGATTTTTCCCATACATATCTATTTGTGATGGTGTCATTATAGCTCAATAAGCTGATAAGGTAGATTGGAGGTTTCTCTATAAATGCTTAGAAGCTTTTCATTTTTCTAAGTATTTGATGAATTTAATTTATCAATGTGTCTCTACTCCTATATTTTATGTTCTCTTGAACAGAACCACAAAAGGTTTCTCCACTCCTTCAAGAGATCTTAGACAAGATCACCCTATCTCCACTTTCATGTTCATCTTAATGTCATAAGCTTTGGGGAGATCAATCAACAATAGATGCTCTAATATTCTAATTAAAGGTGTCCATATTTCTTGTAATGTAGAACTGATTACCTACCAAACTTATTTAGATGATACAATGATTTATGTTCTAGTTAATCCTAAAGAGGCTAGATCCTTTAAATATCTCATTTATGTTTATATATAGGCCCCTATTCAGAAAATTTATCACTCAAAGTGTAAAATATTTTTCTTTGATAGACCATTGTCTACTCAATGGTATATTTTAAAGATTTTGAAGATTGAAATTGGCTCTTTTCTATGTAAGTACCTTGGTATTCCCTTAGATCAAGGAAAGACAAATTCCTTTTCATGTGATAGTCTTCTAAAGAAGGTTAGGGTTAGAATGGATTCTTGGAAAGGGAAGTGGTTATCCTTGACAGGAATGATTACTCTATAAAAGTCATTATTGTGGGTATACATATTTATAAATTGTCATTCATTGTTCTTCTAATGAAAGAAAAGGGAAAGCTTAAATAAGATGCTAAGAGATTTACTTGAAAAGGTTCTAAAAATAAGAATTATTTTTTTCTCATGGCTTAGGATGAGATTTGAAAGCCCAAGGATGTTGGGGGTTGGGGGGGTTCAAACAAAGAACTTTAAGGATTCTTTATAACAAAAAGATTTGAGATTTTTTTTAAACCCTCATCTTAAATGGAAAGGATTATTTATGATAAATATCTTAAAAACCCTAACCCTATTAGACTTTTTTTAATAATAATCCCCCTAAGGGTTCTAAAAAATAAAACTTTATGCTTTACTATAATTTTATTATACAAAATAAGATCAACTAGAAGAAAGGAAATTGGCATAAGGAAATATTTTAGTTGGACTCTTGGGAAGGTTTCAATTTAAAATAAAAATGATAAATTTGCATAGTTCTAGGATAATCCTAGAAGTAAATCTAATCAACATGGATAGTTATGGGGGATGGAAATGGAAGTCCTTGGAAGAATTTAATATTCCCTCTAATGAGTTTTCCATTCTACTTGAAATCCTAAAAGAGAGAAGGATTACCTTATCACAACAAAAGGATATATTGGTTTGGGATGGATCTAAATCTAGAGAATATAAATTGAATGAAGGGTATAACTATCATTGTAACCTTAAAATTCAATTGAAAATTATTATTCCTCAAACCCTATGTTGGTATGATCTTTTCATCCCAAAAGATGGACTTTTTTCATGGTTAGGCCTCCAAAATGAAATTCTAATTATAGATAAGCTTAAAATAATGGGCTTAGATGCCCAATGTGTGAAAACTCTAAAGAAGACACTAATAACATTCTCTTAAACTCTAATTATGATTTTTCATCTTGGGCTTGGCTCCTAAAAGAAATTGGTAGTCAATTTTTCCTTACCTAACTATATCCTTAGTTTATTTCAATCTTCACCAATTTTGAATCCAAACAACATTCTTTGAGGACTTTGGTTAGTCTCTCCTTCCATTGTAATATATGAGATTTAGAAATAAAGAAACAAAAGTATCTTTAAAAACCCAACAATGAGTTAGGAATGGATAACTCTTAAAATTTAAGTGTTACTAATAGAAACCATTAATAGTAATTTGTTTAAGCATAATGGGGTATCTTCTCCCATGTCCTCATGGGGAGAAAGTATGAGAAAGAAATGGTTGTATTTGATACATCCTTCATTTATAGGTAAAGTGGTTAGGAAAATTATTTAAGAGAGGAAGGAATTTATTTGGTGTCCCCCTCCTATGGTTGATGTAAACTCGATTTTGATGGGGCCTCTAGGGGAAACCCAGGGGTTTCTATCCCCTATTGATATTGTAATTGATAGAGTGAGATTGTTAGGTGATGATGTTATGAATGTATGTAAAAGATTCATATCAGTTGTCATATTGCCATTGATGTCAACATCTTAATTGGCTAGACATTATTCTAACTCAAGAAGGTACCATATCATTTACTTGACGAATAGGATTTGATTGATTAAGAAGATTTGAAGAAAGTGTGATGCATATAGAATTGATAAGCAAGGTATTCAATGGGTACTTAAATGAGTTGGATAATGATTATATAATTTTGATTTGATTTTTTTACAATCATGTATTATTGAGATTTATTGAAGATCACAATCTTAACTGAGTCACAAGGTTGATGAAGGGAGACTTTAGTCACTGATTGACTACAATATTTCCCAAGTGATTCCAAAGAGGAAGGAAGAACATAATGTTCCCCAAGCAAGTCAGCATTAACTGAGTTATATGTTTCCAAAGTAAATGTAATGTTTACTGAGTGATAGCCAGATGAACAAGTTGAAGAAATTGGAATATAAGACCAATTTTTTTAATCTCATTATGGTTTTGAAAAAGTAATGAAAAAACACTTAGTCATTATCTAGCATAGTTGGTTGGTCATCACTATGACTGAGCCACTACTTAGGCCAAGTGAATAGTGCATGTTGGGTGAACACTATGAACCAAGTGATCAGAGCATGCTGACCATAAGTGTCCATACAATACATGCCAAGTGATATGACACTCAATTTGTGCTGAATCACTCAAGTGCCAAGAAAATCATAGGTGTCAATAAAATAGTGTGTACTGAGTGATTCAAGTGCTAAGTAGTCAGTGAGTGCCAAGCTATTTAAGATTTTAGTAAATAGCATCAAAGCATAGTTAAGGCCAAGCATCAAAAGCCTATTAATTTTGAGTAACCAATCAATGACAGAATTTTTTAATGGCACAAACTCCTATGTAAACCATTTTTGGTCGACATAATCTTAAAATTTTGATATTGAGAGATAGGGATCATGTCATGTTACACATCCCTATGTGATCCATGTAGCCAATCAAAAAAGAGAAGCATTAAGAAGAAATAGAAATCAACCAAAGTTGTTGATTATTACCTACGATCATCTCTATGATGCCTATTTAAAGAGGAAAACCCTAAGGGAAAGTAATAATGATGAGAGAGATATGAAGAGGAGTATCATGTGTGAAAGCGGGCATGGACAAGATGCTTACATGAAGGATCAGTATTGCAAAAATAGTTGATGAGAACAAAACTAATTGTGAAGACAAGTTGTGAAAGGTTAGAGAAGATACATTTGATCAAAAGGATCAAGATACAATTAGGAAAGCGGAGATCTGACATCTAGCGAAAGGTTACTAACAAAAAGATCAAGTACTCAATCATTTTGACAAGTGATACAGGGTAAATCTTTTAATAGAGTATTCCTAATAGACTTTTTTAAATCTCCTAACAAAGTGCTTAATTAATTGTGAGTTTAAATCATTTATTCAAGGTGAGACCTAATAGTCTCTATAAGTCTTTAACATGGTAGACATCTCATAGGGCAGATCATAGTTTATGATCAAAACTTTGTAGCCATAATTGGTCATAATTTATTGTTGCTATAGTGAAGATTTGTGGGTGTCATCCTGACCCAAGTTCTACCTTCTCCTTGAAGGGTTCTTGGGTAACCAAAATCTTTTGTGTTATGTGTTGATTTCCATTATTCTATAGATGTGATGCATGGTTAGGTATTTTAGTTTATATGCTAAGTTATGAGATCGATGAATGGTGAAATGTATGTTTTAAGTACTAATTCCCCCACTCTCAAAACTTACTTTCCCATTTATATTTCTAATAATTGGTATTAGAGCCTTGTTGTATAGAAAGTAAAGTTTTACATATTGAGAGGAATGATATTGAAGATGGAAGTCTAAAAATTGGGAAATACTATTGAGAACGAAAAGATTGAAATATGGCTTGCCTTATATCAATTCAAGGAAGCAAGAGATGAACTACATAAATCATTAAAGAGAAGAAAGGATCTAGCTATTCAACAAAATGGTACTCAATATCAAGAAGAAGATACTATAGGACTATTTGAAGACAAGAACTCCAAAAAATTTGATGTACCAATTGTAGATCTAATGGAAATGAATAGTACCCTAAATAAAGAAGTCAATTTGAAAAGGGTACAAGAAACTCAATCAATTATGTCATGTAAGATATATGAATGAAAAAATAAAGTTGAAGATAAAGTCATGATTGAAGAAGATAAAATAATATTGGAAAACAAACTTGAGGAGAAAACATCAAATGTGCAAAAACTGGCAAACATGTAACTGGACACAATGAATCAATTGATGATTGCAAATCAAGAACTGAAAAGGAAAGACATTGATATTATAACTATGAAATCATAGAACGATCTACTATAGAATGAATTGAAAGTAGGAAAGGAATTTATTGAAAGGTTCAATAAACCTAGTGAAGCCATAAAGTTATTTGAAAAACTAATGGAAACACCAAGATCAAATGATCATATTGCTAGATTGGGATATTCTACTACTGAGGAAGGAGAATCATCTAAAAGTGCTAAACAAAGAAATTATAAGAGAAATACCAAAAAACCCACTTGTCATAATTGTGACAAAACAGTTCATACAACAAATGTCTCTAGAAGCAACACTAGTAATCAGAACCCTAAGAACAATACAAGGGACATTTCTATAACTACAAGAAGCAAGAAGTAAGGACATTAACAACATGAATGTAGGACAAAGACCATCAACACTCAAAAATTTGAAGGATACTATTATAACTGTTAGAAGTATGGACACAAAGAATATGAATGCATATCCAAACCTAAGTGGGCACCAAACAAGAAAAAAAAGGTACATCATCATAGAAATTGTTACAATTGGGATAAAAATACAATGTATAGTTGTCGCTATTACCAACAATATGGTCATTTTTTTGTATATTGCATAAGGACTCACTTTAGAGACAATTATAAAAAGTTGTTAAATGGAGGAGATTGTATGTTTCAGTTGTTTTAAGGTCAGTCATGTAAGCATAAACTTCCCAACTTGATCACCTGTACCGAGCAATGAATTCAAAAAAGGTAAAGGAAAGGTAGATGCTAAGAAGAAAAGATGCAGATGAACAATATGTGGAGAAAGAAGGAAGATTTCAGCACATCAGGTACAGATAAGGTCACTTTATCTAATGGATTAGGTGATCAAATCACCCCCAACTAGGCAATCAAAGGTATGTGTGGAAATGATAACTAAAATCTTATATTTTGCATTAGTTCCAAGCATTTGAGGAATGAAAAAGATTTATCAACATGAATTAAGATGCAAAGAAGTGATTAGAAGAAATTTATTCTATCCTTATGATATATTTTATGTTGCTACCAAGTATTGAAAGAATTGTAGTAGTTGTCAAGTAATGAAGGGATCATAGTAACTATTGAGTTAGCTATGTTGACTAAGCATACTAAAAATCCTATAGTGATTGAGCTTATAATTATGTAAGCACTAAGCATTAAATGCAAGGTTTTTAAGGCTATATAGTTAATTTTCAACTCATTTTTCATTTACTAGATGATCGAAGGGAAAGAAGGAAAATTGTGAAAGGGATTCCAATGACTGTAAATGAGATTCAACTAATACTTGATAATTTTCATCCAATCAAAAATTATTTCACTTGTGTCAAGTTACATTATTTCACATTTTGAAAACCCTAGCAAATGAATATGGTAAAAAGGTTTACAACAACAAAGAGGAAGGAAGGTAAAGAGGTTACTTATGTTCAATTGATTAGTAATGATGTATGAGAACCTCCTAAATTTTGTGCTATACCTAAAATTTCATACAAGGGAGACCTGTCAGGTGCTTTATCAATGATCCCATAAAATATTTTAATGATATATGATGTAAGGTGTTTCTATATGTGCAAGGTAGGAGAAGTTGGAGACCTAGAGATTAGAGAGACATACCAAAATTGGTGAGAATGGAATACTGAAGGAAGAAAAAAAATTGCAGAATGAAAAGGGTTAATGTGTGCCCTAGATTTTCCCCAAGCACTCAAAATGGAATGGATTAAAAAAATTTAAGCCAAATTCATGACAACCAACTATGGTTGGAGGATGGTCCTATCAAAATCACAAAGAAAATACCAAGGAGCTAATTGAGAAATCTACAAGAGCAGTATGGAACAAGAGGGGAATGTCAATTGATACAATCATTGACCCTATTATTGCATTTGTAGTACATGTGGTAACACACAGGTTCTACTAGTCAACCAGAATCAATATTGTGCCATGCATTTCCATTGACCTAGGTTTTAAAATTGTCAAGAGAGATCACAACTTTGACCTAGTTAACTATAAATTCAGCAATTATTAGAAAACCTTCAAGCAATTAAGAAAGTAAAGAATTCTTCATATAAGTTTGGTTCACTTATTGTTTACATATTTTTCTATGTGCAAAACACATTTCTTACATTTGGCAAAGTAGTATGGAAGATCAATCGGTCTATTACTCAATAGATAGGAGACTTCATTAAACAACTAGGAGACAATTTTGATTCAGTAATGACTAGTTACTTTGAAGATTTTAATAAGTCAATGAAGTAGAGATCAAGGATGCATGTATATCTAGTGCAACAACATTATAATGATGTTTGTTTCCTAGTAGATACCGACTATACATATGTTCAAGCAGTTATTCCAAGGGTTAGATGCATGAAACATTTATCTTATGAGGTGAATGTTGATGAAGCATCTACAACCATCACTTCAATATTAGCAGAGGACATTGATAAGAATGCTAAGGAATTTGGAAACTATGAAGAGGCAAAGGAAATAATTACTATCAACTTGAAAGCTACCACCATTGATAGAAAAATGAACAAATTGATGAAGAAATTGAAAGAAAAATTTGGTGATGAAGAAGAAGTAGAAGAAGAAGATCAATGACCTTTACAATTAACACAAGGATTAGTTGAAGATCAAGGCTCAAATGATGAAGAAGAAGCTGGGAAAGAACCTAAAGAAACATGAAAGAAAAGAAAGTCATAGAATCCTAAGAAGACAACAAAAAGGAAAGAATAGAAGCTAGTTGCACCTTTGACAAGGTCAAGCATAAGGGCTTCCACTACAGAAGCAAAAGAAGCACAATTAGCTAAAGGGAAATAGAAGGATGATACTGCAAAGTCAAGCCATCCTATAAAGAAACCAAGGACGTAGCATAAACCTCAAGATAAATCAAATGAAGAGAGGAAAAAATTAGACAACATAAGTCAATTCAAAGTGGTAAGCCATAATTTCTCATCTGATATAGATAATCTATGTGAGAATGTAAAGAATAATGTAGGTTTATCTAGCTTTCCACATTTTAAATTTGATAAGTTAGATAAAGGAGACAAAAATAACACTGAAGAAGCTATTTATGTTATGATGACTACTTTCAAAACCACTCCTTTAGAGGTTGCTAACTCATTACCTAAAAGTTTATATGAGAGAGTTGAGCCAAAAAGGAAATACAACATGCAAACTGAAAAATAGATTAGAGAGACTACTTTAGCTCAAGTTATGCCCACTCTTGATAAGAAGATGATTAAAAAGGTTGTAGAGAAGTAAAAAGAGAGATTTTCTCCTAAATATAGATCTTTTCATGTTTTGAGGAAACAAGTTGAAGAGGTGGTAACCCAAAGTACATTACTTTGGAAATCAATCTATTGGTTGACCATAATAGTTGTAGCAGAGAAGAAATAAATAGAGGAAGAAACAACAAAGAAGGATGAAACAAAAAAGGATGGAAAACAAGAGACTACAAATGTTAATGTGTTAAATACTAGTCCTCTATAGGAAGAGAAAGAGAGTCAATATGACTATGTGACTATTGAGGACATCATTGACAATAGTACATAGAATGTAATTCCACTTAGTTATGATGACATTAAGAAATTGCAATAAGAATCCACCAATATAGCTATTTCATGCACAAATCCTATATTGGTCAGGATTGATGAATCTTAAAAGGCTAACATTGCATCCACAAAGAAGCAACAACAAGATACATCTATTGTGCCCTAACTTGTTAAAAAAGTAAAGGAGAAAGAATCACATGATCAATCACACAATAAGGCTTTGGTGAAGAAAGATGAGCTTACTAATGTACCATCTGCAATGCCAACATTTTTCATTAAGATGAAAGACAAAGAGGTAGATACACCAGCTATATGACTACCAAATTTAAAAATCTTAGGTATACCAACAATTGTGATAATTGATAAGGAAGTGAAGAAAATAAGGGTAAGGAAGCTAGTCTTGTACCCACCTCACCAAAACATATTGAAGATCATAAGGAGGATGAACAAGGAGAAGAGAATAAGATGACTATTGAGATAGAGGGAAAAGTTCAAATACAGACATCGGTTACCTTGCCAGTAACTATATCACCTTCCAATAGCCAGACTCTTCAAATACCAAGTACTTAGGCCACACCATTACAAATATCAGTGTCATGTACTTGCTCACCAAAGAGTGTTGAACTACATCAATAGAGGATATTAGTTTAGATGAATTGATTGTTTTACCCCAATTCAATCCAACAAAAATTAAACCAGAAGAAATGGAGGTACTCCAGGAGGCCCTACAAAGAAAATCAAGGCAAGAGAAGCTTAAGAAAGAGCACAAGAAAAAACAAATTTTTCATGAGATCAAAGACATTTTTGTTGATGCTTTTGATATTTTAGATTTAGTATCCAATAAGCCTAAGATAGAACAACTTGTACATATAGTTGATAGGATAAAAGATGAGGATATAGAAACTAATGTAAAGTTTTTGGAATAGTTTGAGAAGAAGTTTCACACTAAGGTCATGGATAAGATATCCAATGCTATTGAACTAAGACAATTTGATTTGTCAACTAAGATGGATAGTGTGAAGAAAGTTTTGGATAACATTTACTCTATGTATAGTAAATTATGCAATTTGGATTTATTTAATCGAGAAACTCAACAAAAAATTGATAGGTTGCAAGGAGATCTCAAGTTTACTGGATCTTCATTAAAGACATCTCCTCAAACCAGTCAGTTATATTTTCAAATATTATTGTTGAGAAAGAGTAGGCTCTCTGAGTTGCAAGAAAAATATGAAAACATAAGATCACCTTTGATCAGCAATCAATCCATGTTGACCCCACACAAAATTTTTGCAGAAAGAACTAGCCTTTGTAGAGACATTGATGAAGAAATATTCCCATCTTTCTACACAAGAAGGTCTAGTTGACATGGCATCAACTTTAAAAAATTAGATTCAATCTTTAGATGCTGCTAGAGATAATTGGGATTTTACATTAGGAATCATTATGCAAGTACACAAGCAATTTTTGGAAAATATACTATAATTGTAAATCTCTCAATGGCATAAGAGTCAAAAGGGGGGGATTTTGAAGATTTTGTAAATTTTGCAAATTTTTCAAGGAAAATATCTACTCTAAGGGAGTTATCGAGCCAAAATGAAGTATTTACTCAGGGGGAGTATCAAGGTATGACAACAATTTTGCAAATTTTGAGATTTTGAGATTTTGTATAGAGACTGAGTAGACATTCTACATTGTTTGACATATGCATGAAGCAAGACAAATTTTTTTTGCCACTCATGTCAAAGGGGGGAGATTGTTAATCTCATTATGGTTTTGACAAAGTAGTGACAAAATACTTAGTCATTATCTAGCATACTTGGTTGGTCATCACTATGACCGAGCCACTACATACGCTGAGTGAATAGTGCATGTTGAGTGAAAAGTGTGAGCTGAGTGATTAAAGCATGTTGAGCTTAAGTGTCCAAACAATACATGTCGAGTGATATAACAATTAGTGTATACCAAGTCATTTAGAAGCCAAGCAAACAATGGGTGTCAAGAAAACAATGTGTGTCGAGTAGTCAGTGAGTGTCAAGACATTCAAGATTCAAGTAAACAAAATAAGAGCACAATCAAGGCTAAGCATCAGAAGTCTTTTGATCTCAAGTAACCAGTCAATGACATAGAATTTTGTAATGGCACAAACTCCTATGTAAAACATTTTTGGCCAACATAATCAAGTAAATTTTCAATATTGAGAGATAAGGATCATGTCATGTACTACCTCCCTATGTGACCCATGTAGCCAATCAAAAAAAGGGAAGCATTAAGCAGCAATAACAATCAACCAAAGTCATTTATTATTACCTAAGATCATCTCCATGATACCTACTTAAAGAGTAAAACCCTAAGGGGGAGTAATAGTGATGAGAGAGCTACAAAGAGGAGTATCATGTACAAAAAGAGGCATGGAGAAGATGCTTATGTAAAGGATTGGTATTGTAGAATCAATTGATGAGAACATAACTAGTTGTAAAGACAAGTAGTGAAAGGTCAGAGAAGATACATTCGATCAGAGGGATCATGGTACAATTAGAAAAGAGGAGATCTTACATCTAGCAAAAGGGTGCTAAATGAAGGATCGAGTATTGAATCCTTTTGACAAGTGATATAGGGTAAATATCTTAATAGAGTAGTCTTAATAGACTTTTGTAAATCTTCTAAAATAGAGCTTAATTGTGAGTTTAAATCATTTAGTCAAGGTGAGACCTAATAGTCTTTGTAAGCCTTTAATAGGGCAAACCTCTCACATGGTAGTTCATAGTTTATGATCAAAACTTTGTAGCCATAATTGGCCACACTTTATTATTTTTGTAGTGTGAAGGTGGGTATCATCCCCACCCCAATTTTACCTTCTCCTTGGATGGTTTCTGGGTGACCAAAATATTTTTTGTTATGTGTTTGTTTACATTATGCTATAGATGTGATGCATGGTTAGGTATTTTAGTTTATATGCTAAGTTATGAGATGGATGAAAGGTGAAATGTTTTTGTGGTAAAAGTTTTAAGTGCTAATTCACCCCCTCTCCCCCCTCTTAGAACTTACTTTCCCATTTATATTTCCAACAAGATTTTGATAGAAATTTGGAAATTTAGAGAAGGTATAAAGAAAGAGTCAATGTTTGTTACAAGATCAATGATGGAAAAAAATCAAGAAGGATCTTATGAAGGAAAATAAAGAAGGATAAGGATGGACACAGAATTCTATGTAAAGTTATATTTTTTATGTGTCTAAATTCATTGTATGAAGGAATTCTATTGTAAACCTAAGGTGTCTAAATTCTAATTAACTAGAAAAATGATAGAAGGATATGGAAGCATTGAGAAATATATTTAAGGAGGGAAAATGATAGTCTAGGTTGCTGATTGAAAAATGTTGTTGGTTCAAAGTTGGTGATGATTTCATTATAATGTTGTTCAAGAATTGATGAAGTTGAAAGAGATATGATGGGAGAATGTTGTAAAGAGAGAAGTTGTTGTAGGAGAAAATAGATAAGTGTTGAGCCAAGTGAACTTAATAGAGATGAGACAACAAGACAAGTAACGAAAGAAGTTTGTGGAAGATAGAATCAATTGAGTGAGTTAAAGACATAGAAAGAGATGGAATAGAGATTTGAACAAGAAAATGTAGTTGTTATTCTTAATAGATCATTTTACACTGTTGCTATTTAACCATTGTAGAATAAAATCTTAGAAATGCTGAGTGGACCTAACAAGTCTTTAAAATCCTATATGGTAACATTTATTAGTGGTGTTTGTAAATCCTTTAAATCAAGCCACTCTTTTTAGTCCTAGATAAGGAACAATTAGGTCCGCATGATCTTATGGTGAAATAATCTAACAAGGTCACATTAAAAATGTGTATGTACCCTCTAGCAAGGTACTCTCATAAAAGAGATCACTTTATAAGAGTAAAATTTTGGGTTGTTGGTCCCAAGTGGTTATACCTAACTAAATTTTTGTGTTAAATATTGGTGTCAAAATTCTGTGGATGTTACTTATGTTATAAGTTGTTTTACAAGTTTTTACAGTTTACTGCAACTTAGTCATAAATTTAAGTAATCACTAGGTAATAACTAGGAATTTATTGAAATTTGGTAAAATAAGGAACTATTTGAAAAGAAGTTGATGTATCAATTAAGTTTTATGTTGGATATGTCTACCAAGTGATTGGATATATAAAGTTATCTTTTTTGATGTTCATGTTTCTTTGATGGTGATGAAATGTTTGAAGGGATAGTGAGATAACTAGACATAACTGATTCAACCCCAACCACCCCACTCCACCCCCCCGACCCTCCCCCCTCTCAATTATTTGACAATTTTATATTAGAGATCAAAGTGTTGAAAGAAAGAAGTTTAAAGGAACTTAAGAAAATGGTCAAGATGTATAAGAGAGTATAACCAAAGTTGCAAAGGAGAACTTTTTCTCATGACAAGACCAAATGAGACTGCATCTTTCATGTATTTGAGATGATGTCACACATTGGTTGGATAATGAATATGTCACACATGTTGGTCCTCTAAATATGGATCAAATGAATGAAAAGAGGAATCATAATAGTATGATGATTGATATTGCATCTACTCTCACTGATGTTGAATTTGATGATGTTAAGAACTATGCCAGTGCAAAGAAAATGTGCAATAAATTGAATCTTGTTCATGAAGGACATGACAATGTAAGAAGAGCTAAAGCTGAAAGCTTGAGAGGTAAGTATGATTCCATGAGAATTAAAGAAGGTGAAAATGTTGCACACTATGTGAACCAAATCAAAGATAATAGTTGTTGGAGGTACCATATTGGATTCTAAAATTGTAAATAAAGTCTTGAGAACTCTTTTTTTTAATTTATTCTATCAAAGTTTTTTATATTCAAGAAGTAAGAGATATGCCTTGCAATGATCTAACAATTGATGGTCTATCTAGTCAGTTGACTATATTTGAGTTGAGAAATTATGATAATAGTATGCTTACAATTGGAAATTCATTTAAGTAGATTCATTAACCATGAACAATTCAAAGAAGAAAGTGTTAGGATAAACCGCGGACAGAAATAAAAACTACATGCAAATATAACCAATAACAAAAAATAATAGAACACATAGAAATGAACACAAGGCACCAAGATTTAACGTGGTTCACCCAATCCCTGGGCTACATCCACCAAACAGCAAGTCCGATCTTATTACAATCTAGTGATTACAACCCGATTACAATCTGTAATCCCTTACAGCTCAATACTGTCGCAAGAACCAATTTCGTATCACAACATTATGAAAAATACCCAACCCTAAGCCCTTTTATACAAGTATTAAACCACTTTAGGGTTATAACATGTCGGCCATAATATGTCAGCTACCATGTCGGCTACTGCCCAAAAAAAATTTTCGGGCCGATGCCTTGAACCCCACTATTTATGAAGTATGTACAGTACTTTCCTGATCAGTCACCACAATCTAACAATCTCCCACTTGGAGACTGATCCTGTAGCAATACCACTACCACATGGGGCTCCCACTGGATCAAACCATCCTGGACTCTACTGTTCTTTTATTCATGTTCAGTCTAAAAGACCAACCGAAGCTGAAGAGGAGTTTAGCTTCTCCCTTGTTACAACCTTTGTCAACATATCTGCTGGATTGTCATTGGTATGTATCTTCTCCAGCTTTAACTATCCATCCTCCAAAATTGACTGAATGAAATGGTACCGCAACTATATGTGTTTGGTCTTAGAATACAGAGCTGAATTCTTAGCAAGATGAATGGCACTCTGACTATCTGTGAACAAATAATTATCCTTCTGAGGATGTCCCAATTCTTCCAAGAAGAACTGAAGCCATATCATCTCTTTGGCTACCTCTGTAGTAGCAACATACTCTGCCTCTATAGTGGAGAGAGCATTAATCTTCTGTAACCTAGAAACCCAGCTCACGGCTGCCCCACCAACAATAAAGACATAACCTGTAGTACTCCGCCTGGTATCAATATCCCCAGCCAAATCTGAGTCAACATAGCCCTATAAATCAGTAGTAGAGCCCCCAAAGTGTAAACACTTATTGGATCTTCCTCTCAAATATCTGAGAATCCAGTTGATAGCATTCCAATCCTCAAATCTTGGATGACTCATATACCTGCTAACGACTCCCACTGCATGTGCAATATCTGGCCTAGTGCATACCATAGCATACATCAAACTTCCTATAGCTAAAGCATAGGGTACCTTGGACATCTTATCCTCCTCTTCCTATGTCTTGGGACACATCTCCTTAGTCAATTTCAAATGACCAAGTAAAGGTGTGCTGACAGCTTTAGCATTCTCCATAGAGAAATGTTGCAACACCTTCTCAACATAATCAGCTTGAGATAGCGTCAATGTTATGTTCTTCCTATCTCTACAAATCTTCATACCAAGGATTTGTTTTGCTACCCCCAAATCCTTCATAGCAAATGCATGTGCTAATTGGCATTTCAGCCCCTTAATATGATCCATGTTAGACCCAGCTACAAGCATATCATCAACATATAAACATAAAATAATGTAGCTATCATCATCCAACCTCTTAAAATAAACACAGTAATCTGAATGACACCTATTATATCCATGCTCATGCATAAAACTGTCAAATTTTAGATACCATTGCCGAGGTGCTTGCTTCAAGCCATATAAACTTTTCTTCAATTTGCACACTAAGTTCTCCTTACCTTTGACCTCAAAACCCTGTGGCTGAGCCATATATATTTCTTCATCCAAATCACCATGAAGAAAGGTTGTTTTAACATCCATCTACTCTAAATGCAAATCTTCAGTAGCCAAAAGACTTAAAACAGTACGAATAGAAGTCATTTTAACAACAGGAGAAAATATCTCATCAAAATCAATTCCCTTTTTCTGTGCAAATCCTTTTACAACTAACCTGGCCTTAAATCTTTTCTTACCTCCTTCCTCTTCTTTCAACCTGTAAACCCATTTATTTTGTAAAGCCTTTTTACTTGCAGGCAACTTGCACAAATCCCATGTCTTATTTTTCAGCAAAGAGTCCATTTCATCTTTCATTGCAAACTCCCACTGAATCTTAGTATCCACCTGCATAGCTTCATCATAACTTTCAGGTTCACCAGCATCAGTAAGTAAAATAGAATACAAAGAGGGAGAAAACCTTTGTGGAGGTCTAATTTTCCTTGTTGATCGTCTAACATTCACTGGTGTGTGTGGTATTTGTTGTTGCAGTTGTTGCACATCATGAGGAATGGCTGGAACATCATCTTTTGGAGTATCATCCAGCACTACATAATCATCTTCTTTCTTCTCATGTTGCTGTAACAGATCTTTGTACAACACTTTCTCATTGAATATGACATCCCAACTTCTAATAATTTTAAGATTTTCAAAATCCCAAAGCCTATAACCAAATTCATTAATGCCATATCCAACAAAGACACATTTCTTTGATTTAACTTCTAGCTTGGTTCTATTTTCAGAGTCTATATGAGCAAAAGCTTCACAATCGAAGGTCTTGAGAAAAGAATAACTCACCTTCTTACCAGTCCATGCTTCCTCTAGAATACCACAGCCCAAAGGAGTAGAGGGACCTCTATTAATCAAATATATTGCAGTATTGACAGCCTCTGCCCACATGTGTAAGGGCAACCCAGCATGCAACCTCATGCTCCTTGTGCGCTCCATTATAGTCCTGTTCATGCGTTCAGCCACTCCATTTTCCTGTGGAGTCCTTGGAACAGTTTTTTGTCTATGAATACCATTAGTGGAGCAATAATCTTCAAATTCATGACTGCAATACTCACCACCATTATCAGATCTAAGACATTTTAATTTCTTACCAGTCTCATTTTCAACCAAGCATTTCCATTTCTTAAAAGTTTGAAATACATCAGATTTCTATCTAAGGAAATAAACCCATACTTTTCTAGTTGTGTCATCAATAAATGTAACATAATAATGAGATTCACCAAGGGAAGATACCTGAGTTGATCCCCATACATCTGTATGCACAAGCTCTAATTTATCCTTTTTGTTTTCCTTCCCTGTCTTTACAAAACTCACTCTCTTTTGTTTTCCATACACACAACTTTCACAGAAATCCATATTCACACATTTTAGACCTGGTAAAAATTTCCTTGAAGGAAGTACTTTCATACCTTTCTCACTCATGTGCCCAAGTCTATTGTGCCAAAGCGTTGTATCAGAATCTATAGAAGCTATTTGTTCTCCCTGCTCAACTGCAATAATTGTTCCTGAATATTCATTTTTCTCTAAAACAATCAAAGTAGAAGGAACAATATGACCTTTACAAAGATATAAGGTGCCTACTTTCACACCTTTTGCTACTAAAAGGGAACCTTTTGAAACCTTCCAATTTTTATCATTAAAAGTAACTACACAACCCTCATCACCGAGTTGCCCTGCTGAAATTAAATTTCTACTTAGTTTTGGAACATGTCTTACCTCATGTAGTAGCCAATGATTCCCATTCTGCAAGTTAATCTTAATTTTTCCCTTTCCAACAATCTGATAGGGTTCATTATCCCCCAAATAAACAAGCCCAAAATCCCCTTGGACATAATCAATGAAATAACCTCTATGAGGTGTAGCATGAAATGAAGCACCAAAATCTAAAACCCATGAATCATCAACACTCTCTAAAGATAGAAGCAAAGCATCCTCTTTGGATTTGTTACTTACCACATTTGCCTCCTTGTCTCCATCTGATTTATCTCCTTCATTTTTCTTTCGATTCCAGCAATCTTTCTTTTTGTGCCCTGGTTTCCCACAGTACCAGCAATCATTTGGTCCTCTCGATTGAGACCTCCTCCCCTTTGACTTTCCTCTTGATTTCCCACGATTTTTAGAGTTACTTCCTTTTTCAGTCGTTCTGCCCCTGCTTTGTGCATTTAAAGCACTTCTTGATGTAGATCCACCTGAGGATTTTCTACGAGTTTCCTCACTTAAAATAACACCGATCACATCATCATATTTTAGGGTACTAGATCCAGGAATAGAATTACTCACCGCCATTACCAAGCCATTCCAGCTTTCAGGCAAAGAACACAAAATCAAGAGAGCCCTAATTTCTTCATAAAAATTGATACCCACAGAAGATAATTGACTAGTAATAGTATTAAACTCATTTAAATGATCTGCAACAGATCCACCTTTTGCCATTTTCATATTAAATAAACGCTTCATGAGAAATACCTTATTTGAAGCGAAGGTCTTTTCATACAGTGTCGCTAGAGTTTTCATCAAATCTTCTGTCGTCTTTGCTTTTGTAATATTAAATGCCACCGATGGTGACAAGCATAACCGAATGCTTTCGAGTGCCTTTCTGTCCAAAAGATCCCATTCAGCCTCTGACATAGTTCCCTGATTCTTGGCTTTTCCTTCCAACGGCTTCCATAAATCCTTCTGATATAAATAGTCTTCCATTTGCATCTTCCATAGCTGGAAGTTTAGCCCATTAAACCTATCAACCCTCAACTTACCCTATTCTGCCATCGCTCCCACTCAACTGTGAGACTCCCACTTAACCGTGAGACTTTCCTGCAGAGGATAACTGAAAGACAACCTTGCTCTGATACCACTTGTTAGGATAAACCACAGACAGAAATAAAAACTACATGCAAATATAACCAATAACAAAAAATAATAGAACACACAGAAATGAACACAAGGCACCAAGATTTAACGCGGTTCACCCAATCCCTGGGCTACGTCCACCAAACAGCAAGTTCGATCTTATTACAATCCAGTGATTACAACCTGATTACAATATGTAATCCCTTACAGCTCAATACCGCTGCAAGAACCAATTTCGTATCAAAACATTATGAAAAATACCCAACCCTAAGCCCTTTTATACAAGTATTAAACCACTTTAGGGTTATAACATGTCAGCCATATGTTGGCTACCATGTCGGCTACTGCCCAAAAAAAAATTTCAGGCTGATGCCTCGAACCCCACTATTTATGAAGTATGTACAGTACTTTCCTGATCAGTCACCACAGTCTAACAGAAAGTGAATCTGAAATTAAAGGTGATTTGGATGAGATTGAAGTATTTATTTCTACAAGGTTATCAAGAGGTAAAGATAAATACAAAGGGAAAAAACCCTTGATCTATTATAATGTAATAAGGTTGGTCACTTTGCTACTAAACATCCTAACTGGGGAAAATCCAGTAGAAATGATAGAGATGACAAGAAATATTACAAGTATAGGAAGAATAAAGATTACAAAGACACGGGAAAGAAGTCATGCTACATTCTTGAAGAAGAGCCTACTGAGACAAGTGTTGATGATGATAAGGAAGTAGTTGAAATCGTCTATGTTGCAATCAAGGAAGAGCCAAATGGTGAAAGGTATTAGAATGAAACTACCCTTATTTCACATGTTACAAAGAATGACTCTTGGATTATTGATTGTGGTTGTTCACATCATATGATTGGTGATCAAATTTAGTTTAAAAATTTTGAAGAAATTAATGATGGTGTAATTGTTAAGTTTAGTAGTGATGTTCCATACTGGGTGAAAGGTAAAGAATCACTAATGTTGAATGATAAGATTAGATGTGATGATGCATATTGGGTTCAAGGACTTAAATATAATCTAAAGTGTTTCTCAGTTGAATAACATGGGTCATAAGCTAGAATTTTAGAATAGGAATGTCAAAATCCTTGATGATGAAGGTAATCTGATTGGAATAGGAATGCAAACCAAAGGTACTTATTCTACCTTGATTCTATAGTTGAGACGTGTTTATTTGATAGAATTAAGGAAGTGTAGTTATGGCATAACATGTTGTGTCATGTTAACTTTGGATAATGGTAAAAATCAATAGAAAGAAAAGAGTAAGAGGCTTTCTGAATCTGCAAAAACCCTATAGTGTTATTTGAAAATAATGTCATCTTAGTAAGATGATAAAGTCTATTTTTTCTAGAAAGGCACACACTTCCAATGATATTTTATAATTAGTGCATACTAATTTATGTAGTCCAATTGGAATTTATAGTTACTATAGTGATAGATAGTTTATATTATTTTTGGGTGATTATTCAAGGATGATGACTGTAATATTCATGAAAGTGAAATCACATGCTTTTGATATGTTTAAATAGTACAAAGAAAGAGTTAAAAAGGAAACTAGTAAATTACTAAAACATTTAAGATCTGATCGAGGTGGTGAATTTATGTTTTCTAAATCCACTAACTTTATGCTTAGAATGGTATCAAAATATATTTATCTACACCAAGGGCTCCATAATTGAATAGTATTTGTGAAAGAAAGCATAGATCTATCATGGCTTGTGCAAGGATGCTGATGATTAGGAATGAGGTCTCTCAGATATTTTGGAAAGAAGTAATCAATGTACCATATTAAAATGGATGCACTTGCCTTTTAAGACCTTTTAGCTCCCTCCTCTTCATTATTCCCTCTTTAGGCCATGGATATGCTCGTGCTTTGCTCTATCTTCCTCTTCTCTCTTTCATCTTTCCACCTTATCTCTCTAAAATCTTCCCTAGCTTATTCTAGCACCCAAGACATGTCCTCCATGACCAAGTCCATTTAGGTCAATCTAGTACCCCCAAGTTGACATAGCCCTAGACTAGGTTGAACTAGGTTGGCATAGTCCCCAATAGTTCTAGATCTTGGGGTCCAAAAATCCTTGAGGTTTTAATTACATTTTGACCATTACCTAGTTGGCCTATATGGTTTTCCCGCCCAAAAATTCATATATAAGGAGACTTGAGGCTTCAATTTCATATTTCATGAACATCAAGCATATCATTTTCAAGCTCTTTCTCTCTAGTGAAGACTTAAGTCTTTTGTATTCAAGTATTCCTGCATTTTTAAAGCATTCAAGCAAGGAAAATTATATCCAGTATTGAAGAATCCTTTGTGAGAATTTCCTCTCAAAGATCTAGTGCATTGTAGGCCATCAAGGGAGGAGATCCATATTAGAGAATTCATCCACTTCATTGATGTATATCCATATTTATGGCACCGTGATGGAGTTGTGATAGATAGATTGAAAAGTCTAGAGATATCCTACATTCCCACTAGTACATTTAACCCTAAATTTTGACCTTAAATTTTGACCAAAATATAAATTGCTTAATGGTTGGTCACATTATAAAGGAAACTCTTGTTTTTTTTTTTTTATAGCATGCCCGTGTTAGTCACAATTGTGACCAATGCTTTCTATTTTTTGTTGGTCTCAATTGTGACCAACTCATCAACATAAAGATATAAAAAAAGGTGCCAAATGTAATTTTTCATTTCACTTTCGAGTTGCATTTCAGCAAATGCAAACCAGTTGAGCATTTACATCCTCTCACTTACTGGGTACAGATATTCAATCTTTGCCTGTTGAGTTTCTTCCCGTGTATGCCTATAGAGTAAAGGGTCATTGCAATTGGAGATAGATATCCACTAATCAGCCAGGGAGAGAACTACATACACCCTACTACTTGAATTGGGGGTGGGGTTGGTAGGGAATGAGCCACTCTGCATGTCCAGGGAGATAAGTGCATCAGGATTTCTTTCTCTCTCTCTCTCTCTCTCTCTCTCTCTCTCTCTCTCTCTCTCTCTCTCTCTCTCTCTCTCTCTCTCTCTCTCTCTCTCTCTCTCTCTCTCTATTATAGCCTATAAGTCATTGTTTTCTTTGGACATTGGTCATATTTGCTTGATTTTTAATGAGAATTATACAAGTTTTGTAATGCATTTTGCATGGATTGAGAACAATTATTAATAGTTATTTTTTTTAAGAGCTTTTACATAAACTTATTTCTCTTTGTTATCAGTAAAGACCATACCTAGGGTTTTAAAACAAAATGGCTATCTCACCTTCAAACCATACAGAAATGGAGATATTGTCTAGAGAGGGAGATAGCCCAATGTATTATAGGATTCTGCACTCAATAGTTATGCAACTCACCGTCTCCAAGTCCAATATAATTTGTTGAGATTAGGCATTTTGATGTGAGTAACCTGGATAACGTTACTAGTGAATTTTTTGGAAGTAGGAAAGGTATTGATTTAGTGAAGATGAACTTTAGGATGCATATGAAATGCTCTATGGGAATGGAGATTTGACATTGGGTATGCCCTAGAACCTTGAACTAGCATATACCCTAATTAGTAGGACTAAAACCCCTAAACTTAGGGTTTTGCAGGTTAGCAAGTTAGAAAAGAGTTGAAAACCTAAACTTTGTAATCTTGAAGTACTTTGAAATGGGAGTCTGGAAGTCCATTTTGGTTTGGAGGTATTTTGGAAGAATTTTGAATTAAGGTCCAAAAATTCAATATGGAAGCCTAACTATTTTAGGTGATCTTTAGGCCTATCTTGAAATTTCTCTTTATGGGCATTGGTAATGAATCTTGTAACCTCAGAGATAGTTTTTCTAAGTTGATTGAGTTGATTGATAGTTTTTCTAAGTTGATTGAGTCATGCTTATGGGATACCTTTGTAAAGTTGGACTTGATAGGTCCTACGGAGGGCTTGCGTGAATTGCTTGGAAGGTGAAGAGTCATCTAGAAGATTGGTGAACTACCATGAAATAAATCTACCCTACAAGGGTCATTTTCATTTGAGTGAATGATGTTGATAAGTAACATGTACAATAAAGTAGTGAATGACAACAAGCAATGTTTAGGGACAGTAATACTATATTACATTGTTAGTAGCAATTCTATAAATAACAATGACAATTTCATATACAAACAACACCCATTTTATGTGGTACATTGTGATTAATAAATTGTAAGAATCAAAATATTTAAAGCACAAATGGGGAACTCATCAGGATCAAGTCGGGTTCCATAAACCTAAAATGCAAAACCCCCAAAGTCTATAATGAAAGAAGGAAATACAAAATAAGTATAAGATCAGAGCAAAACTAGTTTCCTTGCAAGGAGAACCAAAGGATTCAAAATATATGACTAAGTGGTTTTGGATCTATAATGACATCCTTAAAGTATCAATAAACAAAGCATAATTTGAATTGTGCTATCCAATACCATGGAACCATTTATAGCCATAAATACTAGTACTTTGAACATAAATAGGTCCATGCTCCAAGAATGGGTCTCTCAAAATGTACAAGAGAAAAAGACATATTAGAATAGGGGTCTTTAACCCTCTCCCAAATAGTTGACACATATGCAATCATGTTTTTAACCCTACTTTCCATGCTTCTACATGTGTCAAGACAACTCCGCTATACCTAAAATAAGGGTTAGGAAAATTGGTCAAATTTAAGCATGAAGAGTTGAATTTTGAGGCTTTAGACATAGTTTCAACAACATCAATAATTATTTTATTAGTTAAAATTTTGGTTCACAATCAAAATTTCATAGGAATAAGGAGTTTATTTGATTCCCAATTTTCATGTAAAATAGTTCTATCTGCAGGGAACCACAATCTATTAAATTTTTAGTTTTGTATTTGATTCATGGTGCATGAGACATAAGAGTATCAAATATTTTCAACATGGTAGGTTTAACTGGTGATTTAATTGGCTTTTGTCTCTTGATAGTCAACCTAGTCCTTCTATTATAGGGATCAAAAAGAAGGCTCCTAGGTTTACTACCAATGGTGTAATATGTTTGGATAGTGATAGTCTTTGTTCATTAATGAAGTTTTATGTGAAGCCCTATTATGTTACATGCAAAAAGACAAAAGATCTAGCACATGGAAAACATTATCCATTAATTAGGTAATGCAACAAGAATGTACTTCTTGGTGGAAGGGATTTTGTAAAATATTTAATAGAGACTGGTACTTGATGAAGCTAAGTAAGCATACTTCTCTTGAATGCATTTTGACTTATCTTGGCCCCCATAACTTCTCAATGAAGTTTCCTTCTCTTATATTTGCCACCCAAATTGAAATTTTATTTATACTAAAGTTGTTCCTATTTTTAGTCTTAAACAATTAGACTTTTCATCCACATTTTATTTTTATAGTCTTTGTATAAACCAAAATTTAGTTCAGTGAACATAATCTAAATTCAAATTTGGAGTTCTAAGATGCAAGAATCCAAATACAAGGCTTATAGCATTTATAGCAAGGTTACAATTGGTGCCACTGCATTTTATTTAATTACTGATATTTTTCTTTTTGTCATGAAATATTTTTGTAACTAGATTTGACAATGGAAATGCAAGCCTGAATAATCTACAGATCCATTATATTGATGATGGAGTTACTGAATTCCATACATTATGTAGAGTAGAAATTCTGACCAAACCTTTATGAGAACTTTTTTGACATTAATATAATTTTCATAGCCATAGTTTTAAAAATTTTACATTTCCACTTTATTTAAAATGAATTACAATTACTAAGGATTGTGGGAGCTAGCAAAACTATTTCCTACAAGACCCTCCTTTTCTTTTATAGTTTTACCCAATGGTCTTCCATCTAGTAGGACATCAGCTCAAATATTGACCCACACTTTTGAGATCACTTGAGCTCAAAGCTCAACTCTAGTTAACCTCTTTAGCAGGATTTATCTTGATCATCAGAGGCAAGGAGATCGATGGTGATGTGAAGGCTTTACATATATATAAGCTAGAGAGATGATGATTAAAACTAAAATTACAAGGGTTACTTAAATACCTATAGATGGGCAAGCAAAGTTGAATTAATCTTCATAATGCTTACAATGCCTCTTAAAATATCTGCAAACACCCACAATTCATTAAACATGCTATTAGTTTGGCAAAGACCTTTTTTAAATGAAAGTCCTACCTATGCTATGAATATTTTTTGTGCAAGAATTCTCCACCTTTAAAAAATTCTTCTAACGATCCATGGACATTTCACAAATTTGCATAGTAGATGATACTTTTATTCATAGGAAATTTTTATGGCTTGGGTGGAAAACATATACACATGCATACGTCATGTACAAGTGTTAATACATGTGTCTTTGTGTTTTTATATTTTCAACAAATCTAGTTTGTGTGTGTTTTATAGTCATGACTAGTCCAATTTGAATTGTGTAATAATATATGATAAATGTTTAGATGCATAATAGAGAAGGAAAACTTTAAACATGAACAAGAAGATCATAATTCATATAACAATGACATATTGAAAATGATAAAATTCTAACTTGAACAGTGATAAAGTTTACTTTTAATCGGTATTGTATCAAAGCTTCAGACTGATTATGTATTGAATTAAGCTTGATGAAGGTATTATGATTTCATTCAGGAATCACCTTTGAGATTCAAGTTTCTAGATTTTGGAGTTTCATGTTGAAGGTCATTGATGCATATTACTTGTAGTTTTTAAAGAAGGATAAATAATTGATTATCACTTGTAGGGGTGTAAGGTTGCTACACTCACACTTGGAAATAGTAACTTGCTATGACTACCCAATAGCTACATTCTCTAGTAATTTAAGATTTTGTGAGAAACTAAAGATATTTTCATTTTGGGCCATAGGCTAAGATATCTTTTTGGGCATCCTTGGGGGTGAATCTGCTTAGCTAATTTCGTCTTTTGTTTAATCATTTTCAAAATGTTACTATGATCTCTATTTGTAGGCCATATCATCTTTTTGGGAAGTAACCAAATTGATTTTGTCTTTTCTTTGAATTTTTTTGGAAATGTTATTCTAACTAGGTTGTAAACTCTACAAAAAATTTAGCAAAGGAATTGTTCTGACTAGGTTGTAACATTGCCCTGGTTGGCCATACCCCTAATTATTGAGTGTGAAAATTAAAGAGCAATAAGCTACAATTTGGAGGTGTTTTTAAAATTACATGGTGATCCCATGACATTCTTTGACATTCTTAAGACTCTTCATAGATAAAAGATGGGGTGATGTTGTCTTATAAGCTTTCCTTGGTACCTGTTAGAATATATCAATTGCAAATCAATGATTTTCAAGCCCTTTAATGAATGTTTTTTCCTCACAATAGATTATTATTATACCTTAACAAAAAAATTTGGTTTGGAATGTGATTAAGGTTGTTTGGAGGGACATAACAATAGAACATTAGTGATTATCGAACCCTTTAAAGAATGATTTTTCCTCACAAAAGATTTTTATTATACCTTAACAACATTTGTTGCTTCAGATTGTGTTTAAGGTTGTTTAGAGAACCTAACTCTTAGTGATGGGTATGAATGGAAACCTGTGAATTGATATGTTCCTTGCAATTTGAAGCTATCTATGATGGTGAGTATATTAAAGGTTGATGATCAACATTAGAAAGAGTAATATATGTTTGGAGGCACTCAGACCTACACCTTAAAGAGTGATTGTACAAATAGGTGAGTTTGTGGTGATAGGTGGAATTATAAGCATCTATACCCTTATACTTGATTGTTTGAACCATAGTACAAATTCTAGTTATTTGCCACTTATTGGTGAGGTAAAAAATAAAATTCTCGATGAATATTGGAGAGAAGTCGGCAACTTCTTGATAAAATATTGAGAATTTTGAAAATACTTAAATTGAATTAAAAGTGCAGATTTGTCTTTCCATTTTAACCCACATGTTGTTATGAAGACATTATTAATTACACTGATAAGCTACATTTCAGATTTCTAGTGTAGTATTTTGGAGCATTTTGGATTTCTAGTGCACCCCTAAACTTGAACTGTCAGAAGTATTTCAAGCATACATTGCAGTACTCCGATACTATTAAAGGTATTCAATCATTGGGGAAGCCCTAATATTGTACTTGCTAATGTATAAATGAAATTTGGACTTGAACAAAAAAAAATTACCTTTTTTAAAGAAAAATTTAAACCCGTGTTTGAAGATTTGATAAAGAGTTGAAAAATAGGTGAAAATTTTTTGCTAACTTTATGCTTTTAGCAAATTTTATCTTATTTGGGAGTTTCATTGATAGATATGCACTTGTGATCTTGGTTTTCAAATTATGAGTAAATATTATGGTTACCTTCTGTTTTTTCTCTATTTTGTATTAGATGATGTTATTCAGGGTGATCTTATGCTTGCTAATGGTATACTGAGAATTATATTTGTCAGATTCATAAAAGATGTGAATTTATATTCTAGTGTTGATGTTAATCTTGATACATTTTTCCTTTACAATAGGATTGTTGAATATGCTACATGGTTTTGAATTTATATCTTCTATTGCCACTCAACCATTAAATTTCATACTAACTGTCACCTTAGTTACATAGGAATTGTGCCTACCTCTTTTCCATGAGAACAGTGATAGTTCCAAAAGTAGTTCAAAGTTAAAAGAGTTCAAGAGTCATCAATAATTTAGAAGAAACAAGAAGGGGTGTCGAAGGATGAACAGGAAATAATAGTAACTCTATTTTTTTTACAATCAAAACATGTTTCTTGGCTCCTCCATCAATGTCCAATATTAAGGACTACAAATGAATCAAAAGAGGCAGAATTGGCACAAGGAGAACCTAGTAGTAGGAGAGAAAAATCCTTGGTTTTGCATGAAAGAGAAAGGAGCTCTAAAAAGGAAAATAAGAAGATATAGGAGAAGATAAAAAAAACCAAAAAGTATCTTGTTGGATACTCAACTGGAAACCCTTCCACCTAGACATATTGAGGAAATAAATGAGTTTGATTATATCATACCCTCAACGTCAATAGTTATTTAAGAAATTCATTTAGAGGGCATATCTCATATCAAGAATCCCAATTTTATTTCCTAACTAGCCACTATTTTTGTATCTAACTCATATTTTTCTATGGAAAGAGTGATGCCACAAACTCCTACTGAAGTTACATGATGTAGAGAGAGAGAGGACAACAAAGGTGGTGAATAAGTGACAACAATTCAAAAAAATGGTCATTTAACAAAGCAACTATAAATTATATTTATCCCCTGACTATGAAACTTTCAGTAGTCTTCTAATATGACTGCAAACAAATAAAAATCAACTCAAAATGACCCTAAGGTCTCTGCAACTATCAAAGCCCCAATTTTGTCTTCAACAAGCCCTTAAGGCTAGGGCCTCCACAATGTACCCTCTCCAAGCACTTCCAAGCTTAAACAATGATTGATTCACCATACATAGGACAATAAAAGACTATAAAATTCATTAAAATTCTATCTCTTTTAGGTAGATTAATGGCTATTGCTCCCAACCAAGCATTTCCTTAAGGAATCCTTTCACAAATTCAGTCCTTCAACATAAAAATCATGTCTCGAGGTGATCACCTACAATATTTCCTTCATTCTTGAATTTAGAAGGTTCATTTATCATAATACAAGTCATGGATTCATCCCAAGTCACAGTAATCACATTTTAGGGATGAATCCTTAATTCATGTTTAAAAATCAATGCAGACCCCAACACCTGTAACAGACCAGTCAATATAATTTTCCAAAAATTGATATAAGGAAGATGAATGTGATTCAAAATGATCAAATGTAATATTCTTGAGCCATAGAAATGATTTGGAATCAACATCACATCAAATGGATGCCAAGAATGCAAGAAAACCTTTTAAAAAAATTATTGCCTTCTTCCTCACAGTCCGTACAAAATACTTCACTAGTCCATACCATCCCCATTTTCTAGGCATTAAAGGTTGTTTATAATATTTTTCCCAACTTCCATAACCGACCCCAAGTGGTTATAAGTGTTTACAGTTTGTTTTATGCCTTAAAACTCATTTTCCCTCCAATTTGTATTAATCGTTAATATTCAATTTTTTTGAATTTCTAACTATTGTTTTATTTTTATTTTTCTCATTATAACTTATCAATATTTATTCTAATTTGTTCCTAGGACCTAATTGACCCATAAAATCAATCTAGATCCCTATTTGGCACTATTGGCCAACATACAATATGTTGGTCCTAAGTCCTTACCAGGACTTCTAGGACATTTAACTTTTAAATCAAATTGATTATTAAAAATTGCCATTATTGGCTTCAATATTTCCCAATTAACATTCAAGCATGATTTTGATCCTCAAACGCCATTTGGTTTTAGGTGATTGGATAGTTGCTTGTATGCAGAAAGTGTAATATGTACAGGTAGAGTTATGGAAGGTCAACTAAGTATTTGTTTCTTTTCATTTTTTATATTTCTTTATGTCTTTATCATTCTATCTCTCTATCTATACCTCTTTCTATTTGTCTCACTTTAGTATTCATTTCTATGTGTGTCTTCCTCTTACTACTCCATCTACAGGTTGCAAACAAATCATCCTTCTTCCACCAACGATTCATTCCATTCAAGAAAGACCATGTCTGATGATATTAATGCACAAAAAAATAGGGAGGCAATTGCTAGACTATGGTCTAACTTAAAAAGGAAAGGTGATAGAAAATTTTATCGTCCTTGCAAAAATTGTAAGGGTTTAAAGACTTGAAGATATCTAATCAAAACAACTAAAGAATTGTAGGCAACATGGTCAACGAATATCATCCATTGGTATGTATTTTAATAATTTATAAATTACATAAGACATGATTTGATGATGACATCATGGTCATGGCTATTATAAGGTCATCATTTTCATATAGGTCAACATCCCTGAGTTTCATGTTATGGACCATGACAATTCAGAGAATGCAAATTTCCAAATGAGGGAAGATGGAGGTGTGAATATTGAAGTAGAAGGTAATGATACCATGGAAGAAGACCACAATGATCAAGATGATCAAGATGATGATGATGATGATGATGTTGATGCAAAGCTTCATGTACCTATACTTGAGAAGGCACACAAGTCCCTATATGAAGGCTTTGAAACATCTTTTCATTGTATTGTTGTTGGTGAACTTGAAGGTTATGAATGGTTTATCTAATGTAACAATGACACATATGTAAAGGTATGTCATCTTCTCTCATTATTTTACTTTTAGTTCCCTTACAATTAACATTGGGTTCGTACAGTAATTAATATTCTTGAAATTAATAAATTATATTTTTGGTTGTAGGTTGATAGGTGAGAGTTTTTTACCACCATCAAACATTCTACCTCGCTCGTACCTAGAACTATCCACCATCATGAAAGATATTGGAATGGAATATCAAACAATAAACACATGTCCAAACGATCATATTATATATCATAAATAGCATGAATTTGCAACACAATGCCCTATTTGTCATACTAGTAGATATCAATCAGATCGATTAACAAAAAAGGTGCCTCGCAAGTTCTTCAACATATTCCCATTATTCCATGTCTGCAATGATTATTCAGGTGTAATAGCTTGGCACAATTTATGGATTGCCATGCATGCAATAGAATTCAAGATGACATTATGCAAATGCTTTTAGATGGTTTGACAATTAAGGAAATAGAGGAAAAATGGTCACACTTTAAAGAACCTTGTAATCTCAAGCTTTCATTGGCAACAGACAATGTCAATCCTTTTGGAGAGATGAGATCTACTTACTCGGTGTGGCCTATTTTTGTTATCAACAATAAATACCTCCTTGGTTGTCCATAAAGAGAGAGCACATAATGTTGACACTAATTGTTCTAGGTTTTTTTTTATTTAATGGTCATCTAAATTAATTTATTATTACTAATCCATCAAAATGGTCATAATAATTATGTAATATTTTTTTTCATTCAATTAGGTAAGTACCAAGTTAAAGATATCAATGTATATATTGAACCCCTTATCGACAAGTTGATGGTGTTATGGAATGGGGTTACCATGTATGACATCTGTAGACCAATAGGACAAAGACAATTTCAATTTCATGAAATGCTTGTATGGGCAATACATTATGCCCCAGGGCTAACATATTTTTGTGGTATGTTCTCTTCTTAACACCTTTTCTTTGGTATGTTTTAGTTACAACATAAAGTTAACACATTTAATCTAATTATACATGATCTTGTAGGTCTTCAGACAAAGGGAAAATTTGCATGTCCAGTTTGTGGTCCAAATTCAAAATCTCATCATTCAAAAAGTTTAAGAAAGCAGGTGTTCAATGAGAATAGACACTTTCTACAAATAAATCATAAGTACTGAATTACTGAAAAACATCTTTTCAATGGGAAAGAAGAGACTACGTCAAAGCCATAGAGAATGACACCTCACCTATGGAAGTTGGCATACAATAAAATAAATCGTCGAGGTAATGTCATTCCATCTGATGGTTTTTGTTTCAAATTTATATTTTGATATTGTGTTTTGTTTACTAATGATGTAATTGATGCTTGTGAAGGTTGTCAAGGCATCAATGACCAACTTCCAAAATGACTAAAAAATTATCCTACACAATTTACTAAATTGTTGTACTACAAGAAACTCCCAATTGTTCATTTGTTTGATCCTATGTATATTGGAAAGAATGTAACAGAGACATTATGGAAAATCTTGGATGGAAGGCATGAAAAAGACCAAATTGTCAAAACTTGCAGTGACATTGAAGAATCCAACCATGCAATGAAAAATAGCATTCGATCAAATAAAAATGGAGACCAAACTAATACAAGTGCCCTTAGTTGGTTATTGTCAAAGCAGCAGAGCAATGCTATAAAAGAATTCATTAAAAAAAAAAATGATTTCCCATAGGATTTGCTGCGAAGATAAACAATCTCATATCAAAGAAAAGTGAATTTGGGCCAGGGTTGAAAACAAACGATTGGCATACATTTATTAAGATAATTCATGTTATTTTTTATTCACTATATATTTTTATACTGCATATAGTTTTAATTGCATTCTTTTATAAAATATTGACAAGATCATTTTACAAATATTGCAGTGCATTCTACTTCTATCTCTCCCACACCACTTCACCAACAATGTCAAACAAGTTATATATGATCTTCGAAAATACATGAGGTGGTTGTCATCTAAAGAAATCAATAAAGAAGATATAAAATATTAGAAGAGAAAAATTTCTCTTCTTATGTGTGAAATGCAAAAGAGTCTATCTCCAAGTTTTTTCAATGCACAAGAACACTACCTCATACATCAAGTTGGGGAGATTGAATTGTGTGGACCTATACCAACCAAGTCAATGTGGATGGTTGAGAGGCAATTGAAATTTTTGAAAGGCTTGGTTCAATAGAGAGCACATCCTAAGGGTTCTATGGTGGAGGGATATATAATATACTAGACTATGGTGTACATTAGTGAATATTTTCCTAAGTTTGCAGCAAAGATCGATGTACATCGTATTTGGGATCCCAACTCAATTAACAAATTTGAAGGGTAGTACTTGATAGGAAAAAGTAGATCGAGAAAAGTGAGAGGTAAATCTAAGATGTTAGTGTAGTTAATTAATTCTCATAAATCTTCAATATAAGTTATTTATAATTGGTGTTTTTTTTTATACAGATGGTCTAGAGTGGGATGCAATACATTTGTATATTGTGAACAATCTTGATTGGATGATGGTATGTATTCAATGATGTCAAAAAAATGGTTGCTCATTAACATGGGAAGGTGTTGCTTCATTGGTTATAGAAGCTCATCGTAATGGAGATTCCAATGTTATGCCAATGATAGTTGATCTAGTAAAGAGTTTAAGAGGTGGAGAGGTATGTAGAAATCTATTAATGATCATAACTCGATGTATGTTTCATATCAACTCACAATGAAAATAATTTACAAATGCTTCAAAAATTGCAAGTCAAGCACCACAAAGCTATGTACTATCATGGCCACAAATTTCACATAAAAAAGTTGGATGACACAAAGAAAACTTTTGAATAATTGCATTTTTCGAGGTCACCAATATATCATCTAGAAATGACATAGATCCTCAACAATCTTAAAATCAATACTATGGCATCTTGGATGATATAATTGAGTGTGACTTTAACTCCTTCAATGTAGTTCTATTCATCGTCAAATGGTCCAAGTTACAACTAAATCAAAATGATCTAGATAGAACGATTATTCAACATGATAATGGGTTTACAATAATTAATACAAGGTTGTTTGAGCTAGTTGGAGATGAGCCCTATGTTCTTCCAAGCCAATGTGAGCAAGTTTTTTACTCAGAGGTTCCACATAACTAGGGTTGGTCATTTTTTGTTAGACATGATCCAAGAGGAAGGCCGATAAAGTATAATGTTATGGAAGAAAAAGATATTGAAGATGATGAAGATCAAGATGATGGTGATGACGATGATGGTGATGATGATGATGATGGTGGTGATGGTGATGGTGATGATGGTGATGGTGATGATGGCGATGATGATGGTGATGATGGTGATGATGATGGTGATGATGGCGATGATGATGATTATGATGATAATGATGAAGATAATTAATGACTACAGACATCATCACCCCTTCTGTTGACAATCTTGCATTCCATATATAAGGTAAATTTGTTCATGTTTATGATGTTGAATATTGTTCATGTTGTCTTCTAAGTTATTTGTAGCATACATGTATCATGTAATTTTTAGCTTAACTTAAGATAAATGATTAACATATGTAGGAAATATGATTACATATTTATAGTGTTCAATTCTAATGATTACAACATATGTTATTTATAATTGTCATTGTTTATATTGTGTCTGATTATCACCCTTTTTGTAAATAGTCAATTGATTACAAACATCGTTACCCCTTCTGTTGATGATCTTGCATTCCATATATAAGGTAAATTTGTTCATGTTTATGATGTTGCATATTGTTCATGTTGACTTCTAAGTTATTTCTAGCATACACGTATCATGTAATTTTTAGCTAACTTAAGATAAATGATTAACATATGTAGGAAATATGATTACATATTTATTGTGTTCAATTCTAATGATTACAACATACATTATTGATAATTACCATTGTTTATATTGTGTCTGATTATCACCCTTTTTGTAAATAGTCAATTGACTACAGACATCATCACCCCTTTTGTTGACAATCTTGCATTCCATATATAAGGTAAATTTGTTCATGTTTACGATGTTGCATATTGTTCATGTTGTCTTCTACGTTATTTGTACCATACGTATATCATGTAATTTTTAGCTAACTTAAGATAAATAATTAACATATGCAAGAAATGTGATTACATATTTATTGTGTTCAATTCTAATGATTACAACATATGTTATTTTTAATTACCATTTTTTATATTGTGTCTGATTATCACCCTTTTTCCAAATAGTCAATTGACTACAGACATTGTCACCCCTTCTGCTGATGATCTTGCATTCCATATATGAGGTAAATTTGTTCATGTTTACGATGTTGCATATTGTTCATGTTGTCTTCTAAGTTATTTGTAGCATACGCTTATCATGTAATTTTTAGCTAACTTAAGATAAATGATTAACATATGCAGGAAATTTGATTACATATTTATTGTGTTCAATTCTAATGATTACAACATATGTTATTTATAATTACCATTTTTTATATTGTGTCTGATTATCACCCTTTTTGCAAATAGTCAATTGACTGCAGATATCGTCACCCCTTCTATTGACGATCTTGCATTCCATATATAAGGTAAATTTGTTCATGTTTATGATGTTTCATATTGTTCATGTTGTCTTCTAAGTTATTTATAGCATACATGTATTGTGCAATTTTTAGTTAACTTAAGATAAATGATTAACATATGCTAGAAATTTGACCCCTTTGGTGTGGATCGTGTACAGTGACATGGATCAACAAGTATAATTCAATAAAAAGACATAATTTTCTTATATCCTTCTTGTTTATCATTGACCATGTATGTTATAAATAGACATATTATATAATCATATAATGTATATATAGACAAAGAAAGTCCATATAGAAATATAATTTTATAATCACTTTCAACTTACTACATTTTATATCTCTCATGTATAGACAAGGAAGAACTACATGTATGAGTCATGACTTGATTATTCTATATATATTATTTAAATATTATCAAACTTCTATTTGATGAATTGTAGGACCCACCAAATAGGTACTTGTTAGATCTATCTACATCGAATGAGGGAAATGAGGAAATGGTAGATGAAAGCTCTACATGTAGTATGGCTAAAATAGGGAGATCAACTAGAGGTCAAAAGATTAGAAAAAATTTTGATAAATGCATGCAATTTTTCCTTGCTAATTGGGGATCATGTTCTTATGATGATGAGACCAAAGGTGACATCAAGGTGCCCTTTTGGTACACACACATTGAGAAAGAATGGGTACCCAGTGAGCTACCTCCAATTAACATAGATTTTTGTGTTAATGAGAAGATATAATGCATTGCTCCATCCTCACTACATGGTTTGGGCCTATTTTTCATGGATGGGATAAAGGTATGTTACAAAAAAGTTGTCGAATTGTTCAAGTATGTCGGTCCATTTTATAAATACAATGATTGGATGCAGATTGTTCGATATAAAAAAAGTATGCATAAGTATGCACTATTAGCTAATTATATACAATGGAAAGAAAATGATCAAAGTAAAAGATTTGCTATGTACATTGATGGGAGACCAAAAGCAACAAGTAATATTACAGCTTTTATAAATAGTACGTGACCTTTCTCAACTTGTAAGAAACCCAATTGTATATTTGAGGCGTGTGAGGGGAATGAAGTTTTTGTTTGTGCAATAAAATCAATGAGTGTAGGAGAAGAATTGCTAATAGATTACCATTTAAATGGCATAGATACAAACAAAGTTACTATCATGAGGGTTCTAAGTACTATATACCATTTTGCTAATAATTTTTTTTTTGTTGTCTATTGCTTTCAGTTAGGTGAAGTTTTTATGTTTAATCTTTATGATAGGATGATATGGATCTGATAGATGACAGAGGACATGAGGATCCTACTCCTACCCATTCTTCAGAAAGGGTAAACCTTGTTGAAATTGTACAAATTAGATAGTTGAATAATGTTATTTTATTTAAAAATTTTGAGTTTTTATGATAATTTTATTGATATTCCTCTCACAATTTGATGTTTAGGATAAGGGAAAAGCATCTATAGTAAGTATAGAGCCACTAGCTACCCTTTTTGATGATGATATTGCAAAAACTCCCAATGTAACAATAATTTTGAAGAAAAGAAATTTTAAAAAGAAATTTAGAAATAATGAGAATTTTGAATGAAGAAAATGTTCCATCTGAGGAGATGATGAAGAGGCTATCTGATTTGAGAGCGCAAGCTTGTCATTATGAAGTAAGTAGTAATGAATCTTTAGTTATAACAAAAGTTCAATAAAGATTTATATTTTATAATCTTTTATGTTGTGAAATAAAATATGTAATATGTGTTCTTGTTATAGGATTTTTTGGCAACTGATCCAGAACCTAATCAACGACAATGTAGTGAGGCTAGTAGTAGCAGAGCTCTAACTACCATTGCTAAAATAATCTTTTAGTTGACAAGTTAGAATGAATTTTTTATTTCAAACATTCTAAAACTTCTTAAGTTAACTCTTACTTTTATTATTTCAAAATGTCTTTGCTAACAATGTATTGTTTAGGTCATCAAGTGCAGGAGACTCCTAAGAGGTCGATGGATGTCCATATGAGATTGTCGATTGTAATGTCAGCAATAAGGGGACGTCCAGCTAGTAAATCCTTGTTTAGCTATATTTGGTTTTGTGTTCATTATGAGTTGATAATTTGTACTTTTATCTTGGGTGCATCACATAGTGGATTTTTTTTTGTGGTAGGAGATGCACCATCACTATGCCAAATACTGATCATAGTGCATGTATTGGTGATAATTCACCATCATTTCCTGGAGCTACCTATTTTTCTAGAATGGGAGCTAAGAAGATGTTGTTGTTGATTAACAATGATGAATCAATGCCTTTAAAATGTCCTAAGATTCCAGGTACTTTAAATAATTATTTTTTATATTGTAATATGCATTTACCTATTCATAAGAAGCTTTGGATTGATTATCGCATGACATTTTTTGCAGGAAACAATACATTTTATAAGAAGCTTTATGACATCACATTGCAAACATTCGAGCCCACCATACATACAAGGTGGAACATCATAAGTGAACTAATTTTATCCCACTATTTTTTTTTATATCATTAATTGGTGCAACATTTTTCCTTTCATTTGGGTCTTTTCTTTTACTAGCTATATCTAACAATTTTGTGTTTTTTCTTAAAAGGTGGAACTTTCAAGATAAAAAATTAAAAGATCAGCTCATCAAAGATTAAGAGCATGAGTTTGGTATTAATATTTTTAATCATAAGAAAATGTTACAAAAATCTTGCAAACATCTTAAGGTTGTGAGGGACTCATATAGAAAGAGTCTCGTCCTAAACCCAAAGTATGAGCATCCTCCCTTTATTATAGTGAGGGAATGGAATGAGTTCATTTTGGATGCAAAGGAGAAAGGGGATGGTCAAAGACAAATTACACCAACAAGTGTGAGAAGGTATGCAATAGTATTAACTACTAGTACATTAATGTAATAATGCACTAATTAGTACTGATCTTTATATCTATATCATCTAACATATTTCAAACTTTTCATAGGTTGTAGGACACATAAAAGGCAACAAAGGCCAGGCTGGAAAAGGTTGGGCAACACAGACTTGGCTCTGGGGGAAATTCTAAAATCAAAGCACAAGTTCTAAGTAGTAGTAAATGAATTGTAGAGAAAAATTGTTTATAAAATGAAAATAATTTTGTTGATTATTAAAAAAATGTAGGGCACTGATTTTAATCTAGAGGCCATGGGAGAACACAAAAGAATTGCCTTCAAACAAGGCTATGCAACCGTAGCTAAATACCTACGGCAAGCTTCCATTGCCCCAACCAAACAGTCTCCTACATCATGCACAGGTAAATATGCCAAAAAATATATTAGAAATTGAATACTTGAGCAACAATCTATTTGATAATAATGTGCATAACATTGCAATGCAACCTATTAATCATGACATAGATCATATGCCGCATCATGAAGCCCCTAATGTGCATCGTACTATCCATGGAGGTGCTCATTTGATATTTAAAACTAATTATGTAATTATTAATACAATTTAACATCTTTAATTGAACTTGGTGTAACCTTTTTGTGTATATTTTAGAGGATATAGAATCATGTCGTGTTGAACAAGTGATGAAGGATGTTTAGACTGATCAGCAGGTAGCTCATGTCACACATTTAGGTAAAAAAAAATCTATTTTTTGTTCTTTTAAATTAATTTTTTGATTTATAGTTCTTTTACTTAAATAAAAACTCGTAATTCACTAATATAAAATGGTGTGAATTTAATTCATGAAGTACTTGTTATTGTAGTGGACCCCCCTTTGGTGCAGCAACCTCATGTTCCTCAAGAGATGAGGAGGAGACATGCATTGCAATTAGAACCAGTAGAGGAGGGGGATGATGAGGACATTGATATTCCTCTTAGAAATTTCATGGAAAAAAAAAATAGCAAGAAAGCCAAAAAGAAATTATTGTTGTGTGTTAATGAATTTTATGTGTTAATGACTTATTCATGAATGTTGTGTGTTATTGAATTTTCTGTTAATGAATTATTCATGAATAGCTTACTCATGAATGTTGTGTGTTAATGAATTATTCATGAATGTTGTGTGTTAATGAATGTTATCATGTGATTATAATGATTGAATGTTATATTTGAAATATGGATGAATGAATGAATGGGGAATTTAGAGTGATTTTTTTTGGGGGGGGAGGGGAGGCAGGTGGCAAATTAGCTTCCACCTTCACGTTGTTGGCCTTGTTTAGTAGAGAATATTAAACTATTCTCAAAACCAAGTGAAGCTCAAACTTTAAAGATAAGCTTATAGTTAATAGTGACAACCAATTAGCAAGTCCAAATGAAGTTCTTCGTTACAGGTAACTTTTTAGTTTTTAAAGCACAATGTCATGTTTAATATTGTGTAGTTCTTTTTCTTAAGTCAAAGTATTCTTTTACTATAAGAACATAATTTATGGCCATTTTAGTAACTATTCTAACATCGCTTTATGACAAATCCTATTTTGGTAAATACGACAATAAGTGGTGTTGTCTATTCCTTGGGAGATTGGATTGCACAAGTTTGTATCTCAAAATCATTTGCATGCGGTAGAAATGCATACTTACAACCATTTCATTCTAAATTTAAAAACATTGATGAAACTCTAGACACAAAATAATGCTAAGTATGGAGATAAGTATTCATAAACAAGATGGTGATAAAGATAATTATTCATAAACAAGGTGGTTAGAAAGATGGTGAGAAAGTGAGTATTTTGGGTGAGTAGTACTCTCTAATCACATATTTTCTACTTCTTCAAAGATTGGGTTTTTATACTCTTATGGTCTAATTGGTATTTTTTTGTGTTTGTAAGATGGAGAAAGTAGACATTAAGTCTACAAGTAGCCAATTCAAGATTGTGGATATAGTGTTGTGTGTGTCTGGAGCCATGGCCATGAGCTTCTTGCATGGTCCTTCTATAAGCCAAATTTGGCCTTCATCAGACACTCCCTCAGAAAACATAAATTCCCTAACTTTCTACATGAGGGGAATCCAGACAAAGCCATCACTAGATGCATTTACCTATTAATAGTTGTGACAATCATGTCATCTACCATGATTTTACAGGTGGAAGCTAAGATCAATTATTATTATGTTTCATGATTAATTGAGTTGAGAGGCTCACAATTCACAGATATGTTGTAGACTCTTGCCTTGGTTCTATTTTATTTTGTCATCATCTTTTCCTAGATTTTAGTTCTTTCTTACTATAATAGAAACATTGGTCTCATTTATGAAGCTCTTTGCTTATATAGTAGTTGTATTCTTGAGTTGTGACTAAAAATTGAGAGCATGCAATGCAGGTAGAGACAATGAAAAGCTTTCCAGCCCCATTATCCCTGTTAGCACTCACCAAACTTTTGGGATCCACTGAAACTACTACTTTGATAGTATTTTTGGACAAGGGTGTTGATAAATCATCATGGTCTTTGGAATGGGGTGGGGTTGTCACTGTTGTGCTTGGGGTGAGTGAAACAGATCTTATCATTTTATTGTTGTTAATGTTTTGAATCAGATTTCATCATTCATCTTTTTTCATCATACATTTATAAGCACGTTTGACCAATTATCTACCTTGGGAATAGCTATAATCAGTTCAAACTCCTTTATTTTTAATTACCAACTTTTAAGCAAAAATTGATTAGCAACTTTTTGTTGCATTTTGCAATTTTGAACATAATGAAGTCCAAACACTCTCAAACCTCCCTAAGACCTATATAAACTTATTCTAAGGTCTTTTCAACCATTTTGGAATATATTCCTTTTTCTAAGCCTATTTAGCCCTTATAGGTCTCTAAGGATTCATGGTTTATAGAAACACCAAATGAATCTTGAACCCTTACAAATGGGCTTATAACAACATGATCTTATTCCCAACATCCTAAAAAGAACTCAAGTCCCTTGAGTTGGTATTGTGTCCAATTGATACCCTACCTTTTCAATCTTTTTTTGAGTCATCCAAGTTGCATCTTCATTGGGTGTGTCCTTCCATTTGACTAGGTAGGAATAATAGGTGCCTCTCCTAGTTTTTTTTGTAACCTTCTTGTCCAAAATGCATTCAATCTAAGGTTTAGTGACCTTAGGTAACTGAGAAACATTAGCACTGTCCTTATGACCTATTCCTACATCACAAAAATTAGTAGGTAGCTTATATGCATAAAGATCAGAAATGTTAAAAATTGGAGAAAGGCCTACGTCTGATGGAAGATCAATCTTATATGCATTGTTTCCACATTTCTTAAGGACTTATCTCCATACTCTGACATCAAAGACAAAGGGTCTCCCCTAAAACACTGTATAGACTTTTTGTTACCATGCATTACCCTATAATACAAAAATTCATATCTATAACTAGACCCACATATCCTTCTTTGCAATTCATGACTTCAATATTTACATTAGCACCTATTGTTTTGTACAGGTTACAAGACTAATATATACCAATTCTACTGTTGCTCTTTTAGCATTGGCATCAAATGCACTCCACAAATTATGGAAATGGCCATGGAATGAGTGGAATCTATATGGAAAGGTGATGCTCTTAATTTGGAAAGAATTTTTATGTGCTGCTTAGAAAATTGTCTTTTAAGTGACTAAGATAGTGATCTTCTCTACAGTCTACTGCCAATCTTCAACTGCAAATGTGGCAGTCAGCTAGTGGGATTGTGATGACTAAGGATATCGATGCTACGAATCTAGAAGAAGTTGATGCTTGCATAGCTTTTTCTAAGAATGATTCCTATGTAATGTCTGTCTCTAGTGGAAACGTCTCCTTGTTCAATATGATGATATTCAAGGTGTGATTTTCTTTTGGTGGCCTTTAAGCTTCATTTTTACCTTTATTGTACACCAAGAATGTAAGAGTGCTTGAATTGAGAAATGTTAGATGTGCTTTGATTTCTTTTTGGGAGGTTTCTAGATTTTGTTCTTGCAATCTATCAATATAGCTTTCTTCCTTTGTGATTTATTATTTTGATGCATCATAGAGTATGCTATCAAAAATTTGGTGATCTATGTATCAAAATTTTCTTATCTATCTCAGTATCTTCAATATAGATAATAATTCAAATATTTAAGGTCTTTAATGTAGATCTATAGAGTATGACTGCCAAATTTATTTCAAATTTGAATGCTCTTGAAATTGTTTGCATATATTTTGTCTGTGTCAACATTTTCTATGATCCGTTATCACCTTGTCTTTTTCTAGATCATTGTTTCAATAATGTATTATAGAGTATGATCCATGTTCTTACATTCCATCATCAGGATTTTTTTTTTTTTTTTTAAATTCATTATTATTGATGGGTGTTTGAACTCTTTGAAAAATTTTATTATAGACCAAGAAAGTAAGATTGCCTAATTTTTTTTCAAATTTAGTTATTTTTATCATTTTTTCCTATCAATATTTTAGATAATGTTCTATGATCTACCATCACAACTTTTGTGTTCTCTAACTTCCTATCTTGATCATGATAGATAATGGAGTATGCACCATTTCCATAATGTCTTATTAATAACTCGTAAATATTGATGCAAAAGAGATTTATGAATTCATATCAAAATCTTTGAAATTCATTAAATTCTAAGAAAAATAGTGTACACTAAGTAAACTACTTATAAATAGAATCTTTATTTTCTCTGAATTTTCATTTTTTTGATTTGATTGTGTATTTTTGTAAACTCAAAATTAGAAATCATAGCTTTATCTATCATCATAACTTTTCTCTTTTCTAGCTCATTATCTTGTTTGATCCATTATAAACCTGACCACACTCATATGAAAAAGTCTTAATTTGTATCTTGAATTGGAAAGCTTGTAGACTTGATTGTAGGTATCTCCCAAATTATATTTATGATCTAGCATGACTTTTTGTTTCTTTTCAAGCTCACTATACTAAATGATACATCATGGTAGTTCTCTTTTTCACTAATTCATTGTCTAGATTATAGATTCTAAAATATGAATTGCAAAGTTGATGCAAAAATGCTATACACGGTCAAAGTGAACTATCCTCATTCTATTCATATTTTTTTGGTGTTTATTTTATAAGAAGAGTATTTGGGGTTGTTCAATATGATGACATTCTAACTTGTGTCTTTTCAAAACTTATTTAAACTAACCAGGTAAAAATGAAGCTTAAAGGCCACCAAAAGAAAATTACAAGCTTGGCATTTTCACACACTTTGAATGTATTGGTATCTTCTAGGGACAATGCCCAAGTTTGTCTTCATTTTGTATATCCATTGCCATCTCATTTTGTACATTCACATGTTTATCAATTCAAATTACTAAATATTTGGCCAATGTTCTGGCAACTCTATTTCTGGAGCATTGATAGATGGGAGAAGCAAAAGTCAAAAATTTTACAAGTGCAGATAGGAAGATCATCACTACTAATTGGGGATACAAGAGTAAAATTCCATAATGATCAAGTTCACTTGTTGGTTGTTCACGAGAGCCAGCTTGCTATTTATGATGCTTCTAAGTTTGACCATTTGCATTATGTAAGTCTTTGTTAGCAATTTAGAATTCAAATTTAGTAAGTGATAATGATATAAGCTACCTTCTCTATATGAGTGTAAACTAATATCACATTTGTTTGTACTACAGTGGACACCTCATGATTCTCTATCTACTCCCATTTCAACTGCAGTATATTCATGTGACAGCCTTCTCATAGTTGTAGGCTACTTTGATGGTGTCATTGGAGTATTTTATGCAAAGAGCTTGAGGCCATGTTGTCATATTGCACCTTCTGCATATTTAGCTTCAGGTATGAATAGGTAAGTTGGCCCAAGGAGGAAAAAGTTATGTATGGATAAATGGATCCCCAAGTGTTTTATGATTTAACTCAAAATGTATCCTTTAATTATTCATGTAGTATCTATCCTCTAGTAATTGCATCACATCCATCTGACTCAAATTAGTTCGCTCTTGGAATGATTGACAAAGGATTTTATGTCACTGAACCTTCAGAATCGGTAGGAAAGTGGGGTGTGGGACCTCCTCTAGATAATGGTACCATTGAATAAAATCCAACAATAAGAAATGAAGATGTACAACAAGCTCCAAGGTAGTTAATCATAGTAGAACATGGAAAATGGTGCCTTGTATTACCTTTTTATGTTTATCACTTACCTATTTGCAACTCCACAATCAATATTAATGACACTCTCTTGCCCTTACCATGCTCCTTTTGATATATTAGTCTTGTAACCTGTATATATATCTTCAAAAGCACAGTGCTTCTTTGTGCATAAGTTTGAGCTTTTAGAGAAATTATTCACTTATGAACATTCAAACAAAGATGATTTATACTAAGGATATTTCTTTTCTAGCTATTAAGTGGAAGTTTCACATTTTTTGAACATTTAAATAACTTTACTTTTATTGATGCAGCTGAACTATGAGTGCCTTTTGTGTTCTTGAAAAATGGTAAGCTTTCAAATTTTTTGAAGCCATTATGGATGCAAATGAACTACAACTAGTGAGGTGTCAATTTTAAGCCAATTTTTGTTTCTATAGCATAGTTCAATTGCTAGAAATAGGCTCAATGATTGATTGTGTTTTAATAGTCCTAGACGCTCTTGCAAAGGAATTGATCAACAAGCAGCCAAATAAGGGGTTATAGTTTTATATGCGCTCTAATGATGATGTGATTGGGACTGTAAGTTTTTTTTGTCATGTTTATCTATTTTGAAAAATAGAGATTAGTTAGTGTTATTAGCTTTCATTCCTAATAAATAATTCTTTCCTAATTTTATTTTTCCTTGTAGTCTTCACAAGCAATGGTGTCTCAAGAACCAAAATTTAGACAAGTTGTACCAATTATTGCAAAGGCTTTTCTCTGATAGGAGCCTTTTAAACTGCACAAAATTTGATTCCAAAGCATAATTGCTCGTGGAAACTCAAGATATCGTGCACATTTATTCCTCCATCCCATTGTTTTGTATGAAATAAATCATGTGATATGAACGAAACAATGGTGTGGAGGTAGAAATGTGCACGATACCCTAAGTCTCATGCACTAAGAAATTATGCTTTAGAATCAAATTTTGTGTAGTTTAGAAGGCTCCTATGAGAGAAAAGCTTTTGCAATAATTGGCACAGCTCATCTAAATTTCTACCAAGCATTGGCCTCAATTTTCACCAACATGTCTTCCCTTTTTTGTCAAATGTATGGTACCACCATAGAAAATTTAGGGGTCTTGGTCACAATTTTGACAATGGTTGCAAGGGATCTTGGTGGAAGTTTCAATGATGGTTGGTCTTTTTTGCCGTCGAACATTTGGCTTTACTGTTAAAAAAGTCAAGGGGTGTACGTCAAAATTTTGACTAGTAATGGATTCAAATGAGGAAATAAGAGTTTAGGCTAGACTAAGGAAATTGACGAAACTCACATCAATAAGTCAACCTTTTTGAAGTTGAAATTTTGATGCATAATTACTGTGATGAAAATCAACTAGAAAAGATCAACAACAAGTTTAGTCATCTATTCAACCAACTTTTGTCACAATTTTGACCTTTTCTCATCAAAATTTAGGGCTAAATTTACTAGTGTCCTAATCCAAGACCTATATTACATACACATGGACAAGGTGAATCCTAACATTTATCTATGTCTTTAGAGTTATTTACATTTACATTTCTCATTTATGATTGATGCCTTAACCGAGGCAAGTCCTCATCAAATCCCAACCCCCAAACCTTTCTTTTCTATATTTTTTTCTAGTTTGGGAGTGAAAAGAATTGTATATCTGGAACATATAGTTCGCATTTTTTGTGGATTCAATAGTTTTGGAGTCATGAAGTACATCAACCTAGCTATAGGACATCCTTCCAAGTTGATCTAGTCCATTAGTCTTATATTCTAGAGAGATTTCAAGGTTTTTCTCCTTTCTTCATTTTATTCCACAATCCACTATTGGAAGTTCAAAAAAGTTAAGGATTCGAAAGTTATTGAGCATAAATACATCTTCCTCTATGCATTTCAAAGAGATTATTTTACATTTCATTTCATTTCATGTCTTTACCCTAGATTTTCATCTTAATTGACCTTATTGTATTCATGTAGCATCTAGATTTATATTTTTTAAGCAATTAGTTAAATTTCACATTCACATTATGCTATCAAAGGGCCAAAGAGTACATTTCCTTATATTGTGTCCCTCTAATAATCTAGATTTAGCATTAGCACCCTTCTCCTTTTGGGTCCTTTCTAATCTAATTTGGGTTAGAAGTGGAATCATATTTAGGAATCCCATCTTTCCCTTTCACATTGCAATTGAATATCTTAGTGTCCCCATAAAGTGGAAGTCTATAGTCCTATTAAAGTGCCTCTATTTTACCTCTAAATATTTTAGTGAGCCTAATGTCTTACCCTCTTTCTTGCAGTTTGATATTATTATTTTGGCAATCTCTCTTATTTGGCCTCACCTTCACCAAATTAAACATTTTGGTGAACCTAACTTGTGCCCCTTTCTTTTTGGTGTTAGATTCTTTATTTTAGGTGTTTACCTTCTTTGGTGAACCCCTCCTCTTTTTTCATGGAGTTAGATTTGGCTATCTTGTGTTTTATTAGATCTCTCTTTTATGCTCTTTATTTTTTTAGGGTTAGATCTCATCAGGGTTTCCTTTTCTGATCTCCCTTTTTATAAGCTTAATTACAAAAATTCCAACCTATAGCATTCCTATTAGCTAAAGTTGTAGACTCGTGGACTCCTTTGATCATGATTCATATTTTCTTCCAAGGACTCATGATGACACTGACATTTTTTCTAATGATATTAATTCTATCACAAAGAATAACTCTTCTCATTCATCTCATGATGATAATGATGCTATAAGAGTTCCTCCTTCACAAGTCAATAAGCTTACTAGTGAATTCGTTCAATTGGAAGCTTGGTAGATTTAAATATTTGTATGCTTAGATTTCTTATCATGTGCCTAATCATGGTATTCAACACATTTTTATTTCTAATTTACAAATAGATATTAGGGATAAGATTTTCTTTTTTTAGTATACCTCATTTTCACACCTATGTGTAGTTCTTCACCATTACCAGTTACAACAGAGTCAAGTCAAGAGCTCTACTCTAATGGCACATGTTTCTAGTGATCAAGGTGATGCCCCTAGATATTCAAACTAGTTCTCTAAATCTAACAACTTTATCAAAATCAAATCTCCACATAAAGATGGCGATCAAGTATCTACTACATCTCTAGGTACAACTACTTTTTCCTCTATATTTCATCTTAATCATCAATATACTGACTTATCTAAGACTTTGTTTGAGGTGATGAATAAGTTGACTCACACTCTTGTTCTTAATCTTCCTTCCATCTATCCTATTAATCCTAGTTAACCTCTACCTAAGTCTTTTGGTTCTAATGCTTTCTATCAATATCATCGTCAACCAGGTAATGATACTCAAAAGTGATATGGTTTGAATAATGTTATTCAAGACCTTATTGATTTTTTGGTTATTTCTTTTGATACTCAAGTTAATCATATGAATAATTATGTTACATTGCTTAATTAAAATTTGTAGATTTAGACTAATCCTTTATCTTCACACTCAGTGAATGTCATTTATTGACCTTCTTCTGATTACCATATTTCTTATGATGAGAAGATAGAAGATGTGAATCATGTGGTTAGTCATGTTGAGTTACAATCTCAACCTCTAATTTCTTCTCCACCTGATCCTTAACAAACACCACCTAGTATTAGATTTAGTAAATCTAATATGTTTAAGGCACCTAATGGTCCTCTTTACATCACTGCTAGAGTGGCTAATATTCCTTCTTGTGGTACTTTTTTTTATCCCTCCTCTATTGTGAATGTTATCACTGAAGAAAACATTTTTAATAAAGGGTTGCATAGAGATAATTATAATTCAACTCCTGTATGGATTCAAATTTGCAATGGTTTTCTTTACCAACTTCAAGGTTCTATCACTTTATCTATTACTATTTTAAAGAAGAAGAAAATTTACTACCTGTGTATTTTTTCCTACTTCTGATCAATTTCAAGTTAAGCTTGGTATTCCATGGCTTTCTTCCATGCAATTTGTTGCTTCTCCTATTCATAAATATCATAAATTTCCTTGTGATGGATTCATTATTACTATTGATCATTCTTTTTATAAACCATCATGTCCTAGATATTATATTGAGATTGATTTTTATTTTGTCATCTCATCCTAAAAAACCACCTACTCATCCTGATTATCTTTATAGAAACTATCAACAACATAAAGTATCTAAGATTATGGAGAGTAGTATTCCTAAGGTTTGTTTTCCTCTACCTGTCTTGCCTACTTCATTTATACCTTCTAATTTTTCACTTATCTTACCTTCTACCTCCATATCTTTAGCTAATGCATCTCAATCTATTGATGTTCCTTTTGTGGAACCTATGGTAGTTGATCCTAATCCTTCTACTATGCCTCATAAAATTGTTTTTAATCAACATGCTTGTCAATGTTGCAAGAACCACCAAGCTAGAGCTAAGCCTCAAGATCATTCTCTTGCTTCTCATCCTATATCTTCATCTCAACCTTTACCTTCCCTTGATCACAACCTACATGTGTATTTGGATGAGGTTTAAAAAAGTAACACTATGTATTTGGACAAACAAGATGATTTCATTTGTATTTTAAATTATGCTAATTTCTAGATATGGAAGATATTTTAGATGATAGCGGTGATAATGATTTAATTATTGTAGATAATGATTTACGTAACATGTTTTTTGCATATCTTACAATCACTCCTAGTAATGAGCATAGTGACTCTCAAAGTCCTTGCTTAGAGCTTGTTGTTAGAGCTTGTTGTGATTCCTACTATTATGAATATGGTTCCTCTCACAAGTCACCATCATTTCCCTAGCATTTCAAACTGAGATGAGGGGGCGCACAGAATGTTTGACATGAACTCCATCCATAATGGTATTTAAGAGTGTTCTTGTGTTACATTTCTCCTATGTTATGCTTCTCTTTTTCTATTTTCTTTTGATTGATTTAGATATTCCTTATTTCTTTGTTGAGCACAAAGGGATAAATTGATCACTCTATCATGTACATTCTTATAATTTTATCTCTCTTCTTCTATATGGCATTCTATCCTATGTTGTGCATGTGTTATTATTCATACCAGTGATCTTGTTTAGTCTTCTTGGTTGCTTATGATATGCTAGTGCTGATTTTTTTTGGTCTCCATGTTATTGGCCCAAAAGGACTCTTCTTTGTATCTTTATTTCATGTATTTTCCTCCATTGTTTCATAGTTCTACTTCCTTTGGGGAATGATAATATTATCATATAATCTTACTCACTCCTTAGTTAGCATATTCCTTTTGTGCTTTATCTTTTTCTTTTGTATGTGCTCATTGCCCTTAATATATTTCTCCTCTTGGGGACATCTCATAGTGGAAATATTATTTCTTGGATGAATTTATGCTTTTGTTAAAGCTATTGCTCCTATTAAAGCATTTTTAATCTCTTTAACATGGGGGAATACACTCCACTCATCATTTTTCCATGGAATATAAATATAGATTTTGTGTATAGCTTAGAGTACTTTATCCTTAGTGTTTGGCATAATTTCTAAGGTACACCCAAATCTATTCATTGTTATTTTATCCTGTTTATCCTCTCTCTTTTTCCCTTTTCCTTTTTAGTTTCTAGGAACTTTGGATAGTCCTTTCGGGCTTGGTCTCTTTTTTTATCTCTCTTTAAACTCTAGCAGTTTGGGAGGCTTGATCCTTCTTTTTAACCCTTCTTTTATTACTAACAATTTCAGAATCCTAACCTTGATCTCATAAGGACACACACATCCTTATGCCCAAATTTTCTTTTGATTCTTATTTTTGGGACATGGAGTTCCCTTGAAGTTAAATCCCTTGATGGACTGACTAGCATGCCACATACACTTGCTAGACCACTTGTTTCATCTCTAATGGGTTGAATAGCATGCCACACATACTTGCTAGACTATTCAATGTCATCCCCTTTTTCAAAGACCATTCCTCCTAGTTCTTCCCTTGTTCCTTTTCCTTGTGTGGTTCACAATAAGGCACACAAACCCTATTAGGCAAGCAACTACACCCCTTTGTTTTGTAGTGCTTATCTCTTTTATTCTGACTCTAGATGTGATATGACTCAAGTCTATTGTGGGCTTTATGATTTCTTTATTCTTTTTTCATAATAATATTTTCTCTTTTTCTCTTGATCTACTTTACATTGAGTTTGAGGAAACTCATACTCCCACTAAAATGGGGCCTAAATGTACCATTTTAAAATAGACACACTTTCCTTTTAAGACCTTTTAGCTCCCTCCTCTTCATGATTCCCTCTTTGGACAATGGATATGCTCGTGTTTTTCTCTCTTTTCCTCTTCTCTCTTCCATCTTTCCACCTTAGCTCTTTGGCATTTTCCCTATCTTTCTGTGGCACTTGGGACCTTTTCTCCTAGATCAGATTGACTCAGGTCAACCTATTCTAGACTAGGTCAGTCCAATTCAACCTAGTCCTCCTAGGTTGACATAATCTTGAAATAGGTTGATAAATTCCTAGACTAGATTGACCCAGGTCAACATAGTGTTAGACTAGGCTGACATAGGTCAACTAAGTCCTTGACAAGTCTAGAGCTCGGCGCCCAAAAGTCCTCAAGGGTTTAATTACTTTTTGATTGTTACTAAGTTGACCTATATAGTTTTCCCACCCAAAAACTCATATATAAGGAGACTTGGAGGCTTTATTTTTATATCTCATCCATATCTCATGAACATCAAGAATCTCATTTTCAAGCTCTTGCTATCTAGGGAAGATTTCAATCTTTTTCATTCAATGAGTTCAAGCATTCAAGCATTTTTCGAGCATTCAAGCGGGGGAATTCTATCTAGCATTGGAGAATCCTTTGTGGGCATTTCCTCTTCAAGATCTAGCATATTTTTGTCCATCAAGGGAGGAGATTCACATTGAAGAATTCATCCTCTTCATTGACGCATATCCATATCCATGGCACCATGACAAAGTTATGATCCAAAGTGTAGAGATATCCTATGTTACTAATTCAAGATCTACATTACATACACATGGGAAAGGTGAATCCTAACATTTATCTTGTTCTTTACAGTCATTTACATTTATATTTCTCATTTACAGTTAATTCCTTAACATAGGGTTTGACCAAGGAAAGCCCTCATAAAACCCAAACCCCCAAACCTTTCTTCTATGTGTTGATTTGTAGGTTGAGAAAGGAAAAAATTACAAATCTAGAACCTAAAGTTCTCAAGATTTCTAGAGTCATTAGTTTTGGAGTTGTAGACTACATCAACCTAGTTATAGCACATTCTTCCAATTCAACCTATTCCTTCAATCTTGAATTCTAGGGAGATTTTTGGGTTTTGTTCCTTTTGTCATTTTATTCCACAATCCATGATAAAAAGTTTAGAAAAGTTTTAGATCTAAAAGTTATTGAAAATAAATACATCTTCCTATATGTGTGTCAAGGTGATTCTTTTACATTTCATTTCATCTCATATATTAACCCTATATTTGCATTTTAATTGGGCTTATTGTATTTACATAACATCTAGATTTGCATTTCTTAAGCAATTAGTTCAATTTCACATTCACATTATCCTATCAAAGGGTCAAAGAGTACATTTCCTTATATTGTATTCCTCTAATAATCTAGATTTAGTATTAGAAACCTTATCCTTTTGGGTTCTTGCTAATCTAATTTGGGTTATAAGTGGAATCATATTTCACAATTTCCCTCTTTCTCTTTCACATTACAATTGAATGACTTAGTGTACATGTAAAGCACAAGTCTACAATTTTTTTAAAGTGATTTTATTTTACCACTAAAGAATCAATACTATTGTATACACTCACAAATGAGTTCAATTGAAGAAAGTAACAAACAAGACAACTTATAAACTATGGTATATTCATACACCAAATGTAAGTTATTTCAAAATATTTGGAAGTAGATATTACATTCACAAGGATGCTAGGAATTGTAAACTTGACGTTAAAGGAGATGAAGGTATATTCCTAGGATATTCATCTAAGAGTAAAGCTTACAAATGTTTGAACAAGGCTACAAACAAGATGATTGAAAGTGAAAATATAAAATTTGATGAGTTAATAGAGAAGAATGATCTAGAGAGAAAGAAGGAACCTAAATATTACAAAAAGTTTGTTATGTCTATGATGATGCATCACATACTCTACTTGATTACAACATTGGCCTACTGAGCATCAAGCAATAACACCTGAGTCATAGATAGCTACACTCGAGCATCGAAAAATGGTTATCAAGTCCTATAAATTTATTCCCAAGCACCAAATAATACAACTCGATCAAGAAGTTGAATTCCCATTGAGTAAAGAAAATACTAAGAATCAGAGAATTGAACCTATATTATCCAAATATGCTAGAAATAACCATTCACCTAAACAAATAATTAGAGATAGAAGCACAAGAGTACAAACAAGAAGAAAAATAACAGAAGGTATATGTATAATAGCTTATTTTGAGGCTAGATTAGTTACAATTGCACTAAATTGTGAATAAGGAGATTGATCAAATTGAGAAGAACAACACATGGAAACTTGTACTAAGACCTATTGATAAGAATGTGATCAGAACAAAGTATATTTTTAGAAACAAATTGAATGAGAATGGAGAAGTGAAAGAAACAAGGCTAGATTGATATGCAAAGGTTATTCCAAAGAAGAAGGAATTGGTTGTGGTGAGACTTTTGCATTTGTTGTAAGATTGGAAGGAGTAAGAACTCTCTTGGATTATGCTACATACATGAAATTCAAGGTATATCAAATAGATTTAAATATGCATTTTTGAATGGAATACTTAAAGAGGAAGTCTACATTGAACAACCAAAAGGATTTGTTGAACTTGGAAAGAAGGGTGTGGTCTACGAATTGAAAAAAGTAGTATATGGATTAAAACAAGCCCTAGGAGGATGGTATGAAAGGTTACACCTTGTCTAATTAAGATAAGATTTTCTAGAACAAATGAAATTAGTAATTTATATTTGAAGAATGAAGCACAAGATATGGTGTTGACTTCTGAAATATTTTTTTATGACATATGTTAGTTGTGTGTAGAGTCACCTAATTCTTTTCCCAAGGACCTCCTTCAAACCTCCCTCTACCTATGTTTGTTTGAAGTCTTCTCCCCATCACTTTTTCCTTCTTCGCTCCTTGAAGTTGTTGTCACAAGCTTCCGCGGTTGTGACCCCCTTTCTTTGAACCACTTTGAACCTTAACTCAAAGTAGTTCGAAGTAGTTCAACCAAAGATTTTCATACTAATGCTTCTTCCTTTGGCAGAAAGTTCTCTTTATGTGGTGGCCTTCATTGAAGCACTTCGAACCACTTTGAGTCTCAGTTCAAAGCAGTTCAAAGTAGTTCTTGATCAGAATGGATGGCGATAATTTGTTTCTAAAATATGGCATGCCACCTTTTCACAATCAATTAAGGCTCGTGTTAGATATCAAAAATCAAAAGATTTTGTTCTTTTTCCAAGGAGGAAGTCATCATCATTAGGAGTGGGAGAAAAGATCTTCAACTGGAAGAATGATCGGATATTGTACGAAATCAATCATTGTTGATTTATGTGAAAAGGGAAATCATTAAATGAAAAGCTCATGCTACAATGTTTCGAACATGCCAAGGTTGATATGAGGTGATATGTCATCGTGTCCATTAATGATCCAATACTTTCACATGAAAATATTTCCTTTAATAAAACCGTTATGTAGCTCAGTAAACTACTTTGTAATAGAGAAGGAGTTGTTAAGGAAGGTAGAGGAAGTTGTTTGGTTTTCAGCGTAAAGCAGGTGAGAATTTAGACATCTTTATTTTTTTCTGCAAATCTATTGTTTTCAAAAGGATTGTCTAGTAGAGGTTTTGCTTGTTTTGTTGAAAATGAAGTCAGTCTTGCACTTTTTCGACAATGCTTCTAGCCTAGAATGTAAGAGACCAGTGATCTGTGATACGAATTTAGAAGGGGTAAATTTGGAGAAGATGCAAATGAATTTTCTTGAGAATACCAAAGAGGTTAAGGGGTGCATGGAAGTGTTAACAAGTGGGTTGATTGAAGCCGTTGCCTTTCCTCCTGCTTTCGTAAGCCCTGAACTTCTGCAACTTTGCATTGACCATTACGATGTTAGGAGTAAAAGAATAATAGATGCGAATGGAAACACAATAATTTCTATCTCAAGGGAAACCATTTCATCTATTTTATGATTAACAGCAAATACCTTTGCCATGTTTTCACCCACTCAAGCTTTGGCTGAATACTAGGAAACCCCTAACATTTTTTGAAACACCCTTGCCAGAAAATGGACCGAAGTTAACTATGGAGGTGGGTCTAGGCTACCCAAAGTCATTACGAAAGATCACATGAAACCCCATATACATGACCTGGTTGTATTATTGCACAGGGTGAAGGGTTCAGCTGATGTGTATTTATTTGAAGAATGGATGTATAGATATATTGAAATTATTTTGAAAGGTGAGCAGTGGATGGATTCGGTAGAGATCATTGCCAATTCCTTGAGGAACCAACTCAAAAGGGCCAAAGAATCTTGCGAGGATTTCTATATGGCTTCATATTTGACTTATTGTATTGTCTGTACATGTGATCTCACTATCCTTCCACATGGGGTATGGAACAAAGAAATAACCGTTTTCCAGTATTGTCCTTTGTTGTAGAAAGATCAAGTTTTAGAAGATTTTCGTAAGGTGCATGATATAGTGTATGGAAGTGTTTATTTGACTCTAAAGTGTGTTCAGGTGCCACGACTTTCTTCTAAGGCACAGAAGCTAGTTCAACAATATGGGAGTCATTTCATTCAATTTCCCAGGTTCACATATTTAAGAGTTGGAGGCTTTGAGGATGAACCTCTGAAATTACCCCGATATGCTCTCGATTGTTTCAGTTTGGCCGAATTATGCAGATAGCTTTTCTCAGTCATTAAAGATAATCTTCCTTAGGAGGATTGGGGAATAGCTTTCCCTATCGCATTGGACTCCTTAGTCTGTGCTAACATGAATAATGCTTCTATCATTGGAAACAATTTACTGGGATTCAATCTTGGTTTCTACCACAGCAAGAGAAACTTTGATAGTAGGGGATATGCAGCTCTAACCCTTGGCCTTGAAGTAAATCTTTCGGACACACCTCATTTAGAAGATCTATGGAGAGACTATGGAAATGAAGAAGAGGTCTTGAAGAAAGACCATTCTAGATTAACCATACAACAAATCAATTCGTTCAGATTGAAGTTCAAAACACAAGGAATTATTGAAGACAATTCATACTTAATTGAACCTAGTTGGGAAGAATCAAATGAGGCAAAGTTTCTAGCAGTAGACTGGAGCAAAGATGAGGAAGATGATATTAATTTGAGAGCTAGATCCATATTGACCTATGCAGATGACTGGCTACAGAGGAAAAAAGGAGGAAATATCAATGAGTCTTCTCCTAGGGTGATTTCTTCCCTAGGACCACTTCAATCTAACATTCCATTTTCTCATATTGCAGGGGATGCACCGATTCCAAAAAAGAAACTGAGGTCCTCTCCCCATTCGCAAGCTACGGCTCCTAGGACGAGATCCCAATCCAAATTCAAAGCCTCAAAGCAGCCTAGTGTTCAGAAACAAAAGATGACATCTCAGGGGCAAAGTTCAGATGATAAATTTGTTTCCCCTGATGAAGTAGATGGTGAAGTTCAATTCATTGAAGCCCCAAGAATAGATCAGCCTAAATTCTTAACTCCAACTCGGGACACTCAGGTAACATCAACCACTTCTTCTGTCCCTTTGTGGTTGTCAAATTCAATCAACAAGAAACGGAGTCTGCAGCCGGTATCCACACCAGTAAAGGACATAGTCACTAGATATGCGGCCAGAGGTTCTAAGACAAAGAAATTAAAAATGGATGCTTGTCTCACCAAAAACTCGGTGACAGGAAAAATCACAGCAGAGGTGGCCACTTATAAACAAAAGAAAGAATCTGGGGAGATCAAGGATGAAGGGTTCCAAGTTACTTCTTTTGAATTAGGTTCTATAAATAGGAGTATTGGCAACAATTTCTTTAAGTTCTCTGCTGACCACATGCTCACACAATCAGAGAAATATTCCAAGGAAAAGAAAGAGCTAAAGGCAATGGTCGTGATGATGGCCGCATATATCGATTCTTTGATCAACCTAGGCGATTCTCCTATAATTCAGGTTCCACAACCTTTTGACCCCAACTCTGTTGAGAGCTAGCAATTGATGAAACAGATGCAGAAGGGAAAACTGTTAACTGATGCTATGACTAACTTGGCGAATAACATAATAAATCAAGGAAATAAATTCATTTTTGAAGTTGTCAGCATCTACTCCAAAGGTGAGATGCTTCTAGGGGAGATTCAAACCTTGATCCCAATATGGGAAACAGAATTAGCATGCTGTCAAGCTGTGGTTCTACAGGTCTTAGAGGTTGAAAATTTTGGGGTCCCCAAATTCCTGAGTGAAAATCCTATGAAGGTCGTGGACCCTTGCATACTTTTCATTCTAAAGAACAATATGTGTTGGAAAGAGTCCATTTACAAAGAGACCATCAAAGAAATACAAAGCGTTGAAAGTAAAATCATCGGAATGCACGAGGAGCTAGTAAAGGACATAAATATTGTCAATCCTACGGGCATCTTACAATTCAAGGAAGGGAATATGGACACTGAAATGTTAATCAAGAGTTTCACCATGGCAGTAGAATAGATCAGGGACGAAGAATCGCCGAAGGCCGATGATTTCACCTCCTTAGCAAGCATTGAATCTATGTTGCTCCTTAATGAGAGCTTGATGCCACATCAGAACTGAAAGGTAAAAGAGTATAAGTGGCAGAAAGATGCATGCAGAGCTTGGGTGATGAGCTTGAAGAACCCATACTCCCATGCTACACAAGAATTTGTATCCATGTTTCGAAGTTGGAAGCTGGTGTGTCAAACTGTTGGAGGAGAGGAGAAAACTGACACGGATACTGGGAGTTGAACGGTCGTCGGTTGGGGCTTTTCTTTTTTATAACTGTTTTCTAGTTTTATAACTATTTCTTGTACTAATCCGATAGGGCTGGGTTTTAATGGAGGCCCTTCGGGTTTGAAAAACTATAAATGTTGGGGCATTGAACTGTGTTTTTTTTTAAGCAAATAGGGGATAGAAAATAGAGATTAGATAGCAATATTTTAGCATAGATTTGATTTTGATAACAGTATTTTGGGAACCAATATATGAATGTTTTGGCTTTCAAGGACTTGGTGCATTAAAGTTCAAATATAGATATATGGAGAATTTCGAATTATGCTTTGAAACTTTGTGTTCAGAGTGTTGAATTATGATTACTTTGTGAATGTGATTCGAAGTTTCCGAAATCCCAAATTGTTGTTGTTTGATTGTAAGTTCTTTAAAAGTTTTCTTTTCATTCATTGTTAATGATACATGTTAAAATTTAAGCAGAAGTTCATTCTTTGAAGTGAATTTTCTTTTCTACATTAGTTTAGTCTGTTCATCTTCGAGCAGTTCCTTTTTTTATATAATTACCTCACTACCCAGGAGTAGTTGAGAGATCTTTATGCACTTTGGGAAAAGTGTAAAAATTATTTCAAATTCATTTCAAATATAATAAGGGAGCTGTACCTTTAGAAATTAAGAGAGGAAGTGTAAAGTAAGATAAGAGTGCTTCCTCAACTGCAGTGAATGATTTTGTTCTTTGTGATATTTGGGGTATAGAGTTAATTTGGTAAACCAATTAAAAGGACAAATCCATTTACTAACAATGTAATATTTGGAGGAAATGATATGTTGACTAAGCCATTTGCCGATCAAACAAGTAATGAATTTTAAATTTCAATTTTTGGAGAGATGAAGTTTTTCATTAGATTACAAGCCTATCAAACACCAAAAGCCATCGATGTTACTCAATCCAAGTGTGTGAAGGAAATATTGAAAATATTTGGGATGGATGAGTCTAAACTAGTTGGTATACCTATGGTGACTACTATGAAAATTCCAAAGTAAGACACTACTAGTGAGGTCAATCAAAAACAATATAGATCTATGATTTGAAAGTTACAATATGTTGTACATAGTAGATCAGATATTGCCCTAGTTGTGGGGATAGTTGTAGGGTTTTCATCTAATCCAAGGAAACTACACAATTGTTGTAAAAAGGATATTCATGTACATCTAAAACGAACTATAGATTATGGCCTATGGTATTAACAAGAAGGTGACTTTAATCTTAAAGTCTTCAAAGATGTTGATTGGGTTGAACATTTTGATGAGAAAAAAAGCACAAGTGGAGGAGCATTCTATTTAGGAGAAAAGTTGATTACAAGGTTAAGAAAGAAACAAAGTTGTATTTCACAATCTACCATTGAAGTTGTATATGTTATTGTTGCAATCAATTGTTCAAATATTGTATGGATCAAACAAATGTTGGAAGGAATGCAAGTGGAAGTAACTGAGTTTATCACTATTTACTATGATAACAAAAGTGCTATAAATATATCAAATAATATGGTGATGCATGCGAAGAAAAAGCACATATATATCAAGTATCATTACTTGAGAGAGAAAGTTCAAGAAAAGAAAGTGAGGCTTGACTATGTAAAGTCTAAGGACAAAATTGTTGATATATTTACCAAGGAATTTTGCAAGGATACCTTGAGTGTCTAAGAGGTAAACTAGGGGTTCTTCCCCTATCCAAAATTCACTACATGAATTTGCATACAACATCAATTTATGGATGAATTGAAATATATTTTGGAGTTGATGCATAAGTGTTCACACTTTAGGATTATTCTATGAAGTTTTAAAGTGAATTGTAATGAATCTAATGTAATCTATACATGCAAGGTACAAAGATAATTACAAGGTTTTATAAGTTTCACATTGAAATTTATAATGACCTTTAGCATTTTTTTCAAAGGGGGGATAATAATATACCCAAGGAGAATAATGTACTCAAGGAGGAGAACAACCTAGAAAGGGGGAGAACTATAACTACAGGATAGAATATACTAAAAAGTTAAGAATAACCTAATGAAGAAGAATCATGACAAAGGAGAGAAATGGTGAAGTGATCATAATCAAAGGGGAAGTAATGTTGCGAAAAAAATCTATTGTTAAAGATACAGACCAAGTATTAGTTTGAAGAACTAGAATCACAAAGTTGTGTTGTTGACAATGCATATATTTGATTATCTTATCTAAATGTTTTATAATGTAAAATCTTATATTATGTGTTGTCATCAATGCAAAAGGGGGATATTGTTAGCCCCAATTGATATTATAATTGATAGAGGGAGATTTTTAGGTGATTTTACTATAAATGTATGTAAAAGAATCATATCAATTTTTATGTCATTAATGTTAGAGTCTTAATTGGCTACACATTATGCTAACTCATGAAGGTACCATATTATTTACTTGATGATGGTGATTTGATTAATGAAGAGAATTTGAAGAAATTATGGTGAAGATAGAGTTGATAAGTAAGGTATTCAATGGGTACTTAAATGAGTTGGACAATGCTTATGTAATATTGGTTTGATTATTTTACAATCATGTATTATTGAGATGTATTGAAGATCACAAGCTTAACTCAGTCACAAGGTTAATGAAGGGATATTGTATTGATCGAGTGACTACAATATTGCCCAAGCAATTGCAAAGAGGAAGGAAGAACACATTTTTTCCTAATAATGTTTGTATTAATCGAGTTATATGTTACCTAAGTAAATGTAATATTTAGCGAGTGACACTCAAATGAACAAGTTATAGAAATTGGAATATGTGGCTGAATTTTTGAATATCAAGAAGGTATAAAGAAAGAGTCAATATTTGTTGCAAGATCAATGATGAAGAAAAATCAAGAAGGATATTATGAATTAAAATGAAGAAGGATAAGGATGGACACAAAATTCTTTGCAAAGTTATATTTTTAATGTGTCTAAATTTATTGTATAAAGGAATTATTCTATAAACCTAAGATTGACAATTCTGATTAAGTGGCAAAATGATGGAAGGATCTAGAAGCATTGAGAAATATTTTATAAGCCCCAGAGAAAATGATAGTTTAGGTTGTTGATTGAAAATGGTTGTTGGTTCGAAGTGGATGATGATTTCATTATGGTGTTGTTTGAGAATTAATGAAGCTAAAAGAGATATGATGGAAGGATGTTGCCAAGAGAGAAGTTTTTGAAGGAGAAAAGAGCTAAGTGTTGAGCCAAGTGAACCGAGTAGAGAATAGACAAGAATAAAAGTAGACAAGGAAATTTGTAGAAAACATAACCAATAGAGTGAGTCAAAGATAGAGAAAGAACTAGAATAGAGACCTGAACAAGAAAAGGTAGTTTATATTCTTAACATATCACTTTACACAATGTTACTATTTAACCATTGTAGAAAAAAATCTTAGAAGCATTGAGTCAACCTAACAAGTCTATGAAATCCTATATGGTAACATCAAATTAGTGTTCTTTGTAAGTCCTCTAATGCATGCCACCCTTTTTAGTCCTGGATAGGGAGTGAGAATGTCTAGATGATCTTTTGGTGAAATACTCTAACAAGGTCACATTAACAAAGTGTATATAACCTTTACCAAGGTAGTCTCCTAACAAAGATCACTTCAAAGGATTCAAATTTTTGGATTGCATGTCCCAAGTGCTTTTTCCCTTAACATAATTTCAATGTTAACCATTGGTGTCAAAATTGTGTGGATGTAATCGGTGTTGTAAGTTATTGTAGAAGTTTTTTAAGTTTAGTGCAGCTCAGTAATAACTAAGTTATCACTAGGTAATTACTAGAAATTTACTAATAGTTGGTAAAGCAAGGAATAGTTTGAAAAGAAGTTAATGTATGAATTAAGTCTTATGTCGCATATGTCTATGGAGTGACTAGATATATAAAGTTATTGTTGTTGGTGTTCATGTTTCTTTGATGTTGATGAAATATTTGAAAGGATTGTGAGATAACTAGACATAATTGATTCATGCCCCCCTCCCCTCTCAATTATCTAACAAGGCTTATAGCTATTGGTTTTTGTATAAGTAATAAGAAGGGCAATATTGTTGTTAAGTTCTCTAAACCTATAAGGAATGCTTCAAACAATGAAGCAGAACTTTGAACCCTCCTTGAAGGGCTTTGGCTAATCTCTAAATTAGGTTGAGAAGTAACAAGTGGAAGGGGACTTGACAATCGTCATTACATTTTTTAAGTAAACTATAACTAGAAATTGGAGTCTATACTATCAAAAGTTACTGAAATATCTAAATCTTTCAAGGTATGGCATGTAAATCACATATATAGAGTAGGTAATGGAATATCAAATAAACTAGGTAATAATGGAGTAGATAGTATTGAGCAAACATTTATACATTATAGATGATCATCCTTTGATTTCTTGTGTTAGTTATTTCTTGATTTGAAAGCATAGATGTCAATTCTTCAACAATATTTCTTTTGTTTAGAGTACTAACAACTTAAAAATTAATAATGGGTTTTGTAGATATTGTTGGAAATATAAGGTAGGCTAGGTTACTGAGAGGGGAGGGGTGAATTAGGAACCAATAAAACTTCAACTCACTTCACCAATTAATCCTTCATATATTATTATGATCTAATTGCAATCATGAAAGAATGAAATCAATAAAACATTCATAACACTTTGACACAAGATATGGTGACCCAAAAACCTTCCAATTAAAGTAAAACTAGGGTGGGGATGATACCCATAAGATTTAGTACTACAGTATATAGTTGGTCTATTAAGGCTTACAATTGACCACTTCTAGTGATCTTCCCTATTAGGAGCAATAACGACTGTTAGGTCCACCCTGTTAAACGATTTACAAACATACAGTGAAGTGTGCACTATGTTGGGAGATTTAGCAAAAGATTGTTAAGTCCACCTGTTTGAAGGATTTGACCAATGCACCTATTAGAATGAAATAGTGGTTGATCTCTTATTTACAACTTTGATTTTCTGAATGAGATTCCTTGAATTGCAATGATCACCTGACTATGATAGATAAGTCTCTATTGTACCATATACTACTTGTAGCCTTCTTTAATTCGCACATAGTTTCTCTTACTTCTTCACATACTCATACTCAAATTACTTCTTTGGATAGAATACAATATATTACATATATATCAATTCAATTAACTACTTGTTGGAGCTAGCTACAATACCAAATTCATCATAATTCACAAAGTTGGCCCATAATTCACAAAGTTGGCCCATTGTTGTAACTTGGGTTTAGATGACAAACTCAGTCATGATGTTCTGACACTCGACAAACACTATCAATGCTCGACATACTCTAACACTCATTTGACATTGTAGCTTAGTCCATATTGATCACTTAGAGTAGCATGAACTTAGTTAGCATTGTATGACTTAGTGAACACTAAGAAACTTGGTAGATACTGAATCACTCAGTTGACACTACATAACTTGGTCAACACTAGATTCACTTCATTAACACTACGAGCTTAGTAGAGATTGTAGAACTTGGTTAACACTATAGAGCTCGGTTAGCACCAAGAACTTCATCACTTCTACTGGATATCTTGGTAGACTCTGCTACACTCAAGCTATACTATAAATTATCTCAAATGCTTGGTAGACATTGTAAAGCTCAACATGAATAGAATTCTAACTACTTAGCTCATTTGCAACTAAAACACTTGGTTAACATTGCTAGATGAATGATAAGCTTAGTAGAAACTGTAGAGCTTGGTAGCAATGAAACCAATTGACTAAGTGTTAAGTCACTAATAAACAAATTGACCTTAATGTCAAAAATCTCCCCCTTTGGCACTAGTGACAAAAACACTTATCATACAAAAAATATGAATTCTCAAAATTACAAGTCAAAAACTTCCTTTATCAACATTTTGTGTCTTCAACTCAGTTTTGACTTACTATTGTTGTAGCTCGGTAAATTACTCTATTTTTTTTATTTTTCAAAATTGCTTTTGTAAGCATATTTACTACTTAGCTATATTTATGTGCATAATACTAATCGCCAATACATATATCTCTGATAATTTTTTCTATACAAATAATATTCTTCTCTCCATATAAACATATATTCTGCCATGCTTTATACATGTAATCTTCTTCTCCCCCTTTTTGACATAAATGCCAAATGTGTATAATATCTACAAGTTATTACCAAAATGTGACAAGAAATCAGTGTGTACCTTCAAAATGATTTACATAGTCTTGTCCCAATTCTCTTGCAATACATTACTTCCATGCAAGGTTATTTGTACCTCTACTGACAGTTCAATCAAATGGTCAACTATTGAGAAGTTTTTGTCATGGATGAGTGTCTTTGCATGTGAAATGTGCTTTTGTAGTGTATCCATATTTGGAAGAATCATGCCCTAAATTTTTGTAAGTGTAGACCTAATTCTGGCTTCTTCCCTTGGCAATTATGCTTGGAGATTTGTCAAATATTTGACTTTTGTAAAGTGTGCAAAACTACAACTAGGATCAAGTGACAACTAATGTGCACTTTCCTTCATATCCTCATCTATCTTGGATAATTTATCCTTAATCTCCTTTGTAAAGATAGATGTGTCACTCAACTTGATAAATAAAGAAATGACATTATTGGTAGATGTTTCAAGTGAAGTAAGAATAGTAGATAGCTCTACTTGATCAATAATAATCTTCAGTGCTACCTACTCCAAAACTTTATTTTCAAATTTTCTCTCAGCTCTGCAATAATTTTTCTTGTCCATTCAATTCTTCATTGTACTTGTGGATAATTTCAGCTAACTAATCCATAATAGGTTGTTTCCCATCAACCTCTATATTCAGAGCATCAACAAATATGCTCTTTATATCCTCAAGGAGTTAATTAATCTTTTTCCTCTCTTCTCTAAGCTTCATTTGCTTAGCCCTTTTCTTCCAAAGTTCTCCAATGGTATCCATATCTTCCAAAGTGAGGATAGAGGTATCCCAATTTGGAATAGCAATGTCCTCATCCAGATCAATTTCTTCCTCTTCTTTACCTTTATTCAAAACTTTAGTGCTCTGTTGAGACTATGTCTCAATTGTCATTGCACAAGCCATGGTGGAAACAATAGTTGAAAAAGTAGGAATAGCACCAACAATACCAATAGTAGAAATAATGTTAACAACAAGAATACCTTGTTATTTCATAGTCAATCTTGATGTTGGGAAGACTTATTTCTCAATAGATGAAGTGCTAGGCACTTAAGTCATTGAAATACTTGTCAAAGAAATTCTAGATATTGGTTGTGTGCTTGGTGTTACAAATTTGACCTCAACCAACTCAACAAAAGCTTTCTCTAAGCCTGTCTACACTAAGGCTTTTCTTAGAGAGTGAGGAAAGGAAGTCATAATTTTTGTTACAATCTTTTTTGCATCTGTTTCCTCAATACTCTATACTTCTAGTAGACTTCCTCCTATGGCTTCTTGTTCTTCTTCCTCATCATCAAGATCAACATTCCCTATTTCATCATCTCTGACTTCTACTTCTTCTTCTACATCATCATCTTCAACATCTTTGTCATCAACATGGAAAAAAAGTCAGTAGACTTGTACAACCCATATTTATTTTTCCATGTGGTAGTAGTAAACTTCACCACAAATTCAATGTCTTTTAGCAATATTAGACATGTATTAAACTTGGGTGTGAGCTTCTTCTCATTTTATTTCAATGCTTCCTTCACCTCTTTCTCACTGAGACTAGGCATAATTTATCTCAAGGTTTGTTCACTGATGTCTTTATCAACTTTCATTACACTATCCCATTAAGGTTTGACTGCTTTCAAAAGTTCATCAGAAACTTGTTGTGCTAGCTCATCAAATGAATACTTCCACTTACCTAATTTTGTCATAAGGGTATCCTCAATTTACTTTTTCTCCTCTTCGCTCCTAGTCTCATACTTAAGAGACTTAAAACATGTCATACCGGTCCCTTGTTCCATCTTCTTCAATGATTCTTGAAGGGTGGGGGGGACCTCTAAAAGCTAATCTATTCAGCTTCATCCTCTTCACCCAACACCAATTTTCTCTTGGATTTGGTAGATCTTCTTGTAAACACAATAGGGAAATATTTGGTAGGTTTGGTTATTATAACCTTCCCTTTCTTCTTCGGAGGCTTCTATTCCTTAGGTTCTACTTCCTTTGCATCCTCCTCTTCATCTTCATCTACTATATCATCTCCTTTGCCCTCAATAAGCATGAGAGGAGAGCTCAATTGCTTAGTATTCTTCATTATTTTCTCAATCCCTTTCCTTCCTATGCTCACCACTTGGGGTAACTTGATCTCAAGCTCAATTCTAGCCTTAGCCTCTTTATAAGTGCTAAAATGTGTTGCCTTAGGATTCATAGGCTCATTTAGTAGAGACTCAATGATATTTTTAGTGTCAACAATGTTAGCCTCATATTCAAGAGGCTTAACAGAGGTCACTCTAGGCCTGATTGTTTGAATACAAACCTTATCCTTGTCAACCATAAAACATATATCCTACTCATAATCTTCTACTAGTTTCCTAGGGTATCCTAAATATGCTTTGTATCTTCTCCTTGAATGTCTCAAAATAGTTATCCAAGATAGTATGAAAGTTTTCTCCTATCTCTATTATAACTTCACTGTTGTAGTATAATATTGCAGTATCTTTCTAACATACTACAATTCCTTTAGAAGGGAAAAAATTCTTAACATAGAAGAATAAACATGTTGAGAGAGAAAAAAACATACGTGGATTGTTCTTTGATACTCAAATTTTTTCAATGTTCTTGCTCAATTGATTTAGTAGCAGCTCAGCAAGGTCAAAGGATAAGTTGTTCTTTACCACCTTGTACACTAGGTCAACAGCTTCACATGACACGTTATTCAACTAGCTTGAGCTATAGGTTTTGTGTGTAATCACATGGATGCCAAACTTCAATTTCATTATCAATTACACCACTTAGTTTCATGCCTCTTTCATCCCATTCAGCAAGAGTCCTCTTAGCTAACTCAAACTGACCTAGGGTTTTTTGTGGCCTTCAATTTATTCAACATAGACAATCCAGTAATCCTATGTTTCATCTTCTTGGTTATCAAAATAGGATGATCTAACCATAACTATTGTTATGAACATGACTCAAGATAAGTTTGATACACTTTATTTGAAAATCCCTCAGCATATGTAAAATATGCATCAAACCCTTTATCTCCAAATGTTTGTGCTTAAGTTTTAGAACACCATCCACACAAAGTTCATTGAATGCCTCATTCATCTCTAGGGTTCCAAGCTCCTAAATAGAACAATGATAAAATGATCAGTTGTCATGAACAAGAAGTGTCTTAGGTGGAATTTGGGATTGTGCTCCAGCAAGTTCAAGAGCCTCTACAATTGATGGTGATAATGTGCACGGGGGAGCCCTGCAATCAATTCCATGAACCAACATTTTAGAACCTTTCTTAATCTTGCTAATAGAAGATGCCATTGCATGGTAGGGTTTAAAACACAAGAGAATATTCAACAACAACTACTTAAATCACTCAGAGGCTCTGAGTTCTCTCTATGCTTGAAAATTAATGGTGAAACAATACATTTGATTTCTTCCTTTTAATGAATTTCAGTCTTTACGATCACCATTAATCCTTTGTACACATATCCTCTCGGTGACAAGTTGTCCTCCACTCGATTTGGTCTCTAATGCTCAGAAGACACCTTCAACCTGGTATGGTCTTCTTAATTAGTAGGAACTACCAACTTGACATCTACATCTTAAAAAGATATGCAACTCGACTTTGCTCGATAAGGTCTTGCGACCTGACCTTACTTGGTAAGGTCTTGAACTTCTATCATCACTTGGTGATCCTTGTGCATCTTGAATGTTGATATGGATCTTTTTGCTTTCTAGATGGAACTAATGTTAGATGACTTCTTCTAAATCATAGTTCTAGTGATCTCCATAGGGAACTAAGTCAAGGAGATTTTACCACCAAACTCATTGACTTGGGTATCAACAACTTTAGGACTTTGGCTTGCATTCTCTAGAGATTTTTGCACCCATTGCTACCTCATTTGTTTTTTGATATTATTAGCTTTGAACTTCTTTTCATCTTCTATTCTACTTGTGTCAGTATAGTTCTTGGCAAGATGTCCAAGTTCTATACAAACAAAACATCTCTTTGTACTGTCTCTTTTCCTCATGTGATGTTTTACATAGTTTGCTCCAATGTGCCCAAACTCACCACAGTAGTGACATCTACACCATGTGTTGTAATCCCAACCAAATATTTCTTTCACAATTTTCTCTATTGCTTTCCACTTCTTGGTCTTACACTCTAAAGATTTGTGTCCTTGTTTTTTGCACTTGTGACACTTTCCTTCAAACTTAAGTTTCTTGATGCATTCATTTTCTCTATGACCATTCTTATTGAAATTGTAACACTTTCCATTAAATTTTTCATTTCCATTGCTACAACACTTATTTGATGTATGACCTATCTTACCACAATGATTACAAGTAGATCTTTTGTTCTTTTGAGCTCCTTGCTAAGATGATTCACCTTCATCTGTATATTCTAATCCATCCTTTGCCTTTGTGTCTATATTGATTTTTCTCATTCAACTAATTCATGTTTTCTTGTGATTTCATCATTCTCTCATTGATTTATTTTTCCATGTTGAGATCATTTTGTAGTATTTCATTCTCTTTCCTTGGATTGATAAGCTCTTGATTTGCATCATTGAGTTGATCAATAAAGTCTATTTTCTAAAGAGATAGTTATTGAATTTGATTTTCCTTTTCTTCTATCTCTTCTTTGGCTTTGGCTTTTTCTTCCATGACTTCACATAATCTAACTAATTGGATTTCTTGCTCTATTTTCAGCTTTCTAACTTTTTATTAAAGATTGGAATTCTTCTCAAGTAGGTCCTTGATTGTTGCATCAGCTTCATCTGAGTTTCTTTCTAGGCATAAGTCTTCAATTCCTTTTTCAATGTAAAGATTGTCATCCATTTGTGTTGCAAGATTTTTCCTTCTTTGTAATGATTGAGAGATTTTCTCTTTTTCTTTCTTGAGTTGTCCAATAGCTAATTCAAGATCCATCATTTCATTCTTGATAGCCTTTTCTAGCTGTATACCTCCATTGCCTCTAATCTTGCCTTAAGTTATTAAACTTCTGATGTGAGAACCACAAGCTCTGATACCAATTTTTGGAAATATAAGGTAGGCTAGATTACTGAGAGGGGAGGGGTGAATCAAGAACCAATAAAAATTTAACTCACTTCACCAATTAATCCTTCATATATTATTCTGGTCTAATTGCATGCATGAAAAAATGAAAGCAATAAAACATTCATAACACTTTGACACAAGATATGGTTACCTTCCAATTAGAAAGTAAAATTGAGGTGGGGATGATACCCACAAGCTTTAGTACTAGAGTATAAATTTGTCTTATTAAGGCTTACAATTGACCACTTCTAGTGATCTACCCTGTTAGGAGCTGTTAGATCCACCCTGTTAAAGGATTTACAAACATACAATGAAGTATGTACTATGTTAGGAGATTTATCAAAAGACTGTTAAGTTCACCTAGTTAAAGTATTTCACTGATGCAACTATTAGAATGAATCAATGGTTGATCTTTGTTCTACAACTTTTATTTGTTGAATGAGATTCCTTGAATTGAAATGATCACTTGACTGTGATAGATAAGTCTTTATTGTACCATATACTACTTGTAGCCTTCTTCAATTCAAACACATCTACTCGTAGGGTCCATTTGGTTCGTGGAATTTAAAAAACTCAAATTTCTACAAATCTTGGTTTAGCCAAATCAAGATTTTACATATCTTCATTCCAATTTTTGGGATTTTACTGAAACTATTTGTTTCACTCGGAAGATGCGTGTGAAGTGCGTAAACTTGGAGTTGAAGGCAAATTTCAAAAAGTAGTCCAATATATTATTTTTACACTCCTTAAAAAATAAAACTAGATTTTGATTTTCAATTCTTGCTTGCTAGTAGGAATTTGGAAAACTTGGTTTTGAGGCAAAATTGGAAGTCACATGTGCTAATTCCATTTTGCAAATTTTGAAACAAACACACAAATTTTCAAATCTAGGTTTTCAAAAAGCCAATTCTTGTCATCTTCCATGAACCAAACGGACCCTTACTTCTTCACATACTATACTCAAATTACTTCTTTGGATATGATACAAATATTACATATATATCAATCCAATTAACTACTTATTGGAGTCAGCTAGAAACCAAATTCATCATAATTCACAAAGTCGGCCCATTGCTATAACACAGGTTTAGAAGACAAACTCGATTATGTTCTGACTCTCGACAAACATTATCAATGCTCAACATACTTTGGCACTCAGATGACATTGAAGCTTGGTCCATACTAATCACTTCAAGTAGCATGAACTCGATTAGCACTATATAACTCAGTGAACACTGAGAAACTCGATAGATACTAAATCACTCAGTTGATATTGCATGACTTGGACAATACTAGATTCACTTCATTAACACTGCAAGCTCAATAGACATTGTAGAACTTGGTTAACACTACATAGCTTAGTTAACACTAAGAACTTCATCACTTCTACTGGATAGCTTGATAGAATCTACTACACTCAAACTATACTATAAACTATCTCATATGCTTGGTAAACACTGTGAAGCTCAACATGAACTACATTCTGACTACTTAGCTTGGTTGCAATTGAAACACTTGGTTAACATTGCTAGATGAATTATAAGCTCAGATGCTTAAAAAATTGTGACACAATCAAGCTCAAAAAAATCTTCTCATGATATTACTAATGAATTGTGGAAATCAAATGACATTAAGCAACTATAGAGCTCAATAGCAATGAAACCAGTTGACTAAGTGTTAAGTCACTAGATATTTGATCTGATTTCATTCCTAGTGTTTAAATTCCCCAAGCCCGAGATGTCCTTGATTTACTTAAAGGGTCTTTTCTTTTTTTTTCTAATTATTTTCAGCATACAATAGGTTTAGTAAGTTGGTTGCTCGCCATTTATCTTAATAGGGAGACTTTTTTTTTATATTGTAATTTGGCCATTAGTCTCACATAATTATGGATATGCCCATCAAACTTAGCTACCCTAACAATAAAATGGCATTTGATGCTCTTGTTACCTTATCTTGTATTAGTCAAATTGTCCCTATTAAGAATAGAGTCATTTAGAGGGTGGTGCTTCACAATCTAGGTGACCTTCTCAATGTTGCTAAAAGATTCAGAGCTGATGTTGATGTTACGGTAATGTTCATCACAATATCTATGCATATTTATAATGATAGGGACCCTATTGCTAGCCTATGTTCGGCCATGTTTACTGATGAATTGTTGGATAATCTAGATACAGTCCTTGTTAATATTAGAGATGATTTGACCATCTATATAGCAGATAATTATGGGCTTTTGTATATCTAGGGACAGCTAGTCCCTACTTATCACATTATTTTCTTAAAGGATATTGTGGGTTCTAGGCTAACAAGGAAGTTTACGAATGAAATATTTTCTTTCTTATGTTTTTCTATGGTGCCTTGGATGTAGTGGAGGATGATTGGCTAGAGGATTATCTTTTGGCAAAAGGCATCAAAGAGGAAATATTATCCTAGGCTACCATTGATGACCTTAGGGAGGTCGTTTGGGAGGATCAAGTGTAAATATTCATGTTTTTAATTTTTTTGATTTACAAGTTCATATTTTTTTCCTTCAGTATTTATGAGTGCTCTTGTTATTTTTTATCTTCTTAGCATTGTTTTTGTGTTTTTCTTATTTCACATTCTATTCTCTATATGGTACTCTACATATGTTATGGAAACTTTTGTTTAAAATGGTAATGATTATCAATATGCTATTTTAGTTTTTTAATATAACTCTATGATATGATTTCTAGTAAAAGTATGCATTAGGTGTTTACACATAAAAAACTTGTTTATTTCTAACTAGGTTAGCATAGGTATTTGACTATTACTCATCTTTTGATGCTAATCTAGACATTATTCTTTGTTTATAGAAAACTTAAATATATGCTTGGGACTTATGTAATAATTACTTAATGAACAAAGTCTTGATGTCACTAAGACTTGAAATTAATGAGATTTCTAATTAGAGTATTATTATTGGATTTTCTTAGTTTGGAAAAGCTATATGTGGATAAATGTTTACCGAACTCACTTCTTTTGGATAGCTTTTCTAACTCATTGTTGGAGATTGCTTTTACTTGGTAGTATGATATGTGTTCTCAATGACAAGTTTGCAAATATGGAAGTATAAATTGATGACAAAGGTAATTCAACCAAATCAAGAATTATGTTAACAGATTTGTAAAAGAAGAAAAGTATTCTTAAGTCCCTACTATGTGAGGGATATTAATTAATAACAAAAATCTCAATGCATATGTAAATTGGGAAATTCTTCTAAATCCCTTGGCAAGGGCTAAAAAATTTATTATTAAAATTATTTTTTGTAAATTAAAGTATGTCTTCTTAAAGTCCTTCAAATTTTTTTGGCAAATGTATTTTTTGTATCAGGACTTCAATCCCAGGCTACATTAGAGGTTTTCTTCCCCATTCTTTTTCCCCTAGTGCTTGCACTTTGAGGGGGGGGAATTTTAAAATGTAAATATTTTTTAAAATAATAAAAAATACAACACTTACCTTTTACCAAGTAAAAAAAGTAATCAATTAAATTCTTATCAATATCACATTAACTAAAAGTAGTTAACATTTAATTTCATTAATAAAAAATAAACATGTGATGGGTTTAAGGTGTTGGAGACTAATGTATTCCCTCCTAGATGAGGCTTGTGCCCTTCTTTTAAAGTAATAAAGTACCATACTTCCATAATGAGATTTAGTGGATGGGAGTTGGTAAATGTTTTAAATGATTATGTAAGTGATGAATATCGTAGGAGTGTTAATTATATACTCATTAACATTTCAAATTATTTTACAAAGCATGACCCTCAAAGGCTTAAGTGTCAATAAAGTGAAGGAAAGGATGACAGTGCACACATATCTATTCTCTCTCAAAGAGACAAATTTTTTAGTTGCACTCCTTATAATAATTACTACAGCCTAGCCTTTAATATAATTTCAATGAAAAAAATAAGAAATTTATTTCTAAGGAAAAAATGTGAGAGAAAGGGAATTTGTAGAATTCACAATCTAGAGTTTTTAGAGAATTTTGATCAAGGCTCTAAAATGCGGGGCCATTCATCCATATTGATCCATCTAGGATTGAAGATTATGCTAGAAAAATTTGCACCTAGTGGCTTTGTATGAGGGAGGCCTAGTTCCTTTTATGGAAGCCATGGTTGGCCACTATGATAATGTTTCATTGTAATTTGTTGATTCATGGATTGATATATAAGATTCATCATTAATGACATTTACTTCCATGTGAATGAGGTGATTATCATCATGGATACTATTTTATCTATGGATGGTCAGAAATGGAAGGTCACGAAGATCACTAATGAAATGAGCATGAATAGGTTCTTCAAAAAAGATGAAGAGCCTCTGAGATTTAGAGGTGGATTTAGTCATGAAATCCTCTCATCCCCATGGAATGAGGTATGTATTTTTCTCATGAAATATATGAGCCTGGAGGGTAGATTTGGTGTCTACTATTGCTACCATTTCCCGCTTCTAAATCATTCTAGCCATCAAGATAAGGTTTCCATTTCATTCTTTCTTTTACATGATTTGGAAGGTATTATTTGTACCTGTGAATTGTGGGCCTTTGGACCTCATAGACACTTTAACGTGGTCATTACCTGCGAAGTCATCCTAGGGTAAACATGATATTGTTTACCCAAGACACCTGACAGTGTGACCCGTTGCCTCCTATCTAAAGGGTTTTTGCTTATTAGATATCCTCAAATTCAAGATGTAAGCAACCAGACCCTCTAAGAATGAAGGATTTAAAGAAATGCAATTGATCTAAATGAATGTGCAAAGTATTCCATATGAGAGATGCAATTTATTCTATTAAACAATAAAAGACATTAAACTAGATGTATGCATTATTAAGCTGGATGAGAATCTAAAATGAGAGCAATGTGAAAACTAGAAAATAAGGTGAGTACTCAATTCAACAGCATGAAAATTCAACCTTTGTAATGAGGAATTAGGAGTTCCTTAAATAGAATTCATGGAATCCATCAATGGGTGAGATCAACTTAGATCGAGGTCAGGATTGAAGCAAAGATTCAGTTAAGATGGAAACTTCCTTGTGCAGGTGAAGTAGATTGTTTCTGATCTAAGTGTGATGAGCAGTTAACTGAACTTGTCATAAGTGTGAGAGCAAGTTAACTAGATTGTTTCCAATTCGAGAGAGAGTTCACTTAGAGTTTCCATTTAGAACTAAAGAGATTATTTAATTTAATAAGTGAGACATGAGCTCATAAATACCTTTTTCACTTAATTAAATAATTTCATTTAATTAATTAGGGATGACTTCCTATTTAATTAAATAACTTTGTTTAATTAATCAAAATAAGCATATGTATTAAATTAAATAAATTTAATTCCTTAGTACATTAGCCTTAAGGTATAATTAAATTTAATTAAAGTATAAATACTTAATAATTAAATTAAGTATTAATCAATAGGTTTCAATGTGACTAATATGAGTAAATACTATAGGAATTAAATAACAAGCATGATGAATGAAAATTAGGGTTTTCTACATCTGACAATTAAGTCAAGTAGTGACAATTAGAATGAGAATTGCCTATTAGAATAGGTCTTATAATTGATCAAAATAGACTAGAATTGGTGATCATGGCAATGAGCCAATTTTGGGGTATTAAATTTTGCCCCTCTTTGAATGAATGTGTGAGCAGGATGTTCAATTCAAAGAAAATCAGAAAGCATGATGTGAGGATCAAGAAATGAGATTGGTTTCGAAATTGATGATACAAAGACCAATTGATAAGCCTTTAAGAATCGTCTCTAGAACAAAGCTTAATCCTAAGGAATCCAAGTAGAATACCTAGATACCCAAAATTGATAAGAATTTAAAAGGTTTCTTTAGAATGAAGTTTGGCCTTTAAGGATCCAGATAAAACACCTAGATACCTGAGATTGAAAGCATTTAAAAGATTATCTCTAGAACGGAGCTTAACCTTTAAGGATCCAGATAGAACACCTAGATACCTAAGATTGAAAGAATTTTAAAAGATTATCTCCAGAATGGAGCTTAACCTTTAAGGATCTAGATAGAACACCTAGATACCTAAGATTGAAAGCATTTAAAAGATTATCCCAGAATGGAGCTTAACCTTTAAGGATCTAGATAGAACAGCTAGATACCTGGGATTGAAAGCATTTAAAAGATTATCTCTAGAATGGAGCTTAACCTTTAAGGATCCAGATAGAACACCTAGATACCTGAGATTGAAAGCATTTAAAAGATTATCTCCAGAACGGAGCTTAACCTTTAAGGATCCAAATAGAACACCTAGATACCTGATAGTGATAGCAGATAACAAAATCGAATTATGAGACATAGAATCATCCCCAGAACAAGGCTTGATCCTCAGGAGTCGAGGTTTAGACTGTCCCAATACCTGTCCATTGAACTCTAAGAAGAGTTGTTATAAGATTGATCAATTGATGAAAAGATAAGATAGATAGCAAAGATGCCAGATAGAAGGGAGCAAGATGACCTAGTGACGAGATGCCCCAAATGACGAGGACATAAGATAGGAACAAGATGCCCCAAGTGATAAAGATTCAAATTGATTTGAAATTCAAGTTTAATGATGTAATCATCCTGCCCCCTCGAGAGTGAAATCGAAAGATGACACACCAGAAATATGATGTAAAGCAATATGTTGAGAGATATAAAAGAAATCAAAGATTCAACAAAATATAGAAGAGATCAAAATGATCGAAAGAAAATTTAGAGTTGATTTGTAATGATTGTGATGTTTGAAGACCAAGGTTGACCAAATTTGGCCCTAGTTGACTTGAGTTGACTTTTTCAAAAATAAATTTTGAAAACATGAAGGATTTTGAGTTGAAAAGATTCCAAGAATTGCAAAGTATCAAAAAGATTTGGACTGCACAAGCGTTCAATCGTGTCAGTCCCCAAAATTCTACAATGCCTTTTTGAGGCACTTAGGTGTGTCAGATTTCGAATTCAATCCCAAAAATGGATTCAAAACGGTCAAATTAGCCAAGGGGTGATTTTTGTGTAAATTAGAGCACTTTGAGAAATTAGGTCAACAGCTATATAAGGACCCAAGGGGTCATTTTCAATTCATGTGCTTTTTGTCTTGTAGTGAATTGAGCTTTGAGGGAGACATGGTAGTGAACGTGAGATATCATCGTTTTGAGCACTCCAGACAACATAGTCGGCTAGCAGACTACAAACCATCGGTGAGTCATCAATTTTCCATCTTCGTACTTTCATTATCACGCTTGACAAGGTCATTTATTGCATTTTTTAGCATGTTTTAGGGTTTTCCAAACGGTCTTTGCATGAGACTGTCCTTTCTCGCATGAAGATGATCTCTTCTTGTGTGAAGAAATAGGGTGCGCTATTTCTTCGTGCGCTCCGATGAGGTTTCTCACGTGGGAGACACCCACTTCTCACACGAAGAACAAGATTCTTTGCGTGCGAGAACTTTGTTTCTTGCACGGAGACTTCATTTCTCACGCAAGAAGGAGATTCTTCGCACGAAAGAGAGAAACTTCGCACGAGAGTTGGAGATCTTCGTGCGAGAACCTATGACAGTAGTGTTTAAAATTTTTAATTTTGAACGTAAAATTTGTATTTTTATTAGCTTTGTTTCGCCATTTCATTCTGGTACTGATCATTTTCTTGTCGTTGTTTGTTTGTGTGTGTGCAGGAGGTCTTTGACGATGTCTCGTTTAGATCGCATTATCCACCCTATGGAGAGTTGTTACAAAGTCTCGATGATGCTAATCAAGCACACATTGCTCGATTGGGTTTGTCCTCGCTATGCCGGATCCCAGCCGTGATGGTGAATCATGGCTTACTCACAGCTTTGGTGGAGCATTTCCATTTAGAGATGAAAACCTATCATTTTCTAGTGAGGGAGATGATGATCACCCCGGAGGACATCTAGAGGATATTGTGGATCCCGTTTCATGGAGCCAGAGTGGTGTATGATACAGTGCCCTTAGTAGGTACAGAGGCACTGTCTATTGTGTTTGAGAGGGAGCTACAGAGAGGTTGAGCCATTAGTTGAGATGAGTTGATAAATACATACAGGCTAACACACAGGCTAGCATCTATGCTAGCTATATTCTTGAGCTACTTCTTGTGTCCTGACAGAGGACAGCATGGTTTGGAGTGTGGGTAGGGAGTGATGTTGCGCCTGATGGTAGAGGCACCTGAGATTTTTGGGTGGGGTCAGTGCATGTTGGCCCACTTGTACCATGAGATTCATGAGATAGTCTTCCATGAGAAAAGACTATGGTTGTCAGAGTATACGTGCTACAGATGTGGGCTTGGGAGCATCTTCCCGTATGCAGGCTAATTTTTGAGGATGCCAAAGAGCCGATGGAGCCTTACATCTGTCGATATCGAGGGAACATTACCAAAGTCTTCCTGGGTAAGATAGAGCATTGGAGGATGCATCTTGATGACCTGGTCTCCATCGTATGACAGCCCTGGTGAGAGACTGAGGACTTGGATGATGCCCCTAGAGAGCTACCCTATGTGTTGAGCTCGCGACCACTATTGGGCAGGATGATGTAGATCATAGAGCGGTTTGTGATTTCATGGGTGTGCTGGCAATATGGCCAACCACAGGATATTTCTCAGGAGTACTGTGCGTACGCCAAACTAGTGAGAGATTTAGGGTGGGGGTGGCCTCCACGTATGGATCCTAGTAGATCTATGATAGATGTACGCAGCTTAGTTGTAGTTCAGTGGGATTCCTGCCAGAGGTAGCAGATGCAAGGATGACGCCTTCTTATCAAGCTCATTTGATCAGCCATCTAGTCCCGCAATTTACTAATCCATTAGGGATGGCCAGTTAGGCATAGAGATAGGTGCCTCAGCAGTAGTAGGAATAGCCATAGCCATAGGTGCAGCCACAGATGCAGCCATAGGTCGAACATTAGGTATAGCAGTTACAGATTCCTCCATAGAAGATGGGATCAGACCTAGGTGCCAGGGGTAGAGGGACAGGACATGGTCGGCGGTGGAGATAGAGAACGAAGGAGCAAGCCCCACAATAAGAGGCTCCACAGTAGTAGGTGCCACCATAGTAGCAGGCACCACCATAGTAGCAAGCACCACCACAGTGGTAGGCACCTGAGATGCTTGATGAGGATATGCTAGATCAGCCAACAGCTAGGGTGCAGGACACAGTACGACACTACCAAGAGTGGATTCGTCAGGCCTCCCAGTAGTTGGGAGATCTGTAGATATAGGTAGCTATCCAGGACTCCCAGCTAGTGGAGCAACAGTGAGAGATTGATCAGTGGAGAGAGCGCACTGAGACTGCTGAGCAGAAATTGGAGATTGCACAGGAGGAGATCTGCCTTCAATCGGCTCGGGCGAAATACTACTTTGTTGCATATTCGACAGTGGTGCTTGATGAGGCTCTGTAGGTGTAGCGATTTTCACAGTATGCTTGAGAGTTGAGAGGTGCACGACCTCTTGTGAGACCTGACATGCCACCACCTCCTCCTCCACCTATAGCTCCTGCTTTTGCTCATCTTGGAGATGAGAGCATAGGGCAGAGTTAGATGCTTTGTATCTGGCTCTTGATTTTTGATCTCTGGCTATGTATTGATTGGTGTGCCAAAACCGTTTTGTATCATTTTGATCAATAGCACTTGAGTAGTGCCCATTTTTGTACTGACCCATTCTTTTGAGAGATATACATACGAGATTTTTGACTTGAGTATTAGTGTGTACATGCCATTGTCTGTGTTTGTTTCACCATGATGTACATGAGATATCAATATAATGATTATGAGATGTATGTTTTACTTTGATATGAATGCAAATGTATTTTGATGTGATGTGATGTGATTATGAGCATGTAGAGTAGATATTATGAGTATATGGATGCAATGCATATGGAAATGGACTGACATCTCATTTAGTGTTCCATGTTTTTGCTTGACAATGACAGGTATTCCATTGAGGAGCACATATCGATGAACCAAACACTTGTGCAGCTGTGGAGAAACCTAATATGTTTGAAGATGCCCCCAATCCTTCATCACACAGGGGAGAAATAGAATCACAACCGAATGGTGTGCATATGCAAGTGAAGTATATAATGCAAGACTATATTAAATGCAACCCTAGGTCTGGTTACCAAGCCTCGACAATTTATCATCACTGGATATAGAAAAAAGCTCATATGTTATACAATTCCCACTGACATTGCAATCGTGGGAATATGAATAGAACATGCATTATATGTTTGTCAGGATTAAATGTAAGCATTTGAGGCACAAGAAGCTAGAATGACCAGAACATTTGTCCCCTTTAATGTAGCAAGTAACATAAGCATCAAAGCATAAATGCTAGGATGACAGAATGTTGTTTGCATGAAAAACACACCAAACACATGGGAGATCCATCTTATGCTAATTATTCAGTATTTATTCTGTCTACAACGACCCTTGCATTCGTAACCTGAGATAGAACTGTGCTAGGTATACTCGCAGTGACCTGTACGTTCACTTAGCAGGACGAGTATCAGTATTTACTGTAGCATGAATAGTTTACTCCAAAAAACAAGGAGAAGAACCAACGTTATTGACGTATTCATATAAAAGGAGTTGAGGTACACACGGCCATCCAATAGGAGATAAAGGCTCTTATAGTGGACACCCCTCTTATAGGAATATGTCAACTAATTGGAACGAAATCGCAAACAGAAAGCAAAGAAAAGATCATGCCCCCAGTCATTACCTCTTTAGTCAAAAATGACATCATCGAGTTGCTCGAGGAGACATGATGAAAGAAAAAAAAACAAAGCAATCTAAGAAAATTCTCAGCATATCCAAACAAGTATATCATTTTAAGTTCATTTGTATGTTACAGGATTGATGTCAAGTGTTAGTGTCCAAAACATGTTTGAAATAAATCTCTTCAGTAGAGTGACGACAATAGGCAGACATAGTTAGAATGACTGGTGACTGAGGTCAAAGGGAAATCTTCGCGATGAAGAACCTAAGAAGGACTGAGGGATAGTAGACATACATAGCCAGGACGACTGGTGACTAAATCAAGAGAGATCTTCCATAAAGGAATCTAGAGACGTGACACAAGCAATAGTAGGAAGACATAGCTAAAACAATTGGTGACTATTGCAAAAGAGATTCTATGAGGAGAATTTTGAAAAGAGTGACACCCGCAACAATAGACAGACATAGTGAGGACCACTGGTGACTGTTGCTAAGGAGATTCTATGAGAAGAATCTCAAAAAGAGTGACATTGGTGACAGTAGGTAGATGTAGTAAGGACCACTGGTGACTATCACAAAGGAGATTCTATTAAGAGAATCTCAAGAATAGTAACACTAGTGACAATAGGCAGACGCAGTGAGGACCACTGGTGACTGTTGCAGAGGAGATTCTATGAAGAGAATCTCAAAAAGAGTGACACTAAGGGGGAATGCCCCCGAGCTGTGACAAGACTCAATCCATGGATACATGAGCAGAAAGCAAGAAAAGCAAGAAAGTGAAAGCATGAAAGCGACTGTACATAATAGCTAGAGGATGTGCTGCAAGATGGAGTGTTGGGAATAAGAGGTGCCTATTTACTAGGTTTTCACCTTCTTGGCAGGATTTTCCTTTTTTTGCTACCATGATACCTGTTTCCAAGTTTTCACGAATGGCACTTTTCTTGATTTTCAATTTTTTTTGCATTTTTTTCCTTTTTTTAAATTTTTTTGTATTTTTGAGATCTTTCACTTTTTTTGGTGTTACCAAGGTGCCTATTACTAGGTTTTCACCAGGGTAACAATTTTTTTAGGACTTTTTCTAATTTTTAGATTTTTTTTCAAGACATATAGATATGTACATAGAGCTTTCTTGATATTAGATCAATTGTAAAATCGCTTCAGGTGGAGAGTGTTGACAGGTTCTTTTAGCACTTCTCCCTCGGTTGTGGAAAGTTGATAGGCGCTAGATCCATATACTGCAGTAATGATGTAGGGACCAAGCTAGTTTGGTTCAAACTTTTCTTTTTTTACATGTTGATTCTTAGGGTTCTCTCTTAGGATGAGATCACCCAGCTGGAAGTCATGTGGCTTGACCCTTCGATTGTAGCTTCTTGCCATTCGTTGTTGATATGCTCGCATATGATCACATGCCACTTGTCGACATTCATCCAGTAACACAAGCTCTTGAAGCTGAGCTATCCTGTATTCATCATCAGTGATAAGGCCCTTAATAGAGATTATCAAGGTATGAATCTCGACCTCTATTGGAAGCACAACATCCACCCCATATACCAAAGAAAAAGAAGTCATGCCTGTTGGAGTCCTAATGCTTGTCCTATATGCCCACAAAGCTGGATTGATCTAGAGATGTCAGTCTCTCTTCGATTTGCTGACTGTGCAATGAAGAATTTTGAGGATTGCCTTATTGGATGCCTCAGCCTGGCCATTACCTTGGGGGTAATAAATGGAAGACCAATGTTGTGTGATTTTGAATTTCTTGCACAGTTCCTTGAAGTCTTTGTTCTTGAATTGTCCTCCATTGTCAGTAATGATTGAGGATGGTACACCATATCTGTAGATGATGTAATTTGTGATGAAAAGTTCTACAATTTTTCCATCAGCAACTATGAGAGGTACTACCTCTACCCACTTTGTGAAATGATCTGTAGCTGTGATAATGAACTTATGTCTATTAGAGGAGGTTAGGTGGATCTGCCCCACCAAGTCAAAGGCCCATTGTTGAAATGACCATGTTGTAGTAGAAGGAATCAACTCTCTGGTTGGAGCGTGAATCAAATTCCCGTGTAGTTGACACTACTTACAGGACCTAGCATACTTGATAGCTTCTTGCTCCATTTTGGGCCAGTAGTAACTAGCATGAAGGAGTTCTTGAGCTAGTGTCAGGCCATTGGAATGAGATCCGTAAATGCCCTTGTGAATGTCAATTAGTGCGCATTTGGACTCTTCGAGTTCTAAACACCTAAGGAGTGTTCTGTCGAGACCTCTCCTATACAGATCGTCAGCAATAATGACATAATGTGAAGCATTATAGATTAGGTAATTTTTCTCATTCCGAATCAGACCTTTTGGAATGGTTTGATTACGAAGGTAGGAATAAATGTGATGGTAGTAAGATGATTCTTGTTCTATAACATAACAGATCATCTTAGAATTAGGGGTGTCGTAGGCTGGGTAGTGTAACGCTTCCACCAAGAACTCATGTCAGAGATCATTTTCAGGCATTTGTAGTAGGGAGGCCAAAGTAGCCATGGCATCAGCCACTTTATTATCTGCTCGTGGAACTTTCTGGAAGGTGATGTGTGCAAAATACTTCTTTAAGTCATCAACCATGCACTTGTAAGGAATTAGTTTCTCATCCTTTGTTTGGTACACATCATTAACCTGATTGATGTCAAGCTGAGAGTCACCAAAGATATCTAACTAATCCACTCTCCATTTAGCTACAATTTTCATGCCATTGATCAAATCCTCGCATTCAGCAATTTTGTTTGTATAAGGAAACAAAATCTTGTACACTTTGGGCAGTGAGTATCTCTTTGGTGTAATGAAGAGTAATCCAGCACCTGATCCTTGTTGTGTGAAGGACCTGTCAAAGAACATAACCCATGTGTGGTGCGTGAGTGTTAGAATCGACTCATCTAGGAAATCAATGTTCATTGGCAGAAGACTCTATATGGGTGCATTGGCCAGTTGATTTGCAATTGCCTATCCCTTGATAGCCTTGTGTTCAACGTATTGGATGTCAAACTCACTGAGTATCATAACCCATTTAGCCAATCTTCCTGTGAGAGCTGCCGTACTGAGCAAGTACTTTAGTGGGTCTATTTTAGCCATGAGCCTCATAGTGTGGGCAAGCATGTAGTGTCTCAACTTTTGGGAAGCAAAGACAACTGCCAAGTAAGCTTTCTCAATAATGCTATAGTTTTTCTCATAAGAGACAAGTGTTCGACTCAAGTAGTAAATAGCCCTTTCTTTGTTGTCATTATCTTCCTGAGCCAATAGGATTCCCAGAGATGTTTTAGTGGCTGAAATGTATAAAAGCAAAGGCTTCCCATGAATAGGAGGCATCAAGATTGGCGGATTGACAAGATATTGTTTGATCTGTGTTAAGATTTGCTCACAATCCTGACTCCAATTGAATTTCACACCCTTATGTAAGGTATTTGTGAAGGGTTGTGATCTATCCACCAATTGTGAAATAAACTTGTGAATAGATTGGAGCCTTCCCTGTAGTCCTCTCATCTGACTGATGTTCCAAGGTGGTGGCATGTCCATTATTGCTTGTACTTTCTTTAGATCTACCTCAATTCCTTTTGCAGAAACAATGTATCCCAACAATTTCCCTGATGTGACACCAAATGCACATTTCTTAGGATTGAATCGAAGACTGAATTTTTCCATACAATCTAGGATGGTCTTGCAGATGAGTATTGCGTTTAGCACTTTTGACCAAGGTATCATCAACATAGTCCTCCATGGTTCTATGCATCATGTCATGGAAAATTGTAGTAACAACTCGCTAATACGTAGCACCAACATTCTTCAAACCAAATGGCATCACATTCCAACAAAAGGTCCCCCATGTACATGTGAAATTCATTTTCTCTTGGTCTTCTAGCACAATTTTTATCTGATTGTATCCAAAAAAAACCATCCATAAGTGAGTACATCTCATAGCCAGCCATCATGTCCACGATCATATCAATATTAGGGAGCAGAAAGTCATCTTTAGGACATGCCAAGTTAAGATCGTGAAAGTTTGTACAAACCCTGATAGATTTATTGTGCTTGGAAATTGGAACAATATTGGATATCCATTGAGCATAATCAATTGCACGGATGAAACCAGCTTTTAGAAATTTCTCCAATTCTGCTTTGACGAGCAATGCAACATGAGGATGCATTTTCTGAAGCTTTTGTTTAACTGGTTTGATGTGTGGTGTTGTGGACAAGTGATGCATGATAAGATTAGGATCCAATCCTAGCATGTCAAAGTATGTCCAAGCAAAAAAAAAAAAAATTCTTTGAAAAAGGCAATGAATTCTTCCTTCTCTTCAGGTGACAATGACTGTGCCAAATGTATCATATGAGGATGTTCTTTTGTGCCCAAGTTAATTGGTTGCGTCGGCTCTATCAAAACTGATGATCTTTCCTGAAAGTGACTGGGAAGTGCATCAAATATCTCATCTGCGGGTGCCTCAGAGAGGTTTTCACCCTTGGATACGTCTTTTGTTTTTACTTTTTTGGGTTTCGACACTGTCACAATGTGGTTTTCACCATCGGACCTTTTGCATTTTTTTCTTTTTAATTGTATGACTGAGATATTTGATGTCAGCCTCAGTCATGTTGACACTCTACTCATTGGTGGAAGACATTACAGGTTTGGTAGCATTTAGGTAATAGGTGAGAGCATAGTCATTCTAGAATGTGGGGACTTTGCTATATGCATTAGGGTTCCAGTCTATAAGCTTGGGATGTGTGAGTGAGAGAGTAATGGTGAGAGATTATAGAATTAGTGCTACATATTCCTTAGAATTAGTGCTACATGGCGAGAGATTATAGAACTCCCCAATAGTGATAGGAACATAGTCACCTTCATCCTCTGGGTTCTTACACAAATACTCAACACGGCATGACTGACTAGATTCTCCCTTTTCTAAATGATATTTGAGTTGCTCAGTATTGTCCTCAGAAGAGTCACTAGTATCATCCACAGTGCTAACATGTGGCACAAAGTCATCTAGCTCAACAAAGAATTTAGCAAGATCACAAGGAATAGGATGAGGATAGGAATCCTCATCATTAGATTCTTCCTCTTGAGTATCTGACTCAGCTTGTGACTCATTTTCAGATGAGCTCTCAGGTGTTGGTATGAATTTATTTGATCCCAAATGAAAAGGAACCTTCTTAAATCCTAAGCTAGTTGTGTCACGGTTGCTTCAAGCTCTTGCTTTGATAGGATCAATTAGGCCATTGTTATTGCACCCAATAGGGCCAGTTCCCTTGTAACCAAAATGCTTCATAAGCCTAAGACCAGGTCCATATTTCTCAGGAGTGATTTCTCGAGCTTGCTCTATTAGGTCCACTGGAGCCTCTTCTTTGTAAAGCCATGCAGCAATGGCTCTATTTTCACTTAAGTCTTCTAAGGGAATTGTAACCTTGACAAAAGTGCCATTGTACTTGGTCTAGGGTGTCAGCACGAATGGCTTTCTTGCCTCTGAGGGTCTTCCATAATGTCGAGGAGACTCTGGGAGAGATGTTAATGACAACACTGGTTCAATGTGGTACTCTCCCATGCCAGTTTCTTTCAATTTGAAGGACTACTCAATTTGTTTTAGCTTATTGTCATGATAATCAATGGACTCACAATTAGTAGGGACAAAAGTTTCAGTAGCCTTGAACATATTGAAGGTATAGCTAGTAGTGGCAAGAACAGTAACTTTGGAGCCATGAAATGGGAACTTGATGCATTGATGGTATGTGAATGGTACAACACACATCTCATGTATCCATGGTCGTCCTAACAAAATGTTGTAAGCCAAGGGAATGTCAAGCACCTAACAGGTGACATCCCTTTCTACAAGACTGACACAAATGGGTAAAACCACAAGACCTAGAGACTTTCGTTCCACTTCATCATACACTTTGATAGTGATCTTATGTTGAGGATCAATAGAGTCCTCAAAATAATTCAATTATCTAAGAAGAGCAATAGAGACAATATTTAGGCCAGCGCCGTTATCAATGAGTACCCAATGAAAATGTGTCTAATGGATCATAACCTCAATATGTAGAGGTTGATTGTGTGGGTGACTCAGTGAGTTATCATCCTCCTTGGAGAAGGTCATAAGATAACGTGAGGTCACGTGACCTACCATGGATTGGAATCACTCAAGATCAAGATCTTGAGGAACATTTGCCTCAACGAGGGCTTTGTCCAAAATTTTCCTGTGAGCAGGCGAGATTTTAAGCAACTCAAAGATGGAAATTTGAGCATTAGTTTGTTTCAATTGATCGAGAACACTATAACTAGTTGTTGTCAAGTTTGTTTTGGTTTTTGCACCTTTTCCAGATGGACTAGCAAGGGCTTTGTCTTTGTGTTGTTCAAGATCTGAAGTAGAAGGCGCAAGGCCTTTGAGCACCAACTTGAGGTGAGAACAAGTGATAACATTAGCACAGTGTTGCGAGGGCGTATTATCCATTGCATTGGAAGTAGGGCCTCTCAAGAAAAATGGTGTCTTGGGTTTGTCGTTATCTTGTTTGCCCTTAATGGTAATAACATCGTAGTATTCAGAATCCATAGGTTCAACCATGTTGATGACATTATCATCATTGGAATATGTATAGTTGACCTTGTTGTAGGGTTGTGGTTTTGACATCTCTCCTTTTTCATAAGCTGGGAAAGGTTCTTTAAATGCCTTGTGATCCGAGTTTTTATTATGTCCATCTACCACAAGATCACCAGCATAAATCATGTCCTGGACTTTATGGTGCAAGTTTAAAAAATTGCTAATTTTGTGTCCCTTGTTTTGGTGATACTCATAGAATGAGGTCTCATTCCACCATGGTGGACATGGTTGTGGATCATAGGGACAAGGGTTATCCATTGGTGAAATAAGCTTATGTTGTACCAATGTTTTGTAAACCACATCCAAAGGTTCTCCCAAGGGTGTGTACTCTCGCTTGGGGCGTGTTGTCCATGAGTGTCTTGGTTTTTTCTTGGACGTCTTATTGTTAGGAGGAGGTTTCTTAGTGTTTTTGGCCACTTTGAGGCCATCTATGAGATTAAATGTCACTTTAGCAGGTTTGGGTGTGACATTGTCAACAACTCCATCATGTACAATTTCTCGGTTCTTGTTGACATGTTTGGTTTTATCCCTGTTGGAAGTGGAACCTTGTTTTATGTCTCTCTGAAGAGTGAGTTCACCTTTCTTAACCATAAATTCCTCGATGTGGATAGCCTGTGTGATCATGTCTTCAAAGGTACGTGGACCTTGAAGTTGAACTCTATATCCAAAATCAAGTAGGAGGTTATCAGTGAAAATGTCAAGCTTCTCCGTTTCTAGAATTTTATGGGAATAATTAGTATATAGTTGTCTCCACCGTTGGAGGAATGTGAGAAAAGGTTCTCCAGCTGTCTGTTTAAGGTTGCATAGATCTCAAATATTGACAGCGTATTGTATGTTATGAGAATATTGCTGAACAAATAGATTGGCAATTTCATCAAACATCTTGATACCAAGAAGTAAATGTGAGAACCACTCCAAAACCTAACCACCTAAGCTTCTAGGGAATAAATGCATGAGGTATGTTTGATCATGTATAAACTCCATAGACAAAGCACCAAATTTTCACAAGTGATCTTGGGGATCAGTAGTACCAAAGTACTTGTCATATTTGGGTAGCTCTATGCCTCGTGGGAAAGGCGACATGTTTATGCTTTTTTCGAATGGAAATGGACAAAGAGCATCCAATGTGTATGTCTTCGTGGGCTTCTCTTTCTCATGCATCATCTGAGCCAATTGGCCTTGCATAATTTTCAATTTCTTTTAGAGTTTATAAGTCTCAATTTCTTCTTCAGGCATGATAATGGTTTCCACATTGAAATGAGAGGGCAGTTTAGCTCCCTCTTGGGTAAGTTTGAGAAAGTACTTTTCTTTCTCTTTGTTGAGTAGGATTCCCATGACCTTTTGGAAGTTTTTGTCTCTGACATTTTTCTATGTGTTCAGGGAGTATTTCCACCTCTTCCTGTTCCTCATGGGTATCGTGGTATTTCTATTTCTCTTTGTCATTCTTAGGTGGTTCTTGATGTTGACTATGACTACCATGTTCAGGTTTACGATTAGTCATTATAAGAACGTATTCAGTTTCAATGTGTAGGTCCTCTAAAAAAAGGATCAAACATCGTGTTTGGTAATGTAGGACCTCTACCTATCTCAGTATCCTCTTGGTACAAAGGATTCCTAATTTGTTGCCAATTTATGGAAAATGTTTGCTAAATTTGAAGTCACTTGGCAAGTGAGGGAGATCGTGAAGATGCCTCACTAGTTGAACTAGATACAGATTGTGTAACAAAAGGTAAGTGACCTCTGCCGCGATTACGATTCCTACCACAACCACATCTAAGTCTAAGAGGATAAAACACATTGTCGCTTATGGTTGCAACAGTCATAGACAAGGACAAGAAACTAGAACTTGGATAAGGACTACACTAAGACTGAGTCTCAAAAAGGACAAGATAATATCAAGAATGCTATTCACCAAGGCACAAATGGGCTGATTTAAATGCTAGAACAGCCAGAGATTATGACCAACATGACACAAAGTATGACAAGCATTAAGAGATAAAGACAAAAGGTAACTTAATAGATGAGACCAGCCAAAGTACGAGACACAAGTCTTCAGCTAAACAAAGTGCTATTGTTTCAGAACTATTCACAGACAGAGAGTGATAAACGGATGCAGAAAAAGGCAGCGTGCAAGCCATATATAGCTAAAACAAACCAAAAGTGGTAATGTTGACACAAAGTCTCATGCGAGAAACCTTTACAAGCTGTGTGAGGAAGTATTCTGGACCGTGCGAGATTATACTCTGGGCCGCGCAAAAGTCAGTGACAGTAGTTTAATTTCGTGCAAGAAAGTTTGACAAGCCACACGAGAACTTGGATAGAGTCGTGCGAAACAATGACAGAACCATATGATTTTGTGTGAGGCTTACAAAGATCTTGTGTGAGAAGGCAGACTAGTTTTACAATAGCGATAGATTTCGACAAGATTTTTAGACTATTCGGACAAAATAAATAGATTTACCAGACAAATTCAATTGGACAAATAGTGAGGTTGACTTAGCAAGATGTTTAGACAATGTTTCAAGTTTGCAATTCAGGCAATGTGTTCAAAGAAGATAGTGGGAAGCAAGCAGTAGTCAAAAACAGTCTTGCCGAGGACAAAGCAACTCGACAGGATAGTGGAGTCTTGACTTTTGTTTGTTGTAAAATGGTTTGGACTTTGTTGATGACTTGATAACAAACACACTTTATCCCTAGAAAGAAAATTTGGTAGAGAAGGCAAAACCTTTGTCCCACATCTTATGTGCATGTGTGTACCTCACACAGTTGTGTCACCCCCTAGAGGGTGCCTGTGTTTTTGGTATATTCAAAGGACTCAATAGCATACGTTGAACCAGCGCCCTTGTGGCAAGGGATGAGCATGTATACCACCTTCAAACGTCTAGTAGCATGCCTATGGTAAGTTCTATAGGACAAATTCTTCCCCCTCCTTGCACAAAGATTATGCCTCCTTTTAGAGGTGGACTGGGTGGCTTCTAACTAAGAGGTTTTTACTTGGCTTCCATTCATATTAATTCTCGATGGCTCCGCAAGCAGCGTTGAGACCAGCAGCCCACACTAGCATCTGAAAGTGCACATTACTTGCTTAGCAAGCTAGGGGCCAGTGCCAACCAGTGCACAAACAAAGCCTCTCCTTCACGTGCGATATCGTGAGTGAAGGAGAAAAAATTAATCTAGCCTTGGATTCTTTCGCTCTACAAGGCTTCTTTATTAGAGTGAGTTGGAATCTCTGACAAAAGGAGTGTGCTCACTTGGGTCGTTCCTAGAGGTTGGATCACTCTGGCAGGCCCTCTAAAGGACTGACACAGACTGGTGATCTAGATTTAAGGGTCAGAGTTTCTGATTTCCCTCAAGGGAAAAGAGCATACTCCTCTACCTTATTTCCTTGCCCAAACATGTAAGAAAAATTAATTACCCACTTGGCTTAATCAATCCAAACTCATTCTTCCTTAAAGATTATGATTCCCTTAAAGGAAATCATCATCTTATCATAGAAGAGAATAAGTGTTGGAGAACCACCAAGCTACTTGCCTCCCTTGGAATGCCATCTTTCGAAAGCATCTAGGTTTCTGATTCACTCTTGGTCATGACCTCCAAAAAGTGAAGAGCATATTCCCCTATTCTTCCGTCTTGCACCCTAAGAAGTTCACAAGCCCTATTTAATCTAATTTTGAAAGCAAGAAAAGAAGACGCACATTGTTTTGTGAGTTTTAAATTTGATCTTTAACAAGCGTATCTTCGACAATTGTCCTGCAAGCAAACTGTTAATCCATGTTTAAGTGGGTTTTAGAAGGAATCTTCAGCAAACGTCCTGCAAACAATAGTTAGGCTGTAGCAAAAACCAGAGAACAGATTAAGAAAAGCACATTAGTAAAATTAGATAATCTGAAGATCAAAAAATGCTCAAAAATTAAAGTTGTTGTTACAGGATCTCTGATAGAGCCGTCAGAAATTATTTTCAAGCCCGCACGAAATTCTTTTACGGCCCACGCAAAGAAAATAGGTGTTGCGCAAAGTTTCGCATACTCGAGCACTTTCTCGAGCGACACGTAGAGAATCTTCATACGAAGATTCAGAATCCTCACGCAAAAATTAACAGTCTTGCGAAGATTCAATACCTGTATGGAATCATACAGACAGAGAATGTGAAAATGATTTTAAAAATGCAAAGTAAGGCTAGATAAATTGATTTTCTCGGCCCCACGGTGGGCGCCAGAAATGTACCTGTGAATTGTGGACCTCTGAACCTCACAGACACTTCAACATGGTCATTACCTATGAAGTCATCCTGGGATAAACATGATATTATTTACCCAAGACACCTGACAGTGTGACTCGTTGCCTCCTATCTAAAGAGTTTTTGCTTATTAGATATCCTCATATTCGAGATGTAAGCAACCAGACCCTCTAAGAATGAAGGATTTAAAGAAATGCAATTGATCTAAATGAATGTGCAAAGTATTCTATATGAGAGATGCAATTTATTATATTAAACAATAAAAGACATTAAACTAGATGTATCCATTATTAAACTAGATGAGAATCTAAAATGATAGCAATGTGAAAACTAGAAAATAAGGTGAGTACTCAATTCGACAGCAATTCAATAGCATGAAAATTCAACCTCTGTAATGAGGAATTAGGAGTTCCTTAAATAGAATTCCTAGAATCCATCAATGGGTGAGATCAACTCGGATCAACAGTCAGGATTGAAGCAAAGATTCAGTTTAGATGGAAACTTCTTTGTGCAGGTGAAGTAGATTGTTTCTGATCTGAGTGTGATGAGCAGTTAACTGAACTTGTCATAAGTGTGAGAGCAAGTTAACTAGATTTTTTCCAATTCGAGAGAGAGTTCACTTAGAGTTTCCATTTAGAACTGAAGAGAGAATTTTGAAGAGATTATTTAATTTAATAAGTGAGACATGAGCTCATAAATGCCTTTTTCACTTAATTAAATAATTTCATTTAATTAATTAGGGATGACTTCCTATTTAATTAAATAAGTTTGTTTAATTAATCAAAATAAGCATATTTATTAAATTAAATAAATTTAATTCCTTAGTACATTAGCCTTAAGGTTTAATTTAATTTAATTAAAGTATAAATACTTAATAATTAAATTAAGTATTAATCAATAGGTTTCAATGTGACTAATATGAGTAAATACTATAGAAATTAAATAACAAGCATGATGAATGCAAATTAGGGTTTTTTGCATCTTAAAATTAAGTCAAGTAGCGACAATTAGAATGAGAATTGCCTATTAGAATAGGTCTTTAAATTGATCAAAATAGACCAGAATTGGTGATCATGGCAATGAGCCAATTTTGGGGTATTTCACTATTGTTGAGGTTAGTGATAGAAGGAAAAAAGGTCCAAAATTTATACTATTTTACATTAGGGTCTTATCCTTTGTATCTATAATTTCCACCTAGCCCTTGCTCCTCCTCATTGTGTTACCTTAATTAATGACCAAACCCTACTTAGTCTTGTTGGAAATGGTGGGGATTATTCTACGGCCCCCAGTCCTTAGCCTTCCCCTTCCTAATAAGAACTCAAAGATTGTGGATGAGGTCAAAAATAAGCAGAAGCCAAAAATGGAAAAGATAGAAGAAATTGACCATGTTGACTCTATGGATGATAATGATGGGGGTCAAAGGAGATCAAGGAGATTAGCCAAAAGTAGGGCTAAGATGAAATAAAAAGCTTGTAGAAATTGGTAAATCAATGAGGATATGGAATCAAAACCTAATGAGAAAAAAAGAGGGTAATGAGTAGAAAAGAATGGAGAAGGAGGAAGAAGATATGGGGATGGGGACTACAGATAATAGCTCTTCTTTAGAGGAGGTTAAAATAAATAAGAAGAAGAGAAAAGTTAGTAAAGACATGACTCATGTCTCTACAAGATTGACAATTAATACTGTGGACTTTACCTCCAAGCCTATCCCTTCCCTAGGGAAAGAGAATGATAATTCTCCAATAAAGACTACTTCCCCTGTGTAGATGAAGAAAAAATCTAAAAGAAAATGTTTTCTACAAACCCTATGGTGATGCAAGTGCATGAGATGGAGACAGCGAAAGAGAATCGTGTTGGGTGCCAAGAGTTGTCTAGTTTGGTCAAGGACACAAAGTGGGAGATGGAGGAGCTTCATGCTAATGCTCTAGATGAGAGCTTTGTGACTCTCTCCAAGTTCTCTGTAAAAGTGACTCATGATGCTAACACCACTCTTCAATTGTTGCATCAGGAGAATAAAGATAATGGTTTTGGTGCAGAGGACTCCAGGAAACTCTGGATTTCTAGTTGATGACCAGGTCAAATTTTTGTTGGCCGAGAAGGAAAAGGAAAAGGCCAAAGTTTAGGCCTTTATTTTTATATTAAGGGATAGGTAGTTAATGTGATGGTAATGTCTTAGTGTTGATGTGTGGTGACTTAATGATTTATCCATGGTAATGTACTAAGGGCCAACCCCTTGCTTTGGCTGCTATTAATATAAAAAACATTACAGAATTTTACAATATTTTAGTATTATTATTATACTATTGCTTTCAAATTAAAACTTCCAATAAAATGTTACAAAAAAAAAAAAAAAAACCACAAACACATAATATGTATGAAGTTAAAAATAATTATAAATATAGAATATCTAAATTAACAAATTAAAACAAAAATAAAGACAAGAGCCTACAACACAATGATAAAATGAACCTCTTATCTACAAAATCTTGAATGATGATAATAATGATCCATGATAGTAATGATGATGATAATTATTATTATTAGTATTATAATTTTTTTACCTCTTATTGATTTAAAAATCTAAAACAAAACGGATTGATTTTCTATTATAAACTACTTTGGACAAAAACTATATATGGTAAAACAGAAGGAACTCCAGAAGGGCACCTCGTGGGTTTCCCACCCTGGGTTTGTATTGTCGATATATTCTTGTCATTTTCCCATAGTGGGAGTAGTTAACCGTCTTCTTCTTCTAGAATAACAATGATTTCCTTTATTACACGACTCATTTCTGTCTTGCAAGTCTGAATGCTATATTTACACATTAAAATTTATTACGGTACACTAGATCTTGTTTCTAAAACAAGATTCATTGTCTTTTTTAAATGATATCCAATCGAAGACTTCATTTTAGTTTATAATTTTTATTTTATACTTCCAGAGCAGACCAAATTGTTCGGTGTTTTAGATTCGAGTTGGAGATGGTGGAGATCTGTGGTTGTACTTGTACGTATGAATTTTGTACTTATGTCTTTATAAGAAATAAAAGATATATCTAATCTTTCCTTTCCCCGCCATACCAATCATACTAATCTCTAGGAAGTGTCGAGAGAATCATTCTAAATACTGACAAATGAAATGTTTGAAAGTTATAATGCAGATACTAACTAATATGATTTTAAGTGTGTAATTTATCTATTTTAAAGGATCTCTTTGACATTTCAATTTAGGAAATTAGTGACATGGAATGATATTTGATCTTATGGATCAAAATCTTATATTTAAGTAGAGAATTTGTCAAACATAATTTGTTAGTCCCTGTCTATTTATAGGAAGGGTACTAATGTTTTCAGTTGACCTTGCCCTCCTGTCTATTAATTTGTGTTGTTCTAAAATTCTAATTCTAAAGTTTAGAAAATTTTCTTTTTTTAAATTAATTTATACTGATTTATGTCTGTTTTTCCATTGGTCTGCTACGATTTCCTCGAGTTTATATTGTTTTTTAAGTTTAAAAAATACAAAAATTATCAACAGCATTTATTACTACATTTAATAGGTGTCATTCACACCACTAGACTTTGTCGGAAATGGACAATACCCTCTCCTGTGTGCTCAAGCAACTTGTTTTTTTTAATGCTTTTTATGAGCAATCAATAATATGGAGCCAATAAGAAAGCAAATCTGATTCCTTTTGTACGATCGGTACTGATAAATCCTCAGTAGATGACCGACAGGTGTGGTTCTGTATTTGATTATTAAAGCTTTGGATTATATCGGTCAAAGATGGGACAGTCGCCAGCTAAATTGACAACTATCTTCTCTAAAAGCATTACCTCCTTGAACCTTCACCATCACAATGGGTATAAATTATTCAAGGTTTAAAAGAAAAAAAAAAATTAAAGTTGATGAACTTTATACCTTTACAAATATATTCTCTCAACAAATTTACTTAATATAGTGGAGAGGCCCCACGATGCATTATTAGCGAAAGCATTTTTTTATGTTAGAAATAAATAATGTATTATTTTTATTATTATTACTATTATTTTCATTTTCCTTTTGAATTGTTATAGAATGTTGAACCTTAGTTTGTAAAGTCCCACCATTTTATGAGAGGGTAAAGTGCTTATTTTATTCAATTTTAAATTTAAGGGAAAATAAATATTATGTTGAATATTGGTGTATTTCTTAATAATATTAGTATTAATGGTAAAAAAAATTAATACAATTATTTTTTATGATAAAATCAGTAAGAGGGTGTTGGTCCATGGAACAATAGAATTAGTGCATTGATAGAACACTAATTGCAACTAGCACATTCATAGGAAAAGAGAGCAACCCTACTTCTACCTCTATCAAAAACATAATACAAACCATAGTGCAAAGCATTAAAAGTATCATCACAAAAGTCTTTAAACTAAAAGTAAATATAAACACTTTGCCATGTAGGGCTGGTACTACTGGTCTTGATTAAAACGTTTAATAAGTAATCCAAACTTCTGCTGACCAAAGAGAAAAACTTAACATAATCCATAAAAACTAGTTTTTAGCACTTCCACCTAGTTGCTTGGATAGCAACGTAGCAGTCCACTCCTCCTTAAGAAACTCAAACAATTCCATGTAGTCCTCATCATTCTTGTCGTAATTTGCTCCTACGTCATGTTGAGAGTGGCAGAGCACACATGCATGACCTTGATAGAAAATTTGGTGGAGTCTTCAATCCACTTGTTGAACTCGTACATGTCCTTCTTTAGCTCCTCGATCGCACCTTCAAGCCTCACTAGTTGGTTCTTTATAGGCAATATGCTAAGTGAGACAAGTTATTATAGTAATGGAGTTGTCATTTATGGTAACATATATCCTATGCCAAGAAGACACAATGTATAGATAAAGATTCCAAGGTTAGACATGAAATTTGTGTAAGATGCTAAAGATGGAGAGAAAATATGTCATACAAAGTTTTTACTGCATTTTAATCTTGGCAATTTTAACTATTGCAAGGAATTATTATGATTCCACATTTATGCTCCTACTATTTATTCACCATGCCATGTAATATGTCTTGTCTAGCCCCCTTTTCCAAAAGGCAAGGACTCCAGCTCACCAAGAGCTCTTGTTATTAAAAAAAATTGTTCCATTTCAAACTATTATTTAATTTTAATAAAATGTGTAGTGGCAAATGTTTAGTAGAAGCTCTTTGATTAATTAGATGAAATAAATTTTGATATAGTGAATATTAAAAAATTTATGGTCTAATATATCACGGTAAGCGTTCCTTTACTACTCTAAAATCTAAGAACTTCTTGATAACATTAGAAACCAATTTAAATCTTTGTAATGACCCAAATTTTATGATAAATTCTAACATTGAAGGATCAATATATAATTGTGATCTTACAACACTCTTTCATCTTATTCATAGATCATGAAGTGTGATATGAAATGTTGATCATGAAGTGTGATCAAAGGCTCTCCATATTCTAATTATTTCATGAATATATTTGTAATTCACAATTTGAGAAGAGAATTTCAAGATAAATACAAGAAATAGAAATATTTTATTATTAGAAATAGTTTTTACTTTATCGATATTGTTTAAAGTTTAATAATTTGTTCATAAAGTTTAAAATTAATTAACAATTTCAAATTAACAAAAAAATCTATTTTATTTTATTTTAGAATTTATTTTTGATTTGCATACATTTTTAAAATTATTAAGATTTCTAGTCTAATTTTAAAATTAGAAATGATTTGAATGAGAAGATAGATAATTAAAATAGAAAGAGTAGATTTTTATGTTGAATTTTTTTCATCAAATAACATTTTATTTTTAAAATAAAATATAGATATATTTAAATTGTATGGAACCTAAAATGATTCATAGAAAACTGAAAAGAATTAAAAATTAAAAATTAAAATTAAAAAATTATAGATTGTCCAGTAGACAATCTAGATTGTGTTTGATTTTGTTAGACAATCTAGATTGTGTTCGATTTTGTATATACAAGTGCCAAAGTTAACCATAAGCCATTCTTGGATATCTAAACTTAGAGAAGCATTAAATATGGAGCATGAAAGTGGGGTTCTTGTCCATTATCAATTATCAATTAATATAAAAGAATGAGAATTGTTAATCCATCTAAGAAGTTGAAGCATTGAGCTCATAAATACATACATTGGATTGCTTCCATCTAGAACCATTAAATTTATGCTAGCATGCTTCATCCCACTTCAACCCTAATATCAACCCTTTGATTGTGATTCCTTGGAATTTCTTTCTCAAATCTCTAGAAATGGAAAGATGGAGGAAGAATATAGGTCACAAAAGGGGGAAGAAGCTCCCTTGAATTCAAGGTGAGATGGGACTAATGACAATTACAATAGACTAGATTCAAGTTTTTCTCATACCACAGAGCATTGTCCCTAGTTCGATGGTGAAAGAAGCAAAAGAAGTTTATAAAAATTACATTTAATTGCTCCCCATCCTTTTGTCGTCCTCATTAAATAACTCTACATCCACCTGTCCTCCTATGTGACTTTTTCCTTATCTTAATTTTGTCTAAAAATATCCAAACCTCAACAAAATTGCCATTAGCCAATCACGAAATAAGAAAAATAGCTACAATTTTATTTTTAAATAATTACACCATAAATCTTAGACTATGAATTATATTTCAATGCTCAAAATTAATGCAACTTGACATCTACAAACATTAGTTCCCTTCCTTATAAATAACGCAGAGACTAAAAATTGAACTATTTTTAAAAAACTTATGAAGAGAATCCAATTTTCAACTCAAAGCTTGTTTTGGCCACATTAGTCGCTGTCTTCAAAAGTTCTAGTATCTTCTTCTTATGGAATTGATTAATTCTTCATTCTAGTACCTTCTTGATTAATTCTACTAACCACGTCCACATTAATTTCTCTTCAAAATTTCTACATTAGTTTCTCTTCAAAATTTCTAGTACCTTCTTAGGGAGTTATTTTTTCCATTCTATTAGCTACAATTATTCAATGAAAGGAAAATAGACAGAGATGATTTGAGACGTTTAAATAAATAAACAAATCGCCGTAGTCTTGAGAGGACATCCAGAAGACTTGACTGTTTTGTTGCCTTCCCACTTCGCTTGTTGAAGACGCACCCTTCATTGCTTCAGCGGTTGAACACAAACGATCTTCTTATAGTTAATCTCTGATGTCGTGTCACCAATTGACGCGTGTAAATAATCCAGAGGGAGGAAAAAATCAAATTCATATCATTTAATCTTGATGTCGTGTCACCATTTGATGCGTGTAAATAATCCACAATGCAGGAAACCATCAAATTGAGGATAGATGAAACCAATGTCCCCGCACACAGATGGGACGTAACGGTCAAGTAGTGGGGTAGACGGCCTCCGACAATTTCTAGAAGCAAGGAAATCTTAATTAATTTTTATAGACTTAGTATCCTTCTCGGAAACCCCCAATTCGATTGCCGTATATATATATCTGCCCTGAACCGTTTATCCTCACCATCAAACCAAGTTTCCTTTTTAAAAAGCTGCAAATCAAACCAAGTTATATTTCTTTGATCAAATCAATTCGGGGTTAGTGAAATACTGAATTTCCATCTACAATTAATTTGTAGCGAAATAGTTATTTCTGTTCAATTGGAAGCTTTCTGTAAAAGATCAATGGAGTACAGTGCATCAATTAGGGGTTTACAGGCGCCTCGTGTTATGAGCAACTCTGCTTCTTCTGGAATTTCACGGGTCCGATTCGGAGCGAGGCCGAAGCATTCGACAAATATTAGGGCTTTTCACTCTCAAAATGCTTCCTTTTCTTCTCCCCCTGCTTCATCTTCGTTGTATGATGTTCTGTCTGTCTCTACAGACGTGAGTGCGCGTGATATAAAGAACGCATACCGTAAAATGGCTCTTAAATATCATCCAGATGTCTGCCCTGCTGAAAAGAAAGAAGAGTGCAGCGAATTGTTTCTTAAAGCTCAGGAAGCGTATGAAACTCTGTCAGATCCCCTGCTCCGCCAGGATTATGACTGGAGACTGCAGAACATGTTCACAGTTGGCGATTACGAAGGCGGATTAGGGAGTAGTGAAGTGTGGGAAGCTCAGCTGATGGAATTAATTAGGAGATCGGCAAATAATTCATCATCATCATGGGGCGGCAGAATGAGAAGACGAAATCAACAGGGGGCTTATGCTTGCTGATGATTGCAGCCTATCAATCCAGAGTTTTTGTATATTGGATTGTAAAAAGAGGCGTTTGAGCGCCTTCTAGTTTTGTAAATAAAAATTATCAATTTTCTGTTAGTTGCACTCGTTGTGTGATATTTAGAAGCAATTCGGGGTAAGAGAATGATACCTGAGACTCTATATCAGGACTTCCAAACTAGACCATCGTAAAAATTCGGCAATTATGAGTTTTCCCCCCAAATTTGTGGTCGTCAAAATTACCAGTTCCGCGGATGTCAAAATTCACCATTTCCATAAGCAATTGTCAAAACGTTCATAATAAAAAAAAGGAGAGCTTCAAACATGATATTTGTCTTTGTCATTTGTAGGTAGAAGACTTTAAACATGGTATTTGTCGTTGTCATTTATAGGTAGAACAAAGCACTATGATTTAACATCAGATTCTTTATGCTTCAAAGAGTCGATTTTAAGAATTTAAATATCTCTTGCACAAATGTAGATTGCATAATTTTAATTATTTAGGAAAATTTGCATATTTACTATCTATATTCTAGGTCAGTTAGAATAGAGAAGTCATAAAAGGGATGGAAATTCTACTAACGAGTTTAGAATGTAATTCTAGAAAGAGCAAAATGTGGAGCAAATCTTAGTGAGTGATTAAAATTAAAAAATGTAATTTAAGATGGAGGAAATTCTATTGAATAATTAAGAAACAAGTACGATTAGGAAGGAGAAGGAAGTTGGATGGTTTATAAATCTAAAATTATACTTTTTACTAAACAATTCTAGGGAAATAATATTCACGTTGTTTAGTCTTGATTATGTAAAAGCATTGATAGTATACAATTCTTCTTATTGATATGAAAGCATGTAAAAGAGTTAGAGTTCATATAGAATCATATAGAATATACATTCAATCATTTTACACTAAATAAATTGTAGGAAGAATTTATGTGATTTTTCTTGTACTAATTGTCCAATTTTTAGTAAAGATTGCAAAATAATTTTTAAATATATTTTATTTTAAGGAAAAATTTGACATAAATCATTAATAGATTCTTTCAATTTTTTGAAAATATTGAATTATTTTATTTTTGTAAAGAAATTAAATATGTGATGTATTATATCATTATTTATTTGTGATAAATAAGGTGCAAAATTCGCAGAGGTTGTATTAAGATTAAAATTTTAATAATTTTACATGGATTAAACCAAGTCCACATAATAAAACAAACATAATCATGGCTTCAGTGGAAGAAGCAAAAAAAACCTATGAACCTACTTGTTGTCTTGATCAAACTTTAAATTCTTAGCAAACCTTACCAAAATAAGGCATTGGCTATATATATATTGCAAATGACAGACGACAAATGACAAAATAACGTGAATGAGGAAAATCATTACTTGGGTATTGTTGTATGTTTTAGTTACTCACTATATATTTGCCATAAGCATTTTTGTGCAATTATATTGTTAATTGTCTAGGATTGATAAGTCATGACAAATGAAACTCCACTTTCATATATTACATCTTTTATCCTTTTGAACATAGCTCTTGCAAAGGTTCATAGTGCAATGATAAAATGATGCTACAATATGTAGTTTTTTTTTTTGAGACTTGTATATTTGATAGATATGTTAACAATCTTTGAGCTCAACTTTTTAATCAAGTAGGTTGGACATTTTGGTTTCAATTGTTTTGGTGTTTAACTTACAATATATTTTTTGAAACAAAGCAATATGTTGATATTCAAGAGCTTTAAAAAAATTTAACTTTATTTTCTTTAGATATTCTATTATTTTATTTTATTTTAGATATTCTATTAGTTTTAAACTACTATGTAACTTGAGTATAATTGTTCCTTATTACCAAAATACATATGTGTATGTGTTCAATAAAACAACATGACAATTAATGAACAAATTCATGATTAGTATCTTTAGAAAAAAAATTATTATTAATGAAATAAAACTATTGAATGAATATTCTAATTTTTAAGATTTAATGTTCACAAGTCTTACTTTTAAGGTAGTATTTCATAGTTGTGTGAATTTGTGATTTGTTAATCATATTTATGTCTCAAATGTGTTTGGATCAAAAAAATCATACACGATTTTTAACATGTTTACAAATACAAGTTTCATGAACATTTATTTAAAAAAGCTTTTGTCTTAAGAGAGTCTCAATATGCTATTAATATAACTAGTCAACGTGAAATGTTTATGTTGAGTTGATGACTAATTTTTATTCTATTCACAACAAATGGAAGCAACCTTATCATAGTTTATAATTTTCAAATTTGAAGTTTAAAATTATTACACATGTAAATAAACTAGCTAGAGGATTTGAATTAGGATTAAATTTATGTCGGTTTAATTGATTCATAGTTAATATCTTTTCCTTATAGTCACTATGGTGAAAGAATTTGTAAACCAATCATTTTATTGATTCACGATTTATTATTATTCTATTCAAAGAATACAATTTTTTTTTAAAATAGTACTAAATGTTTCTTTAATCTAAAATTATTGTAGCCAAAATTGATACTATTGTAAAAGTTATTCTTGAACTAATACCATAACTAGTTAAGCACATGTTTATTAAGGGTGAAGGCTAAACAACTAGAAATTGGAATTATATTCTATATATGAAAACAATATATGTTTCCAATAACATTTGGTATAAGATGTTGCTTAGACCAATGACTTTAGGAGTAAAATGTTGCTTTGAATTTAAAACGAGTTTTAACCTTGCACTAGCTAAATGGATTCTCTCATGACTACAAAATTTATAATTGTCTAACCAAATTATCCAAGACAATGAAAACATATTTTACTAATTTCAAGCTGCACAACACCGGAAAACAAATAAATAAAAGATACAATTACTTAGATTGATTAATGCAAAGAGACCCAATTCTTTTAACGTTCAATAAAATAAACATACGATCGTTCCTTCCTAAGGAAGGATAGAGCAACAAAGCTTCTTGGGATATGTAGAAGTCAATTATCTGAACTTCAATTTCGTACAACACGATTTCTACGATGACACGTAGAAGTAGATAAACCGGTCGACAAGCCCACAAACAGTAGGGTCCATTGGGAAGTGGAAAATGCAGCTGCCTTCTATAATTTTCTATCGACTTTTCTTTTGTTCCAATCGCTGACGTCATTAATGATTTCATATCAAATTCAAACGAGAAATCAAATTGATTATTGAACAATTTGTGGTGCTCGTTGAATATACGTGTTGTGGACGTGGAGGATAAGGAATGGAAGCATATATGATGACAAATCATTTACCGTTAAGGAACGGAAGCGTTAATCTTCCATAGATCATCTAAATTTGCTGAATTTATTTAGCAATGGAATTCGCTAAAATATTTAAGTAAAGCTTAGATCAGATTTTTATATTATTTTCTTTGATTTGTAGTAGAATTTTCATCAATCTTATATAAACCTTATTTGTCCTTAGTCTTTATATTGTTTAACTTGTATATTTTATCTTATATTTTTTTTTTGGTGAAACACTGAGGTCAAGATTAATAATTATTGTGTTGTGACTAATTATTATTATTAAATATGTTCAAGTAGATTTGAACCTAAGACCTAAGACCTTTCAAATAAGAGGCTCACAATTTATCATTGTGTTGTAAGCTCTTGCCTCATATTTCATATTTTATTAGTTTCTAAATATCATTTATTATTAGTCCTTGCCTTTTAAAGGCGGGGACTAAAGTTTTCATCTTACTATTTTCTATTAGTTGCTGCTTTGATAATCTTGTATGTTCTAAATATATTCACTTATCCTATAGTAACTCAAAATAAAACCTCGTAGCTCACTCTGTAGCCCAAGAGCACTAGCATACTAACACCAAGAAAATGTAGTCACTGCTACAAGATTCGGTGCCAATTCCTCTAAATAAAGCAACAACACCCAAGGCACTCTCCAACTACGTTGCTCTGCATTACTGCTACCTTAAGATTGTTATGCCATTTTGGAGATGATCTTGGTTGGCATTAAGAGCATGGTATCACACTTCCCCAATCTGTTGTGACTGCCACCTAGCATGGGCATGAGCTAGGTTGCAATGTTGGTGCTTGGACCGACGATCCAAATATTTTTTCTTCCATGGCTGCTTTGCACTCAGACAATGCACAAATCAGTTGGGATCCATGCTTCAAATTGGTGCCTTTGTCTCAATCTTTGTCACTAGCAATGTCTAGACACCCTCGCCTATAAAGCCCTTCCAACTCATTAGAAAAGTACATTCTACTTGACATCTACAAAGAGGTTATTTTGTATGTACCTCAAGGGCGTCATTTTCCTCTTCTTAGCCATAGCACTTGTTTTCTTCTACTCCTTTGTTCTCATGATTTCCTGGATGGATGACGTTGGGGAAATTGGCGACAGTGACAATTTTCTAATTGAGATAAGTGGGAGAGAGTGTAAGACCCGAAATCCACATCACATGCCACATATGCAAACAACCTCAAGATGCAAAAATATATGCGGAAATATATAGTTTGAAAAGTCAAATGTTGACTTAACTCACATGAACATTTAATTCATTGTCCACTTCCAAATCTGGATATCTATACATATCAACAAATAGTTGAGAATAATTGGAATCACAATCATTATTACATGTCACCAATTTCTCTAAATACACTTGATAATATAAAGTTGACCACATATCAATACGATATACAAAGCAAAGTATAAATGTTAGAAATAAATTAGGTGAACGTGACATCTTTTGTCAAGACTATGTATATCCTGCACATCAAATAAGATTATAACATCAGCTTATTGTATGATATAAAACATATATAACATAATCATATAAAATTAACATGCCATCGAACCTTAGTGTCCATTTGCATGTAATCTTGTCTTCGAACCATCGGAATTATGTCCATCTGCTATCATGAGATAGAAGAGTGATCCAGGCACTTTTACTGCCCAACCATGGAGTGGTTAGCTCCCCAAGGTTCTCCAATTAAGGAGAACTACTCGACCCTAGAACGAGAAGACTAGCAACTCGACACAATTGGATCAGAAAGATCTGGTGTAGCCTTTGTGCCTAATCTACTTACACATATATCTAGTAGAAACATACACGAGGATGTGGAAGAGGGAAAAAAATGTAAAATAACCAATGCATTTCAATCATATGCATAAATTTTTTACCGAACTTGGCCAAGCATCATGAACTAGTTAAGTGTAAAAGACTAGCAGGTAATTTATAATTAATCTCAAAACATATTTCCCTCAATTACCCTCCTCTTTAAAACCCACATTCAACACCCTTCTAAAACAAGATGATCTTTTAAGAAAAATAAGATATGAAGTCCAAAACATCACTACTTTCGCATTTCCTACAATTGAGAGTTAAGATTTTATACAAAGATAATTTAACACTATCATCACAATTTCTACCTCATTAATATTTTAGTTTGACTGTAAGATGATACTTCGTAACTTAGATATCCCTAAAAATCTAATTGATCTAACAATTTAAAAAAATTAAAAAATTAAAATTCTATCATTTTAAGTTGCTATTGAATTATTAATAAAATGGAGCCGACATATATAATGGTTCACAAAAGGAAAAATTAAATGACTATCATAAACCCTGTAATCTGTTAGCTATATTACGGATATGGTTTTACTTATACATTCTTATTAGAATAAGTATATACAAACTATCAGTATAGATCACTGTGTATGAAAAATAGACAAACATGTTCCCTAACCAATTGAAGATTTAAAAAAATAAAGTTCTCTCACATAAAACTTTCTATATGCATATAAACAAACAAGTATATAGAAGAATAATGCTCTTTGAATTACAAAACTTCACTTTTTCTTTTCAGCGTATCCTTCAAACAGTGAATTGGAATTCTCTGAAAGCTTATATTTTATCAACAAGTTTGAGTTTTATTAATAAACTAAGATTGTATGCTCAGCCTGTAGCAAAAATGATTACAACGAGGGCAACAAATTTGAGTTTTATCTAATTTGAATATATAACTTTTTTAACTTTTAAGAATACATAAGAAAATTAAATTATTAAAAATTTCATATTATTGTCTTAATATTAGTTAACTAAATATTAAGAATTCTTTTGTAAAGAAACTATATATTTAAAAAATATAAAAAATTGTACATTATATGATATAATTACTATTAAAATAAGTTTAAAATAAAAATTGTAGTACATGATTAGCTTAATGAGCATAGGGCAAAAATACCCTACCATACTATGAAATTTGGAGTGAGTAACTAGCTTGATTCATGTCATATGGTTGTCATCTTGATATCTTTGACTAGTAGGCTTTGACACAAACAATATAAGGTGCAAACAACAACAACTTCTACTATAACCCCAAAAGGTAGGGACTCTAGCTCTCAAAGAGCTCCTGTTATTATTATTATTTTACCTCTTATTGATTAAAAAATCTAAAACAAAATGGATTGATTTTCTATTATAATTACTTGGGACAAAAACTATATAGAAAAATGAGAGGAACTCTAGAAGGGCACCTCATGGGTTTCCCACCCTCGGTTTGTTTTATCGATATATTCTTGTCATTTTCCCATAGTGGGAGTAGGTAACTGTCTTCTTTTTCTAGAATAACAATGATTTCCTTTAGGGCCCGTTTGTTTGCTGGAATAGGAATAGGAAAATAGGAATATGAAATGTTTTCTCTGTTTAGTACCCCAAATCGGAATAGGGAATAAGCAAACATATTCCAATTTTGCCCCTAAAATGAGCATATGTCCATTTCAAAAAAAAGTTATTATTGGAATGGGCCATTCCTATTCCCAATCTGATTTTTTAAACCTTTTTAATTTTAATTTGGTTAAATTTTTTTTATAATTTTTTTTTTAAAATCCAATTTTTTTATTTTTTTATTTTTTTTGAATTTTTTTTATTTTTAATTTTAAAAAAAAAAACATTTTTATAAATTATATCTATTTTTAAAAATACAAAACTTCACCTTATTCTTATTCCGCTTTTGTACAACCAAACAAGGGAGTAACATATTCCCAAACAAATACCAAGTTAACCAAACAAGAATGGGACTGCTATTTTCCATTCTCATTCTACATTTCCATTCCTATTCTAATTTTCTATTCCTATGCTGACAAACAAATGAACCCTTATTGCACAACTCATTTCTGTTTTGCAAGTCTGAATGCTATATTTACACATTCAAAATTATTTCGGTACGATAGGTCTTTGTTTCTAAAACAAGATTCATTGTCTTTTTGAATGATATCCAATCGAAGACTTCATTTCAGTTTCTAATTCTTTCAAAAGTAAGATTTGATTTTTTTATACTTCCAGAGTAGACCAATTGTTTGGTGTTTTAGATCCCGGTTGGAGATGGTGGAGATCGGAGGTTGTACTTGTACGTATGAGTTCTGTACTTATGTCTTTATAAGAAATAAAAGATATATCTAATATTTCCTTTCCTCACCATACCAATCTCTAACAAGTGTCGAGAGAATCATTCTAAACACGTACAATGAAATGTTTGAAAGTCAAAATGGATATACTAACTAGTATGATTTTAAGTGTATAATCATTCTCTTATTTTAAAGGATCTCTTTGACATTTCAATAAGGGAATGATATTAGATTGTATGGATCAAAATCTTATATTTAAGTAGATAATTTGTCAAATGTAATTTGTTATAAATAAATAAATAGTTCCATTTCAAATTATTATTTAATCTTGATAAAATGTGTAGTGGCAAATGTGTAGGTTAGAAGCTTTTTGATTAATTAGATGAAATAAATTTTGATATAATGAATATTAAAAAATTTATGGTCTAATATATCACGATAAGTGTTCCTTTACTACTCTAAAATTTAGGAACTTCTTGATAATATTAGAAACCAATTTGAAAATTTGTAATGACCCAAATTTTATGAAAAATTCTAACATGAAGGATCAATATATTATTGCGATCTTACAACACTCTTTCATCTTATTGATAGATCATGAAGTATGATCTAAAATGTTGATCATGAAGTGTGATCAAAGACTCTCCATATTCTAATTATTTCATTAATATATTTGTAATTCACAAATTAAGAGGAGAATGTTCAAGATAAATACAAGAAATAGAAATATTTTATTATTAGAAATAGTTTTTACTTTATCAATATTGTTTAAAGTTGAATAATTTGTTTATAAAGTTTAAAATTAATTAACAATTTCAAATTAACAAAAAAATCTATTTTATTTTATTTTAGAATTTATCTTTGATTTGTATACATTTTTAAAATTATTTTTTTTTGCAAAAAGAGGGGTAAAAATTTATTAAGACAGAAAGGAATACAACAAGGAGAGCTCAACAAGGAGCTCGATCCTGAGGAACAAGATCATCAAATTCTTGCACCATCTCAAACGACAATTGCCTCCTATCCCTAATATTCCAACCCGGATCATGACTAGATGCCCATTTGGCTAAACAATCAGCAGTTCTATTCCATTCACGAGGAATATACGTGAACCTAATGAACTGAAAAGAGGAAGAGAAGAAAAGAATCTACTTAACAACAGTGGCCAGCTGCCAACTAACATCCTCAAGCTCTTGCGAAGAAAGCATGTTCACCACCACCTGGGAATCAGACTCATAGATAATCTTACTCCATCCCCGCAAGCAACACTATTCCACAACATATAAAATAGCCTGAGCTTCCATGAGATTGTTGGTATAATCACCCTTATGAATTGAGAAGAAAAATTTAACATCCCCAGAACTACAACGAGCCACTCCGCCAATACCAGCTGGACCAGGATTCCCACGGGAAGAACCATCAGTGTTAATTTTCAGAACTCCACAGGGAGGAGGAGTCCAATGCCAATCCCGGTTAACCCGACCCTTCCTCTGATGGTGAAGCTGCCTGGACATAAAAAGAAACCTATGAGTTGCAGCCCCATCCTGCAGATGAAAATTGAGGTGATTACAGATAGCAAGATCAACCAGATCCATACCCCCATCAAGCTCACACTTCACAAGAATAGTTTCCTGAAGAGAATGTGATATTTTCCACCAAAGATGCAAAACACCAAGTTGAACATCTTGGAATATGCGACGATTCCTCTCCAACCAGATATGCCAAAACATAAAAGATGGGCCAACAATCCAAGCAGCATGGAGAAAAGAAGACTTGGAGGGAGCAGTACCCAAGCGGGCCCAGAACTCAGGCAAAGAGGAAGCATGCCAACAAGAGCAACCCCAAGCGCTCCACCAAAGGTGCCATATCTGAGTAGAATAGGAGCAATGGAAGAACAGATGGGAGACAGACTCCTCTCCATTACCACACAAAACACAATAAGAGGGGCCCTGAAATCCACATTTACAAAGATTATCCCAGGTAAGACAACGGTTGTGAGCCACTAACCACATGAAAAAATTGCACTTGGACCAAGAAACTTTATTCCAAACTTGCTTCCACCAAGGGACCTCAGCATCCCCAAATAGTTGTCTAGTTATCTCTTGATACCCAGCAGAGACATGATATTTACCAGACAAGGTACTGCCCCAAGCCAAAACATCTGGACCAAGCAAAGAAGAACACTCTCTAGAGGCCAAAATTTGAGAAAGCTCCTAACGATCCATGTCTATACCTCCAGGACGCCAATCAGAAGAATGCTTCCATCTGTAACCAACAACAGGTCCCAATTGATAAGGAGTCTTGTAATGAGCCACTTTATCCCATCCAGCGGCAAGAAAAGAGTCACAAAGAGGCTGAAGATGAGGGTATATGGATAAAATGGAAGGGAATCCATCCCAAGCATCAGACCAAAACAAAGCCTGAGAACCTCCTTTACATATCCAAAACAGACCCCTCTTTACCAACATCGCACCTGTCTTCAAAGTATGCCAAACCATTGAGCCACGACCTTCAAGAGGAAGTGCAAAAACAGAGCAAGGGTCAACACCATGAAAATATTTATGAGTGATAATACGAGCCCAAAGGTGATGTTGTCCAGAGCACCATCGCCAATAAAGTTTAGTAGCCAAAGCTTGACTACTCAATAGAGCAGATCGAAGACCAAGACCACCCTCCTTTTTAGGCCTATAAATAGTTGCCCAATTAACCAAGCTCCATTTAGTACTACTCAAATTACCACACCAAAGGAATTGCCGAGAAAGAGCATCAAACTCCTTGAGAAAGTAAATAGGTCCAGCGTGAACCATGCTTCGATAAGTAGGAAGAGCTTGGATAACAGCTTGAAGAAGAGTAACCTGGGCAATAGTAGAAAGCCATCTATGAGTCCAATGATTTACCTTATCTTGAAGCTTGGTAATCAAATTTTGCCAGAAGAGACGTGGCTGCCTGGAAACAGCAATAGGGATGCCAAGATAAGTCAAAGGATGTGATCCTATCTGAAACCGTAGGATACCAACAATCCTGTGTTGAATAGAATCAAGAGTGTTAACAAAGTAAATGGAAGATTTGTGCTCATTAACTTTCTGGCCTAAAGCTGCCAAATAAACGTCCAAAGCATGTCGAAAGGCTTCAGCTTCCTTGATCCTAGCAAGACCAACAAGAGCAGAATCATCAACAAATTGAAGATGGGAAAGAGAAGGTAAGCCATTACCCCACCGCCAGCCTTGAATAGAATTCTGGGACACCTGATGCTTAATGAATCTGCCCAAGCCTTCATCCATGATGATGAATAGATATGGGGAGAGAGGGTCACCCTGGTGGAGGCCTCTAGAAGCACCAAATAGTTGAGAAGGTTGACCATTAATAAGAACAGAAAAAGAGGCAGAAGTAACACAACTCATAATCCAACTCACCCAGTCAGAGCTAAATCCAAAAGAAAGAAGAATACTCCTTAGGAAGCTTCATTTAACTCTATCATAAGCCTTAGCCATATCCAGCTTAACAAACATGGCTCTCTCCCTTGAAGTAGCCATAGAGTGAATAGCCTCAGTAGCAATAACCACCCCATCCAAAATTTGTCTGCCAACAACAAAACCACCTTGTTCTTCTGAGATAATAATGGGAAGCCACCTTTTCAATCTCTCAGCAATCAACTTAGTAATAACTTTGTAAACCACATTACATAAGGCAATTAGTCTAAAAAATTGTAGTGCCTGCCCCTAGTTTGCATTTTTGCTATCATTACTTAACTCTTTTAGGCCAATTCATGTTTGATGATTAGTATTATTATTTTAGAGATTATCAGATGTTGGTTTACACTTAGTTTATTATATGATGAGATTACTTGGTACTCTATATTTCATGCATGTATGATGATTATTCAATATTTTCAGTTATCGATGACGATTAGTTAGATGGTTTATTATCACACGTGCTTTCTTATGGATACTTACCCCATACTGCATGTGTATGGTGTGTGTGTTTGTTTTATTTATGTATGGTGTTTCTGATGTGGTTAAGGAAGGGAGTCGTAGTCACCTGCTAGTCGGGATCTACACGATGCACCACTTCCTGCCATTGTCTGTTTAGCTTAGAATATTGTGTTTGTACATGCGTGGATTTTTATGTAGGTTGTAGGTACCGGGTATCGACTTCCCTGAATTGCCAGGATGAGCGTACCCTATCGCATTGTCTCAATGGTAAGAGAGGGGAGATAAACTCTTAAGTCCAAATCCTAAACCCTTTAGCCAATTGTCCTAATTGATAATTAGGACAAGTATCTGAGTTAAGTACCCTCCAAATGCATCAAAGGATGTAATTTCGTGATTATACCCTTTTTTGTTTTGTTTTAGTATATGCTTTTCTATGTAGGGTTTTCGTATGTTGTTATATGAGTCTTTGATGTGTTTTCTATTAATTAAGTCTAATTAAAAAGATTAATTAAAGATTTAATTTAATGGAGAATTAATATGATGTCTTTAATATTTAATTAATTGAGAAATTAATTAAATAAAAGAATTAAATTTAAAGGTTAAAGTTCAAAGATAAATTTAGAACAGTATAATATTTATTTAATTTAATAATAATATATTTGGAGTTCATTTTTAAATAAATGCTAAATATTATTATTATTTAAATTAATTAAATATGTTATCAATTAAGTTCTAAAATAAATTTAAAAGTTGAAAGATATTAAATTATTAAGAATTCTAGATCGCATGATATAAGCATGAGTTTAAATATGAGAATTAAATTAAAAGATTAAATTATAGAAATTAATAATGTTATTTTAATTTCTTAAAAGTGCACATGAGATTAAAGTAATAAATTAATTTAAAAATTGAAGTCAAGTGGAATATTAAATAAAGTTATTTAATAAATCAACTTAAGGTGCATGAAAGATGAATGCAAAATAAAAGCAAAGATTAATAAAAGTTAATTAGAGAGTTAACTCAGTTGAGTAAAGAGTCTTCTCGAGTGAACGCACAATTAAGTGCTCCGATTTGAGGAGAAAACTCTTTATCACAACTTGAGGGTTCATTTTTTTTAGGGGATAGAAAATTTGAACATGATAATAGTTAGTTAATTTAATAATAAATATATTTTTGGAGTGCATTTTTAAATAAATGCTAAATAATTATTATTATTTAGATTAATGGATAGTTATCAAATTATTGCTCAAAAATAAATTAGAAGTGGGAAAAGAAATAAATTTATTTAAAAGTTTCATGAATTGCATAGACTAAATTAAATAATTCAATTTAAAAAAGGTAAAGTAAAAACATTAAATAAAGTAATTTAATGGATTATTGTATGTGCATGAAAAAAAGAAAAAGAAAAGATTAATAAAAAGTTAATATGGAGTTAAGGGTTGTGAGCAAGGAGTTCTCCCAGGTGAACGCACAATCAGTGCCCCGATTTAAGGAGAGAACTCTTTATCACAATTGGAGGGTTCATTTTTGAGGGACACGAATTTGGAGACGAATTTTTAGGAAGCAAATTCAGAAGAAGAATGATAGGAAAGATTATCAGAGAAATTTTTTTGAAGAGGAGCGAATTTTCCCACAATTTTTGGGGATTGCATATTAGCATCAGGCTCAGGTAGGGTCTTGTGTTTTGATCACTGATTAATTATGCAAAAATTATTTCATGTCTTCTTCGTGTCTATGGATTGTAAATCTGAATTCTTTGTGATGGAAATTGAAACATTTCAATATTGTGAATTATTAGATGCTTGTCAATTAACTTCTGTATACGTAGGGATCATAAAAGAAATCGAAAAAACCCTTGTTTCCTAAATTAAAGAACATAGGATTTAATCGGGAAGAGGTTGAATCTAAAGATGAAATTCTAAATTTGGACGGTGATAATATTTTCTCCATCAGAGTATAGAAGAAATCATTTTTTTTTTTTAAATGAAGAAGAAAAAGTATGTTTTTTTTATTTAAAAAGGAGAATTTTGCTTGATTTAAGATTTAAAATTTATTAAATATTACATAAAATAAATTAATTAAAAATGAGCTAAGATATTAATAATAATAAATTGTTTGTTTTAAATTTAAAAAAAAAAAAAAATATATATATATATATATATATATATATATATATATATATATATATATATATATATATATATATATATAAATTGAAATGGGGTTATTATTTTATAAAAAAAAATTGAGTAAATTAAATTATAAAATGCATATTATATATGTTAGAAATTTTAATTTAAAAAAAAAAATAATAATAATTTATTATGGAGGGGGCTTCTAAAGTTTAAATAAAATAAAAATAAAAAATAACAAATTAAACATACCCACCTTACCATATTTAGCGGCTGATATAGCCGAGCATATAAAGTGTGCAGCCGTTCACTAGTGTATAGACCCCTACATTAATTTAAGCCGCAGCCATATTTATATCCGTGGGGGGTGGTTTATGTTTAAAGTTTCTTTTAAAATTTATAACTTATTATGTTGTTACGTATTATTCTTTTAAAAGCTATATAATATAAAGTCATTATTATTAGATAACTTTTTAACTAATATGGTTTATAAATGTATTTTATTATTATTTAATAATTTTTATTCATAGATTTTTAATATTAAATTTATTATTAAGTAATGATACTTTATTAATAAGTTTTATAATGTAAACTTTATTATTACTTAATAATATTTTATTAATTGTCAATTAAAATATTAATTCATTCTAATATTATTATTTTTGTAATTATTAATTTATTAATAATTTTTGGCTAAATATTAATAATTTGATAATTAATGAAAATATTAATATAAGTATTTCGATCAATAATTATTAATTAATTTAATTAAAATTAGTTTAATTAAAGTTAATTAAGAATGGATATTATTTGATAAAATTGTAAAATTATATTATTGATTTTAAATATGATGAGAGGGTAATTCTAGTTATTATTCAAACTAGTGAATGGGTAAACCTGTAGGGTCATCTAGAAATCCTTTACTTGAAACATAGCTTGAAAATTAAAACTGAAATTCTAATGTTAAACTCAACTACATGTTTTCAAACCCAAACTGTTGGACTATTATGATTTCCATGTATTGTCTATGCCTTTGGGGTGTTTTGGGTTTGTCTTAGATGTTGACCAGTTTAGGTTGTTACCAGAGGCTCGGGAGTTATGTGAATGTGATAATATGATGAGTTGGTCTCGATCTTTCTAAACTCAACCATGGTGATGTGTGATATGCTCTATGATGTGATGTATTTACTGTTTGTTATTGCTTTCCAGTTTCCTGATGTGAAGCCGAAGTGTATGTATTTGAGATACCTAACTTAACCATTTTTTAGTCTCAATCAGTTATATTTGATAACCATTTTTGAGTCTCGATCAGTTATACTTGGGTTACTTCCAGTCGCTTTGAGAGGACTGAAGTGTATGGTTTGTTTTTGATGATGTCATTGTGTGACACGTTTTGACTTGACCATTTCAGAGTATTCGATCAGTATTGTGATTTATTTTGGGATACTTTCTGGTTGCGCATTAGAGAACCATTGGATATTGTGATTTATCATTGATGCCTTCAGTTGCTGATAGAGAACTGTTGTGATCATATGATTATTATTTGATGCTTGTCAATTGCTCATGAGAACTGATGTGATTATTGTGGCTTATCTTTTATGATGTTTTCAGTCGCTTGTATAGGACTGAGGCGATTTTATTTTGATTCTTTGAATTGTGATTTCATGAGCGTAGGGTAGGTTATCTATGTGTAGTGTCGGGAAGTGGCTTGCAATGGGGATCGGGGCCCTAAGAGGCTGCCTGGAGTAACCCATTGTAAGTTGTTTTAATAAGTGAAAATATTTACACTAAATGGGGATTAAAATGAACCTAATAAGATAATTGTATGTTCTCTCCCATGCCTTGAGTGCTAGTACAGGCTAGGATGGGGTAGAGAGAATGCTTGGTTACGACCTTGCACTCCATAGTATGCCTCGTCAGTACGAGAGGATACTAGTGGCCGCAGGATCAGTAGGGACCCAAGATTCCTAAGGGATTGCTCGAGTAACTTCTACATGACTTTTGCGATGACACTTTCCCGCTTGCATAGTAGGTTTCCTACGTGTCTTTGTGGTGCCTCTGGGTCTAGATGTCTTTCTATGTTGGAACCCTTGAGTTAGTATACTGTTAGGATTTCTCAGACTTAGAGAGTACTTGTGTTTTGTGTTTGATACCTTGTTTGGGACTTGAGACTATCTCCTCAGCGCGGTGGGAGTGGACCATTTAGGTTCCACGTGGTTGGGTGGTAGTGCTTTTACTCTTACCGTTTGAGATCCGTCTAGTGCTACCATGGCTGGAGCTTCTTGGGATGCTTGTTCATAATGTTTAGGTGATGTGTTCTACTTTGGAGGACCATCTTATGCTTTATTCTAGTATGTTAGATTTCTTTATGCATATGAGGTTTTAATGTTTTAGGAGTGATGTCCCTATTACTATACTACCGATGATCTCTTCAGTGACTTGGGATGTTACGCGTGGGGGATGACTAGGGCCCATGATGGTCTAATGATGTTATTGATGGTTGGGAGGAACCACACACTTAGATTAGTTGTGTTTTATGATTGATGGATAGTTGTATTTCATGATTGGATGTTTATATCTTTTATGATGGATGGATGTATCATGTATGGTATATGGTTTCATTTATTTTACTGCACTTATTATCATGGATTCTTGGAGGATGATGCATATTTATTTCTACTTATGTATATTCTTTTAAGCCTTTCATACCCTGTGACATGTACAGTGGATGATTGAGCATTCAGAAGTAATTTGCCAAGAGGCATTCGGAACAAATGTATATTAAATGGACATTGGACTTTCTTATTATTCTTTCATGTGGATGTGGTAGTTGTTAGACTTAGAATTAATTAAATTTAAATGTGACTCAACGTCTTGGGATCCTTAAGGAATGTAACTTGTCATGTATGTTTGTTGATGATTACATGTTATTGCTTCCGCTACTATGTGTTTGATGTGTACGTTATACTTCTTGTTTAAAAAAAAAAATTTGTTTAGCAAACTTAGTAAAACTTTAGGTTAATTCTTTTGGATCCCTTGATGGGGCGTTACAAAAACTCCAATTGATTAGCACCCTCTCTCTTAGGAATAAGAGTCAAGAATGTAGAGTTCAAAGCTCGAAGCATCTGCTTGCTAGCATAGGATTCTTTAACCACCTCCAACAAATCATGATTAATGATGTCCCAAAATTCCTGAAAGAATTCAACTGGAAAGCCATCAGGACCAGGAGCCTTCCCCTTAGGCATGCCAAATACCACCTCCTCCAGCTCTTCCAAAGAAATAGGACGCATGAGATAATCATTCATTTCCTGAGTGATAAGGGAAGGAATAGAGGACAAAATAAGATTTTCTTCATTATCAGCAGGAGGAGAGTCCTCAGAGAAGAGGGTAGAGAAGTACCAAATAGCCTCCTGTAATAAAGCTGGCAAGGAATTCAGTTGGATACCTTGAGAATTAACCAAAGAAGAGATAGTGCTCTGATTCCGACAAGATTGCACTATTTTATGGAAAAAGGCAGTGTTACGATCACCTTCCTGGAGCCAATCAACTCTAGCCTTTTGCTTCCAAAAAATTTCCTCTCAAAGTTCCCATTCTTCTAGAGCTCTAGAAGCAAGGGATTCAGCCTTGCCAAGATCCTCTGAGAAACCTTGATCTCTAATCTCCCTTGTGATGACATCAAGATCTTCTTGAGCAAGCATCTTCATAAAGTGAAGGTTCCCAAAGCATTCCCTATTCCATATCTTGAGCTGCCTTTTAACATATTGAAGCCTTTTAGAAAATGAGAACATTGCAGTACCATATGCAGGAGCACCATCTTTCCACCAACAGAAAACACAATCATGAAGAGAGGAGTCCCGAAGCCACATCAACTGGAACTTAAAAGGAGGATGCTTCGAAACATAAGCCCCTATAGCGGAAAATTTGATTGGCCAATGATCTGAACCCCTCCAATCAAGGATTTCTGAAGAGATAGTAAGGGTGCCACTAACCCAGAAGCAAGAAACAAGAAATCTATCCAGACGTTCTGAGATAGCAGCAACACCAGTCCTGCGATTATTCCAGGTATAGAGACCATTAGAAGGCTTAACATCAGAGAGATGAAAAAAAGATATATGTTGCCGAAGAAGAGCAGAAGAAGGCCCCAATCTAGCCAAACCACCATGCTTCTCCTCCAAACTTAAAACTGAATTGAAGTCCCCTACTAGCACCCAAGGATGATAAGGATGACAATTTCTAACATATTGAATATGTTCCCAAAGTTCCTCCTTTCCCACAAGATCAATAGGTGCATACACATTAGTAACCATGATCACCTCTCTTGAGTTTAGAGCAGAAGCTACCATAGAGAGAGCTGAGTGAGAAGACATCCAGCCAAGAGGAGAAATTTTTTGAGGATCCCAAAAGATAGCTAAACCACCCGCACTGCCTGTTGCCCCAACACACTGGCATTGGCCACAAGACCAAATACTAGAGGCATGTTGGACCATAGACTCCACAGAGAGCTTAGTCTCTTGGATACAAAAAAATCAGGGCTATGATCAACCACCAAGTTATGAATAGCCTTTTGTCTAGGGATGCTATTCAACCCCTTTATATTCCATGAGAGAATAATCATCATTGGGTAGAATTGGGAAAATGAGAATCCAAAGGTTTCACTGAACCAGACTCAATCAATATATCTCCTATGAGTTTAATCTTCTCTTGGTCTGTTTTGCGCCCACTTCTTAGAGGAGGAGTAGAAGAAGCCTGCTTAAAGGGTCGAGACATCAACCCCAAGGGGAGAGGAGAACCCTTGCCCTTACCTTATGGTAGCACATCCTTAACCAAGTCAGCTAAAACAACATCATTATCCTCCAAACTGCAGGAGTCACGAGAGCCTCTGTCACAAGAGCTACAGGGACCTCACAGTTCTGATATACTACAACTTGAGATGCCCCACAAGCATCATTAGGAACAGATCTCTCATCTGGGCAAACTGGATCAGAAGAGATAGGAGGAGGAATACCCTCCTCTAGAACCATACTATCCAGCACCTCAAAGCGGTTAAAACCTGAATCAGATAAACTTTCTTTCAAAGGCCTCTTTTGACCATGGCCCTTAGCACAAGGATGAATAAGGGTAAATCCATCCTTATCCTGCATTTGAGCCTTACCCTTACCTGTAGCATCTTGCGAATTCATCCCCTTGGTAGTATTAGCCATTTGAGATTGTCCTTTCCCTGTAGTATCTGCCAAACCACCAGTATTGCCAGCTGTAGAACCATCCACTCCTTTGAAACTTGAGTTACGGGGGCACTGACGCAGTAAATGACCATACTCATGACAAATCTGGCAACGGAAAGGGAGAGATTCATAATCTAACTGCTGCACCCAAGAAAAATCCCCCATACAAATTTCCAAAGAATCTAGTAATGGGTTATTCAAATTAATTTCAACACAAATTCTAGCATAAGAAATAACCTTTTTATCAAGGGATTGATGTGCGATCGCAGCCAGCTTCCCCAACAAAGCAACAATTTGTCGAAGAATGTCTTCACGCCAAAATTCCAAGGGAAGACGAGGCAAGCGAACCCAAACTGGCACTGTTGAAGGGAGATCCTCAGCAGAATTAAAACCTGAATGCCAAGGTTTGACAAATAACCCCACATGATTGTAGAAATAAGGGCCTCCTTCAAAAACACGATCCCGATCAGACATGCAAGAGAATACAACAAAAAAATAACTATTCCCCGCCAACATAATCTCCATATCGCCTTCCACCTACCATGAGCGATGGATCCATGCCTCAAGAGCGGATAGGGAAATTCGGATTCCAAGAAATTTGCATATCAAAGCATGCTTGGTCCAATAATCAATGTCCTCCATTACAGTCGTTGGAGGAATAACCAGAACAGGGCGATCATGGCTACGCGAAAAATAACCATTAACTTTTTTCAGCTTGGAGCTCTCCCCTGAATAAAACGATTCAGATCGCATTGCATGCATAGTTGGAGAAGTACCATTTGTTCTCACCAATGGAGAAGAAATCCCAGGCCCTACCATGCAAACAATAAAACCCCAATCCAAAATTGACTGCAGAAGATTTCCAAAAACATCGACACAAATTATGCCTAGTAGCTAGCAATCCAAACAGAACAGAAAAATAGTAAAGATCAAACACCAAGAACAGGCTAGGGGAAAAACCCTAGCCCAGCCGGCAGCCAACGCTCTTTAAAATTATTAAGATTTAGTCTAATTCTAAAATTAGAAATGATTTGAATGAGAAGATAGATAATTAAAATAGAAAGAGTAGATTTTTATGTTGAATTTTTTTTCATCAAATAACATTTAAAAAAAAAAATATATATATATATGTATATATGTGTATATATATATATATATATATATATATATATATATATATATATATATATATATATATATATATATATATATATATATATATATATATATATATATATATAGTATAGAATCTAAAATGATTCATAGAAAACTTTAAAAAAATTAAAAATTATAGATTGTCTGCTAGACAATCTAGATTGTGTTCGATTTTGTATATAAAAGTGCCAAAGTTAACCATAAGCCATTCTCAGATATCTAAACTTGGAAAAACATTAAATATGGAGCATGAAAGTGGGGTTCTTGTCCATTACCAATTATCAATTAATCTAAAGGAATGAGAATTGTGAATCCATCTAAGAAGTTGAAGCATTGAGCTCATAAATACATACATTTGATTGCTTCCATCTAGAGCCATTAAATTTATGCTAGCATGCTTCATCTCGCTTCAACCCTAATCACAACCCTTTGATTATGATTCCTGGGAATTTCTTTCCTAAATCTCTAGAAATGGAAAGATGGAGGAACAATATAGGTCACAAAAGGGGGAAGAAGCTCCCTTGAATTCAAGGTGCAATGGGACTAATGACAATTACAGTAGACTAGATTCAAGCTTTCCTCATACTATAGAGCGTTCTCCCTAGTTCAATGGTGAAAGAAGCTGAAGAAGTTTATAGAAATTGCATTTAATTGCTCCCCATCCTTTTGTTGTCCTCATTAAATAACTCTACATCCACATGTCCTTCTATACAATTTTTTCCTTATCTTAATTTTGTCTAAAAAATCCAAAACCTCGGCAAAAGCCAATCACAAAATAAGAAAAATAGCTACAATTTTCTTTTAAATAATTACACCACAAACCTTAAACTATGAATTTTATTTCAATGCTTAAAATTAATGCAACTCGACATCTAGAAACATTAGTTCCCTTCCTTATAAATAAGATAGAGACTAAAAACTGAACTATTTTCAAAGAACTTATGAAGAGAATCCAATTTTCAACTCAAAGCTTGTTTCGTCCACATTAGTTGCTGTCTTCAAAAGTTCTAGTATCTTCTTCTTATAAAATTGATTAACTATGCATTCTAGTACCTTCTTCTTATGGAATTGATTAATTCTACTAACAATGTCCACTTTAATTTCTCTTGAAAATTTCTACATTATTCTCTTCAAAATTTCAGTACCTTCTTAGGTAGTTATTTTCATCCCATTAGCTACAATTATTCAATGAAAGGACAACAAACAGAGATGATTTGAGACGTTTAAATAAATAAACAAGGGTCGCAAGCGCCAAAGTTCTTGCCTTCATGATTTTATGGTTGATTGAAGTAGGTTTTGGTTAAAATATAATGTATTTAGTTTAATAAAATAATAAATAAATAGTAATGACAAATAGAATATTATAGTGGTAAGCTAAATTAAATTACAGAGTATAGTCAGTATATTATTAAATTATATAACTGCAATGATATATATTAATTAAAATAGTAAAAGAATATATAAATAAATATTATAGTATCATGGTAAATTAAAATTAGATGACATCGTAAAGAACATTTATGAGACCAAAGATATTTATGAACTAATTATATATAAGATGTAGATAAAATTATATAAATTTTTTTAAAAAGAGTTAAATTGATTAATTTTAATGATGAAATTGTTTGATATATCTTGTTTAAGCGATAAATTCATCTAATTGAAGAAGGTGGACAATACTCTTAAGCTTAAATCTAATGCATAAAAATAAATAAACATAAATTAATTTAAAAATAACATTTATGCTTTAAAAAAACCAAACACACTTATCATAAATAAAGTTGATAATATACAAAGCTAAACAATTTGAACTTTATTAAAATTGATACAAAATTAGTATTATGTATTTTAAAGCATAAATTAAAAATATCAATATAATAAAAATTATATATATATAAAAAAAAAAAAACAATAAATCCATTAAAAGCATTGGTTTAGATATGTCAAAATAAAAGAAACTAAATTCTAATTTAAACTTATATATAAATTAAAATAAAAATAAATATGAAATTAAGCTATATAAAAAATAATTTTTGAAAAATGACAATTTAAAAGAGTTAAAATGTCTATATTTGATTAAAATACCTATACTTGATTAAAATATCTATATTTAATAGCATTTTACAAATTACAAAAATAAACATCAATTAAAAGTGATTGTCTTTTATCAAAAAAGTTTGTCCACTAGTCACAAATGTGGAAAAGGTAAAATTGAAATTAATCCATTCATGAGATGTTAGGAAAATGATTTTTTTAAATAAAATTTATCCACTTGTAACAAAAAAAAGAAAAGATAAAGTTGCAATTAATGCGTGCACTAATAGAGGTGTTGAAAAAAATAGTTGTATTTTTGTTGAAGAAAATTAAATTTTTTCATTGCCTTTTTCCTCATGAGCCAATAAGGTTTTCAAAAAATTGTATTTTTCAATTCCAAAAAATCATGCAAATTACAAAACCTTTTGCAAACATTACTATATGAATGAAATCTAAAATCTGATTGGTGCAACTATTAATACAATAGACTAAGGGAAAGCATAAATTACCTGCCGTAGACAGGGACTAGTCTTGAGAGGACATCTAGAAGACTGACTGTTTTGTTGCCTTCCCACTTCGCTTGTTGAAGACGCACCCTTCATTTGCTTCAGCGGTTGAACATCGCTTGCTCCCGACAAACGAAATTCTTATATTTAATCTCTGATGTCGTGTCATCATTTGACGCGTGTAAATAATCCACAATGCAGGAAACCATAAAATTGGAGATAGATGAAACCAATGTCCCCGCACACAGATGGGACGTTACGGTCGAGTAGTGGGGTAGATGGCCACCGTCAATTTCTAGAAGCAAGAAAATCTTAATTAATTTTAATAGACTTCGTATCCTTCTCAGAAACCCCCAATTCGATTGCCGTCTATATATATGCCCTGAACCGTTTATCCTCACCATCAAACCAAGTTTTCCTTTTTAAAAAGCTGCAAATCAAACCAAGTTATATTTCTTTGATCAAATCAATTCGGGGTTAGTGAAATACTGAATTTCCATCTACAATTAATTTGTAGCGAAATAGTTATTTCTGGTCAATTGGAAGCTTTCTGTAAAAGATCAATGGAGTACAGTGCATCAATTAGGGGTTTACAGGCGCCTCGTGTTATGAGCAACTCTGCTTCTTCTGGAATTTCACGGGTCCGATTCGGAGCGAGGCCGAAGCATTCGACAAATATTAGGGCTTTTCACTCTCAAAATGCTTCCTTTTCTTCTCCCCCTGCTTCATCTTCGTTGTATGATGTTCTGTCTGTCTCTCCAGACGTGAGTGCGCGTGATATAAAGAACGCATACCGTAAAATGGCTCTTAAATATCATCCAGATGTCTGCCCTGCTGAAAAGAAAGAAGAGTGCAGCGAATTGTTTCTTAAAGCTCAGGAAGCGTATGAAACTCTGTCAGATCCCCTGCTCCGCCAGGATTATGACTGGAGACAGCAGAACATGTTCACAGTTGGCGATTACGAAGGCGGATTAGGGAGTAGTGAAGTGTGGGAAGCTCAGCTGATGGAATTAATTAGGAGATCGGCAAATAATTCATCATCATCATGGGGCGGCAGAATGAGAAGACGAAATCAACAGGGGGCTTATGCTTGCTGATCATTGCAGCCTATCAATCCAGAGTTTTTTGTATATTGGATTGTAAAAAGAGGCGTTAGAGCGCCCTCTAGTTTTGTAAATAAAAATTATCAATTTTCTGTTAGTTGCATTCGTTGTGTGATATTTAGAAGCAATTCGGGGTAAGGGAATGATCTACATCAGGACTTTCAAACTAGACCATCGTTAAAAAATAGGCAATTATGAGTTTCTTACCCAAATTTGTGGTTGTCAAAATTACCAGTTCCGCGGATGTTAAAATTCACCATTTCCATAAGCAATTGTCAAAACGTTCATAATAATAAAAAAAGGAGAGCTTCAAACATGATATTTGTCTGTCATTTGTAGGTAGAAGAGTTTAAACATGGTATTTGTCGTTGTCATTTATAGGTAGAACAATGGACTATGATTTAACATCAGATTCTTTATGTTTCAAAGAGTCGATTTTAAGAATTTAAATATCTCTTGCACAAATGTAGATTGCATAATTTTATTTATTTAAGAAAATTTATATATTTTTTAATATATTTCTTATAGATGCACTATACTATCTATATTCTAGGTCAATTAGAATAGAGAAGTCATAAAAGGGAAGGAAATCCTACTAAAGAGCTTAGAATGTAATTCTAGAAAGACCGAAGTGTGGAGCAAATCTTAGTGTGTGATTAAGATTTAAAAATGTAATTTGAGATGGAGGAAATTCTATTGAGTAATTAAGAATCAAGTACTGTTGGGAAGGAGAAGGAAGTTGGATGGTTTATAAATCTAAAATTATACTTTCTACTAAACAATTCTCTTATATGATTGTTTGTTTGTGTCTTCTCAGGGAAATAATATTCATGGTTTTTAGTCTTGATTATGTAAAAGCATTGATAGTATACAATTCTTCTTATTGATATGAAAGTGTGTAAAAGAGCTAGAGTTTGTATAGAATCATATAGAATGTACATTCACACTAAATAAATTGTAGGGAGAATTTATGTGATTTTTCTTGTACTATTTGTCCAATTTTTAATAACTATATATATATACAAAATAATTTTTAAATATATTTTATTTTAAGAAAAAATTGACATAAATCATTAATAGATTCTTTCGATTTTTTGAAAATATTGAATTATTTTATTTTTGTAAACAAATAAAATATGTGATATATTATATCATTATTATTTTTGTGATAAATAGGAGGCCAAAGTCGAAGAGTTTGTAGTAAGATTAATATTTTAATAGTTTTACATGGATTAAACCCTTGACATAATAAAACAAACATAATCATGGCTTTGGTGGAAGAAGCAACAAAAACCAATGAACCTACTTGTTGTCTTGATCAAAGTTTAAATTCTTAACAAACCTTACCAAAATAAGGCATTGGCTATATATATATTGCAAATGAAAAAATAACATGAATGGGGAAAATCATTAGTTGAGTATTGTTTTATGTTCTAGTTCCTCCCTATATCTTTTCCATAAGCATTTTTGTGTAATTAATATTGTTAATTGTCTAGGATTGATAAGTCATGACAAATGAAACTCCACTTTCATATATTACATCTTTTATCCTAAATTGAACATAGCTCTTGCAAAGGTTCATATTGCAATGGTAAAATGATGCTACAATATGTAATTTTGTATTTTGAGACTTGTGTATTTGATAGATATGTTAACAATCTTTGAGCTCAACTTTTTAATCAAGTAGGTTGGACATTCTGGTTTCAATTGCTTCGGTGTTTAGCTTACAATATATTTTTTGAAAAAAAGCAATCTCTTGATATTTAAGAGCTTTAAAAAAATTAAACTTTCTTTTGTTTAGATATTCTATTATTATTATTTTTTAAGATATTCTATTAGTTTTAAACTACTATGTAACTTGAGTATAATTATTCCTTATTACCAAAATACATATGTGTATATAAAACAACATGACAATTAATGAACAAATTCATGATTAGTATCTTTAGAAAAAAAATATTATTAATGAAATAAAACTATTGAATGAATATTGTAATTTTTAAGATTTAATGTTCACAAGTCTTACTTTTAAGGTAGTATTTCATAGTTGTGTGAATTTGTGATTTTTTAATCATATTTATGTCTCAAATGTATTTGGATCAAAAACATCATACACGATTTCTAACATGTTTACAAATACAATTTTCATGAACATTTATTTAAAAAGGTTTTTATCTTAAGAGAGTCTCAATTAATATAACTAGTTAGCGTGCAATTTCTATGTTGAGTTGATGACTAATTTTTATTCTATTCTCAACAAATGGAAGTAGCCTTATCATAGTTTATAATTTTCAAATTTGAAGGCTTCAAAATTATTACACATGTAAATAAACTAGCTAGAGGATTTGAATTAGGATTAAATTTATGTTGGTTTAATTGATTCATAGTTTAATATCTTTTTCTTATAGTCACTATGGTGAAAGAATTTGTAAACCAGTCATTTTATTGATTCATGATTTATTATTATTCTATTCAAAGAATACAAATTTTTAAAAGATCTTTATCTAAAATTATTATAGTTAAAATCGATATTATTGTAAAAGTCATTCTTGAACTAATACCATAACTAGTTAAGCACATGCTTATCAAGGATGAAGACTAAACAACTAAAAATTGGAATTGTATTCTATATATGGAAACAATATATGTTTTCAATAACATTTGGAATAAAATGTTACTTTGAATTTTAAATGAATTTTAATCTTACATTAGCTAAATATGGATTCTCTCATGACTACAAAATTTATAATTGTCTAACCAAATTATCCATGACAATGAAAACATTTTTAACTAATTTAAAACTGCACAACACCGGAAAACAAATAAATAAAAGATACAATTACTTACATTGATTGATGCAAAGAGACCCAATTCTTTTTTACGTTCAATGAAATAAACATATGATAGAGCAACAAAGCTTCTTGGAATATGTCGAAGTCAATTATCTGAACTTCAATTTCGTACAACACGATTTCTACGATGACACGTAGAAGTAGATAAACCGGTCGACAAGCCCACAAACAGTAGGGTCCATTGGGAAGTGGAAAATGCAGCTGCCTTCTATAATTTTCTATCGACTTTTGTTTGCTTCCAATCGCTGACGTCATTAATGATTTCATATCAAATTCAAACGAGAAATCAAATTGATTATTGAACAAATTGTGGTGCTCGTTAAATATACGTGTTGTGTACGTGGAGGATAAGGAAAGGAAGCATATATGACGACAAATCATATACCTTAGCGTTAATCTTCCGTAGATCTAAATTTGCTGAATTTAATTTACAATGGAATTCGCTAATATATTTAAGCAAAACTTAGATCAGATTTTTATCATATTTTCTTCGATTTGTAGTAGGATTTTCATCAATCTTATATAAACCTTATTTGTACTTAGTCTTTATATTGTTTAACTTGTATATTTTATCTTTCATTTTTAGTGAGAGGCTGAGGTCAAGATTAATTATTGTGTTGTGATTAATTATTATTATTATTTAATATGTTCAAGTAGATTGGAACCTAAGACCTTTCAAATAAGAGGCTTGCAATTTATCATTGTGTTGTAGACTCTTGCCTTATATTTCATATTTTATTAGTTTATAAATATCATTTATTATTAGTCCTTGCCTTTTAAAGGTGGGAACTAAAGTTTTCATCCCACTATTTGCTATTAGTTGCTGCTTTGATAATCTTGTATATTCTAAATATATTCACTTATCCTATAGTAACTTAGAATAGAACTTCGTAGCTCACTCTGTAGCCCAAGAGCACTGGCATACTAACACCAAGAAAATGTAGTCACTGCTACAAGATCCGGTGCCAATTCCTCTAAATAAAGCAACAATAACACCCAAGGCACTCTTCAACTACATTGCTCTGTATTATTGCTACCTTAAGATTTTTATGCTATTTTGGAGATGATCTTGGTTGGCATTAAGAGCATGGTATCACACTTCCCCAATTTGTTGTGGCTACCACCTAGCATGGGCATGGGCTAGGTTGCAATGTTGGTGCTTGGACCGATGGTCCAAATAATTTTTCTTCCATGGCTTCTTTGCACTTAGATAATGCACAAATTAGTTGGGATCCATGCTTCAGATTGGTGCCTTTGTCTCAATCTTTGTCGTTGGCAATGTCTGGACACTCTACCCCATAAAGCCCTTCCAAACTCATCAAAAAAGTGTTCTACTTGACATCTGCAAAGATGTTATTTTGTATGTACCTCAAGGGCATCATTTTCCTCTTCTTAGCCATAGCACTTGTTTTCTTCTACTCCTTTGTTCTCATGATTTCCTAGATGGAGGGCGTTGGGGAAATTGGCGACAGTGACAATTTTCTAATTGAGATAAGTGGGAGAGAGTTTGATTGTGTAACTCGTGTTGATGTGGGTTTTGGCAGGCCACCAAATTGCAAGAAAAAGATGATGAATTTAGTATAATTTGTTAGGTGGATTCAGGCTAGAAGGAACATTTCTTGTTACATTTGCGATAAATTAGTATAGGCATCTTTTGGTGGAAATATTAGGATTGAATTTTCTAGAGTAATTGGTTTGCATTTTCAAACCAACTTTCTCTCAAAGCAATCCTAAGTTTGACTAAGTTAGATTAATTTAATAATTTTAGCATTGATATTGTTGATAATTTTCTTTGTCGGGTTAATATAACTGGCATTTTACATGGCTACATTGATAAAAAATAAATATCATTTGCATAAAAATATTCAAACAAAATAGGTCTGATTCATGTCATTCTTGGTGGTTTGTTAATGTTGTTCTTATTTTAGTGTTGTAACTAATAGTTTTAAATGTGAAATTCTCTTTCAAAAAGGGTGTGAAAATCTTCTCTTCAATTCCATCAAATTCAAAGAGTTAGGGTATGTTAAAATCTTATTTTCGATTCCATCAAATTCAAAGAGTTAAGGTGTGTGTGTATATATATATATATATATATATATATGAGTCAGGGAATCATCAAGAGAACGAGGTGTGTGGTTCTAGACAAGACAAACTAGATACAGAGGCAAATTCAGTGAAGAAAATTGAGTTCCAAAAAATCTTTAAAAATATCAAGGTAGAAAGTGGAAATATCCGAATACTGAAACCTTCAATAAGTTTCCTATTTGGGTTCAGTTGCCAAATCTCCCCCTTCACTTTTGGATAGATTCAGTCTTGGAGCTTGTGAGGGATGCCCTTGGGGATTTCTTGATGGTTGATGCGGCTTCCTCCAACATTTATAGGACAACATATGCCCGCATTCTGGTGGAGATTGATGTCTTCAAGGGGCTTCCAGAAAAGATTAAGCTAGCTTCTCCTCTTGTGTCTTGGGTTCAACCTCTTGATTATGAGGGTATCCCCTTTCGATGTAGGAAATTTCATTTGACTGGCCATCTTGCGGCGCATTGCTCCTCTAAAAAAGTTTGTTCATTTAAATCACCTTCTTGGTGGCTGGGGGTTTCAGATGATCACTATACGATTTAGAAAGTGTCTACAGAGGCTATTGATGTGTGTTTAGAGGCTGATGAGTTGGACCACTCTTCTTCTGTTGATTCAGATGAGATTCCAGTTACTATCTCTGGTGATTTGAATGTTGTTCCTTCTGCTGACACTTCTCTTGTTGAGGGCTCTTCTCCTAGGGCTGACTCTATTGATTCATTTGATGTTCCTTTGGCATTCTATGTCAGAAGGTTGATGTTGGCCCTTTTCTTGCTACTAACTCTAGCCATAACTTTGCTGCTAGTACTTTTCCTGTAGATGGGGTTTTGGGAGTTAGGGGGGATTGGCTAAAGGCTGTTGGGATGGTCGAGGATGGTTGGACATCAGTTAAAGGAAAAAAAGGCAAATCTACCATTCACTCTATTGATATGGCTTTTCGTTCTCATAAGTCAGGACCTAAATGTAAATCTTGATGGACTTTGGTTTCTTAGGCTGTTTGCCCTCTAGTAGGGAACTTGGTTGTGTCCCTCTAGTTTGTCAGGTGGTTTTCTACAGTTTTATTTGGTTCTCATTGCTATATCTTTCTTGTCCCTTTTTACAAGGTTTCAGGACCTTTCAAATCTTGTTTTTACTTACTCAAAACAAGCTTGTAGAGAGAGAATTTGACCCCATATAAAAAGTAACAAAATTCTAACCACAAATATTTTCTTGTTTTGGACAACTAAATAAAATATCAGCACAAAATTCATCTTTTGTTTTTAGTCAAGCCACCTATAGATGGAAAAATCACAGAGAATTTTCTTGGAATCATAATACATTATTTTTCATAATAGTGAAAATCTCCAACATTGAATCAAAATATTATGACATTTTTATGTTACTACTCTGAGAAGGTGAGTTTGAAATTGAAGATGTCCAAACAATATAGGTTGTGTCTTCATATATTTGAAGACCTAAAACAAGTTCACAACTCCTGCAATGTTGCTATATAAATATTAGATAAAGTAGGAAGTAGAATTTGGAAAACTAGTCATTGGATTGTAAGATATCTAAAACTCTAAAAAAATTAAATCTAAAGTTGACCATAGTATATACAACATACTATAGGTTATTTATACAACATACTCTATTATTATAGGCTATTTGATTATTCTCTAGTCATAATCTGGCCTATTTAAACAATAGGCAGGGACTCCTGCTACATCCACGTAGCTCTTGTTTTGTAATGAGTTTAGGTTTAGATCTTTTAAGCTATGGTTTGTTATAGCAAATCACTATGCAACAAGTTTGAATTTATCTATTTACAAACCATGCATCATTTTTATCAATGATGTGATAACCTTTTTTTAATACGTTGTTGCAATGTTAGATGATATTCTTCTATATATCATGATATAAACATGCTTACTTTTGTGACTTTACCATCTTTTATTGTGCTCATTCTTTAATTTAATGGGTACTCTTAATACTCTTTTTTAGTGATATATTACATATTGATGGAATGGACTACATATGACCAATCAAAGCTTAAGTGAGTGCAACAATGCTACCCCAACACCAAGTACTAATCAGTAGATTTATAAGGATTATAACCTTGCATAAAAAAAAAAATGTTTCATGATCAGAGAATATTTTCATCTTTCAAATATCTCAAAGTAAGTACATGTGAGAGAGCATTGCATATTATTTTATTTATTGAATGAAAGCTAAATTTGTAGACTCTTAGTTTTAGCTCAATTCACTTGCTCCAGTGAGATTGCCTATCCTCGTGAAATGATTTTCTTTGTAGTAGATTACAATAATTCTTTCTTAATAAAATAAAATAATTAGAAACCAAAATAATAGTAGAATGAAAACTAACAATTAGAAATCAAAATAAAAGGAGCACAAAACACTTTCTACTCCACATTTAAATTTTAATGTATGTTAAAGGATTCTCTAACGAAACAAATTCAAAAAAATCCAATCAATTATGTTGTCTTTTTGTTTTAAAAGTCATCTCTTTTAATTGTTGTTTTTTAGATAAGAACATGAAAAAAAAAAGGAAAAAAATATAATGAGGGAATCTATTAATGGTATTTAAATTAATACATGTTTCATTTCCATGCCTCCTAGAGAAGGATGCCTTCTACAAAATAATATCAATGATACTGAATGCGTTGAGACTTACAGTGCATCATTATTGATTTAATTTGAAATTTGGAAAATAATTTTATTCACTAATGGCTTAATAATTTACATATTATATTATAGCAACTACATTACATTTAGTGGATTTCAAATTCAAATTCAAATTCTTAAATTTGGACATTGTGATGCTACCCTTAATTTGCAGAAGGTAAGGAAAACAACCTAATGAATAAAATTGAAGCCCTTTTTTTCAATTTTGAAGTCCACTATAGATGCAATACATAATATCACTCTTAAATGTCTAATTAATAAAACTCTTTACTATTCTATCTCCATATAATTATTGTTTCCTTACTTTAAAAATCACAATAGTAAATTTAGCATTAAAAATTTAGCTATTAACATGTTTGAGAAATACATCTTTATAAAATTCTAGAACTAGATGGATAACATTGGTTCAATTGATCTAGTGCATCAATCTATCACTCACAAATATTTTATTAGTAAAACAAGATGCATCTTTTGAGTGCAACCCATGTTAAAGGCAGTTATTAGATGTGAGATTATGTTTCAAAATCTTTGGGATTAAATAGGCATCACATTCTAAGACTTGTATTCTTGGCTAGTAATTGAAATTGGAAACAATAAAAATCTATGAACTGCATTATGAATAGAAGATTATGTGATAAAAATAACATTTTAGAAGATTATAATTGTAAGCATACTCTTCTGCATACCTTAATGGGATGGTGAGATGAAGAAGGTTACATGTCCTCAAATGCCACAAAATTTTATGGAGATGCTAATTTTTAATTAATCTTACATGAAATGGATTTTGAATCAAATCTTGGTCGCTAATTTTTGCACACACTCCTCACATTTTTATCTTTGAACTCTTTGTCCTCATGCAAGCTATAAGAAAAAAAAATAGAAACTAGAATCAAAGTAAAAAGGAAAATCAATAGAGTCTTGGGAAAACCTCTCACATCTCTAGACAAATAGTTATACATCATCTATTAAACCACCACTAACATGTTGTTGTTTGAGCACCTCCATGAGCATTCATCATGGGAAATTTGAAAAGGTGTCATTTGTGATCTAAACACACAAAACCCCTATAAATAATATTAATCTTTCTTTTAAAAAATAAATCTTCATGTTTCCATTATACATATGGTGAATGTGCTATTCAACAATGGATTCTTCCAACTATCTCCCTAATTTCTTACACGTTGTAGAAACACTTTCATTGAGTTAAGATCACAAGGGCTTAAAATGAGTCTTGATATAAGTTTTAGTATGAGGAATTGGAAGAGTTGTATCAATGGAAACATTGAAGGGGTGAGTGAGGTGAGCCTATAGAAGATCATTAAGCCATAAGATATATCCACACTTTTTCATAACCTTCTCTTCATGTTTCTTGCCAATAAATGTAATCCTAGTCTAGATCATCTTAACCCTAAAATATAAACCAAAAAACAAAATCACACCTTGAGCATAGGAGGTCTCTAGATTTTGAATGACAATGTGATATACAATAATGTATTTTTTCTTCACTCACAGTTTTAGCATTCGCTTCCACTTCAATACTAATGGTGTAACACCTATCCTTTTCAATATTTTTATGTACTACATAGTCACATATATGTGTTCAAAATAATCAACCCCATTATAGAATTTGAAAAAAAAAAAGTGACAACAACAAAGATACCCAATAAGGCATGGGATACTTGGACTCCAGTGTAACTATTATTTTCATGCATTAATCCATTAAATTGACTTATGATATGTATTGTAACTATCACAATAGACAATTTTTAAAGTCAATTGATCTATATTATATAATAACGAGGAGGAACTATCTACCACTTTCTTATTCACTACCTACATCTGTCTATGGTTTGGTTGGGTATTCTAAATAGATTGGGATTATCCTAGGAATTCAATTATGACCTCCAACAGTTTAAGGATATCTAATAGAGTTTCCCTTCTAATCACCCTCTTATAAGGTCCTAATGGAAGTCCATACCTTTGTAGGTTCATTAGCACTTATGGAAGGAGTGTAATATTTTCATCGTTAGAAAGAAATGTTCACCCCCTTTGGCCATGTTGCAAATCACTATAAATCTTCTCAAGGAATGTAGTCTAAATTGGAAGTGGAAAACTCCCTCGTTCCCTCCTTCTAGGATTGATTAGGCTTAGGTAGAACAACAAGGCCTTCTCTAATTGATCTCTAAATTTTATAATTCTAATTGCTAGGAAAATACCAAATGGCTACCCACTTCTACCACCTAGTATAAACTTAATTTTGATGTCTTTTCTCAGTTGTGTGTTGCTACTATGGGGGCAATTATTTGGGATGGACAGAGAAATTAGTGGTATCTTATGTTGGTAATTGCATTGAGAGGTCCAACAATGAAGCTAAAGCCATGGATCCTTTCTAGGGGATGAAGATTGTTATCTCAATGGGTATATTTTGATTGGTGGTGGAAGGTGACTCTCAACTCATTATTGAGGCAGTTAGAGGTGGAAGGAAAATGAGTTGGAAGATCGCCTTAATAATTAATGACATCTAAGCCTTAGTTGAAGGATTAGATAGTGCATCCATTTAACAAATTTATTGTAAAGGGAAATGGGTGGCAAATGATGTCGCAGTGTACAAACATGATATTATTGGTTTGAGGTACTGCACAAATGTGGATGACCTCCTAGTTTTGATCCAAACCCTCTTGGGGAAAGAACAAATTTAATGCTTGTGATACCAAAAAGAGATAAAAGATCTAAATATGTGATAATTAGTTGGATATTTATCTTTCACTATGCTCTTTAGTTCATGTTCAATATTTATTTTAAGATTGATTCATAAATATTCAAAAAAATATTAAATATAAATTAATAGTAGAAAAAGTAACCATTGAAAAATCTTTGACATACAAATAGAGAAAATCTATAGCCAAATTTCAAAGTTTTCCACATATTATTGAGATTGGAGATTTTAAATAGAAAATAAAATCAATTGAAACCTACATAAATCACAAGAGAATGAAATTCGTAAGTTATGTTTTGTATTCTCACATTCTTAACTAAGTTTCTATGAAACTTTCGATCAATAGAAAAGATATTTAAAGAAAAATAGATCATAGAAATGACTGTACTAGTAGAAAAAATTGATACAAAATGAGATAGCAAAACTAAATCCATCATAAGTACTCAGATATTTATCTCTCATTGTGCTATTTATCTTGAACACTTATATTCTACCTTTTTAAATATTGATAGAAGATACCAAAAAACAGTTGTAGTCCTCAAAAAAATTGGACAAAAAAATGGGGAAAAAATGTAACTTGCCAAAATGTTAGATTGTTATTTTATATTACCAAAAAAAAATATTTGCAAGGGGGTGGCAATTTTTTGGTTAAAAATTATAAAATCTAGTGGCAAGGCTCCCGCGTATAAACCTATCAGCTTAACTAGAACTTTGATAGAGCTAGAGGCCCTGCCTTTTGGTTTTGTATGGTTAGAGCATAGTGAATGAATAAAAAATTCCCATGATTAAGTTAGTAGTTGTTTATTGTAAAATATACTCTCTTGTTTTTACTGTATATGATAAAAACATAATTTTTTTGAAAGATTCTTTATATTCTAATTATTTCATCAATGTATTTGTAATTCACAATTTGAGAAGAGAATGTTCAAGACAAATACAAGAAATAGATAGTTTTTTAATAGAAATAGTTTTTACTTTATCAATATTGTTTAAAGTTGAATAATTTGTTTATAAAGTTTAAAATTAATTGACAATTTAAAATTAATAAAAATAAATAAATTATTTTTTGAATTTATTTTTAATTTGCATACATTTTCAAAATTATTATAATTTAGTCTAATTTTAAAATTAGAAATGATTTGAATGAGAAGATGGAGAATTAAAATTGAAAGAGTAGATTTTTATGTTGAAAAATAATGATTACATCAAATAACATTTTAATTTTAATGTGTACAATTTATTTTAAAATTTATATTAAAATAAAATGTAGATATATTGAAATTTTATAGAGTCTAAAATGGTTCCTAGAAAACTAAAAAAAATATTTATTTTTTATAGACTGTCAGCTAGACAAGAAGTCGACTGCCTCGATTGTGTTCGATTGTGTATATATTAGTGTCATAGTCAACCATAAGCCATTGTCATATGTCTAAACTTGGAAAAGCATTATGAACCCACAATATTGGGTTACACTTTTTTGGAGGAAGAAATTCCTCCAAAATCACACAACAACCAATTTTTATTTTCATAATTCTGATACAAAGCTTTATTAAAGTTTCGATAGAAACTATTTAGCTTTTATTGAAACAAACTATGTGTGTAGTTTCGATAGAAACTATGGGTGCTGCATAGTTTCGATAGAAACTACCTAGCTAGTTTCGATCAAAACTATCTAGGTAGTTTCTATCAAAACTACCTAGCCCGGACAAGGTTTGTTAACTTTGGCCTCAGGCTAGAGAGTTTCAATCGAAACTCTTAAAAAAAAATTGAAGCTTCAAAAATGTCATATTCGACCCCACATGTCATTTTTGGCAATGGAGTCTACAATTTTGATCAAAAGTGTGCAGCTGCAAGCATCTAACACATCAAACTTTGAAAAAGTTATGAATTTTCATTTTTTTACCCTCTCTAATGTGTGTGTGTGTGTGTGTGTGTGTGTGTGTATCATGTATATATGCATATGTACATATCATGTATATATATCTACACACACACACACACACACACACACACACATGTGAGTGTATATGCATACATCTATATGTATATATGTGTGTGTATGTGTGTGCACACTTACATATATTATACATATCATGTGTATATATACATATATATGCATCCACATACATATGTACATGTATTTATGTGTGTGTGTGTGTGTATGTATATATGTATGTATATATATGTATGTACATATTATGGATATACACATACTCATAAATTTTTAATGTACACAAGTGAATTTGTAAATTTTTTTTAAAAGTTTCGTGTGTGTGTGTGTGTGTGTGTGTGTTTAAAATAACATGTAATGGTTGTTAATTTGTAGATATATAATATAAATTCATACTAGAAACATGTATGTACATTTTATATGTTTAATATTGCAACATAACTTCATTAAATATATGTTTTTAATACTCACACTTAAATTGTACACCAATGGAAAATTAGAAATTGAATGTGGAAAATTAGAAATTGAATGTAGACAATTTGTTTTTAATACTTAACCTAAATTACACTTTACTTAAACTAAAATATTTGAATGATAACTCTAAATTAACAAAATAAACACAAAATTAAATATATAAAGTTCCCCAATTCATATGAATAACTTGCACATAACTTAAAACCCCTTAAAAATAGAAATTTTGATATTCTAGGCCCTTAAGCCATCATTTTAAGATCACTTGAACTATATTTTCATGTGTATATAGAAATTTCAATACATTAGATTAAAGATTCACTGAGCTCTAGGCTTTATTTATGAACAAATCCTAAACTAAGACCCAAGTTTAAGACATTTTATATTATGAACCATTAATTTATTATTCAATCTAGTTCTATAATTAACCTAGTTATGTGTCCTAGTCCACCCATGTGATCTAGACTCTCTAGACTTAATCAACAATTATGAAGTTTTCCACACACACATGATAGAGATTAGGTTTAGAATTAAGATAAGGGTTTTGGGTCTAGCTTAGGATTATTATTCTAGGGTTAGAGTTTATGTCATGGTTAACAAGTACTTATGGTTAGAGCTAGGATTAAAATATTGGTTAGGGTTCTAGAGTGAGTGTTTAGGTTAGGATTAGAATTACATTAGGACTACAATTAAGTTTCTAAGGTTATGGTTTTGATTACACTTTTCATGGAGTTCAAATTAGGCTTTTATTGGGTAAATATTATAATTTTATTAGGGTTCATAAATGCACACTTACACCATTCAAATTTCAAGTTTAGGAAGTAAAATGCACATGTAAGTTATTTTCATTTCATGTTTAGGGTCCATACATGCATGCTCATTTTGAATGTCAAAAATAAATTTCAAACATGTGTACTGTAATACCCCAAAATTGGCACATCGACATTCTGAAATAATTTTGGTGCATCAATCTCACAACATCTATTTTTTAATCAACTAAGCCCTATTGTATTAGGCATTTCTTATTCTTATCTTCTTTACTTAACCTAAGTGTCAAATGTAGGAAATCATTAATCTATATTAATCACATGCTATATTTAATTCCTAAATATTGATTGAAATTAGCTAAAGTAATCTCCCAATTGAATTAATTTAATTATAATTCCTAATTACTTTAATTAAATTAAATCTATCCTCTCTAGCTAATACACTTAAAAAAAGGAATTAAAATACCTTGGTTTAATTATACACACACACAGACACACACACACACACACACACACACACACACACACACACACACACATATACATATACATATATACGTATACATATAAATATACATATACATATATATGTAAATGTAAATGTATATGTATATGTATATATATGCATGTACACACACACACACACGCGCGCACACACACACACACACACACACACACACACACACACACACACACACACACACACACACACACACACACACACACACACACACACACACACACACACACACACACACACACACACACACATCATGGTTATTGAAACTAAATATTTAATTGATTAAAAAATCCAATTATGATGTCATGTTTGAATGGATCAATATTGTTTCCTAATTCATCTCATATGAAAAAGGAATTAAAAATATTGATTAAATCAAATATGTGCTCATAATTGTTGAAATTGATTATTTAATTAATTAGAAAAATAGTTATGACCATATATTTGAATGGACCAAGATTATCTCCAAATGGAGGACCGAATCTCACCTTTGATCTAGACCATATACTTAGATCAATCTTGACCATTGATCGATTCCAAAATTCTATAAAAGAAACCTTCAATCTCTTTTTTTGGGAGGATGCACATGAATAGTATCAAATTGTTGTTGAATCATTTGCTCAAAGCTTTCTTGCATTCGAATTTACTTTGTCTTTATATGTTTATCATTCAAACTAAAATGCATTCATTTAGTTTAAATTACTATTTAATATTCTTAGATTAATCTAAAATTCATTTAGCTTAGTTTATATCTTTGCATTTGAAAAACATCAAAAACATAGATTAGATTGAATTTTCATTCATAAATCCTTCATACTATTGGTCTGGTTACTGAACTCTCAACTCTAAGAGGGTATACTAAATCCCTATCTAGTTAAAAAGCAACAGATCGCCTTGTGCATACATGTCAAATGGACAATCTCATGTTCATCTTGAGGTATTAATCACAAATAATGATCATGTTCGAGTGTTTGTGGATTAGATACCCATAATTAGCACTCACATTTCTGGCACCCACTGTGGGGTCTAAAGAAATCAATTTTTCTGGCCTCATTTTCTTCATTTTTGACATTTTGTGTTTTTTTTCCAAACCAAAACAAAAAATTCTTGTACGACAAGAAGCTTTCTTGTGCGGAAAATCATATGCTGGCACGAAGAAAGTACTTTCTCACTCGGCACCAAGAGAATCCTTGCATGGCAAGCTACGAAATCTGACACAAAACTTGACATCAGAAAAAAAGAAAATGCTTGTTTAGGTCTAAATTCATGATTTCTTTCATTTGACCTTTGTTTCTAAAGCATACATTTTATTATTTCATATTTTTGAAGCAGCTTAATAGTGGTTTAAAGATTGATTGTCAAATATACCTTGTCATAAACACACAAACATGTTAACAATTTAATTTTATGACATTTTGTAAAAGATATGCTTGTCAAAGAACAAATTCAAGCACACTCAAACAATGTGTTTGTTTTAATGCTTTCCTACACACATAGTTTAATAGGGCCTATGAACTTCATAAGGCTCTAGATAAAGGAATAGGGGAGTATGCTCTTTGCTACTTAGAAATGATGCCCAAGAATAAATCAAAAACCTAGATGCCTTGGGAAGATGATACTCAAAGGAGGCAAGAAAGGTAGTGGTTCTCCTAAGAAAACCTTTTTATGAAGAGATGATGCTCTTTTCCTTTTAGGAAAATCAAAATCTTGGAAAAAGACAAGTTGGGATTGATAAGCTAGCTCAATTAAAAACATGTTTTGTGTTCTTGGGTAAGGTGATGAGGTTAGAGGAGTATGCTCATTTCCCTTTGGGAAAATCATAAGCTTGGACCCTTGAATTTGAGCTATAGTCCAAGTCAAACTTTAGAGGGCCTATCAGATTGATCCAACCTCTAGGAATGACCCAAGTGAGCACACACATAACATCGGTGATTCTAACTCACTCTAATAAAGAAGATTTGTAAAGTGAAAGACTCCAAAGCCATTTTAGTTTCTTCTTCTTGATTTTGATATTGCATATCAAGAAGAGGCCCTATCTGTTGCATTGGATGGTGTTGCCCCTAGCCTTTCTAGTCAAGTGTTTGCACTTTCAAATTTTGGTGTGGATTGTTGGCCTTAACTTCATTCATGAAGCCACTGGAGATTAATATGAACATAAGCTTTTGTAGTTAGTTTCTACTTGTTTCACTTTCAAAAGGGGGCATAATCTTTGTGCAAGGAGGGGGGAGAATATCTCCTATAGATCCTCACCATAAGCGTGTACCTGGATGTTGGAAGGTGGTATACACTCTTGACCCTGGCCACAAGGATGCTCATTGAATGTATATGTTATTGAGTCCTTAGAATACACCAAAAAAATGAGCCCCCTCTAGTGGGGTGACAATTGTGTGAGGTAAATGCATGCACAAAGTTGTGAGACAAAGATTTTACTACCTCTATCATTTATGGTTATAGGGATAAAAGAGTATATTTTTTGAGTTTACGAATTGTCTAAACAACAAAAAGGTCAAAACTCCCCCATCCCTCTGAGTTTCTTTGTCCTTGATTGGATTGTTTATGACTTTTTTTGGTATCCCTTGTCTAAAAATCAATTGTCTACTTGCAATCAAACATGATGTCCAAAATCTGAAAACAATATCCATGTCTGACTGGAACTTACAAATATTGTCAATACTCTATTTGGAAACTATCAAAAATCATTAGAATCTCTTCAAGTACAGTCCAGATCTATCATTTTGTTCTTTTCTTTCTTGCAATTCTATAAAATTTTGCACAAGTAAAGACCTTTAATACTGTCAATTTGTGTTTCCTTACACAATCCTCCATACTTCCTCATATGATAAGCTGAGAATCCTCACACAAGAATTTACCCAAATACTACCAAGTGGAATCAAAATTGTCAAAACCTTGTTTACACTCTCAGTCTATGACTTCCTCACGTGACTCAATATGAAATCTCACATGAGAAAATGCTAGAATTTTTTTTTGATTTCTTTCCTTGCATGGGCCCCTGTGCCTCCTTGAGTAGTTGTGCCTAGATCCTCATGTGATCTTTGGTCACTAAACCATCAAATTCAGTTTGTCAAACATGTTTCCTTGTCTAGTTACCAAAAGTTACTTGCCTCAAAGTCATTTCCTTGTGCAAATCTATATGAAATTATCCAAAAATAGTGAGCTATTCTACTCATCAAAACTCGATCCAAATATGATTTGTGTTTGAAAACATTAAGTCATTCCTCTATCTATGATAGTCTAAAACTCAGACAATTTTCTTAGTTGATCACTTGATCTACACATGAACTAGTATCCTTACTTGGTTGTCATATTTTCTCTCTTGTGTTTGTCTTATCTTGTGTCACGATAGTCAAAAATCTTGGTTGTTCTAGCCATTTCTCTAATATCTGTACCTAGATATACAACACACTTACTCACTTTGAGACAAACTTCTAATGTGATCCTTGTTCAAACTTTTTCTTAAGTCATTATCTATGATTGTTGCAACTAGGAGTGGAAACATTTTTCCTCCCCATAGACCAAGACAAGGTAGAGATAGAGGTAGAAATCATAGTAGAGGTCATTCCCATTTATACATAAAGTCTGAGTTTAGTGAAGGGTCCTCACGATCACTTTCACTTGTTGGTCCACCTAGTGCTTGAAGAGTTTTTCCATTAACTTGCAACAAACTAGGAATCCATTATATGAGGAACATCCAGACATTGACAAAACACCTACATCTTTAAATTAAATAAGTGAAATTTTTTTCAAAACACCTATATAATGGAAACATAATGAAACCTTCTACACTCCTTAAATGGTTGATCAAGATCAAGAAATAGGGTAAAATAATAGGAGACAATACCAAGAAGACTCTTAAATAAATGAAAGGATGAAAGAACCTTACACCTACACAAATGAGTATGGGGACACTGAAGAGATACCCCTAGAAGACATAGAGAAATTTTGGAAGGATGAAAACTTCCAAAAAATGATGGAAATCTTGCTCCATGATGAGAAAGAAAAATATTTCCTCAAACTCACTCAAGAAGGAGAAAAACTACCTCAACATTTCAATGTTGAAACAATTGTCACACAAGAAGAAGAAACTAAAACCTCCAAGTTACAAAAACAACTTTAGGCTATGCAAGAGAAATTAGCCCAAATGTTGTGGGACAAAGATAAACTAGCTAAACAATTCACATTAGACACTATTTGTCCATTTCCTTTTGACAAGGACTTGTATATGCCTCCTTTTCCTAAAGGAGTTGAGTTGCCCAAATACGAAAAATACTTGGGAAGATCTGATCCCTAAGATCATTTGAGGGAGTTCAATGCTTTGTCTATGGAATTCATGCCCAATCAAATGTATCTTATGTGTTTATTTCCACAGAATCTAGGTGGTCAAGCCATGGAATGGTTTTCAAGGTTACCTACTGGTATTAAAATATTTGATGAGATCGCTATTATGTTTATTCAGTAGTACTCACACAATATACAACATCTAGTCAACATACAAGATCTTTTTAATCTTAACTAAAGAATTGGAGAACCTTTCTTAGCATTTCTCCAACGATGGCAACAATTGTATACCAAATACTCATGTAAAATCCCTGAAACTGAAAAACTTGATATCTTCATGGATAATCTTTTACTTGATTTTGGTATAGAATGCAACTTCAAGGTCCAAATACCTTTGAAGACATGATTACACAAGCCATCTAAATAGAGGAATTCATGGTAAAGAAAGGTGAATTAACCCTTCAAAAAGACATCAAGGAAGGGTCTAACTCTGGCAAAGATAAATCCAAGTATGTGAATAAAAACTATGAGGTAGTACACAATGCAGTGGTAGACAATATCACTCCCAAACCCTCTAAGATGGTTTTCAATCTCATAGAAAATATCAATGTGTTTAAAACTATTGACAAATCTACTCCAGATAACAAGACATTCAGAAGCAAAATAAAGAACTTGTCTTAAGTTACTCGATCAAAATTTGAATACACACTTCTAAGTGAACCTCTAGATGTGGTCTATAAAACCTTGCTTCAAAATCATATTATCACTTCATTGGATAATTATCATCCTTATGATCCACAACCATGACCCACATGATGGAATGAGAACACATATTGTGAAGACCATCAGAACCAGGGTCACAAAAAAAACAACTATATTAATCTACATCACAAGGTTCAAGACCTAATTAATGATGGTGAAATAGTTGTGGGTAGACAATATCACTCCCAAACCCTCTAAGATGGTTTTCAATCTCATAGAAAATATCAATGTGTTTAAAACTATTGACAAATCTACTCTAGATAACAAGACATTCAGAAGCAAAATAAAGAACTTGTCTTAGGTTACTCGATCAAAATTTGAATACACACTTCTAAGTGAACCTCTAGATGTGGTCTATAAAACCTTGCTTCAAAATCATATTATCACTTCATTGGATAATTCTCATCGTTATGATCCACAACCATGACCCACATGATGGAATGAGAACACATATTGTGAAGACCATCAGAACTGGGGTCGCAAAACAAACAACTATATTAATCTACATCACAAGGTTCAAGACCTAATTAATGATGGTGAAATAGTTGTGGGTGGACATAACAAGAATTCTGATCACAAAGCTTTTAAGGATCCAATTCCAAATTATGACAAGGGAGAAATCTCTAAACAAAAAACCAATAACAAGGTCAACTATACATACACCAATGATGATAACATGATTAACATGGTTGAACCCTTGCACTTTGAACCTTTTGATGTTATCATAATTAAAGGAAAACATGACAATATGAAACCTAAGACTCCATTTGTCTTAAGAGTGATGTAGAAGCATCTTGGGTTTCTTTATAATTGTGCACTTTTGTTCTTTTTGTTACTTGCTACCGAGTAACAATTATTGTCGAACACTAGTTTTCTATTGATGTTGAGTTCCCAGTGGATGCCAAAAATTTGGTGGATGTCAAGTTCATAGTTGTTGCCAAGTGATCTTTAGTTTCTGAGTGACCCTTTGGTTTTCAAGTCCTCCGTGCTTGCCAAGCATTGGAGGATGCCGAATTTGTAGTTAATGTCGAGTGACTCTTTGGATGTTGAGCTCATGTGAATGTTGAGTGCCAGTGTTTTCTGAAGTCTTCATTTATCGAGTTGTCTGTGTTTGGTTCTAGTTTGGTCCAACCTTGATTGTATTTAATTCTATTATAGGTAGTTAATATTTGATGTAAGCCGACTTGTGGCTATGCATGCATTTAATGTAAGATTTAATTTTGCGATAGGTCAAGCTTTGGCCACACAAGTATTTAAGGAGGTCTAGAATTGTGTTTAGAAAGGGGGAGAGAATAGGAAAGGGAGTGATATGTGTCTGTAAGTGTGATCTCGAAGTTGGATTGTGAATCTAAAACTTGTATTTTTGTAATTAGTCTTAACCTAGAAGGCCTTATAGCTCGACATGTATGTTGACTATCTAATGAATATATAAGCATCTTATTCTCTCTCCTTGGTGTTGTTCTTGTGTTGTGTTTTCTACTATGTTAACTCTTGCAGGGAGGTTCGGATAGCTAGGTGTGCCTTTGGCCCTAATTACTTTCTTTCTCCCTACACCAGGTGGTATCAGAGTTTGAGGTTCATCCTTCTGGTGATTGGATCATGTAGAACCCTAAGTGAATTGGGTTGTAGGGTTGCAAATCTGTAGATTTAACCTATAACTTACAGAGGGTTATTTTCTTGTAGGAACCTAATTCACAAAGATGGTTTGAGGTAGAGGAAATGTTGATAATTCAATATTGGATACATTGAGACAAATTGTAGCTAGATTAGATTTTGTGGAAACAACTAAAAGGAGAGGAGCACATCTTGATGATATAAGTGATGATAAAGCAGTAGCACCAAACCCTAATCCAAAACATTAAGAAGACCAAGATGAAGCAAGGTTGTTGAGAGTATTATCTAGGGAAAATTCAAAGCCTACTATAGAAGTTGTTCCTTATGATGGGAAATTGGATACCAATGTTGTGTTGGATTGGATCATTGAAATGGAGAAGTTCTTTGGGTATGAAAACATTCCTAATAATAGGAAGGTGGATATTGTAGTTACAAGGTTGAAAGGCCATGCCTCACTATGGTGGGAGCATTTTCAAATTGATAGACAAAGAAGAGGAAAGGAGAAGATCAGAACTTGGGTGAAGATGGTAAACAAAGTGAAGAACAAATTCCTTCCTTCTGATTACTAGCTTAGTTTGTTGAGAAAGATGCAAAATTTGAGGCAAAGAGACCTGAGTATAAAGGAGTACACTAAAAAATTCTATAGATTGGACATCATATCTGGACATGTGGATGATGATGTTGAGAAGATTGCAAGGTATCTAAATGGATTAAATCTAGAATTGAAGATGAAATAAGTTTTGTGAAATTAGAAAGTGTGGAAGAAGCATACCAATATGCCTTGAAGGCTAAGGAGATCTTGACAAAGATGCATGAACAAAGACAAAGAGGTAGAGGTGGTAGATTCTAGAGAGGCAGAAGTAGATCTTATGAAGAAGGTAGCAAATCTGATAATTTTGTGCAAGATAATGGAAAATTTGAATGGAAGAATGATGAAAAAGGAAAGACTGAGTGGAAAGGTGGTGATGCCTATTGAGGCGGTATTGGTTCTTACCAAGGAAGAGGTAATTCTTATTCTAGAGGTGGTTTTCATGTTAATTATTTCAGATGTGGTAAAGAGGGACATAGATATTTTGAATGTAGATCCTCTAAAAGTAGACAAGGTAATAGAAATGTTGTGATTCAAGGAAATGATGAGGTTCACCAAGTGGAATTGAGGCTGGTGAAAATATGATGGTAAGAAGAATCTTATGTAATAAGGGAAGTGACGAGGAAGCTATTTTAAGGAGAAGTATTTTCAAAACCAAATGCAAGATGGTTGGAAAATATTGCAAAGTGATCATTGACAAAGGAAGTTCTACAAACTTGGCATCAAAAGAGTTGATTACCAAGTTGTAGTTGCATAGATTGAAGCATCCTAAACCCTATCATGTTTCATGGATCAAAGATGAGCATAAGATATTGGTAAGTGAACAATGTATTATGAAGTTCAAGATTGGACATTACTTTGATGAAGTTTTGTGTGACATTATGCCTATGGATTGTTGTCATATTTTGTTCGGTAGACCTTGGCAATATGATAGATATGTTATACATGATGAAAGATTGAATCACTATACTCTCTGGGTGAATAAGAAGAAGAAAATATTGCTGCCTTTGGTTGAAATTCTAGATGAGGTGAATTGTACTACTATAAAAATTTTCATGGTTAATGGGAAATGATTTGAAAAAGAAATGAAAAGGAACCAAATTTGTTTTGCTATAATTCCTAGAGGACCAAGTTTTGCTGGTAATGACCGGCTGACAGTAGAAACTAGTGGAAGCCAAGTACCAATAGAAATTGAATTTTTTTTGAATGAATATAAGGTTATTGTTACAGAGGATATTCCTGATGGTTTACCTCCAATAAGAAGTATAAGTCATTATATGGATTTGATTCCTAGAGCTAGTTTACTGAACAAAGCACCATATAGATTGACACCTAACAAGAATGAAGAACTTAACAAACAAGTGCATGAATTGTTGCAGAAAGGTTTGATCAGGGAAAGTTTGAGTCCATGTGTATTACTTGTTGTATTGGCAGCTAATAAAAATGCATAATAGAGAATGTGTACTGATTCTAGAGCTATTAACAAGATCACAGTGAAATATAGGTTTCCTATGTCGAGGATGGATGACATAATGGATTGTTTGAGTGGAGCAAAGTATTTTACCAAGATTGATTTGAAGAGTGACTATCATCGTATCAGAATTAGAGAAGGTGATGAGTGGAAAACTGCTTTCAAGACAAAAGATGGTTTGTATGAAAGGTTTGGTTATGCCTTTTGGTTTGACTAATGTACCTAGCACTATCATGAGGTTAATGAATGAAGTTCTGAAAAGATTCTTGAATAAGTTTGTGATTGTTCATTTGGTGATATTCTGATATTCAATAAGACCAAGGAAGAACATCTTGAGCATGCTAGACAAGTAATGCAGAGGTTGAAAGAGGAGAAGTTGTTGATTAATTTGAAAAAGTGTTTTTTTATGCAAGAGGAGATTGTGTATTTGGGATTTGTAATTTCAGCCGATCATTTAAAGATGGATCTTGAGAAGGTTGATTTTTTTTTGGAGTGGTCTACACCTGAGAATGTAGGTGAGGTAAGATCATTTCATGGTTTGGCTAGTTCTTACAGAAAGTTTATGAGCAATTTTAGTTCTATTTGTAATGCTATGACTGAGACAATGAGAGGAGATAAAAAGGAATTTAAGTGGACACATGGAGCTGATAAGAGTTTTGAGACTTTGAAACAAAAGGTTGCTGAGTTACCTGTATTGGCTTTGCCTGATTTTAATAAGGTCTTTCAAGTTGAATGTGATGCTAGTGGTAGTGCAATAGGAGCTGTATTGAGTCAAGAAGGTAAACCTATTATTTTCTTTAGTGAAAAGTTGAACGATTCTAAAAGGAAGTATTCTATGAATGATAAAGAGTTTTATGATATTGTTCAAACCTCGAAGAATTGGAGACATTATTTGATTCCTAAGGAGTTTGTGTTGTATATTGATCATAAAAATTTACAATACTTGGGAAGTCAACATAAATTGAATCAAAGACGTATGAAATGGGTTGAGTACTTATAGAGTTTCAAATTTATCATTAAGCACAAGAGCGGAGTAACTAATAGAGTTGTTGATGCATTGAGTAGAAGACGTTCTTTATTGACTGAGATGAAGGTTGAAGTTCTTGGTTTTGATGAAATGAAAGAGTTGTATGATACTAACCCTAATTTTTCTAAGGTGTGGAGAGAGTGTAGAGCACCAAATTTGATAGATCACATAAGTAAGTATGATGAATATTTCATTCAAGAAGGTATGTTGTTTGAAGGAATTCAGTTGTGTATCCCTAGAAGTTCTATGAGAGTCAATTTGATCAAGGAAAAGAATAGTGGTGGATTGGCTGAACATTTTAGAATTGATAAAACATTGAGTTTGCTAAATGAGAAGTATTAGCGGCCATAAATGTATATGGATGTTCAAAATTTTGTGAAGAGTTGTGGAGTTTGTCAAGTTGCAAAAGGAGTAAGTCAGAATACTAGTTTGTATACACCTATTGTTGTTCCTGAGAAACCTTGGAGTGACATCAGTATGGATTTTATTCTTAGATTGCCTAAAATAGAAAAGGGCTATGATTCTATATTTGTTGTTGTGGATAGATTTTCTAAAATGGCTCATTTTATACCATGTAAGAAGACATCAGATGCTGAGCATGTTGCTGAACTTTTCTTTAAACAGATTGTGAGATTGCATGGACTACCAAGAAGTATTATTTCTGACAGAGACAGTAAGGTTGTTGGTTATTTTTGGAAGACTTTGTGGAAGAAGATGGGTATTGAGTTGAAGTTTAGTTCTACATTCCATCCATAGACAGATGGATAGATAGAGGTTGTGAACAAAAGCTTGGGTAATTTGCTGAGATGTTTATTGGGAGACAAGCCAAGTAATTGAGAGATGGTATTGGCACACGTTGAACTTGCATATAATAATTTTGTGAATAGGAGTATAGGAAAGAAACCTTTTGAGATTGTTATTGGAATGCATCCTAGAGGAGTATCAGATTTAAGAGATATTGCTAGTGAAGAAAAGAAAAGTGCTACAGGAGAAGAATTTGATGAATTTATGGAGTCTTTGCACGAGGAAGTGATGTTGAAGTTGGAACAAAGTAATTATAAGTATAAGGAGAATTCTAAAAAGTCTAGAAGACATCATGATTTTCAAGTTAGTGATGAGGTGATGGTTCATTTGAAGAAATGGAGATTTCCTATTGGAACATACAGTAAGCTAAAGATGAAGAAGTTTGGACCTTGTAAAATCTTGAAGAAGTTTCACAGTGGTAATGCTTATGAAGTTGAGTTACCTGATGACATAGATATATCTCCTATATTCAATGTTGCTGATTTATATAAGTACCATGAGTCAGATGATGAAGTTGTTGTATCAGAAGATTAGCCTAAGAAGCAGATTCAAGAAGTTGAACAAATATTAGATCAAAGAGTTGGTAAGAGCACAAGAGGAAAAGATTACTATGAGTATCTAGTGAAGTGGAAGAATAGACCAATTGAAGATGCTACATGGATTTCTCAATCTGAGTTGGATTTAGCTCAGGTTGTGACACTTGCATGATTCAAGAGATTCATTTCTTCCAACCCTAGTTGTTTGATGCAAGAGAATTCTAGGTTTCCTTATAATCCTGCACTTTTGTTCTTCTTGTCAATTATCACCGAGTTTCCGTTGTTGTCAAGTGCCAATTTTTTGTTGATGCCAAGTTCCCAATGGATATCAAACATCCGGTGGATGTCAAGTTCATAGTTGTTGCCAAAAGATCTTTGGTTGTCAAGTGACCCTTTAGCTGCCGAGGGATTCCTTTGGTTGCCAAGTCACCCTTTGGCTACTGATTGCTTTGTGGTTGCTAAGCATTGGAGGATGCCAAGTTTGTAGTTAATGTTGAGTGACTCTTTGGATGTCGAGCTCATGTGATTGCTAAGTGCCATTATTTTGTGAAGTCTTCGTTTGCTGAGTTTTCTATGTCTAGTTATAGTTTGGGCTTGATTGTATTTAATTCCATTACAGGTACTTATATTTGATGTAAGCTAACTTGTGGTTGTGCATGCATTTAATGTAAGATTTAATTTTGTGATAGGCCAACCTATGGCCACACAAGTATTTAAGGAGGTCCAGGATTCAGTTTAGAAAGGAGGGGAGGACAGGAAAGGGAATGATATGTTTCTGGAAGTGCAAACTTGAAGTTTGATCATGAATTTGAAAGTTTTATTTTTGTAATTGGCCATAACCTAGAAGGCCTTATAGCTGGGTATGTATGTTGATTATTTGATGAATATATATGCATCTTGTTCTCTCTCTCATCGGTGTTGTTCTTTTGCTATGCTTTCCAATGTGTTAACTCTTGCAGGGTGGTTTGGATAGTTGGGTGTGCCTTTGGCCCTAGTTACTTTCTTTCTCCCAACACCAAAGAGGTGCTACATCTCTTACATTGGATCAAGAACAGTCACAATCTTGTGCCAATACTATTACACGTTCTCATGCCAAGTGTCATCTCCCCTACTTTCCTACAATAGCATTTACTAAATAAGTTGATAAAATAATATTAGTGAAGATAAATAATATAATTAAGAATAATAAGAGAATGGTAAGATATAAAATTATGAGCATACTAATATTATTACTTGTGTCATTATTATTATAATATATATTATATTATTCTAATATATTATAATAATGTTATCAAATATATATTTTTAATATAATCATATGTTGATAATTAAATTATACATATTGTGACTCTAAGAATAGTCACATCTACTCAAGGAATAAAAATAGTCACGTATGCTCAAGGAAACATGTATATAATAAGGAAGGCATAGAGATTGGAAGGGGATTTTTCATAGAGAAAATAATACAGAATATAATAGAAGGAGATAAATTTTTTTTACAGAATATATTGAAGATTCAAATCCTTGGAATGATATATGAGTTCTACCAACAACATTACGAGGTGGGAGGAACCGATATTAATGCATATATGTTTAGACACCTTTGAATTTGTCAAAGCACATCTAAGAGCATATCTAATTAGAAGCTATGTAATGTTTTAAATATAAATAAGGATGAATCATATTAGAAATAGAACACTTGTGTATGAATCACAAGTGACTATAATAGTAATTGCTGCTGAAAATAATTGAAATAGGACAACATACAATTTTTTTGACCGATTATAGTCATGTAAAAAGAATCCATCAGCCATATAAGAAAAAACATCCAATGCATTGAATCTACATATTGACACACTACATGTAGTATGCCTCAAACTATAGTGCCACCTCATGGAGACCCCAACACACATTGGCATTAATATCTCTAGTATCAAGTTACACTTACAACCATTCATATAAGCTCATGAACATTTCACTTACATTTCCACTTAACATATTCACATACATTCGTTGATGTTCTCATTATAAACTTTTGATTGCTACAGAAGATTATCAAGTTACAAACTATAATATAAAACATCAATCTGTTATGGCATCAATACAAAGATAATTGTATATTAGTATTTCAAGAGTTATCTACCAATGCAACTAATTTAATATAGGCAATTTATTCATTAGAAACAACTATAACTAAGAAACCACACTTTTATTAACTTCTCAAACAAGAGCAATGGTCAGACCAATTCAAGTCAACAATTGATATAATACTTGGAGACTATTGTTCTAATTAAGGAATTAATTGTGTGTACATAGTGCAACTTAAGTGGGAAACATATATGAACCACTCCATTTACCAAAGAACTCATGAACCATTGTAAAAAAAAGGACACAAATATTATAAGAGTTGATGACTATAAATATATAACTAAATGATTTCAGGAAAATTATAAAGATAGAGCTTTTCATTATAATGTAGGAGACAAGCCAAATACAAGTAATTGTATGAAGACATTACCAATATAAATTTCAATTTGCAGTTATAGACAAATTAAGAAGGTCCCAATGAGGGACATTATAGTGGTATCAGAGCATGATCCTACCATCCTGCAAGGCAAAAAAATACAAACATCAAATAAGAGACAAAAAAAAATTTAAAAATCCCATCATGTAATCATGAGAAAGATGATATCATGATTCAGTTAAGGTCTGAAAAATTCCAAAGGAAGACACATTTAATTGCGATGATATCTTTTCAAAGTGATACTTAAAGCATAAGGAGTATATTGAGATCATCTAAGAATGATTTGTGATAAAATGAGCTATTTGTAAGAATTAAAAAAGAGAGAGAGCATTCAAAATAGATGTTGTGATTCCTAAAGGGAATCTAGAGACCTAAGAGATTTTTGTAGAGGGCATTTTTGAACGCTGGTCATAGAGAATATTCATAATGAATGTTGACCATTGAGGGCATTCCTAGATGTTAGCTATAGAGGGTATTCTTTATGAATTTCAGCTATAGAGGGCACCCTTGAATGTCTACCATAGAGGGGACATCATGTGAATGTTAGCCATAGAGGGCATTCTTGAGTGTCATCCATAGAGGGCATCCTCAAATGTTGACCATAAAGGACATCATGTGAATGTTGGCTATAGAGGATATTCTTGGATGTCAGCCATAGAGAACACTGCCATGCTTGGATATTCTTGGATATTCTTGGACATCATGTGAACACTGCCATGCTTGGTACAAGGTGCTTGTGGTGAATGTCGCCATTATTAGCATAGAGTGTTCTTAGTGAGCACTAACATTATGGATAGAGGGAATTCTTAGTGAAGCGTCACTAGGCTTTTTAGAGGGCATTCTTAGTGAGCGTTGCCACCTTTGGCAGAGGACATTGTCAGTGAACATTTCCATTTGTGGCGAAGGGCATTCTTATATAATGTCACCATTTTTGGTAGAGGCAATTCTTATAGAATATCACCATTATGGGCAAAGGGCATTCTTATAGAATATTGTCGTTAATGTTAAAGAACATTTTTGACATTCTAAATCAGAGAGACTTATTCATGAGAGACAAGAAGCAAGTGCCAAAGGAAAAACACTACAATTCATCCAGATAAGTTTTACCTTTTGAATTATTGATATTTTCAATGAGTATTATCATCTTTTAATTTGATATTTATATATGGTGATTCTAATCTTATGTTAATATTTGTGTTTCAAGGTCATCAAAATTGCTTGAGGACAAGCAATCCGAGGAAGGGTGGACTATCATGTCCCCAACTTTCCTACAATAGCATTTAATACATAAGTTGGTAAAATAATCTTATTGACAATAAATAATATAATTAAGAATAATAAGAGAATGATAAGTTATAAAATAATGTAAAATAATGTTAAATAATGAGAAAACTAATATTATTACTTATGTTATCATTATTATAATATATTATAATAATATTGTAGACGCTTAAAATCATCCCTAAAGACTATATTCATTTGTTTAATATTGCCTGTGACATTGTAATTAACTATTAATTAATTAATTATATTGGTCACATTCTTCTACTTATTTAATTAAATTAATTAAATAAATAAGTTCATTCTTCTAAGTGTTTAAATTTAATTTAAATACTCCTAGCCCTATTGTGTTAATTAATTTAACACATGATCCTCCATGTTTTCCCTTTTTAAATAAATTTTATTTATTTAAATCCCCACATCTCATTAGTTCTTCTAAACCTATGATTAAATTAAATTCTATTTAATTTAATCTTAAGCCTAGCCTAAAACCTAGTTTACACCCATCATTTTCATCCTCTTAAGCTTACTTCTCTTAATCATCCTAATCACTTTCCTAATCTCTCTCATTAGCCTAAGTGTGTGCTCACACATGTGTGAGAAGGCATTCCTACACACTCCCCTTTGCACTCTTGTCTCCCACTCTTCTTCTCAAATTTGTTCACACATATGTGAGCAAACTTTGAATATTTGACCATTTACATGACTTGCATGTCACCTTATGTGGCACCTACATGGATACCACCTCACCAAGCCCTCCCTCAAGCCTATAAATAGAGGTATTGTCTCAAGCATTTGCGTCTCCCATTATTGCATTATTACCATGTTGGTTTAAGATTTGAGCTTTCATTATAGTTGAACTTGCATGCTAGGTTGAGCTTTCATAGTAGCTTTCATGGTAGTTTTCATGGTGACTTTTAGATGTATACTAACCAATTGGTAGATAATTTAGCTTTTCATTTGCATTACTAGTCTAGTTTACTTATGCATTCACATTTTCATTACATTTACATGTTAGTGTAGCTTGCATAATTAGTTAGCTTTCTTGGTTGCATTTCATTTTCATCCTTGAATGCCTTCAATTATGGCTTTCACCATAGCCATTTCTTGAGGTTTTCTTCATCTCATGTAGCTTAGGTTCATATTTCATCATCACTCACATTTGCATATCCATCATCAAGAGATTCAATACGTTGTTACATTTGAGAGAGCACACCAAACATACCTCACATCCTAACACACCAACAAGGTCTCTCATGGGTGCCTTTATTGAGCTGTAGATGTTTCTTGAGGGCTTGATTTGTTGGCTGCTTTGAGTTGTAGAACTCAAGCAGTAATTAGTTTGCTTCTTTCATTTTGTGAGCATTTGATGCATATGTTTTAACTAATGTTTGTTTGTTTATTCATACTCCCAATAGGTCATTTCTTCTAACATACATTTTAGCACGCCCATTGGGACTCACATCCCTGATTTCATCTCAAAAATCTACAAACAAAATCTTGTTCAGCCATAGAAATCCTCGCATTGTCATCTTCGTGAGTCACAACATCTTCTGCAATAGTTGTCTGCGTAGATTAGCATCTACACAGACCAACATCTTTGCTTACTAGCATCTCTGCCATAGCTTAAACCACTCACCTTTGTCACTGGAAATGTTATTTTAACATCTGTGTAGAAAAACATTCTATCATCTAGGTTTCCACATTGTCATTTGTGAAGTTTTCTTTGTCGTCTACGAATACCAGTCTATCATCTTCGTATTGTATGGGTCCTAGTTTGTCATTTATAACTTTTGACCTCTGTACATTTTACATTATCGTCTATGTCTAGCATAGTGCCACATCACTATAAAACCATACTAAATTTTCCTCTGTCATGTGTGAGGTTTTTCGTCTACGAATTCCAATGTCTCAGTATTTTATCATCTAAGAGTTTCAACATCTGTGCTTGCAGTTTGTCATCTACGCCTATAGACAGAGTTGCCCAAGTTTTTAAATTATTTTTAGTAAGTGGTGACTTGCAGATTTTTACTAATGGTTTTTCATGCAGAGAGTTACCCTTGAAAACTTTAAAAACAAAACCAATAGTGATTTTCATCACTAAGAGAATTTGAAGTGATTTTTATCACTTAGACTCAAAAGTTAATGAACTTGTATGGCTTAATCACTTTCATTTGAATGGATGAATGTTAGCATAGAAAACATTTGGACTTGGTGCTTAAAATTAACATGAATGTTAGCATAACAAACATTTGGACTTGGTGTTTAAAATTGACATGAATGTTATGGTAGCTAACATTTAGACTTGGTGCTTAAAATATACATGAATGCTTAGGGTAGAAACAACATTTGGATTTGGTGCATAAAAAGAACTCAGAGACAATGGACATGTATGCCTAGGCTAGAGAACATTTAGAATTGGTGCTTAAAATTGACATGTATGCCTAAGCTGGAACACATTTGGATTTGGTGCTTAAAATGAAGTCACACATTTTTGAATGCCCTAAAATAAATTGAATTTATTTTTAGCATTTTATTTTCACACACTCGCTTTACTTTCTTGTTGACAAATCCGTATTTTTCATTTATGTTGGTGCCATTTCAAGTTGGAAAGAACCTTGCATGTTTTAATCATGAGTGTCTTCAAGTAGATAGAAAACTTAAAGCTTCATTGGGAAAGAACAATGTCTTTTAAACCCCAAGAATGCTTACATATTCTCTCCCCTTGTGCCTTCGGGTGATCTTGGGTGCACAAGAAATAAGTGGTCTTGTTTTTTTTTTTTAGGAGGCCTACTTGGGGATTTCATCACCCCTTGGGATGACCTCAACTCCAATGTTCTGGTAGAGTATACATAGTAGGAGGTGAATTGAAAGACACCTCTCTTGGAAGAAAAATATTGTCACTCTTGGTTAAGCTCCAAAGAACTTTATACCTTTGGAAAGTGAAGGAGGATATTTGGGTTATCGTCTCCCCTTAAATGTGTGGCAGTATTTTCTTTCATCTACAAATTTGGACCTTACGTACCTTTTGTATATCAAGGATGCCCCTTAGATAAGCCTTGTTCATCCTAGTAGTAGACTTATTAGGATTGTTGGCATGTTTGGCGTGCTTGTTCAAACATTCAAAACCTAAGCCAAACATCAAACAAGTTCTAAGACAAGTGAAATTGTGAGGTAACCATTCATTGAGTGAAACAGTGGTAAGTGAGGTCCTCTTGACTCATGGTTATTTTTTAGTAGTATTACATTGAGTCTACATTTGAAATTGGTTGAGTCCAATTACATCTTGTTGCAGATTTTTTGGGTGCTTGAAATTTGGGTCTTGTTTTATTCCTGCCATGACTGATAAAGTCAACCAGGTCAAGCATAAGAAAGTGAAATTGTCCAAACCACCCGTCTACAAGGAAAAGAAGAACTTAGCACACAGTGACAAATAATTTTGATACACTATCAAAGACATTGAAGAGGAAGAAGCTAGACAAGACCATCATGGTACAATTGAATACAATGGAAAACTTTGAAACTGGTTTGTCTTCCTAGGAGTGAACTCAAGGTTTTCATTTCCAGTGAACAAGGATTGAGTTAGCCACATAAGTGACCATAATATCTCCATTCTTCATATCTACCTCCATTTTCCAAATTTCTAGTCTTCCATTTCCAAATTTTATTCTAGAGAGCTTGAACCTTAAAACTTGGCATAAAACATCTTTTGAAACTATGACACTAGACCTTTTACTCACAAGCAAACACCTGTCACTTATTTGGGATCACAAGTCCTTCTCCAGATAGTGAGTAGTCAAACTTGGTATGCTAAACCGAGGTCTTTTGTCCACACTTGGGTAGTTTTTTCTTCCATAAATCTTCCACCCATTAGTTGGTCACTATTGCATGATATACACATGATTAGGAAGGTTCACATTTAATCCCATTTCATGTTTGTGGGAATCATTGAGGCAATTAGAGATGGAGAATCCATTTCCTCCACACACAACTTCATTAGGGAGCACAATTCCCTCTAGTTAAAACCTTGGTATGCCAAACTCAACATCCGCACAAGAATCAAAAGATCCCTTCCGTAACATAACTTTGGGGGGTAATGACAAAGAAGTATACCAAGATGAAGATCCTATTGACCCCAATGATGTACCTAGTGATGTTAGGACATTCCTTGTGTATCCCTACAATTTGGAAATGCTAGAGAAATCCATTAGGGCCAACAAGACTGAGATATTCCTAAATTTGGTCAAAGATGATGTTAATGTTCTCACGAGCTTTGATGAGAGCACCTTGTTTAGACAAATTACAAACGGTGGTGCTCTTGTATTGCCCACTTCAAATGCAACTCCAACTTCTAGCAAAGGGAATGAAACCATGGTAACAACTAGTGCTATGCTTACATCTAGCACTTCAACACAACCAATATTTCAATTGTGTGCAAAACATATTCACCAAATCATTAGTGCTATGCCCAATGCTACCTCGCATGCTAGTATTCCAAAATCCACCTTGACAGGTACCACTATGGGATGCTTAAACATTGGGCAAGTGCCTACTCAATTAATGGCAATAAAAACACAACCATTGCACTCATCTTATTTGCAAATGCCAACAAGTATGGTAAATACATTCGTGCCAATTCCAACAATTGCATATCAATACATTGGCCAAAGTGGAGTAATTTCACCACCTCACACCTCATTTGGGACTCCCTACAATTTAGGAGGTGGATTTATGAACTCCCAACAATCACAAGTGCAACCAAATCAAGATTTGGCCCAACAATTTCAAGAATTGTGAAATTTGGTCCTTAACATGAACAACAAAGGGGTGAAGGATTTCTCTTTTGAGGAAATTTGTCCTTTTCCATTTGATAAATCCATCAATATGGTACCATTTCCATTAGGCTTTGAAATTCCTAAATTTGACAAGTATACGGGAGAGACATGTCTTGTCACACACCTCAAGGAATTTTCCATTTTGTGTCAAGAGGTAGCCTATAGTGATGATTATCTTAAGAGGCTCTTTGTACGAAGTCTTGGAGGCCCTGTACTAGAATGGTTAATGAATTTACCTAAGGGCTCCTTTACTTCCTTCAATGATTTGAAAAGAAATTTTATAGCACAATATTCTTACAACATTGAACATCATGCCTCATTGAGTGATTTGTGCAACACAAAGCAATGAAATGGTAAAACATTTGCCAACTTTCTACAACGGTGGAGGCATCTTGCTAATCGCATGCCCTACAAAATTGAGGATTCCCACCTTGTGGATATATTTATCAAGAACTTGATATCTAAAATGTCTTTCCACATGAAGATGGCTAGCCCCGAAGATTTTTCCACCTTAGTCAAGAAGGGCAAGAACATTGAAAATGGACTTTTGGAAAAAGGTACCATTAAATATTATAATTCATCATCCTCACATAATGAGGCAAACAACAATAGCAAACCCAAATTCTAGTCCAAGAACAAAGGTGTCACACACGATGGTGTCACTAATGTCAAAAACCTTCAAGGAGGGAGGAACAACAACTATCGTAATTGAAATAACAACAATTTGAACAATGACAATCAGAAATCTTGCAATCAAACACAATTTTCCCCCACAACAACAACAATTACAACTGTGACTATGATTCCAATAGAAAGTTCACTAACTTTCGTGAACCTTTGGAGGCCATATTTCAAAAACTAGTGGATCACAATTTGATTGTATTTCCTAACACACGACCCTTTGATGAGAACCAACCCAAATCAAAATGGTATAGGGAAAATGAATATTGCAAATACCATCTCATTAAAGGACATGACATAAAATAGTGTATAAAACTCAAAGTCTTCATCCAAAATCTTGTTGATGATGGAGAAATTGAGGTAGGAGGACCAACCTCTAAAAATGCTAAGCTAGAGATATTTCAAAAACCATTTCCTAATCACAACAATGACAATAACAACAATGGGAATAACAACACAAACAATGCAAATCAAGCTTCCACATCAAATGCATTACCTTATGATTATTCTACTAACCACATATTAGGGTTTGACTCCTTGTGTGGTAAAATAGAAATCAACGATATATGTGGATTTAACTCCATGTGTGGTTGCATTGAAGAGGTAGACACTCATGTGAATACCCTTGTCCTACAAGCAGCCAATTGTGATGCCACCACTCAACGAGGAAGACTTACTTTGCAAGCTGCCACTCCTAATCACACTAATCCATCAGTGCCACATGCGCTTGCCACGCCATCCACTTCACAAAGGCCTACTTCTCACTATGATATGTTATCCCAGTTAAGTAAGACTCCTGCACAAATATCCATTCTTGAGCTCCTAACCACATCACCCATCTATAAAGAGATCTTGGAGAAGGCTCTTTTAGAATCTTTTGTTCTTGAAAAACATTAATGCCTCCCAATTCACCACCATGATTGGAAACCTTGCCACCCAACAACACCTTGTCTTCACAAACAAAGATTTCCAAGGTCCTGATTCCCACCATAATTTGTTGCTCCACATTTAAGTCCTTATACAGTGACATAAGATTAAAATAGTCCTTATAGATAATGGATCTGGTTTGAACCTATGTACATTGAAGATGATTTATTTCTTGGGACTTCTAGAAGACCTCCTAGATACCAATAAAAGGATAACAATCAAAGCATATGATGAGAGGGAAAGAGAATCAAAAGGAGTTATCATGTTACCACTAAAGGTTGGACCAGCCATCATAAATACCGAATGCCATGTCCTAGACTTGGATTTTTCATATAACATTTTGCTTGGTCAACCTTGGATACATACACTAGAGGTTGTCCCATCTACCTATCATCAATGCTTGAAATTCCCTCACCAAGGAAGAGAGTTCACGATCCTAGGGGATCCTACTCCTTTTGCATTTTGTAAAAGATTGGAAGGTACACTAGCAATTTTTTGTCCAATTAGTGAGTTTGCCAAAGTTATACCTAAGCCTCTCACCATAATAATATCACCTTCCACAATAGTGCCAGAGTCAGCCAATGATGATTCTAATTCCCACAAAGGAAAAGAGAAGGTGGGAGATACTAAGGTCAATACTACAGGGAAGATGGTTACTTTTACTGATTTAGGAACGGGAGAGTATAAGTTTGAAAATGCCTTGTGTGTTGGACAACTACCACTCTCCCCTCATTCCTTTGGAAAACCTTCACAATTGCCACCTCTTGCCAACAAAGAGGCTGTGCATATTAACAAGACAACATTTGAACATTGGGGTTCACTTAGTGATGAGCATATGGAATCTAATATTTTAGATTGGCTATACTATGATGGAAAAGATGAACCTGTGGAGTTCCCCAAAGATAAGTATGTTAAGGCCCCTCCCATTATCAAAAACATGGGATATCATGGTACCTTCCTTGGACCTAAAGGAGATGGAATGAGACAACCCTTAGAGGCTAATAGCTATCCTAAAGGATGTGGTTTGGGCTCCATTGAACCTAAGGTATCCTTTGCTGACAACTATTGTACAGTTGAATCTAATTCTGAGACTGAAGAGGATGAATTCTTTGAAATGCCTTTCCAATACATTGAGGATGACCTAGATAACTATGTCCACGCAATTACCATAGATGGCCTTTCATCCACCGACCTACCTCTCACCAACCCCGACATGATAGACTAGGACCTTTAAGATACACCACCAGCTCTCGATATCTATAAGTCTGATGAAGCAGTGATGGCACTCTTTGGCCTTAAGAATCTTTGAGATTACGAACATGAGATCCGATACAATGAGGAAGCCTACTTTGGTAGCCAAGTCAACTCTCTTAGTCGCAAAAGTGAAAAAGAAAATAAAAATGGAAAAATAAAAGAAACATCCTCTAGTGAAAACTCTTCCGAGGCTCTTTTGGATGAAGAAAAAAGATAAAATAAAGGATGCATCTTTTGGTGAAAACCTCTTAGAGGCACTAGAAGAGGGAGAGATTGATTTGTAATTCAAATCTTTAACACCAAAAAAGTCATCTATTTTGAATGAGGACACAATTCCAGTCAATTTGGGAACAGAGGATAATCCACAAATCACCTACATTGCTGCTACCTTAAGTCTTGAAGAACAAAAAGTCATGATTGAATTTTTGAAAAAGGGAAAAATCAATTTTTCATGGACATACAAAGATATGATAGGTTTAGACACAAATTTGGTTGTGCATCATTTGATAGTAGACCCCAAGATTAAACCAGTGAAGCAAAAATTGCTCAAGATGCATCCTAAGATAGCACTTTTAGTCAAAGCAAAGTTACAGAAAATGTTACAGGAAAAGTTCATCTGCCCTATTGATTATCCTAAGTGGGTCTCCAGCATTGTTCCTATAGGGAAAACATACAGGGGCATCCATGTTTGTTCAAGTTTTTGAGATTTAAATCTTGCATGTCCTAAGGATGATTTTCCACTTCCTAACATAGACATCATAATGGATTTGACTGTTGGACATGAGATGTTGTCTTTGATGGATGGTTTTTCCAGTTACAATCAAATCAAAGTTGTAGAGGAAGATCAACATAAAATGGCATTTACGACCCCATGGGGAAACTTTTGTTATCAAGTCATGCCTTTTGGCTTGAAAAATGCTGGCGCCACTTATCAACGCGCAACGTCCACCATATTTCATGATCTTCTACATGTCATAATGGAGGACTATGTTGATGACATCCTAGGAAAATCAAAGACACGTGAATCCCACATTGATGTTCTCACCACCATTTTTGAAAGGTTGTAGAAATATAAAGTGCACCTTAATCCAAAGAAATGTGTGTTTGGGGTTAAATTAGGCAAATTTTTAGGCTACATTGTGTCAAGAAGAGGTATTGAGGTAGATCTTGCAAAAGTGAAAGCCATGATGGATATGCCTCCACCTATAATATTGAAATGACTCCATAGTTTTCAAGGAAAGTTACAATCCATTAGGAGATTTCTGTCACAATTAGCAGATAAGGTCCATCCACTTCAACATTTTCTTTGCAAGGGAAACAAGTTTCAATGGGATTGTCTATGCCAAAAAGCATTTGAACAAATTAAGACACATTTGGCTAATCCTCTAGTTGTAGGACAACCATTGATTCTATACATTTCAGCTACTTTAGTTTCCCTAGGAGCACTTTTGGCACAATTAGATGACAATGGGAATGAGCAAGCTATATATTACCTCAGTTGAACACTAGTTGGCTATGAGTTGAACTACACTACTATTGAGCAAGCATGTTTGGCTGTAGTCTTTTGCATGCAAAAGTTACACCATTATATGCTTAATAATACTACATACTTCATTGCCAAGATAGATCCACTCAAATATTTGCTATCAAAAGCCGCCCTCACTGGTTGAGCAGAAAAATGGGTCTTGATTTTAAGTGAATCCGACATTATGTATAAGGATCGTAAGGCCATTAAAGGACAAGTAATTGTGGATCAGCTTGCCGAAGCTCCTCTTCAACGCCACCATCCCATTGTAGCAGATTTTCCAGATGACACAATTATGACTATAGCCCCTAATACACCATGGAAACTATTTTTTGATGAATCCTTTACACAAAAGGGATCGGGGGTAGGAATTTTGTTTGTGACAACACAAGGGGATCTCATTCCCAAGTCTTATAAAATCTCATTCCCTTGCACAGACAATATAGCTAAGTATGAAGGTTTAGCCATAGGACTAAATCAAGCTATCAGATGGAATATCAAAACCCTTCTTGTCTTTAGAGACTCACAATTGGTCATTAAACAAGTTACAAATGAATACCATACAAAGGATGAGAAGTTGTTACCATACCGTAGGATAGTTGAGGATCTTAACCAACATTTCACAGAATTAGTTTTTCAACAGATTCCAAGGGCTAATAAAAAAGCAACAGATGCCATGGCTACTATTGCCTCCATGATTGCCATGCCAGAATATAGTCCTAAATGTGAGTTTCTTGTTGAGAATATTTTTACTCCTGTTTATGAGCAAACTAATTCAGAGTTGGTGTGTGAGATTTTTGGTCCTGAGTCTCCATGGTATGCCAACATCTTTGCCTATTTACATCACAAAACCATTCCCATAACCCTCACCCCAAATCAGAGTAAAGCCTTCATATGTTGCATAGCCTGATACACCATCCTAGGTGACACACTTTTCTGAAAACATTTTGATGGAACCCTCCTCCAATGCCTCAATTCAGATGAAGCTAGAATGGTGTTAGAAGAGGTCCACCATGGGATTTGTGGTGCCCATTCTAGTGGCCTTACATTAGCAAAAAAGCTTCTTAGGATAGGTTACTATTGGACCACTACGGAAGTAGGTGCATATCATTTTGTGAAGAAATGTGTCCCTTATCAGCAGCATGGTGATTTGATACACGCTCCCACCCAAGACCTCCAGCCCACCATCACTCCATGGCCCTTTTCCTGCTAGGGATTCGATCTTGTTGGTCAAGTATACCCAAATTCCACAAATGGCCACAAGTATATTATTGCTGCCACTGAGTACTTCACAAAGTGGGTCGAGGCTATTCCATTAACCTACATCACCAAAAAATAGATTTTGAAGTTCATCTTGAAGTACATTATCTATTATTTTTGCATATCATGACTGATAATGGAACCCTTTTCAAAAATTAGGAAGTTTCCACACTATGTAGGAAATTCAGAATCACCTAACATTTTTGCACCAAATACTACACCCAAGGCAATAGCCAAGCTAAAGCTACTAATAAAACCATTTTGAAAATCCTAAAGAAAACTATTGATGCAGTTGGCCATGATTGGCACCTCCATCTTGCTCTTACCCTTTGGGCCTACCGCACCTCCATCCATACCCCCACAGGAGCCACCCCATTTTCCCTTGTTTATGGTTTTGAGGCAGTCTTACCCATTGAAGTTGAGCTCCCTTCCCTTAGAATCTCTCTCAAGTATTAGATGTTCAAAGAAGAATACCGATTTTCTCGCTTGCAAGAGCTACAACTGCTTGAGGAGACATGCCTTAATGCCCTAAACCACCTCCGCGTGTATCAAAATCACCTTCAGCTTCAGTATCACAAGAAAGTCAAGCCATAGGAATTTGAAGAGGGTGACTTAGTTTTGCAACATAATATGAGGAATCTCGAGAACCATGAAAAGAAAGGAATGTTTGAGGCAAATTGGCTAGGTCTATTTATCATTATAGCCAAATATGGTTCCGGGGCATATCAAATTGCTGCTCTAGAGGGAGATCTGCTCCCTGAGGTTGAAAATATCCAACATCTCAAGTGGTTCTATGCTTAAGCCTTTGTAGTTCCTATACAGTGTTTATAGTCCCATAAAAATCCAAAAAAAATTAGAAAATCAGAAAAATCCAAAAAGTTCTTGAAAAAAGTATGGTTGATCCATTGTCGATAAGGCTCGTTTCACTTCACTCATCCCACCATTCAATTTCTCATGTGCAAAGTCTTATCTATCTTTTTTCTTTTCATGCACCCAATAAAAGACCTCTTGTCTACGAGGCTTCGCTTCACCTCCATCTTTTGAAAGACCTCTAGTTTGGGAGGCATTTTTCTTCGAGTGATTATCCAATCCCATCACATTAAGCTTTTTCACAACAGTGACCACACCTGGATTTACACAAAATCACCATTTGAGACTTAATGATTTGAGAAACTTGTTCACTTCACAACCCTTGCCAAAAATACACAATTTTATGATCATTGACATCTGACTTGACACATTATTATAGGATGAATCCTTCCTATAGGCAACATTGCGACATTCACTTCTAGACCTAAGGTTCTTGGCAGGCACTATGGACTGAATGACTACTTGTTCATGAGGTCTCTTTTTGGTTGATTTTATTTTTGTGTGTTAGCAAAAGCCTTTTATGGTTCACCTTCATCTTCTATATTATGGTTGTACTTGAAGGGCTCTCATTGATTAAACGTGTTGTTTGTGGTATGATCTATTTTTTGAGGCTTTATTTCATATGTGTTAGTTTCAGGTTATGTTAATGCATTGCACAATGGGGGCAATGGGTTAGCACACTTTCCACCAACGATCCCTAAAAAGACTTTGGGTGTGCCCAGACCTCTCCATGGCGTATACAACTTTTGATCCATCATGGCTATGTAAACTACACTTACTGTTCTAAAGTCTCTAAATTCCACACAAAAGAGTCATGTCATTTATGCTTCTATACCATATAATGCATAAACTCATTTGCAAAATCAACTTAAGGTGTGCTCTCCATATAAACACAACGAAATCTCTTGATATCATGTAGTTAGGTTTTATGTAGCTAGGGTCTTCATTCAAGTCATGCTTGAGACAAGGTCCTATTTATTTCCCCCCTCCTATACTATGCTGTTGGGTTTCTATGAGTGACAGTTTGGATAGATATTCATTTTAGGTTGCACTTTCATTAGGTTGCATTGATTAGTTCATTTTCATTAGGTTACATTCATTTTAGTTTATATTTATTAGTGTTCCTTTTTCATTTTATTAGATTGCATTGTTCGTTCATTCCATTAATTACATGCATCCATTTTAGTCATCACATTCAAGAGCATATACATCATACTCACATCTCATAAATGCATCCATACATGTAAAATAAAGCAATGCATACATCTCATAATTGCTAGCAAACCTACATTGTCCACATGTTAGGCATCATATATATATATATATATATATATATATATATATATATGGATGTATATATGTATATGTATATATATATATACATATGTATATATGTATATATGTATATATGTATATGTATATATACATATATATATATATACATATATATATATATACATATATATATATATACATATATATATATATACACATATATATATGTATATATATACATATGTATATATATACATATATACATATGTATATATATATATACATATGTATATATGTATATATGTATATATATATATACACATATGTATATATATATATACATATGTATATATATATACATATGTGTGTATATATATATATATATATATATATATATATATATATATATATATATATATATATATATATATATATATATATATATATATATATATATATATATATATATATATATATATATATATATATATATATATATATATATATATAACATCACATAGCATCACATCCTACATCACAAATGTCAGTATCCACATCATAGATATTATATGCATCACATAAATCCATACACATATAGAGCCATCAAATCATGTCATATATATATATATATATATATATATATATATATATATATATCAATGTCTGTACAAGTCTGTATACAACATCATGTAGTGTCATGTAGTTCATATCTACACATATCTGTCAAAAAACTTATCACTATACAAAAACAAGCTGCTGGTTGTGAGGGCCTAGCCCCCCATGTGTCCCCCCCTTGGGGGAGATCTCTGTTGTCCTACAAACTACTCTGATCTAGCTTTGCCCCCTGAGATCCATGAGCTAGTCCCCCTCTCAAAATCTGGTTTTCGTCGATCGACAGACATGGCCTCAATATAAAGTGATCTATAATAGGCTGCCTCTCATATGGCCCGTACCTCTACTCGGCTAGCTGTGATGGCCTCCTGCATGATTGTGACAATTGCCTTAGGTTGTAGCATCTATCTCGCTATGTCCCTCTGCCTGCAATATCTGTCTAGTTGCGCTTGATGGGTAGCTCACTCGGCCTGTAATGCGGCTACCTCCCCTTGGAGTGTCTCTAGCTCCACCAGCTCCTCCACATCTGCATGGATCTTCATCCCTGCAAACTCCCATGTATCCACCTGTACCTATAGGACTGTTAAGTCCTTCTGTGCACTATCTCCTCTGGCCCTCTGCACTTGTAGCTATGCCTGTATAGCCGCCATGGCCTACTCTAGGTTATCCTCTCATGCATGTTGCACCTGTGCTACCACTTGTAATTAGGCTACCTCTCTATGGAGGCTATCCCACTCAACCCTCACCATATCGGGGTCCTCTTCTAGCCCCTATCTCTATCCCCCTACTGGCACCTTTACTTGTACCTTTGGCCCCTGTCTTGGTGCCTTTGCTAGTGCCTCTACTAGTACCTATACTAGCATTTGCAGTGTACCCCTCCTCGCATTGACTCTGCACCCGTGCGGCCCCTATTGTGCCCCCTGTGTTGGAGGTAGCATCATCGCCACCTGTCCCCCATCCTTTGCACCATCTCCATCCCCCTGTGGCTGCTCTACTGGTGGAGGCACCCCAGGCACTGTGAATTTGACTCACTGGTGGGCTGCCCACCACTGTGCATATGCCGATGTCACACTTGCATCCCCCCTATCCTCTCTGTGTACCCATGGCACTACTGGAATAGATAACCATGATATGTGAGCCAACCATGCCCCAATAGCCGACTGTACTCCTAAAAAATATAGGGTATAGGAATTTGTCTGGTATTACATCCTGTGTGCTCCCAAACTATCATCGCACCTGAGAAGGCATGAAATGCATGAGCACATCCATGGACTACCCAATGATCCAGCAATCAGTCTATGTGTACAGGAGGTACATCTGATCCTTTGTGTCATCCTCCCCGCCTGCTGCTAGTGTCCTACCCCACTGCTATACCTCATCATATGGAGTCGACTCAAACATAATGATCTCATCAATACAGTGGCACCAAAATCCCATTGACTCTGTGGCTATGTACTAGATTGATGACCAATATCTGTAGGCGAATGGCTTGCTAGGTTGCCTAGTCTCCCACCAGGTGATGGGCTATATGACTCCAATGTGCTTGCATGATCAGACCATCAACAGTGTCAGTCTAAGTCCCACAATTTGTAGTGTATGATAGGAACTTATGTGCAAATTGTGGTATAACTCTGCTAGGATATTTGTCGCCAGTAATAGACCTCTCCATCCTCCTGTAGAAGGGTGCTCAACACTTACGCCTAGCTGATAGGCCAACCATGTCCTACATGATCAGGTAGCATCTGCCATATGAGGGAGGCTAGATATACTGCTAGCATTGGTAATCTTTGCTCTAGAGCTCCCCTCCAAGATAACCATGATCACTGGATCGATAGTCTCTACCACTGTCTGCCAAAGCACTCTCTCAGAAATGGGTCTGACCCCTCTAGTACATACTTTGGGTATGCCCCCCAAATGGGCACTTGCGGGATCTACCACACGTCCAAAAGTGTGATTGTAGCCTCCCCTATCGGTAGATGGAAGCTCCCCATGGGCATGTGTCATAGCTCTATCAATGTCAATAGTTGCACTAAGTGGGCCATCAGATCTGACCACTTGTGCATGTGCTCTAGTCTGCATAGCCGCACGTGTCCCTAATCCATGTCAGTTAGTCACTCCTGCATCACCATGATAGGAGGGTAGTGCTCCCTCAACCTAAACACCACCATGTCCTCCTACAACACAGACATGTAGAGAGTCAGTCCTTTTTGCCTATGTTATCCCTAGAATGGGGCATCTTCCTTCATCCTTTGCCAATTTGTCCCACTTGGCAGAGTTGCTAATCAGCACAAATGCTAATATGCAAAGACACTAATTGGCGTCCTTCTCTTGAGATGCAAAATAGTGGAGACACCTATCAGCATAGACAACATATCTTTTGTCATCTATGGAGATAATGAGCTATTGATTATCATCTCTGCTGGCCCTATTCCCCTTGAGTCTGTCGCCTCTATAGCATTCCTTGCCCTGTTTCATGTCTACGAAGATGACAAGATCGATCATGTCATCTCTACAAATGCCATGGTCACCCAGTTATTGTCTATGCAAATAACAGGGTGGAGACTGTCGTCTCCACCTAGGCCACATTTTTGCTACATTTATTGCAAAATAAATGACCCTAGCCTAGCCTAACCTACCAAATGACAAAGAGGATTAGATGACTTACTGGTGAGCCCATCTCGGCTGCTTGCTAGTACTCCCAAATGCGCTCACCAAGCTGTAATTGATCAATGGGGTCCATATTTTCTCTGGATGCTCTACTCTCAAGGTGTGACAATGACCCTCTTTAGGCCACTTAGAGGCTTATATAGGCCCCCCGTGGATCCCGTTTGAGCCTGTGTCTTCCTTGAGCCATGTTCGTCCCCTGTTTATCCACAAGTCATGCAAATGTTGTCATTTATTCCCTTTTTTCTCCTTTTCCTTCTTTTCCTAAGACCTTTTCGCAAAAATTGCCCAAAATTTATTTTTTGCACAATTTTCGCAAGGGGGCACCCTCCCCCTTTGTCGTTGCCTTTAGTACTCCTATCTTCTCTAGGGCAACCTATATTTTCTTTTCTTTGATATGATTCCATTCTGACATCACATCAAAGAGGGGAAAAATGTAGATGCTTAACATCATCCCTAAAGACTATATTAATTTATTTAATATTACCCATGACATTGTAATTAATTATTAATTAATTAATTATGTTGGTCACATTCTTCTACTTATTTAATTAAATTAATTAATTGAATAAGTTCATTCTCCTAAGTATTTAAATTTAATTTAAATACTCCTAGCCCTAATGTGTTAAATTAATTTAACACATGATCCTCCATATTTCCCCTTTTAAAATAAATTTTATTTATTTAAATCCCCACATCTCATTAGTTCTTCTAAACTTATGATTAAATTAAATCCTATTTAATTTAATCTTAAGCCTAGCCTAAAACCTAGTCTATACCCATCATTTTCATCCTCTTAAGCCTACTTCTTTTCTTAATCATCCTAATCACTTTTCTAATCTCCCTCATTAGCTTAAGTGTGTGCTCACACATGTGTGAGAAGGCATGCCTACACACTCCCCTTTGCACTCTTGTCTCCCACTCTTCTTCTCAAGTTTTCTCACACGTGTAAGAAAAATTTGAATATTTGACCATTTACATGGCTTGCATGTCACCTTATGTGGCACCTACATGGATGCCACCTCACCAAGCCCTCCCTCAAAGCCTATAAATAGAGGCCTTGTCTCAAGCATTTGCATCTCTCATTATTGCATTGTTACCATGTTGATTTAAGATTTGAGCTTTCATTATAGTTGAACTTGCATGCTAGGTTGAGCTTTCAAAGTAGTTTTCATGGTGATTTCTAGATGCACACTAACCATTTGGTAGCTGGTTTAGCTTTTCATTTGCATTATTAATCTAGTTTACTTATGCATTCACATTTTCATTATATTTACATGTTAGTGTAGCTTGCATACTTACTTAGTTTTCTTTGTTGCATTTCATTTTCATCCTTGAATGCCTTCTAGCATGGCTTTCACCGTAGCCATTTCTTGAGGTGTTCTTTATCTCATGTAGCTTAGGTTCATATTTCATCATCACTCACATTTGCATATCCATCACCAAGAGATTCAATACATTGTTTTGTTTGAGAGAGGACACCAAACATACCCCACATCCTAACACACCAACAAGGCCTCTCATGGGTGCCTTTATTAAGCTGTAGAGGTTGCTTGAGGGCTTGATTTGTTGGCTGCTTTGAGTTGCAAAACTCAAGCAAGCATTAGTTTGTTTCTTTCATTTTGTGAGCATTTGATGAATATGTTTTAACTAATGTTTGTTTGTTTATTCATGCTCCCAACAGGTCATTTCTTCTAACATACAAATATTATCGAATATATATTTATAATATAATCACATGTTGATAATTAAATGATACATAACGTGACTCTAAGAAAATTCATGTTTGCTCAAGGAATAAGAATAGCCGTGTCTACTCAAGAAAATATGTATATAATAAGGAAGGCATAGAGATTGGAAGGGGATTTTTCATAGAGAAAATAATATAGAATAGAATAGAAGGAGATTAAATTTTTTTTATAGAATATATTGAAGATTAAAATCATTGGAATGATATATGACTTCTACCAACAAAATTATGAGGTGGGAGGACCAGATATTAATACATATATGTTCAAACACCTCTAAATTTGTCAAAGCACATCAAAGAGTATATCCGACCAGAAGCTATGTAATGTTTCAAGTATAAATAAGGATGAACCAGGTTAGAAATAGAACACTTGTATATGAATCGCAAGTGAATATAATAGTAATTGCTGCTGAAAATAGTTGAAAAAGGACAACATACAACATGTTTGACCAATTATAGTCATGTAAAAAGAATCCATCAACCATATAAACAAAAATATCCAATGCATTGAACCTGCATACCAACACACTACATGTAGATATGCCTCAAACTGTAGTGTCATCTCATGGAGACCCCAACATGCATTGGCATTTATATCTCAAGTATTGAGTTGCACTTGTATAATCATTCATATATGCTTACGAACATTTCCTTTACATTTCCACTTAGCATATTCACATACATTCCTCACCATCTTCATTATAAACCTCTGATTGCAACGAAAGATTATCAAGTTACAAACTATAATATGGAATATCAATCTATTATGGTGTGTATACAAAGATAATTGTATATTAGTATTTCAAGAGTTATCAACCAATGCAACTAGTTTAATATAGGCAATTTATTCATTAGAAACAACTATAACTAAGCAACCACACTTTCATTAACTTTTTAAAGGAATGTGATGGTCAAACCATTTCAAGTTAATAATTGATATAATAGTTGGAGAGTGTTATTCTGATTAATGAATTAATTGTGTACATCATGCAGCTTAAGTGGGAAACATATATGAACCACTCCATTTACCAAAGAACTCATGAACCATTGTAAAATCAAGGACACAAATATTATAAGAGTTGATGACTATATATATATCTAAATGATTTCAGGAAAATTATAAAGATAGAGCTTTTCATTATAATGTAGGAGACAAGCCAAAGACAAGTAATTGTATTAAGACATTACCAATATAAATTTCAATTGGCAATTATATAGAAAATTAAGAAGGTCCCAATGGAGTACATTACACCAAGATAGTACTCAAAGGCCCTATGCCTTCATCTCCTGAGGTAGACCAACATAAAGAAAAACCTTTTGCTAGTCCATCTAGAAAAAACATGAAAATTGCAACATCCTCCATAGTTACCAACTATAGTATCCTTGACTAATTGAAACAAATGAATGCTCAAATAAAAATCTTTGAATCACTTAAAATCCTACCTACTCATAGGTAGATTCTTGACAAATCCCTCAATGAGGCAAGTGTACCTCAACATCTTGATCTTGATAGGTTTCAATCTATGCTGGGTCACTTGACCTTACCTCAATATTTGTCCTTTTTTGAAGAGGATGATAATTCATTGAGTCATCCTCATAATCAATCATTGCATATTGAAGTCACAATACATCAAAAATGTGTTCATCATGTGCTCATAGATAGTGGAACTAGTCTAAATATTAGAGTCTATTAATCCTCATCAAAAAATAACCATCAATGCATATGATTAAGTAGAATGTAAATTCCTAGGTTTGGTTGTGTTGCCTCTCTAGGTTGGTCTAGTAGAAAGGGATGCTACTTGTCAAGTCCTTGAAATTCCATTAGCATACACCATATTGTTAGGTAGACCATCGATTTATGAAATACAAGTAGTGCCTTCAACATACCATTAATGCATCAAGTTTCCATTCCAAGGATCTAAAGTTACTATACCTGCTAATACTAGTTACACCTATAACATGCTCAAATTTGCTGATAGTTTTGTCCCTGCTAATATAGAGTCTATAGATAATCATATCAACAAGCTAAAAGAAATGGAGAAGACTCTCAAGTTAGTAGAAACATAAATGGGTGAATATCACATCGAACCAATTTTATCTTTGACATCTTTTCCTAAATCTCCTTGTCATTATGGGAGACCATATGAAGCAAAGAGACCTTTTGTTGGTATCACCTCAAACTAAATTCAATGGAGCCTTTCTGAAGGCTAGTGTACCTCTAGAAGATGAAGCTAAAAATAGAGCTATAGTTATGTGGTTATACAAATAAGAAGTCCCAATTGATCTCACATACTAGTCTCATGAGATAACTCCAGAAAAAGATGGACCAAGTCTTAAACTAATCAAACACCTTGGATACAAAGGAAATGGTCCTATTAGATGTAAACAAAATGGTCTAATTGATCCGATCATAGCAATATCTAGGAGGCCTCATGACACAGCATGCCTAGGCTTCAAGAAGGTTTCCTTTCATATAGGGATCAATAAATTCATACTAGAATCTAAGAGTTCATCTGAAAATGAGTCAAAAACTGAGTCAAATAATCAAGCAAACAACTCTAATGATGATGATACTTTTCCTTATTCAATTCCACTAGATCTTGCTAAGTTCTTTGTAGAACCAGATGACTTTGTACCACATGTTAGTACTATTGATGCTGACAGTGATTCTTCTAAAAACACTATTGATACTCCCAAAATTCAATATAAATAAGGGGAGTCTAGTCATACTATAGTTGTTGAAATACTTTGTGAAAATCAAGATGATAATGAAAGTGGAGAATGGGTCCCCATAACTGTTGGAGAATTCTACAATCTGACTGCATGTAGCACAGATTCTCAAGAGTATGAATTTGATTCTCTCTTAGAGGCAACTTCAAATAAGGATGTAGATCAAGTTCATACATATGAAAATCAACTTGAAATAGGTGAAAAATCTAGGGTTTGGTTAGATGAGTCTCATCCTAGTAGTGTCGATGAGTCTTCAATTAATGTTGTTAGAACTCAAAGGCATTCAAACATACATTTGGAAAAAATCAATTTAGGTATCAAATTACTTGTCCAAGAATTTGATGACTATACTATGAATGCCATCAAACTTTCCACTTCTCTCTCACTCACTTATCTTGAGTTAATAGATTGGAATTTTGATACTATATCTAGTAAAGTCCCTATAGTCCAGAATGTCTATGCTGCTCATTGCCTACTATCTATACATTTTTGAACCAGTAATGTCCTCCACCAGTGAATAGAGTATCAATATAACTAAAGTTGATATCAAATATCTCAGTCACACAATTAAAAAAAGAAAAGAAATATACATTCTAATGGTGAAAACCACATTGTGGTAGTATCAGAACCCAAAATAGGTTTAAAAAAAGACATATCAAAAGGTGAAAACCTCTCTGAGGCACCTAAGGATGAGATATTTGATGCGCTTCTAAGTCATTTTCAAGAGAGATCGCCAATGTGTTGATAGAGCCAACACAACCAATCAACTTGGGAATTGTAGAACATCCTCGTATAATACAAGGTTAGCTAAATGGGTCATCATATTGAGTGAATTTTATATTCAATAAATTGAAAGAAAGGCTATCAAGGGACATGCAATTGCTAATCAATTAGTAGAAGCACCAATGCAAATTCTTCTACCACTAAATATTGAATTCCCTATTGAATCTATTTTATTGCTAACACATTAAACATGGGTGATGTTCTTTGATGGCTTCTTCACAAAATAATGATCCGATGTTGGACTCTTATTTATAACACCACATAAATATTCATTTCCTAAGGTGTACAAGATTTTATTTCCTTTTAAAAATGATATTGTACAATATGAAGCCTTAATCAATGGCATGAAGATTGCAGTTGAATAGAGAGTAGACGAATTGAATATCTTTGGTGATTCTTAGTTGATAATTAATTAGGTCAATGATGTTTATCAGAAAAAGGATGAGAAGTTGACACCTTACAAAATAATGGTTGATGATTTTTAAAAATAATTTTCATATGTCACTTTTCAACAAGTTTCTCAAGCAGATAACAAGGTAGTTGATGTAATGGCTACTCTTGCTTCAATGCTACAGATGCCTGAAAATGATTTTTGACATGAATTCCTGGTGGAGAAATTACCCTACTCTGCTTATGGTTCGGATGAATCCCTCTAATGATTTATTCTGTAACAGGACACAATTCATCCTGCTACTATCATATTTATTCCTACCTACATGACCAAATAGTTTCAGACAATCTAACTTGGAATGAAAAACATCACCTAATCCATAGTGCATCATGGTATGTCATCATTGCCAATGACTAGTTTTGAAGAGGTCTTGATGGTAAACTCCTTAGGTGTCTATAACTTGATGAGTCAAACCACGCATTAATTGATGTACACAAAGGCATTTACAAATCTCACTCTAATGGCTTGACACTAGTTCATCAACTTATTAGGGTTGGTTGCTATTGGCCAGATATAGAGCAAGATGCAATTAAATATGCCAAGTCCTATAAATAGTGCCGACTCCATGGAAATCTAATTCATGCTCCAACCAGGGAGCTAATTCCATTTATCATGTTTTGGCCATTCCAACAATGGGCCTTTGATTTAGTAGATTAGATTCATCCATCTTCTTCAAATGGACACAAGTTCATTATCACAACTACAAACTACTTCACAAAATAGGTGGAAGTAGTCCCTCTTTCTAAGGCTAATGGAAAAACTACAACTCTATTCATTCTTAAATACGTCATATGCAAGTATGGTGTACCATCCTCCATCATTACTGATAATGGGGGATAGTTTAAAAACAAGGATCTCAAATACCTATACTCAAAGTTTAAAATCAAACAACATTGATCTATTTATTACCCCCCAAGGTAATGGACAAGTAGAAGCATCCAACAAGGCTATCCTTAAGATCTTACATCACACAGTCAAAAACTCTACAAGGGATAGGCACCTGCAGATCAATCTAGCTCTATGGGCTTATAGAATAAGCATGAGAACTCCAATAGGAACAACACCCTTTGCTTTGGTATATGGAGAAAATTTTGTGCTTCCTATTGAGGTCTAGATTCCTACTTTGAGAATCTCTCTAAAAGGCCTCATTAATGATGATGATTATAGAATATCTCCACTTCAAGAGATCAAATTACTAGGTGAACATCTACAAGTTGCGTATGATCATCTCTGAGCTTATCAAAAGCAAATGTCTAAAAGCTAAAACAAGAAATTTAAACCATGTTACTTCCAAGTGGGTGACCTCATCTTGACGGAAAACCATAAGAATCAATAACAATATATATAGAAAGGGAAGCTTGAACCTAATTAGCTTGGTCCATACATAGTTATTGCAGTGTTTGAATCCAGTGCTTACCAACTTTCAACAAATGAGGGAGAATCATTCAAAGAGTCAATCAACACCCTTCATCTAAAGCGATTCTACAACTAACATGATTTCAAAGCTCTTTGTACATACTTAAATGTCCTGAAGAGATCTATTATCTTGGTGAAAACCTAGCAATAGGCCCCTTGGTAATACAAAAAAAATGAAAAAAAAAAAAAATACAAAAAATCAAAAATGTCAAAAATTCAACAAAAAATGAAAACACAATAAAGTGTGATTGATGAAAACTTGACAAATAGGCATCATGGAAGAAAAATATAATCTTTGCCAAGAAGGTGAAAACCTAGTAAATAGGTACCTCTTGTTTCCAATGCTACATCTTTCGGCACATCTTATGGTTCTTGTATAGTTGCTTTCATGCTTTGGTTTGATGGTTTCACTCATGCATCCAAGGATTAAATATAGTCATAGTCTTGGGGGCAACACCCTATGGTCTCACAGAAGATCTCTCTCACATCAGTCACCAATTGTCCTAATTGCATCTATCTACTATTTCTTAGTTTATTATTAAGATTCCTCTCAAAGAAGATCACTTTTGTTTTAGTTGCCAGTTGTCCTAATTGTGTCTATCTATTGTCTCTTACTTTACTATTAAGATTCCTCTTGAAGAAGATCTCTTTTGCATGAGTCACAAGTTGTTCTAGCTACATCTATCCACTATTGTTTAATTTACTATTGAGATTCCTCTCAAAGAAGATCTCTTTCATGTCAATCACCAATTGTTCTAGTTGTTTATCTCTACTATCGCTTAGTCTCCCACTGAGATTCTTATTAATAAAGATTTTTCTTTGACATCAATCACCAATTGTTCTAATCGAGTCTAACTATTGTTGTCCTCCTACTAAAGACATTTCTTACACATATGTTTTGAACATCGAGACTTGACATCAATCCAATAACGTTAACATTGAAATGGAAACATTGACACTGTTTGAGTTATGCTAAGATTTTTCTTTGTTTATTTTTCTTTTTCTTTACCATTTCCCTTTGAACAACTCAAGCATGTCTATATTGACTAGAGAAGCAATGATTGGGAGTATGATCTTTTCTTTTCTTACTGCTTGTTGGTTTAGTTCCAATGATTTAAAACATACATATAAAAGGGGTCTCCACTATAAGAGCTTCTATCTTGTATTGGATGGTCGTGTGTACCTTGACTCATTTTATATGGATACTTTAGTGAGGTTGGCTCTGCTCCTTGATGATTTGAGTGAATTCTCTACACTACAGTATAATATTGATACTTGTCCTATTAAGTGAATGTATGGGTCATTGTGGGTATACTTAGCACACTTCTATCTCAGGTTACAAAAACATGGATTGTTGCAAAAAAAATACTTACTAATTAATTAGCATGAGAAGGATCTCATGTGTATCTGGTGTGTTTTCATGCAAGAAACATTTTGGTCATCCTAGTGTTCATGCTTTGATGCTTATATTTTCTTGCTATATTAAAACGGACAAATGTTCTGGCCATTTTGGATTCTAGTGCCTTAATGCTTACATTTAATTCTAACAAAACTAAGACATGTGCCATATTCATATTCTCATGATTGCAATGCTAGTGTTAATTGTATGACATTCATGGGTCTAACTATACACTCTGTGATGATACACTATCTTATGGGTTCAATAACTAGTCCTAGGGATTGCATTTAGCATAGGGTTGCATTTCAAACTCAAATTGCATTAAGGGCATATCTTTGGTTACTTGTTTCCTTGTATCTTTCAACTTGATAGGTTGCTGGTTTCTTTCAAGTATCATGTTTCTTCTAAACTCCACAAGAATTCAAATCCTTGGTTTTCTAAGTTTCACAAAACACTTAACATGAGTAATAGATAAGAATCCTACATGAGATGTTAGTTCATATACATTTTGCATTACCATATCATTTATCTACATATTATCATGTCATGTTATCAACTTACATTATATCTCATTCATCACAATCATATACTCAACATCTATCTCATCTACATTACATATTCATACATAACATAAATTTGCATTCATCATAATCATATAGCTATACATCTCATGTATGAACAATCATAAGAAACAAAGTATGAAACATGCAATGGTACAAAAATGAGAGCTCATAAATAAATAAATAAATAAATAAATAAATATATATATATATATATATATATATATATATATATATATATATATATATATATATATATATATATATAGAGAGAGAGAGAGAGAGAGAGAGAGAGAAGTTTGGTCCACCTGCTGCCTCTATGCATCACCACCAATGGTACCCAAGGTACCCATCTTGCCTCGAGGTCATCTTTTCCCAGACCCTACTATCACTAGCACTTAGATCCATTGTCATCCGACATGGAGGGATAGGGACATCTATCATTTTTTGTCTTTGTACATGTGGCTATTGTTGTCACTACTATGGTACCTGCACTGGAACTTCCATACCTACCGAATCTATAAACTATGGGAAGGGATGACTCACATTATGCTCTCGATACTCTAGAATCATCCCTCCATCTATGATTAATGCCATGTAATCCCAATGAGTCATCATGATGGCACATGCATCAATCATAGACCTCTCAAGGTATAATCTCACTAACCACCCCTTCTTCATCTCCTCATTGAAGTGGGCATAGGTGTTGTACTATTGTTTAATATCCTGTAGTTGGCCATAATGCTACTACACAAGTGTCAAAAGGAATCTCTCAATCACATGGATCAAGTGACCAATTAATGATCATGAAGAAAACATATAATAGAGTTGTTCTCAGGCATCATCCCATGCCTCAGTCTCTCTCTAGGGTTGCCATACCATTGCTACCATATCATCCAGATGAGCTCTCCACTACTCAATCTTACATAGAGTAGTCTAGGTCATCTTCCCTTAGTATCTACAAATATAAGGCTCTTGTGGCTACTGCTCATCCTCACATATGGGTCTCGTAATGGGGAGATGCTCCCATGCCCATACCTATATTACATAGATGCCTATCACCATGCTCTTCACCTCTCTATAGGCGATCTCATCCACCTCATGAAACATGTGGGCTAACATGCACTGACCCCACCCAAAATGTGTTGGCTACTCCAACATCCATTGTAGCATCCAATCCCATCCACACTCTAAAACATACTAGCCTTTGTTAGGCATCATATAACAATGGAGGAAAGAGCCAAGTACCACTACCAATCTACCCATGATGAGATCATCTTGAAATAAGGCCCTTAATGCCAATGTACCTTGTCGTGGTTGTGTGTTGTACTCTACTTGGGGCCCATGGAATGGAATCTAGAGTATCCTATAGATGTCTTTAGGTGTGATAGTCATCTCTCTAAGAGGAAAATGAAATGTGTTCATCTCCAAATGGAAACACTCCACCAAACATGTCAGTAAACTGTGATTAACTAGTAGATCAAGAATATCACATAAATGAGAAAATCCAAGTATATCTATATGTTTCAACTCTGCTACATCTAACTATCTAATCAGTGCCCCGATGGTGGGATAGTGTGATCTGAATCCTACATCTAGGAAACTAACTTGTGAATAGGTAAACAACATAACATGATCAGTATTTGCCCACAGAATAAACATGCTACTACTACTCTGCTCAAAACATATTGAATACATGCTACAATGATTGACGAAAATGCAAAACTGATGATAAAACATTACATTTTCAATTCAAATTGACATAAAGAACTCAAATTTTTTTGGGTGACCTCACAATATTGCTAGAAGGATGTACAATTTTGCATGAAGAAGCCACATCCTCATGCAAGGAACCTCCATGACCTGTGTGAGAAAATAGTCTCGCACAAGCTGGGGTCCTATTGTATACGCAAAAGACACCTACATTAGGGTTTCTTATGTGAGAGATGGGTGTCTGCCATGAGAGGAAACCCCACATCTTGCATGAAGAAATACCCTACTGGTATTTCCTCATGCTAGATTAGCTAGTGGCTCGCACAAGAAAATTATTTCTTGTGCGAGGACCCAATGATAACAAATTTCAAACCATTAAAAACATGACAAAAATTCATCAAATTACTTAAAATTTGAAATCTACAAGGGGTTTTTTAACCACTCACTAGAGGTTTGTAGTCTGTCAGCTGATTATGTCACCTAGAATGCTCAAATCAATGTGAATGCATAGGGACCACCATTTTCACCTTAGAGCTCTTTTCTCCACAAAAGAAAATTGCACAAATAATTTGAAAAAATCCTTTAGGCCTTTATAAAGTTTTTTTTACCTAATGTTTCAGAGTGCTCTGATGGATGTAAAAATCACCCTCTGGGCTATTTCAACTGCTTTGAACTCATTTTTAGGATCAAATTTTAAATCTGACATAGTTAAACAACTCAAAATCACACTTTCAAATTTTGGGACCGACATGATTGAACATTTGTGTAGTCCATCTTATTGATACTTTAAGAATCTAGGAATATTATTAATTCACATATTGCTCCAAATTTTTCAAAATTTTCAAAAAAAGTCAACCTTGGTCAGTTTTGGTCAACCGTGGTCAGCTAGACCTTCAGATCACTTTGAATCATCTTCATTCTATTGTGTCATCTTTTGACTTTGTTGCTAAGGGGGTAGGATCATGATTACATCATTGAACATCATTGAATCTTTCAAATATTTCTTCAAATTGGAACATCTAAGGGCATCTCATCACTTAGGGCATCTTTGTTCCCCCTATTTAGCATCATATGTTATCCAACTAATCAATCTTATAACAGTCCTTGTCATAGTTCGATGGATAGGTATTTGAGTGTTCTAATATGACTCCTGAGGATAATTCTATGACTCATGGTTATGTCTTTTTATCTTTTTATGGACCAGTATTCACATATTCTATTTGGACTCTGGAGGATTAAGCTTCATCCTGAAAACAATTCCAAATTTTCTTTTAATCACTATTTAATGGACAAATATCAGAGCATGCTAACCTTGACTCTTAAGGATTACACCTCATTCTAAGGAAAATTCTATGGATCGTGATTAATCTTGGGCATTCTAACCCTGACTCTTGAGGATTAAGTCTCATTCTGGGAACAACTCGATGAATTTTGACCATCTTTTTTCTATTAAGACAGGTATTTAGGTGTTCTATCTGAACTCCAGGAGGCTAAGCTTTGTTTTGGAGATAACCCTAAATATCTCATCAATTGATTTCCATGTCATCAATCTCAGAATCAATCTCAACTCTTAGTCTATACTTTTGACTTCAGATTTCTTTGAATCAACATGTTGCTCACACATTTATTCAAGGATAGGAAAATGTAATACCCCAGAATTAGCACATCGATATTCTGAACCAATTTTGGTCCATCAATCTCACAACATCTATTTGTTAATCAGCTAAGTCCTATTGTACTAGGCATTTTTTATTCTTATCTTCTTTACTTGACGTAAGTGTCAAATGTAGAAAATTATTAATCTATATTAACCACATGCTTTATTAATTCCTAAATATGGATTGAAATTAGCTAAAGTAATCTCCTAAATAAATTAATTTAATTATAAGTCCTTACTACTTTAATTAAATTAAATATAACCTCTTTAGCTAATACACATAAAAAAGGAATTAAAATACCTTGGTTTAATTAAATATGTATATAATGATTATTGAAACTAATTATTTAATTGATTAGAAAACCCAATTATAATGTTATGTTTGAATGAATCAATATTGTTTCCTAATTCATCTCATATGAAAAATGAATTAAAAATATTGATTAAATCAAATATGTTCTCATAATTATTGAAATTGATTATATAATTAATTAGAAAAATGGTTATGACCACATATTTGAATGGATCAAGGTTATCTCCTATTTCATCTCATTCATCTCCATAAAAAATGGAGAATTGAATCTCACCTTTGATCTGAATTGTACACTTAGATCAATCTTGACCATTGATCAATTCCAAGATTCTATAAAAGAAACCTTCAATCTCTCATTTTGGAAGGATGCACATGAATAGTATCGAATTGTTGTTGAATCATTTACTGAAAGCTTTCTTGCATTCAAATTTACTTTGTCTTTATATGTTTATCATTCAGACTAGAATGCATTCATTTAGTTTAAATTACTATTTAACAGTCTTAGATCAATCTGAAATTCATTTAGACTAGTCTATATCTTTGCATTTGAAAAACATCAAAAACATAGATTACATTGCATTTACATTCTTAAATCCTTCACACTAGTTTGGTCTAGTTATTAAACTCATAATTCTAAGAGGGAATAGTAAAACCCCATCCAATTAGAAGGAAACAAATCGCCTTGTGCATACATGTCAAATAGACAATATCATGTTCATCTTGAGGTGTTAATCACAAATAATGATCATGTTGAAGTGTATGTGGATTTAGAAGCCCATAATTAGCACTCACATGTACATGTTCATTTATGTTTTAGGACATATATATTAAAAGTAAATTTGATACATGTACATATGCATTCATGTCAACATTTAAAAATAATTTAGATTCATGTGCACATTGTTGGAAGCATGAATGTTGATGATACTTCTATGGGGGAGTAGTGTAGAAATATGATTAGATCATTATCATGATGACATGTTACATTTATGACTATGTTTTTCATTTATGTCAACATAGCAGTTTTCTATGGTATTTGACAGAAGAATAGTGGTAAAGATCAAGTTGGTATGAATAGATAGTTGATCATTTTCACTACGTGAGATTAAAAGGAGACAATGCTAAGTGTCTAGTATATGAAGATAACCTCAAAATCATAAGATATTAAGTTTGGAAGAAGTTATGCAAGTTTCGGTAAAGACTGTTCTAAGATAGAGTTTATAGAAGCATGTTCTGGTAAAATCTCTTTGCAGAGTTGTTATTTTGAGAAGCTGAAGTTAAAAATGTGTAGAAGACATGTTGGAGATGACATGGCTAAGATCACTTTTCATAACACTACATGTATAGAAATTTATTCAAGCTACAAGGAAAAATATTAATGTTATCACTAAGTGTAACATGTTCTTAATGAGGTCCTATCATAATTAATTGAGAAGGTGTAACAACTGACTTAGGAAATTGTTTTATGGATTCGGTACAGAGGAATGCCATTTTCCTCTATCATGAATGGGATGTGTGAATGATTGTAAGAAGCACAAAGAGTACAATGTGAAGATAAAAAGAGAAAAGAGACGGTGAAGAAAACTTAATTGTCGATGTTTTATTGTGTGACCCAAAGCTTGATATTTGGATATGAGGTTCATGACCTAGTTTACAAGGTCTAACCATGATTGGTTTGGTTGACAAGATAGAGGAAGGAAGTTAAAGTATAGTATAGACAATTATTTTGCAAGGAATAGTTGAAAGATTAGTTGGACAGTGAGTTCAGAGGTCTTTCCCCAGAAGCTATTTGGATAGTGGGTTCTTTTGCCTTCCACAACTCCTAACAGGGTTGGCACAACTCTTAATAGGGTTGGAATCTACTAATAGGGATTCAATGTCTCCTAACAGGGACTCGTATGTACTAAATGTTGTAATAGACTCCTAATAGGGTCCATCCTCTAACAAGTAATATTTATATTAGTACATCATCTTGTGGGATTCATTCCCACCATGGTTTTTGCTCTAACTAAGGGTTTCCCTATTTAACATATTTGGCATAATTGTGTATGTGTATCTTAGTATGGTTGATGTTTACTTTGATTGAATGGTTAATATTATTTAAGGTTCATAATTATTGGATAACTAATTCACTCCTTCCCCCCCTCTTAATTATCTTGGTGGACTATTGTTTCTCACATTGGTATCAGAGCTTCAAGTCCTTGAAGATAAAGTTTAACTTTGGGAGATCCATGGTAAACATATTTAGAAAGGATAGTTTGAAGTTTGATGGAACAAATTTTCATAGTTGGAAGGAAAAGATGAAGACACAATTGATACATATGGGTCTAGGATATTGGATCTTGACAAAATCGAAAAAGACAATTATTGTTGAAAGTGCTTTGGAAACTTTTACCGAGAAAGAAAGGGAACTTTTCATGTGCAACATGAGAGTTAGAGAAGTATTATTGTCTGCACTTTCTAAAATTGAGTACAACCAAGTAAAATTGCTTAATACTTTTGATAAGATTTGGAAAGCTTTGGAAAATAGTTTTGAAGGTGATGAACATTCTAAGAAATTGAGGCTACAAAGTTGGATTTGTGCATTTCAAGATGCTAAAATAATGGAAGATGAATCTATAAGAACATATATATGCAAGATATCAACAATTACTGCAAGTATTAGATCTCAAGGAGGAACCAAGGAAGATGATGAGGTGATTTGGAAGATATTGAAGAGCTTAATGCCACCATTTAAGCAAGTAGTTCAAATGATACCATTGTTGATCTCTTGTATCAAAGATATCACAAAGGAAACATTACTTGGGAGACTTGAAGTAGTTGAGAATGAGCTTAGATATTTCAAAGAATTGACTAGAATAGAAACAACTTTCAGTGCCCTAAATATTCAACCTAGTTTATCAAGGAGCACTAGTGTTAGAGGAGACTTTTCTAGTAGTAGCAAATCTGATGAGGACAAAAAGATAGAAGAAGGGGTAGTCCTTCTAGTAAGAAGAGAAAAGGATTGTATGAAAATTTTTAAATGTTGGACTTGTAAGAGTTTGGTCATTATGCCTCTAAATGTCCTAAAAGAGAGAATTTTTTTTAATGAAAGTTCAAACCTAGAAGATATAGAGAATGTATGTATGCAAATGAAGAACATGATTCTGATGAAGAAGTAAGTTCTAGTGATGATGAAATAGGATTTGTTGCTATTAAAGAAGAAAGACTAGAGAAAATGGCTTTGGTATCATAGGTTGAAAATAAATCTGATTGGATAATTGACAATGGTTTCTCACATCATATGACTAGTGATATGAACAGCTTTGTTGACTTCAAAAGTCATGATGGAGGCATTGTCAGAGTTGGAAACAATGCAGTGTGCCATGTTAAAGGTATTGGATCTATAACTCTTGATGGTAAGACTAACATTTAGGATGTATATTTTGTTGATGGTTTGAAACACAATATTATGAGTGTTAGAAAACTAGTGGATAAGGGTTATCAGTTACAATTCACAGAGAAGACATGCATGATTCGAGACAAACATGGAAAGGTAATTAGAACAAGAGCTAGAACTAGAACTAGAGGTAATTTATTTTAGCTAAATCCAAATGAAATGACATGTTTGGTTACTAAGGTAGATGACAGATGGTTTTGGAAAAAGAGATTTTGTCGTATAAATTTTGACAACATTGTGAAAACTAGTAGTATATTTGCAGTTAGAGATTTTCCTAACATTGCTAAGCCTACTAATACAATTTCCAAGGAGTGTGAATTGGCAAAGCATACTAGAACTTCTTTTCCCAGCAAGAAGTTTACTACTACAAAAAAATTGGAGATTCTACATACAGATCTTTGTGGTCCTACGAATACTAAAGGATTCTACGGTGAAAGGTATTTCATGATTTAGCTGATGACTTTTCTAGAATAATGTGGGTTGCATTTCTTAAAGGAAAATCTGAGGCATTTGATAAGTTTAAGATATTCAAGAATAGATTTGAGAATGAATTGGATATGAAGATTAAATGTTTAAGATCACATAGAGGAGGAGACCTTAATACAAATGAGTTTAAAATCTTTTGTGATGCTAATGGAATCAAAAGATAGTTATCAGCTATGAGCACCCCTGAACAAAATGGCATTACAAAGACAAGAAATAAATCAATAATAGAAGCATCAAGAGCTATGTTAGTTGAGAATTATGTATCCAAGTTATCTTGGAGAGAAGTTGTGAATATAGTAGTCTACACTATGAACAAAGTGCAAGTCAAGAAAGGCACAAACAAGACCCCTTATGAACTATAGTTTGGTCACTTACCTATAGTTAAGTATTTCAGAATTTTTGGTAGCAAATGTTATATCAAAAGAGATTATGATTTTGGTAAGTTTGATGCTAGAAGTGATGAAGGTTTGTTTCTTGGTTATTCATTGAAAAGCAGAGCTTATAGATGTTATAATTTGAGAACTAAGACTACTGTTGAGAGTGCATATGTAAGAGTTGATGAGAAATTTAGGATACAAGAAAGAGTAGCTAATTACAATTTTGATGATGAGAATGTTGTTACTAAACTAAGGAATGATGAAATACTCTTTGAGACTAACAATGATTTCTATAATGAAAAAGAGAAATGGCATGAACAAAGCTTGAAACCTTCAAAAAAGCTAAGAGTTGACATAACAACTCCCACTTCCAGTAAGAATATGAAAAAGAATCATCCACCAGAGTAGATCATCGAAAGTAGAGATAAAGGTGTAATGGCAAGAAGTAGAATTAATGAAGAGCTATTTCTAATATCTTAAGTTGAACCAAAGAATGCAAATGAAGCATGTAAAGATGACTATTGGAAGCAAGCTATGAAATAAGAATTGGATCAAATAGTGAAGAATGAGACATGGGAATTGGTCCCTAGACTAGCAAACAAGAATGTGATAGGAACAAAATGGGTATTCAGGAACAAGAGGAATGAACAAGAAGTTGTAAGGAACAAAGGAAGATTGGTATGTAAAGGTTACTCATGAAAAGAAGGAATAGACTATGACAAAACCTATGCTTTTTTGGAAAAAATAGAAATAGTAATATTTTTTTTAGCCTATGCAGCATATAAGAAATTCAAAGTGTATCAAATGGATGTCAAGTCAGTATTTTTGAATGGAGGGCTTGAAGAAGAGGTATACATAGAACAGTGTTACCCAACTTTTCATCTTGTACCTATCTTGCAAAAATGGAAATTTAACTTGTATCATGTTTAGTTTGGTCAAGTCAATTGGTCCTTTCCTCCTTAAGTGATGAGTATCTCCATCGAGTTTCCATCTTCTCCCTTCTCCCACACTATATAACTGGGTGGGTTTCCATATCATCATGAGTCTTGTAGGTAGCTTAGGACCTTGCTCGATGGAGATTCTTGGATTATGTTATCTCAAATGAACTTACTCGTAGCTCATTTTGATCTGGGCATAAAGAAAATTGAACTTGTAGAAAATCTAGTTTTGTTTTCTCTTTGGCAGGTTTTAGCACCCTAAAGGTGAAACTCCACCAAGATTTATGGCTATAATTTATGAGCTTGAGGAAGGATAGTAGGATTATATCATGGATTGATCATTCAAGTATTGTCATATTTTTATCGTGGGAATCATTCAAAATTCACTAAGATGATCAGAATAAGATCCAACAGAAAACTCTGAAATAGCTTCTCCTCAGCGGACTTCAAACCAAGAAGTTAATTTTTTGAAAAGGCCTTTGTGGAAAGGTAAAGTAAGTTAGTGGGTCCCATTTTTCACTTTTGAAGCCTCTTTCATATTTTCTGAATGCTTAAGGTCAAGTGATTTGGGCATAGGGGACAAAACAAAGACAAATGTGAAAAAGCGGAGATTGCCTTCTCCTCTGTGGAGTTTCTACCCCCAGAAGCAATTTTTTGCATCTAATAGAAAATTACTCTTGCAAGCATGGTTATTCAGAAATTTGGTCACGAGGTTTTTTGGGAAAGTAATGGAAGCAATTTTTTTGCATATGTGAAACTATTTTAAATAGAATTCAGGCAGGCGGGTTTTCTTCCAAGGAGTACTCTATTTCTACTTCTTTGAAATTGGGTAAAAATGGGAAAGTATGTCTGCAATTAAAGAAAGTTACTATTGGGCCAATGAAAATAGTGAAAAGACAAGGAAATTTTTTTTAGAGCCCTCAAATTTACTAATTCAATGGATTTATCCTTAAAGTCACTCGTGTGGCATGGATCATAAAAATCAATGGATAGATTAAGGGTTCTTATGTAAGATGAATGTAACAGATTTTCAAATTACTGCTTTCCCTTTTGAATTGTTATGCTTTTGTATTGAATATTTCTTTCAAAATAAATAAAAATTGAAGTTACAAGATTCACTCCTTGCACTATTTGAAATTGTTGAATTTTAGTTTACCTCTATATCAGACAAAATGGCAATGAGAGTCACCAGTTTTGATGGACTGGGTGGAATCAAGTCTACATTGTAGAATATCATAGACACTTCACTTCATTTCTTTGACATGCAAGATTTCCAAAGAAGGCTAACGATGGAACCAATCCATTCCATAACAGAGAAACTCCATGGAAGTGGACTGGTAGAAGCAGCCAGATTTCCAGTAGCAATACAAGCCTCGGAGCTAATCATTGAATGTATCAATTAATACAACACAGATACTAAGAAAATCTTACTGCTTGATCAAATGGTGTTAATCTCAATTGATAGAAAAGCAGTAGTCAATTGTCTCTGAATTCCAGAGCGAGAAGAATTCTTTGAATTGACAATAGGAGGAGCCATGTCAGAATTCTCTCTGAAGAAAATGGTATGGCAGAAAGAGATTATGAGGCCCTGGTTTCAGCAACCAAGAGGAGCTAAGAGTAAGGTTCCTAAAACCCTTTTTAGCACTGATCTCAAACCCGAGATCATCGACATTCTGGTCCTTTTGCAGTGATTAAAAGGTGAGGTAGAAGCACTTAATTTTATAGAACATTATTTCTTTTTGGTGCAAATTATTTTCTTAGATACATAGTATATTGATTGGGCATATGAGATAAGCGAACATCTATCCAGAGCCCTTAGTCTAGAAAAGTTCTAGAATTCATTTTACATGTCTTCCTTCTTAATATATATGTTAGCTTCCCTAAAATTATTGTCAGGCCTTCCCGGAATAAAGAATTTTTCAGATGATGTAAAGAGTTATGAATTTTACCCATGCTTACAGTTACAGAATAGTTATACAAAATATATCGGAGTTAATGATGCATTTACAATGAGGATTTGTAGGGAATTCCAAGGATTCCCAGAGAGGAGATTCAATCCAGAAGCAATGGTGGCCATCATTTAGTTTGGTAGCTATTTCATTCAATTCTCATCCTTTTTGTATTTACATCTTGCAACTTTCGATGGATTTCCCCTTAAGTTGCCCAGATACCCGAATGACATGATTGTGCTCATTGAGATCGTGAGACAGGCAATTTAGGTAAACATGTTGAGCACCAGTTTGAGGAAGAAGGGATATGAATTCCCCATGAAAGTTGGAGCCTATAGTTGTGAGTCTCGAGCAGATGCTAAAAACATGCTTAAGGCATTCAAGAACAAGTATAAGTTAGAGTATGAAGTGGTGAGGCCTATGTTTGACCCAAATGGGTATGCTAGAGATGTGCTTCAAATTGGAAGTGTAATCAACCATGTTACTACTCTAGAGGATTATTGGATAGATTGTAAAGATGAGTTGGAGAGCTGAAATTGGGCTTTTGCCAAATTTATAGTGGATCAAGTAAAGACATATGGCATTAACTTGGATGTGGAAGGGCTAGAAGATGATGGGAAAAATATGTATAGTAATACATATTTGACTAAACTAAGGAATACTCCTATTAATTCTAAAAATTATGTAGATATAGATGAAGATTTTGATGTTATGATGGCTCATATCATCAAGAGGACTGGGAAATGGGTTTAGTGGATAGAAAAAAGGGTTGGAGTAAGAGTAAGACTACTCAAGGTTCTCCAACCGCTACTACTCCTACTTCTTCTTAGAGTGCCACACCTAGTGTTACAACTACAGCTGCTTAAGGACCTACTCAATCTACAAGAGGAGGTGATCAACCCCTAGAGAAGAACATTTTAGTAGCTCCAACTTGCCAGGGCGACCCTCTACCAGTTATTGGAGCCCAAGCTAGTACCAAAGGAAAGAAGACAGGAGAGTCAAAGGATAGTGTTACTGCTCCAACTCCATCTCCTCACATTACTCCAACTCCATCTCCTCACATTACTCCAACTCCATCTCCTCATGTTACTCTAGTCTCATCTCCTCATGTTACTCTGATTCCATCTCCTCATCATAGCCCTATTCCATCTACAACTGCTCCTCTTTTAAAGCCAATTGGTTCCCCCTTTTAGATAGTAGAGATTGGGGATGAAAAGAGTAGTGGTAGCGAGTCCACTAAATCTGATGAAGTTGTGAAGAAAACTCAAGAGGAAGAGAAAGCCCTGAGGTCATCTGGGCTTCTTTTTCAAGACCCAAAGAATCCTTTCTCTACAACTATAGTAGCAGTGACTCTAGTAAAGAAGAAGATGTTTAGCATAGAGTCACTTGGGACAACTTCTAAGGTGATTGGTACAGAGTCTTGGTTAGAAGACACCTTAGAGAGGAAGAAGAAAAGAAAAGGTGAGAGTGTACTTGCAAAGGGCATTGTGTCTCGAGCGGTTCACTCCGAGACTGCAATGGTGATAACTAAAAAGTAAAAGACCTTATCAATACTTGGACAAGATCCAAAAATAGGACACTTGACCATGGAGATAGAGAAGCCAAATAAAGTGGGAAGAATTGAAGATATGTCACCTGATGACTTTACTCTACACTCAATTGATCTTGGAGAAGCTAAACACAATACAAAAGTGGGCATGTGGAGATCAAGTAATGAGGTGATGGAAGAACAATTGGAAAGCCTAAAATCATCAAAAATTAAGATGAAAGCAGAGATAGAAGAATTGAATAGGTTTATTAGGAAACTGGTTGTTCCATTAGCAACCATCACTAGTGTACCTGCTACTCAGAATCCTACTATAGTAGAAGTACAGGCTTCTATCTCACAACTCTAGAAAGATAGGCATTTTGGCCAGATTAGAAAGGAATGGATTGAGAAACTCAATTCAGATGGAATTGCTCTGATTGATCAAATTGGAAATGTTATCCTTCAATTGGAAACTAAGAAAGATAATATCAGATCTAATCGCAACACTTTGGCCGCAGAGAAGACAAGATGTGATGAATGCATTTCCCTCTTGAAAATGATCATCCAAATGAAGGCAAAAGAGGTGGTTGAAGCAAAGATTTTGAAGAAAGGGACTAAGGCTCTATTCAAATGGTTACAAAGTATGCAATTTAAGCTGGAGATTATTCAAGAAGCTGAAGGAGGACTCAAATAAATAGAGGAAAAAGTGAAGAGGACCCAATACAGAGCATTCAAACTCATGCGAGGATTACACACTGATTCACAAACCAGTGGACAAGGGAAAGCTCTTATTGGAGTAGAAGTAATGAAGAACAACTTCTCCACATAATTGAGTAATCCGTCTGGAATGACTTCAAGAAATCAAAATAGAGTGGTAGATTTGCAAATGCTTGGTGGATGTGTACACATGGCTATGGAAGAATTACCAAATCAGTTAAATGTTGTGAAGGAATTGGCTTGAGAGCATTCAAAGTGGCTCTTGAGGTTCACAAATGTACATGTGCCTAGTCACGAGGAACTAGTTCCAGTTATAGTTGCTACCAAGGCATATAGGGAAAATTTTGAAAAGAGAAAGAAGTCCAAGTGATTGAAATGATGCCTCCTTTTCACTTTCTTTTACAATTTCTATCAATGTCATAAATTTTGTAATGTGACAAACTGGCATCTTGCCATTTTTCCTTCTTAGAAGATGAACTGTTTGAGTTTCTATTGTAACAGTCATCTCCTAAACCCTATATGTACAAAGTTGAATGATGAATAAAGGGGCAACAAATTTTTTGGTGTGAAATACTTCTTGTTGCAGAGATAATCGAGAGTATTTTATATTGATCATTTTCTATTCCAGTTGGTATTAATTTAAGTTTGTATCTTTCTCCTATGGTTTGGATTGGAATGAGGAAGAAACAGAGTTTTACTTCCCCTATTTGTTACACAATGAATGAACATGATAGGTATTGTTATTGTTCATTCTAAGATAAATTTTAAGTGTTATCAATTTAGCATTTAAAATTTAGATTTAAGTGCTTGTAGTCTAGCTCATGGGAAAGTTTTGTGAATTCATACATAAAACCAAATTGATTATTAACAACCTCTGTTCGCCTGAGTTAGATCTTGCCTAAGTCTAGCTTGGTTATTCCTCTATTGTTCTCATGGTTAAGAACACACCCCCAATTAGTTGATAAGAATAAACATAATTCACTAAAAATCTATCATAGGGAGCTATACCTATTAATTCAGAGAAAAGCCTATTCATCCATAGATGGTTTTTCAACTATTGTAACCAGATATTGTTCAGAACTTCAGGTATTCAAGAGTCAAATCAAAAAGAGAAATTCTATTTACCAAAAAAAATTTTGCGACTCTGCTGGGGATACGAATAGTCGCTTGACCAAAAATCCTATGTCATGAGGAAAAATTATACTACCTCATGAAAATATTATTCTAGTTCTCCAACCCAATCTTGGTTTTCAAGACGATCAAGAAGATATAATTTCTTCACTCAACACATTTGTTTGGAGACATAGGAGGAATGCAGAACATTATAGAAACACAAACTAGGTATTGGAAGAAGAAGAAAGAAGAGCTAGAGCCTTAGAGAGAGCTATCCAAAGAAGAAATATCCAAAGAGAAAAAAGACAACTAGGGCAAGAAGCTAAGAAATAAACTCAACCCAACATCCTAGAAAATTTTAGGTTCCTCAGAAGTACGAAGGAACAAGGTGGGAAAGACCCTATCTTTGATAAGCTTACAGAGCTCAATTTTCCTATCCTAGACGTTCCAAAGCAAAAAAATAAAGACAAAGGTCGAAGCAGGCCATCTTCACTTGTTAGAGATCAAGATACTAGTACTTCGCACTCTGCCTATCAGGTGTTAGCAATACATGGGGTAACGCCCCCACTAGTTGTTAATTTTCCTCCTTATATCTCTAGAGTAATCATGGCTGCTCCATGGGCTGCGACAACAGGACCCTTAGCCTTGAATGCTTATCACCCACTTCCAACTTGATCCAGGAAGAATTTCCCTAAGTTTTCAAGTGATGGGAAAGTTACTACTAATGAGCATATTAAAGCTTTCTTTGCAGCCACTCACATTCTAGCTATTGGACATGAGGATGTAGCTGTAAGATTGTTTGTGGAAACCCTTACTGATAGAGCAACAAACTAGTTTTATCACTTAGATGATGGTTCAATTACTAATTGGGATACATTAAGAACTGCTTTTGAAGCAAGGTTTAAAATTGTAGAAGATGAACATGTCATGTTAACACAACTTACCTCTATTAAGAAGCAACCCACTATGAGCATGAGGGATTTCGTTGCCAATTTCAATAAGATCGCCAATTAGATTCTAACTACGGCTAGGCCAACTGCAAGTATTTGATGACATTCTTCATTAATGTGATGCCTCCAAATATTAATTATGATTTGAGAAGAGCACGGCCCAGTGATCTGGCTAACTCCTAGAAGAAAGCAATTGAGTGTAATGATGATTTAATTTTTGCGGGAAAATGGAAATGAGAACTTCATATTAAGGGAAGTTCTAGTAGCACTACATCATCAAAAGAGATGATACAAAAATTATCAAATGAGTTGGTGGCCATCAAGAAGCAGTTACCTAGATTTAATAACCCCTACCAATAGAATTACCAAAATTCACCTGGAAGAGGTAGTGAAGGCAAACTTCCATAGCTTATGGGACCATCACCTAGATTGCAAATTGAGGTAGCACCAAAGAAAGGAAATACGTGTGTCTTTCATTTGAGCACAGATCACGATAGTGACAACTACCCAGAAACAGCCCACATGATGCAATTATTGTTTACTAATGAATTGAACACTACAACTCCCACTTCAAAGCTTGATTCCTATCAAAATGGTGACTCTGGAAACTTATTCTTAGAATATGATTCAAATTCTGAACCCAAGGGAGAATGTTATGCAATCATTGATGGGACTTCGTACATAGTACTTACTTGAGGACAAAAATAGAAGAATCAATCCTTTAGTCATGCTAAAAGAAATGACTCCAATCCTTCGACAAGTAATGCATCTGCTGATAAAGGGACATCTGGTTCACATGTGGCTAAGGATAAGACATCTTTTGATTTTATCCAATTTTGTGAGGAACCAAAAGTTCAAATTTCCATTATTGATTATTTGAAATCACATCCTTTTGAGCTAAAAAGATTAATAGACCGGTGTAAAGGAATCACATTAGATACAAATTGTAACATAATGGTTGAGGAAGAAAATGAAACCTTAACATCTGGTATATTTAACCAAAAGGATTCCATAGTCTTAGCAACATCCCCTAGGCAAAAGCTTGAGCCCTTTTATATATCATTATATATTAATGGATGTAAACTCAGTAATTGTATCATAGATTTGGGTGCATCAAATAATGTCATGCCTTATTCCGTGGCCAAAGCTTTAGGTCTTAATCTTACTAAAGTGCATGGAAGATGCTACTCGATGGATTCCAAACAAGTCCCTTTGCTTGGACAAGTAAAAGATGCACAAGTGGCTCTAGCCTCCCATCCAAAAAATAAACTTTTATTGACTATCCTGGTAGCTGATATCTCAACAAGTTATGGACTCCTTTTAAGAAGAAGTTTTTGTTGAGACTTAGGAGGAGAAATAAAGCTAGATTGGTCTCAGGCAGTGATACCTATTGGAAATAATGAAGTTAAATTAGAACCTGAGGAAAAAGCCAAATTCACGGTCTTAAAGTTAGATGATCCAAAAGCTCAGATTCTATACCAAGAGTTTGAATTTGGTAACTACATGTTGTTTACTGAAGAAGACTCAGGAAAAAAAAAAGATGAGAATCCAAATGAGAAAGTGTCTAAAAGAAATAAAGATGTATCAGGTATTTGGACACTTTAATTTGATGGAAGTTGTCATTCTGCAGGATTAGGAGCAGGCGTGGTATTGATATCCCCAGTTGGAGAATCTGAACCCCTAACTTTTAAGCTAGATTTTGGAAATACAAATAATATAGTAGAATATGAGGCCTTATTATTGGGGATAATAACAAAAAAAGAAAGAGGAATAACAATATTGAAAGCCCAAGGTGATGCAGAATTAATTGTAAGACAAATCAAAAGCCAGTATTCAGTGAAGAACCATAAGCTGAAGAATTATAGGAATAGAGTTTGGGGTGAGATAGAGGACCTAGACTCCTTTTCTATCATAACAATGCCAAGAGAAATGAATACAAAGGCTGACTCTCTTGCAGTTTCTACCTCTCTATTGCTTCCTCACCCAGACTTTAAGGATAAGAAGTATCAGATTGAAATTATATATCAATTTGTTGTTCCAAATAACATGGAATCTTGGCAAGTTTTCAATGATGATAAAATTTTACAACTTTTCCTTGAAAATGATAAGTCTAGTTTTGAATAGGAGTCCAATGGTAATAATCATGAAAGCTCTAGTGCAGATAAAGAACAGAGCCAAAATGTGGGAATTCAATTAAAAAGTAATATTATTCCTCCTTATTTTGTAGCCTTAGAGAAGTTGTTTAGTAGACACGATGCCTATATTAAGCAGAAAAGGGCAAAAAAAGGACCTACCACTAGTGAATATGAAGGAGTGAATATTGGAGATATTCACGATCCTAAAATGATTAACGTTCAAAAGTGATGTTCTTCTGAAGAAAGAGAAGCTGCAAAAAAATTGTTTGAGGAATATAGTGATGTTTTTGCATGGAGTTATGAAGATCTGAAGAGCTATAGAGGTGGAAAAGTGAAACATCAGATTCCACTCAAACCAGATGTAGTTCCTTTTTGTAAAAAACAAAGAAATTATAATCCTAAAGTTGCAGATGCCATCTTTCAGGAAATTGACAAAATGTTGAAAGGGAGGATCATCTAACCTATTCATTATTCCACCTAGATAGCCAACATAGTACCTATCAGGAAGAAAAGTGGGGAGATAAGAATTTTTAATGACTTCCATAATTTGAACCAGGCATCTCTTAAAGATAATTTTTCTCTTCCAAACATGGATCATTTATTACAAATAGTCATAGGATCTAAGATGATGTCTATGCTTGATGGTTTCTTGGGTTATAACTAGGTTGAGGTGGAGGAAACAGATCAGCATAAAATGATGTTCACTACACCTTGGGGTACGTTTTCATATCATAGAATGCCCTTCGGGTTGATTAATGTTGGCACCCCATTTTAGAGATGTATGAGCAAAACCTTTGCTAATTTAAAAGATCGAATCATAGTTATATACTTAGATGATCTTATAGTATTTTCGAAAAGGAGAAAAGATCATATGGAAGATTTGAGGAAAGTGTTATAGAGGCGCTGAGAACATGGAATATCTCTCAACCCAAAAAAGTCAGTTTTCTATGTGACTAAAGGAAAGCTCCTTAGTCATATAGTGTCCTAGAAAGGCATTAAAATTTACCTTGAAAGAGTAGAAGCTATTCAAAGGCTAAGCCTACCTTCAAACAAAATAGCGATTAAATCTTTCTTTGGGCAGGTGAATTTCCTCAAAAGGTTTGTGCTTGATTTTGCGAAAACTACTAAACATATAGTGGACATTATGAAAGGGAATTCAAATTTCAAATGGAATGAGGTGGGAAAATGAGCTTTTCATGATATAAAAATTGCTATTGCTAATGCCTCGGTACTATGTCATCCAAATTATAAATGAGATTTTATTATTTATTGTTACGCTTCTAAGCATACATTGTCAGCAATCCTTATGCAAGAAAATGATGAAGGAATTCAAGCTCCCATATCTTTTATGAGCATACCTTTAAAGAACCATGAACTAAAATACTCACAAATTGAAAAGCATGTTTTTGCAGTGGTCAAGGTTCTTAAAAATTTTAGGTTATATATTATTTACTGACATTCAATAATCCTTGTCCCAGACACAGTAGTTAAAAGTGTATTAACACAATAGGATATAGGTTGTAATGCCAGAGGAGCTTGGATAGTGAAAATACAAGAATATGATATAGAGATTAAACCTACCAAGCTAATAATAGGGAATTCTCTATGCAGAGCAATTACAAAAAATAGAATCTCTGAAGAGTCAAAAGAATTGGCTGAGAAGTAGTTAGTGCTAGCAGTAGGACTCTATGATTCATGATTTGAAAATATCTCTTACTCTTAACATATGGTGAATGTCCAAAAGGCTTGAATGCAAAGCAAAGAAGAGACATTAAACTAGAAGTAGCTAAGTATGTGATTTAGGATGGTAAGCTTTTTAAAACGGCTATTGATGGTACCTTCCTTAGGTGTGTAGATAAACAATAGCAAGAAAATTTATTCAGGACATTTCATGATGAAGCTTGCAGAGGACACTTCTCTTCTTTAGTCACGACTTTTAAAATACTAGGGCAATGTTATTACTAGCCTGGGATGTTTGAAGATGCATATGCTTGGGTAGCAAAGTGTGAAAAGTGCAAGATGTTCTCTAGACACCCTCAATTAGTTGCTCTACCATTGAGACCTGTTATCATTGAAGGGTCGTTTCAACAATGGGGCCTTGACTTCATTGGTCCTATTACTCCTACATCTAGTGCTGGTCATCAATATATAATAACTGCAACTAACTACTTCACTAAGTGGGTGGAAGCTAAAGCTACAAAGAAGACTACTTCTGAGGTGGTATGAAAATTCATAAAAGAGAACATTTTGGTTAGGTTTGGTGTTCCTATTAAACTAGTGATGGATAATGCATCTTATTGTTCTTCAATTGAAGTTACTAATTTCTATTTTGAGTATGGGATCACCGTTGGTCATTCATCTGATTATTTCCCTCAAGGAAATGGTTAGACAGAGTCTAGCAATAAAAACTTAATTAATATTATTAAGAAGCTAGTATCAGACAATCAGAAGACCTAGAACAAAAAGATTCATGAGGCACTCTAGTAGGCAGATAGAGTGACACCCAAGAGGGCAATTGGTATATCCCCTTTTGAATTGGTTTATGGAACTGAAGCCAATCTACCTCTACCTTTGGAGTTAGCCACAAACAAAATCAGGACAGTAATTAAGGATGATGTTTATAAGGATGGTCTAGAGAAGAGGATCCTATATTTGAGCAAACTCGAAGAAGAAAGGAGAGAGATTGTAAACCACATTACACAGCACTAGATGCGAGTGAAAGAGCTTTTTGATAAAAAGATAAGACCCATAAAGTTTATGATAGGGGACATGGTGTTGCTTTGGGATAAAATAAAGGCTTCAAAAGGAATGCATAAAAAGTTTGATAATTTGTGGAAAGGCCCATTCAAGATTTATTAGGCACTCAAAAAAAATTCTTTCAAGTTGACATATGAAGATGGCAAAGTCCTACCCCTAACTTATAATGGTTAGGACCTCAAGCTCTATCAAATTACTATTTGAAACAAGTAACCCTTGTGTTGTATTATAGTTAGGATTAGTGTCTTGTGTGTGTCTTAGTTAGCCTCTTCCCTTCCCTTTCTATTTTTCTTTTCTGTGTTTTTTTTTTGTTTTGTTTTTGTGTTGCCACCTTTTATCTTCTTTTGTGAAACCAGAGATTTTGAGTTCCTTGCTTGGATATACTCTACCCAAGTCCCCAGTCAGAGCCAACTATTACCCCACTTTTCATCTTGTACCTATCTTGCAAAAATTGAAATTTAACTCGTATCATGTTTAGTCTAGTCGAGTCAGTTGGTCCTTTTCCCCTTAAGTGATGAGTATCTCTATCGGGTTTCCATCTTCTCCCTTCTCCCACACTACATAACCGGGTGGGTTTCCTTATCATCATGAGTCCTATGGGTAGCTTAAGAACTTGCTTGATGGAGATTCTTGGATTATGTTATCTCAGATGAACTTACTCGTAGCTCATTTTGATCCAGGCATAAAGAAAATTGAACTTGCAAAAAATCTAGTTTTGTCTTCTCCTTGGTAGGTTTTACCACCCTGAAGGTGAAACTCTACCGAGATTTATGGGTACAATTTGTGAACTTCAAGAAGGAGAGTAGGATTATATCATGGATTGATCATTCAAGTATTGCCATATTTTAACCATGGGAATCATTCAAAATTCATTAAGATGATCAAAATAAGATGCAACAAAAAACTCTGAAACAACTTCTCCTTAGCGGACTTCAAACCAAGAAGTTAATTTTTTGAAAAGGCCTTTGTGGAAAGGTAAAGTAAGTCAGTGGGTCCCATTTTTCACTTTCAAAGCCTCCTTCATATTTTTTGAACACTTGAATTCAAGTGATTTGGGCATAGGAGGCAAAACAAAGACAAATGCAGAAAAGTAGAGATTGCCTTCTCATCTATGGAGTTTCTACCCTCGAAAGCAATTTTCCACATCTAATAGAAAATTACTCCTGCAAGCATGGTTATTCCACAAATTGGTCATGAGGTGTTTTGGGAAAGTAATGGAAGCAAATTTTTTGCATATGTGAAACTATTTTAAATAGAATTCAGCTAGGTGGGTTTTCTTCCAAGGAGTACTCCATTTCTACTTCTCCAAAACTAGGTAAAAATGGGAAAGTAAATATGTAATTAAAGAAAGTTACCATTGGGCCAATGGAAACAATGAAAAGACAAGGAAAAATCCATTAGAATCTTCTTATTTACTAATTCAATGGATTTATCCTTAAATTCGCTCGTCTAGCGCAAATCATGAAAATCAACAGACAGATTAAGGGTTCTTATATAAGATGAACGTAACAAATTTTCAAATTACTACTTTCTCTTTTGAATGGTTATGCTATTATATTGAATAGTGCTTTCAAAAAAAAAAAAAAATTGAAGTTACAAGATTCACTCCTTGCACTATTTGCAATTGTTGAATTTCAGTTTACCTCTATATCAGACAAAATGGCAATGAGATTCACGAGTTTTCATGGACTAGGTGAATTAAGTCTACATGGTGGAATATCACAGACACTTCACTTCATTTCTTCGACATGCAAAATTTCCAAAGAAGGCTGAGGATAGAACCAATCCATCCCATAATGGAGAAACTCTAAGGAAGTGGACTAGTAGAAGCATTCGAATTTCTAGTAGCAGTACAAGTACCGAAGCTAATTGTTGAATGTATCAATCACTACAACCCAAATACTAAGCAAATCTTACTACCTGATCAAACAGTGTTACTCTCAATTGATAAACAAGAAGTAGTCAATTGTCTTTCGATTCCACAACAAGAAGAATTCTCTGAATTGACAATAGGAGGAGCTATGTCAGAATTCTCTCTGAAGAAAATGGTATGGCGAAAAGAGATTATGAGATCTTTGTTTCAACAACCAAGGGGAGCTAAGAGTAAGGTTCCTAAAACCCTTTTTGGCACTGATCTCAAACCTAAGATCATGGACATTTTGGTCCTTTTGAATTGATTAAAAGGTGAGGTAGAAGCACTTAATTTTATAGAACATTATTTCTTTTTGGTGCAAATTATTTTCTCAAATACATAGTATATTGATTGGGCGTATGAGGTAAGCAAGCATCTATCCAAAGCCCTTAGTGTAGCAAAGTTCTACAATTCATTTTACATGTCTTCCTTCTTAATATATATGTTAGGTTCCCTACAATTATGTTTGGGCCTTCCTAGAATAGAGAATTTTCTAGATGATGTAAAGAGTTATGAGTTTTACCCATGCTTACAGTTACATAATAGTTATGTGGAGTATATTAGAGTCAATGATGCATTTACAATGAAGAATTGCAAGGAACTCCAAGGATGCCTAGAGAGGAGATTCAGTCCAGAAGCGATGGCGATCAGTCAATTTGGTAGCTATTTCATTAAATTCTCATCCTTTTCATATTTACATCTCACAGCTTTCGATGGATTTCCCCTGAAGTTGCGGAGATACCCGAATGGCATGATTTTGCTCATTGAGATCATGAGACAAGAAATTCAGGTGAACGTGATGAGTGCCAATTTGAGGAGGAATGGATATGAATTTCCCATGAAAGTTGGAGCCTACAGTACTGAGTCCCGATCAGATGCTAAAAACTTGCTTGAGGCATTTGAGAACAAGTATAAGTTAGAGGAGTATGAAGTGGTGAGGCCTATGTTTGACCCAAATGGGTATGCCAGAGATGTGCTTCAAATTGGAAGTGTAATCAAGCATGCTACTATTGTAGAGGATTATTAGACAGATTGTAAAGATGAGTTGTTGAGCCGAGATCGAGCTTTTTTAAGATTTACAATGGATCAAGCAAAGACATATGACATTAACTTGGATGTGGAAGGGCTAGAAGATGATGTGCAAAATATGTATAGTAATACATATTTGACTAAACTAAGGAATACTCCTATTAGTTATGAACCTTATGTATATATAGAGGAACATTTTGATGTTATGATGGCTCATATCATCAAGAGGACTGGGAAATGGGTTGATTGGATAGGAAAAAAGGGCTAGAGTAAGAGTAAGACTACTCAATCTTCTCTAGCTGCTGCTACTCTTGCTTCTTCTTAGAGTGCCACACCTAGTCTTACAACTAAAGCTGCTCAAGGACCTACTCAATTTGTAGGAGGAGGTGATCAACCCCTAAAGAAGAACATTTCGGTAGCTCCAACTTGCCTAGGCGGCCCTCTACCAGTTATTGGAGCCCAAGCTAGTACCGAAGAAAAAATAGATGGGAGAGTTGAAGGATGGTGTTATTGCTCCAACTCCATCTCCTCACATTACTCCAACTCCATCTCCTCACATTACTCTAACTCCATCTCCTCATGTTACTCCAGTCCCATCTCCTCATGTTACTCCAATTCCATCTCCTCATCATAGCTCTGTTCCATCTGCAAGTGCTCCTCTTTTGAAGCCAATTGGTTCCCCCATTTAGATAGTAGAGATTGGGGATGAAAAGAGTAGTAGTGGTGAGTCCAATGAATCTGATCAAGCTAGGAAGAAAACTCTAGAGGAAGAGAAAGCCCCGAGTTCATTTAGGCTTCTTTTTCAAGACCCAAAGAATCCTTTTGATTTAAATAGCGTCAATGGAGTAACCAAATGTTTGGATACATGAGTATCCATTCAATATCCATGAAATAAATTCCATTTTTAAAGACATCTCATGAGGCAAAACAAAACTCTTTCCAACACTAGTTTACAATACTTTATTGTTCACATGGTCTGTCTGCTATACTTGAGTACATTAATCATAACTTTCTATCTTGAAATTTTCTTTCAAAAAAGTTTGGATTATTTGTTTTAAATTATAAATACTAAAAAATATCCATATCTGAGCCCAAAATAATCAATCCATTACACGTTATAGTCTCTGCATGTAGACCCATTTTCTCTATCATAAATCAGAAGTAAAACTAGTAACCCTTCCTTGGGAATCTAATAACTTTCTCAAAATGACACCAAATGAAACCAAACCAATTTCAAATCAGCCATATATGAGTCTATTTTTTGAATATATAAGCCATTAAATTTTCTAATTCATAAATCATTCTATAAGCAAAAACTATTGCTTGCAACTTCAGTACAAATCCTTAAAAACCAGTCTTCATTAAAATGAGCATAACTGACACATATCTAAATGAAAACTACTCAAAACAATTGGAAATCACAATGATTTATATATCTTTCCAATGATTAAAAATATAATTTCTATTTCATCCAAATATGCCTATACCAAACATATAAATTCGACTGTAGCTGGGCATCCTCAAATCTGCAAATGACCACTTTTACCAAAACTAGCATAACTTCTTCAAAACTTAACAAAATTGTTCAAAACCAAAAAGATAAAGAAAATTATTCATTCTACTCTTCAAATGTATATAAAATTCAAGGGTCCCAAGCTGTATATGGCCATACAAGACCTGGAACCAACACTAAAATAGTTAAAACCAATCAAAATGACAAGTTCTTGAGAAACCAATTGTTTCAAAATGATCTATTCTTCTTCTCATTCATCCCTCTCTATTTGGAATGACCAATAAAATGATTTTAAAGTGGTTGTGGTGGTTTACAACTTCCCAACCACCTTTTTAACCAACCCAACACATTCTTTTAACCCTTGTACATTTTTCAATGCTTCTTTAAGCACTCCCATTACAATGCAAATGTATTGAAGATATGTCACCTGATGACTTTACTCTAAACTCAATTGATCTTGGAGAATAGACACGATACAAAATTGGGCATGTGGAGATCAAGTAATGAGGTGATAGAAGAACAATTGGAAAGCCTAAAATCATCAAAAATTAAGATGAAGGCTAAGATAGAAGAATTGAATAGGTGTATCAGGCAATTGGTTGTTCCATTAGCAACCATCACTAGTGTACCTGCTACTCAAAATCCTACTATATCAGAAGTATAGACTTTTATCTCGCAGCTCTAGAAAGATAGGCATTTTGGCCAAATTAGAAAGGAATGGATTGAGAAACTCAATTTAGAAGGAATTGCTCTTATTGATCAAATTGAAAATGTTATCCTTCGATTGGAAACTGAGAAAGATAATATCATATCTAATTGCAACACTTTGGCTACAGAGAAGGAAAGATGTGATGAATGCATTTCCCTCCTGAAAATGATCATCCAAATGAAGGCAAAAGAGGCAGTTGAAGCAAAGATTTTGAAGAAAGGGACTGAGCCTCTATTCGAATGGCTTCAAAGTATGCAATTTAAGCTACAGGTGATTCAAGAAGTTGAAGGAGGACTCAAAGAAACAGGGGAAAAAGTGAAGAATACCCAAGATAGAGCATTCGAACTCATGTGAGGATTACATACTGATTCACAAACTAGTGGACAAGGGAAAGCTCTTATTGGAGTATAAGTAATGAAGAAAAAATTCTCCACATACTTTTGTAATCTATCTGGAATGACTTCAAGTAGTCAAAACAGAGTGGTAGAGTTGCAAATGCTTGGCAGATGTGTATATGTGGCTATGGAAGAATTACCAAATCAGTTAAATATTATGAAGGAATTGGCTCGAGAGCATTCAAAGTGACTCTTGAGGTTCACAAATGTACATGTACCTAGTCACGAGGAACTAGTTCCATTTATAGTTGCTACGAAGGCATATAGGGCGAAAGATGAAAAGAGAAAGAAGTACAAGTGATTCAAATGATGCTTCCTTTTCACTTTCTTTTACAATTTCTATCAATGTCATAAATTTTGTAATGTGACAAACTAGCATCTTGCCATTTCTCCTTCTTAGAAGATGAACTGATTGAGTTTCTATTGTAACAATCATCTCTTAAACCCTATATGTACGAAGTTGAATGATGAATAAAGGGTAGGCACATTTTTTAGTGTGAAATACTTCTTGTTGCAAAGATAATTGAGAGTATTTTATGTTGATCATTTTATGTTCCAATTGGTGTTAATTTAAGTTTGTATCTTTCTCTTGTGGTTTGGATTGGAATGAGGAAGAAACAAAGTTTTACTTCCCCTATTTGTTATACAAAGAATGAACGTGATAGGTATTGTTATTGTTCATTCTGAGAGAAATTTTAAGTGTTATCAATTTAGCAATTAAAATATAGATTTAAGTTCTTGTAGTTTAGCTCGTGGGAAAGTTTTGTGAATTCATAAGATGTGTGGATGCATAAAACCAAATTGATTATTAAAAACATCTTGCCTAAGTCTAGCTTGGTTATACCTCTACTATTCTCGTTGTTAAGAACACACCCCCAATTAGTTGATAAGAATAAACATAATTCACTAAAAATCTATCATAGGTAGTTATACTTGTTAATTCAGAGAAAAGCCCATTCATCCATAGATGGCTTTTCAATTGTTGTAACTAGATATTGTTTAGAACTTTGGGTATTCAAGAGTCATATAAAAAAGACCAAATCTGTTTATGAACAAATAGCCTAGAGGTTTTCCTTTAATAGATGACAAGGACATAGTATGTAGATTGAAGAAAGCATTGTATGGCTTGAAAAAAACACCTAAAACTTGGAATGCAAGGTTGGACAAGAATTTAACAAAGCTTAGATTTAGCAAAGGTATGGAAAATAGTAATCTATACTAGAAAGGAATAGATTATGGATTGCTGATTTTGGTAATATTTGTTGATGATATCATATTTGAAGGAAATGTTAATGAAAGTGAGAAGTTTGTAGAAGAAATGAAGAAGGAATTTGAAATGAGCACGGTAGGAGAAATTAAATACTTCCTAGGATTGCAGATTATGTAGGACAATGAAGGAATCTTTATTTCTCAAACTAAGAGTTTGAAAGATCTACTGAAAAGATTTGGTTTGGAAACATGTCAACTAGTTGGAACACCTATGTTAACTAGACACAAGTTATCTACAAAGGATGAGACACCTACTATTGAGCAAAAGAAGTACAGATCTATGATTGGAGGGGTGCAATATTTGACTTACACAAGGCTAGATATAGCAAATGTAGTTGGAATTATTGCAATATTTCAAGCTAATCCTAGAGAAGCACATTATGCGATAGTCAAAAGGATATTTAGATACCTTAAAGGAACACCAGAGTTCGGATTGTGGTATGACACATCTAATGATTTCACTTTATATGCTTATATTGATGTTGATTACGTAGACAGTATGGATGATAGAAAGAGCACCAGTGGTGGATCATTCTTTCTTGGAGGAAGATTGGTTTCTTGGTTAAGTAAGAAGTAGGATTGTACCTCACAAAGTACAACAAAGGAAAAATATGTTACAGCGACAAATAATTGTAATCAAGTTTCTTGGATGAAGTAGATGTTGAAGGATATAAGGATAGAATTCAGTCAACCTATTGTCATACATTGTGATAACACAAGAATAGTGAATATGTCTAAGAATCTAATCTTCCATACTAAGACTAAGCACATTTCTATTAACTATCACATGTTGAGTGATAAAGTTGTAGAAAAGGAAATTAGATTGGAGTATGTAAGCACCAAAGAGTAGATTGTAGATATTTTCACTAAGCCTCTTCTCAAAGAGACTTTTGAGTATTTACAAGGCATGCTAGGCGTTATGCCCCTTCCCACATCATAGTAGATGATGCAAGAGTGCATCAGTCCAATATAATAGAGCACTATTGTTTTTCTGGACTAAATGCTAATGCTTCCTGTATGGGGGAGTATTTGTGATGCACAGAGTCATCTAGGACTCTTGTTGGATGTTATTTTGAACAATGTCTTTAGACACTTGAGCAATTTAGAGACAGTTGTTACAGAGATTGATGGATGCTGAAACCTTTGACATTGATGTCAATGGGGGAGAAATTAAAACATGAAAAATAGTTTGTAATAGAGTATATTAGAGGGAGAGATTGCAGCATGATATAGAGCACATTGAGGTATATCAATGGGGGAGAATGATTGATGAAGAGGATTTGAAAAGAAAGGTTAAGAATCTTTTACAATTGGTATTTTTAGAACTAGATGTTTTGCATCAATTTTGCCATCAATACCAAAGGAGGAGATTGTTGGAAGCAAGAATCTTGATGATACTTCTATGGGGAGGTATTGTAGAAATATTATTAGATCATTATCATGATGATATGTTACATTCATGACTGTGTTTTTCATTGATGTCAACATAGTAGTTTGTTGTGGTATTTGATAGAAGAACAGTAGTAAAGATCAAGTTGGTATGAACAAATAGTTGAGTATTTTCACTAAGAAAGGTTAAAGGGAGATAATACTACTTGTCTAATATATGTATCTAACCTTAGAAGCATAAGATATTAAGTCTAGAAGAAGTTATGCAAGTTTTGATAAAGATTTTTATGAGATAGAGTTTACAGAAGCATGTTCCTAGTAAACTTGTTATATCTCTTGAGAAGAAAAAGTTAAAGATGTGTAGAAGACATGTTGGAGATGACATAGCTAAGCTAAGCTCATCATAATGTTACATGTATAGAAAGTTATTCAAGTTACAAGGTGAAAGATTAATGTTATCGCTAAGTGTGACATGTTCTTAATGAGGTCCTATAATAATTAATTGAGAAGGTGTAACAACTGACTCAAGAAATTGTTTTATTGATTTAGTATAAAAGAAGGATGTTTACCTTTATCATTAATGGGATGTGTGAATGATTTCAAGAAGCATGAAGGGAAGAATGTGAAGATAAGAAGAGTAGAGTGAAGGTGAAGAAAACTTAATTGTCAAGGTTTTATTGTGTGATACGAAGTTTGATATTTGGATCTGAGGTTCATGACCTAGTCTACAAGGTATAGTGATTGGTCTAGTTGATAGGATAGAGGAAAGAAGTTAAATTACAAAATAGAAAATTATTCTAAAAGGAATATTTGAAAGATCATTTGGATAGTGAGTTCAATAGTCTTTCCCTAGAAGCTATTTGGATAGTGGGTCCTTCTACCTTCCACAACTCCTACTAGGTTTGGTACAACTCCTAATAGGGTTGGAATCTCCTAAGAGGGATTCAAAGTCTACTAAAAGGGACTCATATGTACTAAATGTTGTAATATACTCCTAGCATGGTCCATCCTCTAACAAGGAATATTTATATTAGTACATCATCTTGTGGACATCATTCCCACTGGGGTTTTCTCTCTGATAAAGGGTTTCCCTAGTTAACATATCTAGTGTAATTGTGTATGTGTATCTTAGTATGGTTTTTGTTTACTTTGATTGAATGGTTAAGGTTTTTCAAGGTTGATAATTATTGAAAAATTGATTCACCCCCCACTACTCCCCCCTCGGTTATCTTGGTGGACTATTCTTTCTAACACACATATTATATGTTTAATTTCATGTTTATGATTTATAGTTTCTTAAATGTCATTGTAATAAATTCCAAGTTTGTTGAATATCATATTTTTATTTTTATTTTAGGTTTACAAATTATATGTGCACTCTACATACATTGGTCTATGTGATAGATCAACAGCCTCCTATCCCCCCGAGCAACATCCTATCCCCCCAAGCAGTAGCCTGTCCCCCCTAAGTAGTAGTAGCCTATTCCCTTGAGCATCGGCCTATTCCCCCTAAATCAGCAACCTATCCCACCTCATGACCTCTATGATTGCACTAACCAAGAGATTTAGAGACTTCATTAATCCTTGGCCAGTGGCACAGGCTCTCATGTATATAGTAGTACATGCCAGAGCATCTTACATAGACTTACATATATTTGAGATGAGATTCAAGGTGGTGATCAATATTTTGCACATACTATACAGGTTGTCCTTGATAATAAGAGATGAGAGGTCTCTTAAGGTCTTTCATTTTAGAAGGTACAGGGGTTAGTTCCCAAAGATGTACTGAAGAGGGAATGTTTCCCACATTATGTTCTAGAAAAGTTTGTGTAGGGGTATTCTCCCCTTAAGTGTACAGATTCATAAATGGTTGCACCGATAGACCCATGCTTCCTTGTTTCTCATGGTTGTTATCCAAATAATGACCAAATTCTACTCTATTTTGCATGACAACTTTATGCTAAGATTCACTTAGGGAGGGTGGTGAACTACACTGATTTACCATCGCATTTAGGATAGGGGCATGGTAGACTAGCTGATAGGATGTCGATTCATCCACCATAGACACATATGTTGATTATTGGAGAGAGAGCACCTTCTATTTCTCCTATATTAGGTTTTTTAAATGACGAGTCCATGCATAGCACCTAATTATAGGGGTGACTCAGGGAGTTGGAGAGATTTTTGTAGTTGCTAGATCTATTTTGAGAGATGAGGTTGGCCAGTATTTGATGTCTCATAATCATTCTAGATCATCGTCTGGTGCTTCATCTTCAAGAGACTTGTACAGTGTAGCACGCATCCCTTCACTAACTAGCTTAAAGGGTCTCACTAGAGTGTTGGCATGAGATACTATGACTAGTCTTGTTGAGGACCTATTATATTCATATAGATTCATATCAGAGCATCTTGGCATACCCATATTAGATGTTTGTGTTGATATATGATTGAAAAGATCATTTGAGTTAGAAAATTGTTATAGGAAGTATTTTTCAATCATTGTTTTGTCACTAATGTCAAACCTGCTATATGTTGGTAGGACAATTGCTTATATGTTTCAAGCACTATTACTTAGTTGATTGATGATGAGAATTTGATCAACAAGATGTAAAAAAAGTACCTAGAGGAAAGGTTGAGTTATGATTATGTATTGAAGTGCAAGAATCAATTAAGATAGTAATAACATAATGTATTGATGATCTACTTGGGGTTACAAAATGTTTAGCTACACTTAGAAAATTTAGATGAAAAAGGTTGAAAAAAAGTTCATTTGCTAAGCTTGACCAAGCTGATAGAAAGTGTTGAGTAAAGTTAGTGCAAGCCAAGCAAAAACTCAATTGGAGCTAAGTGAAAGTGTTTTCTAATGGATGTCGAGCAAACTAATAGGTGTTGAGAAAGTTAGTAGACGAAGAGTGATTTTTAGTATGTGCCAAGCACCAGTAAAAACTGATTGATGTTGAGTGATTTTACAGTAGATTTCGAGTAACATAGTATGTGTCGAGCATTAGTAAATTGATAATGTCAAGCTGCTACATTATGAAAAAGATCAAAGAATCACCAAATGAAATTCGATAAGTCTATTTTCTTGGAAATTTTGAATTAGGAAGAAGATAAGATTGATGAGCTGGAGGCATAGAATCTTATGCAAACCATTTTGGAGGTGAATTCAAATGGATTCTAGGAGAAGTTTCTAGAAAAGACAAGATATGGAGTAGATACATTGTATCCTACCCAATCCATTGAAAACCCTAATTTCTAAGATGGATAATGAGTGGGAAAAAGAGTTCTAATTCCATATATCAAGGGATTTCTAGTCATGAAGCAAGGTTGGTAAGAGGTCAGAGAGTTTTTGGATGTGAAAAATTGACAAGGTGAAGGAAGAAGGGTTTGCTTCATCAAGTGACCCAAGAGGAGAAGTCTATAATGGCGAGCTAAGCATGAAGGCTTACTAAAGGATGAATGATTAAATGGTGAACAAGTTGTCAAAACTACAAAGATAGGAAGCCAAGTAGAGTTGAGAATTGAATAGTGATTTGTAATCTGCAAGTAAGGTTGTAAGTTGTATCAGATCAAACTCTACTGTTACTCTCTAACAATTGTATTAGATTAGGGTAAATCCTTTGGAGAAATGCTAACTTAACAGTCATTGAAAAATCTTTTAATATGGTGGAATTCCAAGTGAATGGCCTAAAGTCCTCTAACAAAGCTCACTTTTAACATGGTGATTGAAATCCCTTAACCAGGTCACATTTAATAGTGTGTGTTGTAACCTTTAACAGGGTTGGCCTTTAATAGGGCATCACTTTAGAAGAGTGAGAAAGGAGTAGCATGTTACTAGTGGTCTTTCCCAAATTGGGTTTCCACATTAAATCATTGTGTCATGTATACTGATGGATGTGTTGTGTTTTATGCTTTACATTTATGTATGTTAGTTTAATAGTAACATATCCATTTTGGTTTGCACACAATGAATGCATGCATGGCTAAGAAAGTTTTATGGGTTTACTAAATTGTAAAAAATTTATTTGGACATCTAGACCTTGAATAACTGATTCACCCCCCCTCTCAGTAATTCTAAAGAATTCCAACAATTGGTATCAAAGCACAATTGCTTAAAAGGATTAGTTTTAAGGTACTAAAAGCATAAAGATCAAGATGTCAAAGAGAGAGGTACCCAAGCTAAATAGAGATAACTTTCTTGCATGAAAAAATTTGATGAAGCTACACCTTAGAGGACTTGGAGATTATGCACAAACTTGCAATACAACAAAACATGTTGATCTAGCAGGAGCCCTAACTGTTGAAGATTTGAAGAAGAAGAAGAAGGAGCAAAATTAGGCGATGTTGGAGATTGCCTCTGCCTTGAGCTATGCTAAGTTTGATGATATCAAGGACCTTAAAAGTGCAAAGTAGATGTGGGATTCCCTAAACACCATCTATGGAGGAGACAAAAAATTTCAAAAAGTCAAGTTAAAGAGACTCAGAGGTAAGTTTGATGACATGAGAATGGAAGAAGGTGAAAACATTTCTCAATATGTTGCTAGAATAAAAGAAGTTGTTAGTGCTATAAAAGGTGCAACTAGTAAAATAGATGATGAAATTGTGTTAAGTAAAGTATTGAGAACATTGTTGCTTGTGTATGCCATTAGAGTATCTGCAATTCAAGAGTTAAGATGTGTACTAGGAAATGATCTAACCCTTGAAGGAATAGTGGGTAGACTCATTGCATTTGAGTTATCTAATTTTGACAACTACAGACCAAAGAGTATTGAATCAACTTCAAAGCCAAATTGTTATTGAAGGATTCTGAGGAGGTAAAGCCAAACAAGAAGAAAAGAAAGATAAAGTATGCATCCAGTGATAGCAGTACAGATGAAGAAGACATTGAACAATTGGAAGCATTGTTGGCCAGAAGATTCCACAAAGGAAAAGGTAAATTCAAAGGTAAGTTGCATATCATTTGTTTTAATTGCAATGAATTTGGTCATATTGCTACAAGATGTATGCAGAAGAAGAACTTCAGAGAAGAGAATAAGTACAAAAACATAAGAGAAGATGATGAAAGAGACTACATAGATAAAGGAAAAAATTCATGCTGCATTGTTGATGAAAACAAATCTGATGAAAATGATGATGAAGTGGTATATGTTGCAATGAAGGATGAATCAAATGAGGATGAGGCTACTACACTTATTTCTTGTGTGAACAAGAATGACAAATGGATCATTGACAGTGGATGCTCACACCACATGACTGGAGACAAAAGTAAGTTCATTACCTTAACTTGTTATGATGGAAATAGTGTAAGATTTGGTAATGATGCACCATGTTTAATAAAAGGAAAAGGGTCTATTAAGCTTATAAACAAGATCTCATATGACAATTCTTATTATGTTGAAGGATTGAATTATAATTTGTTAAGCGTGTCATAATTGAACAATTTGGGGTGCAAGGTTGAGTTTGAAAACAAATTAGCCAAGATATATGATACAAATGGAAATCTGTTTGGAAAAGGTGATCAAACTAGGAGTAATCTATTCTATTTGGATATAGAAGATGTTACTTGTCTTATTGCAAAATTTGATGATGTATGGCTTTGGCACAAGAGATTATGCCATGCTAACTTTGATAATCTGATTAGTATAAGTAACATGAAAAGAGTTAGAGGTTTTCCTAAGTTGAAGAAGCCAGAAAACATAATATGCAAACAATTTCAGCTAGGCAAGATGAAAAAATACTTGAAATACTTGAAATTGTTCATACTAACTTGTGTAGACCTATTGAAGTACAAAGCTACAAAGGAGACATGTATATAATGTTGCTTGTTGATGATTACTCTAGAATGATGATTATCATGTTTTTAAAATAGAAATTAGATGCTTTTCAAATGTTTAAATGGTACTTGACAAGAGTTGAGAAAGAAATAGGTAAGAGCTTGAAGTGTTTGAGATTAGACAAAGGAGGTGAATTCACTTCACATGAATTTGAGCTGTTCTGCAATGACAAAGAAATCAAGAGACAAACATTAGCACCAAGGACTCCCCCACAAAATGGAATTGTTGAAAGAAGAAATAGATCTATAATAGACTATGCCAGAACACTAATAATGGAGAAAAATGTCGCCTTGAAATACTGGAGAAAAGTTGTAAGTGTTGCAATATGCACTTTGAACCATGTGTAAGTGAAGAAAGATACTCACGCAACACCTTTTGAACTATGGTATGGTCATCCACCTAATGTAAAATATTTTAAGGTATTTGCACGCAAATTTTATATTCTCAAAGATGTTAGAAGTGGAAAGTTTGATGCAAAGAGCGAAGAAGGTATATTCCTTGGTTACTCCACAAGATGTAAAGCTTAGAAGTGTTTAATTATTAACACTAACAAAATTGTAGAAAGTGAAAATGTGAATTTTGATGAGTTTATAGAAGAACATGAAGCTAAACCTACAAAAGAACCAGGAGATTACAAGACATTTGTATGCTTATATGAAGGAATGCCTACTGAAGCAAATGTCACAAATCATGAAGCAAATAAGCAACAAGTTTCAACAATTGCTAAGTTACATCCTATAAATGTCAAGTTGCATTCAGATGATGAGTTGCAAAATGAGAAAAATGCACAATCTAACTCTAAGATTGGCACACATGAAAGAGATGTTGAAATACTTATAGAAATACACTTAGTGATATTGAAGTTGAGAGATAGAATGCAACCACAAGAACTGAGCCTGGACTATCCAAATATGTCAAAAGACACCATCCTGTAGATCAAATCATTAGAGACAAGGATGCAAGGCCAAAGAAAAGAAATATGTTAAGAGGTGAATCATGTTTTCTAAGTATGAAGGAACCTAAGATAGTAAAAGATGTATTAGAAGATGATGATTCATACAAGGCTATGGAAGAAGAAATTTAGATATAAAAGAATAAGACTTCGAACCTAGTTCCTAAACCAGAAAATAAGAATGTGATTGGCACAAAATGGGTATTCAGGAACGAGCTAGATGAGCATGGTGAAGTAACAAGAAACAAAGCAAGACTAGTTTGCAAAGGGTATGCTCAAGAAGAAGGAATTGACTATGGTGAAACATTTGCCCCTATTGCAAGAATGGAAGGAGTAAGAATTATGCTTGCTTATGTTGCTTACAAAGGTTTCAAAGTTTACCAGATTGATGTCAAGTCTACATTTCTGAATGGAATATTAAAATCAGAGGTCTACATAGAACAACCAAAAGGATTTGTGGACAAGAACAATAAAAACATGGTATGCAAACTACACAAAGCCCAGTATGGATTAAAACAAGCATTAAGAGCATGGTATGAGAGACTTCATACTTATCTTGTTAAGATTGGATTTGAAAGGACAAATGATAACAACAATTTGTACACGAAGATAGACAAAGTAAATGGTATATTATAATCTGAGATATTTGTTGATGACATAAAATTTGGAGGACAAGATGCTTTGTCTAAAGATTTTGCAAATCAGATGAAGCAAGAGTTTGAAATGTCAATGTTTGGTGGGATCAAATTCTTTGTGAGATTACAAGTATATCAAATGAAGTATGGTGTATATATCACTCAGTCAAAATATATCAAGGAGATATTGAAGACCTTTGGACCAGAGGATTCAAAACTAGTAAGTACACCTATGGTAACAACACTCAAACTATCAAAGAATGATGAATCGGTTGAGGTCAATCAAACATTGTACAGATCCATAATTGGCAAATTGCAATATGTAGTACATAGTAAACTTGATATTGCATTAGCTATGGGGATAGCTGCTAGATTCTCTACTAATCCTAGAGAGAATCACTTGATGGCAGTAAAAAAGATAATGAGATACTTGAAAGGAATAGAAGAGTATGATTTATATTATAAGAAGAATGAGAAGTTTGAGCTAAAAGCCTATATTGATGCTAATTGGGCTAGAAATATTGATGACAGAAAGAGCACCAGTGGAGGGGCATTCTTCTTAGATAGAAGACTTGTTACATGGACAAGCAAGAAGTAGAGTTGTACTTCACAATCTATTGCTGAAGTAGAGTATGTTGTTGCCACTGTCTACTGCACAAATATTGTATAGATCAAACAGTTAGTAAAGGGAATGAAGGAAGAAATCACTAAACCAATGACACTTTATTGTGGTAATACAAGTGCTTTAAACATATCAAAGAATCCTGTCATGCATACAAAGAAAAAGCACATTGCAATAAAGTATCATTATGTAAGGGAATTGGTTCAAGACAAGGAGATGAAGATGGAATATATCAACGCAAAGGAGCAAATTGCTGATATCTTCACCAAAGCATTACCTAAGGATGCTTATGAGTATCTGAGAGGTAAATTAGGGGTGATACCCCTATCAAAGGCTATATTAAAGATAGAGGGAATATCCTTCATCAAAAAAATTGGCATTCATTTCATGCAAATTAATGCAGTGAATCTTACTTTAGCAAGTTTTCTAAACTAATTACAGAGCTAGAATTTCAAAACAGTTACAAGAAAGGTGATAGAGGGAGAAAACTGAAGAGCTTGCACAAGTTTTTGTTTGCATATATTAAGATGCCAAGTGTTAAATTACACATCTTTGGCATTGTTGTCAAAAAGGGAGAATGTTCAAGAAACTAATCAAGTGCATATTGATTAAGAGGGAGATGATCAAAGTAGAAGATCAAGTCAAAGGTAGAAAGTACATTGAATGAAAGTACAGTACAAAAGAAGTTCAATAAAGTGAAGGTACATCATTAGTAAATTGATCAGAAGACTGGAAGCAAAAAAATAAAAGAGGGAGATATTCTAATATTTTGCTAATCAATGATAAAAGAGAATCAGATAAGTGAGATTTTGTAACCTAAGAAGGAGTTGCCGATAGAGGGAGAAGTTTTATTCACAAGATTTCTTTTTGGTATTGTCTTAGTGTTTTAACCTGGGTGGTTCATCATTTGTTTGATTGGTTGATCAATTTGGTTTGCCATCAATTCCAAAAAGGGAGATTGTTGATATATGATTGAAAAGATCATTTGAGTTAGAAAATTATTGTGAGAATTGTTTTTCAATCATTATTTTGTCACTAATGTCAAACTTGCTATATGTTTGTAAGAAAATTGCTTATATGTTTCAAGCACTATTACTTAGTTGATTGATGAGGAGAATTTGATCAACAAGATGTAACAAAAGTACCTATAGGAAAGGTTGAGTTATGATTATGTATTGAAGTGCAAGAATCAGTTAAGATAGTTATAACATAATGTATTGATGATCTACTTGGGGTTAAAAAATGTTTGGCTACACTTAGAAAATTCAAATGAAAAAGGTTGAACAAAAGTTCATTTGCTAAGCTTGACCAAGTTGATAGAAAGTGCCAAGTAAAGTTAGTGCAAGCCAAGAAAAAAGTCAGTTGGAGCTGAGTGAAAGTGTTATCTAGTGGATGCCAAGCAAACTAATAGGTGTTGAGCAAGTTAGTAGATGTCAAGTGATTTTCAGTACATGTCAAGTAACACAATATGTGTCAAGCATTAGTAAATTAATAATGTTGAGCTACTGCATTATGAAAAAGATCAAAGAATCACCAAATAAAAGCTAACAAGTTTATTTTCTTGGAACTTGTGAATCGGGAAGAAGATAAGATTAATGAGCTGGAGGTACAGAATCTTATGTAAACCATTTTGGAGGTGAATTCAAATGGATTTTAGGAGAAGTTTCTAGAAAAGACAAGATATGGGGTAGATACATTGTATCCTACCTAATCCATCAAAAATCCTAATTTTTGAGATGGATAATGAGTGGGAAAAAGAGTTCTAATTCCCTATATCTAGGGATGTTTGGTCATGAAGCAAGGTTGGTAAGAGGTCAGAGAGTTTTTGGATGTGAAAAACTTACAAGGTGAAGGAAGAAGGGTTGCTTCATCAAGTGACCCAAGAGGAGAAGTCTCCAATGGCGAGCTAAGCAAGAAGGCTTACTAAAGGATGAATGCTTGAAGGGTGAACAAGCTGTCAGAACTGCAAAGATAGGAAGCCAACTAGAATTGAGGACTAAATAATGATCTATAATTTGCAAGTAAGGTTGTAAGTTGTATCAAATCAAACTCTATTATTACTCTCGTTGTATTAGATTAGGGTAAATCCTTTGGAGAAAGGTTGACTTAATAGTCATTGGGAAATCCTTTAACAAGGTGCCATTCCAAGTGAATGACCTAAAGTCCTCTAACAAGGATCACTTTTAATAGGGTGATTGAAATCCCTTAATCGGGTTACATTTAATAGTGTGTGTTGTAACCTTTAACAAGGTTGGCATTTAATAGGGCATTAGTTGAGAAGAGTGAGAAAGAAGTAGCATGCTACTGGTGGTTTTTCCCAAATTGGGTTTCCACATTAAATCATTGTGTCATGTATACTGATGGATGTGTTGTGTTTTATGCTTTACATTTTTGTATATTTGTTTAACAGTAACATATCAGTTTTGGTCTACACACAATGAATGCATGCATGGTTAAGAAATTTTTATGGGTTCCTTGAATTGTAAAAGTTTTATTTGGACATTTGGACCTTGAATAATTGATTCACCCCACCTCTTAGTTATTCTAAAGAATTCCAATAGTTTGACACCGTGTCCATAATAGTATTGGGACAAATCCTCAGCCACATTCCTCTCATCGATCAAGTAGTGGTCATGGTGGTAGTACACATCATGCTCCACCTACTGACCACTCTTTTGTTGGAAAGGGACATATACATACTAGTACAGACCCTTCATCCAGTGTAGGGCATGGTCAAAGGTCAAATGTGGGCCTTGATGATGTTGACTTTAGCTTTTTGACCACAGGATGGATGCATGTGTTGACACGTGATGATTCTACTTCTATGTCATCTCATCTAATCAGTCCACTTGGCTCGTCATTATGAGGACATGTACCAGTCACCAGTCATGCTAGCATAGATGCAGAGATGGAGCTAGATGAGGCCCAAAAATATTTGGACATATTGGTGGACACAATCGATGCTAGGAAGTATGAGTATTATCAGATGCCAACATCTACACAGGTAAATCTAGATTTTTTTTGTTCATGTTAAAATTTCAATTGTTTGAAACTAATAATTTATGCATGTTTACATGTCGTGCCTTTGTGATCATATATTTTTTAATTTTCTTTGTTGCACATGTAAGTATGTATTGTAGGGGGACATGCCTCTTTTTACCCCATCTTTGATGCAAGATCATGTACGCCATCAAGACTCATTTAGTGATGTTAGTAGTGGACAGGTGAGTTTTAACTGTTTTGAATTAAACACATGTACAAATGCATACATATGTACATATAAATTGCATGCAATTTGTAAATATAATATATGTAATTTAATAGGATTATGTACATCGATATCACTTTCTCTTGAATATATATAGGGGTCAACACACCCTAGTGAACATCTTGATAGTCAGTCTTTAGACCACATTGTGATGAGACATCACGATGATAGTCCTACACCTAACAATCTATTATTATTTTTATATAGATTATTTGATCTAGATTTTCATCCAGAGAAACATTCATACATTCTAGATAGATACATATATGTATACATGCATGCTATCTATATTTGATATTATCTTCTGAGATCTATATTATACATGTTTTTTAATTTGTTCGATGATATATATATATATATATTGTAGACTTGAGAATGATGTTTGACACATGTGTTTATGTTTAGGTTTATATTCATGTTTGATGATTGGTATACATATATACATTCTCTAGACATTTCTTTTACATGTTAGATTATGTTGGATAATGTTCTAGTATATATTTGATGAAATTGATGTATACATATGTGATTAATTTTGTTCTATGCAAGTGATATTTAGATATGATTAAATTCAACATTTGATCTAGAATTTATAGTTTACGAGTACATGTGTATGCCAGTGTTTGTTGTGAAACATGTGTTCGATTTAAGTTAAATATGTACATGTTTGATAATGTCATTTTTGTCCAAGAATTTGGACAAGTAATTTAGATAAATTTAGATATATGAGATGTAATTTATGTCCTAATATGAACAAGTATCAGGTAATTAAAGTTACACCTATATCCTAATTAGTTACAAATCACAATCTAAACTTGACAAGTTAAATGAAAGAGTACAAGTATAATATAATTAGTTACAAGTCCTAATTTCATCCCCTTAAGACAAGTGTTCAAATTTCTTCTCCTCAAGGAAAATGTCCTAATTAGTTGCATATAATTCCTAATTTCTATAATTAGTTACAAATCACAATTTAAACTTGACAAATTAAATGAAAGAGTAAAAGTTCAATATAGTAGTCACAAGTCCTAATTTCATAACCAGTGTTCGAATTTCTTCCCCTGAAGGCACATGTCCTAATTGCATATAAGTTCCTAATTTCTATAATTAGTTACAAATTATAATTTAAACTTGAAAAGTTAAATGAAAGAGTAAAAGTTCAATATAGTAGTCACAAGTCCTAATTTCATAACCAGTGTTTGAATTTCTTCCCCTCAAGGCACATGTCCTAATTAGTTGCATATAAGTTCCTAAGTTCTATAATTAGTTACAAATCACAATTTTAAGTTGAAAAGTTAAATGAAAGAGTAAAAGTTCAATATAATTAGTTCAACCAAATTTCAAATTGTTGAACCAAATTTGAAATTTCAAATAGTTCAAGAAAAATTTTAAATGATCAAGTTGTTTCACATTATAAGTTGTTTCTACCTTGTATCAAGTGGGTCAACTCGTTGTTGGATAACATTTAATATTTTCCTATGATCATCTATTGAGTCTCCATTTATGTATTCTAGGTCCTTTAACTGGATGAAGAGTTGGACCAGTGGCAATAACATGGTTACTATACTAATATACCTTATTGTTAGGTTGACAATCAATGAAATGAATCTCATTTTTAAGTTCTCTTCTTTGCTTCAAATACATTCCGTGTACAACAACAAAACTTGCATACACATTTAAAAATATCACATACATTAATTAATTACTAAATATATGTACACATCAATCAAATAAGTCAATAAATTTGAATTCATAAAAAACATAGATGTGCATACATGATTCAACTATATACTAACTTGTGGGAAACATAATTCCATCACTTATTTTAATCTTTGCTAGCTTGTCTCTTTGTATAGTGCAATGCAATAAATAATAGCTAACACCTTCTATGTTTTCAGATTGTATCATGACTGTAAAAACATTGCGTACACAAAGTATATGTATGAATTCCATGTGTCATGTACGTGGGTATATATATTATATAAATTAACCAAAATTATAAAAGATTTATATACTTGTATATACATACATACCAACTCTAATCAATCCTAAAATATGGTCATAAACACTAGAAATCAATGGAATATCATCATATTTTTCATTCTCAAACTCATTCCTATTGATAACATCTAGTGGCACGAAAGTCTATTCACCCACATATCTAGGTTCTTGATTAATGCAACCATCATAGTTTTCATCAATGCAATCAGGACAAAAATATGAGTATTCTCTTGTGTAGAATGACCACACATTACTATTTATACTCATAATTGAATGCAAAGATTGTGTCTTCTCTACCCTTTTGCATGTATGAATTGATCTTCTATCGACACCTGAATGTAAGGTGCATACATACATATAAAAAATGAGTTTTAAACATGTGTATACATAATTTAGTTATCACCTACCATATTAAATATAAATTTGATTCAATTCAAATATTCAAATTAATTTATACCTGATACCTCCCAAAACACTCTAAATGGTATGACTCGATCTGCTTGTGATGATGTGTTATATGTATTTGTTGGCACCATAAAATATGGTTTTCACCGCTCAACCACATCATGAGCATTATTAATGTGATATTCTTTATAGTCCATTTGATACTTTCTTAAAGCATGTTTGATACAAGCTTCTGCACCATCATGCTCACCCTTTCCATGTCCAGTCTCGAAAAAACTCCAAATGTGTGGTATATTAAGGTATCAATGATATCCACATAATGCATAAAATGGTCTAGTTTTTAAAAATTGTTTTGCACATCCATCTAACCATACAAAATGTTTTTCTATTTTATGCCTTTTTTTTTCAAATATTCAAAAAGTGTCTTAAAACAATGTTCCACAAAATGTGTGTCGTGTTCTTTGTCATTATTAATGTAAAAGTGATACTCTTTTTTAATGACTCATTCATGATTTTTACTTTCCACACCATCCAAATCAATTTGTGCATGTTGATAAGACACTTGAACCATAATAGTAACCTGTTATGTAAAGTAGTATTCCACTTGAAGTTGTTTTTGAGAAATGAAAGAGTATTTCTCTATAAAGTCAACAATAGATAAAATTATTCCGAGTGGGAAAGTTTCTCTTAGTTTTTGAAATTGTTCTACTTGTCATTTAGCAAAAAAATCATGATGTATATATGGTTGAATCAATTTACAAAAATTTGGCACAAATTCTCCAGCAGGTATCTCATCCTCTACATATTCCAACCTTGATTCTTTTCCAACTTTGTTTCCAACTTTATGTACTTATATCTCTTACATTTAACCATCCTCGTCATCTCAATATCTTCATCTCTCAAAGGAAATTTAGTAAGGTCACCACATGTTTCACAAGTTCCTCTAATGCAATCTATTCCACCTATTGCACAATCATTTGGTTTGTCACATAAGAGTGATATTATGAATTGGCTCAGTCATTTATGAAAAGAATTTTGAGAACCACCACTTTCTTCTATCATCTTTTAGAACCCTTGATAGTACAAATCAAATTCAACATGATACTGACAACATGTTTCAAAAGATTTATTTATCTTCACAAAATAAGGATCTTTCAAACATTGTTTGTCTGATCTTTGTGTCAGGATTTAAATTACAAAATGAGAGATACAATTCATGTTGCACGACATCCAACCAATGTTTTGTGTGTTGAAGATATTCCTTAGGCCCAATCCTCTGCTTGATGATATCTCTTCTATTCAAATGGTGAAGGGCTAGTATTATCAATCTAAAATTGAATAACTAAGTTTTGAAATGTTTCCACAATCCTATTAGATCGAGGAGCTCTATACATTAGCGCCCAATTTCCTTCTAATGTACTATCATCCAAATTGTTTCTCCTTTTTAGATAATGTAATATCATCTTTCAACTATACCCAATATGAGATGATAGTGAACAGATCTATCTTTTTTGCCATAATTTCTTATTTAAAACAGATGACCGTATCACTGTTTGTGCAATGGATTTATCTGCAGATCTAGTTTTTTTTCCCAATGGAATGTAGCCCTTCCTTAACACTTTCAACTATATATTTTTGTAGTTTAGAAGTCTTGCTCTTTTTTATACTTGTATCTATACCTAGTAGTTTCAATGACTCTTTTGATTCATCTTTAAGAGGTGAAATTGATAATAGTTGAGTCTTCTCAACTGTATCAAGATTCTCAAATTTTGTAATTATTTCTTTAGACTTTTTATTCAATTTCCTCTTCATACTTTGTGTCAGTTGACTAGCTTATTCTCCCAATTTTTCCACATCCATTTCAATTAAATGATATATGTTTCTATGATTAATTTATCTCATCAATCTTTGAGCTAGATTAACATTCTCATTTGTTGTTTGATCTTGAGAAAAATTAAAATAAAGACTTAAGATACAGTCTTTTTAGGGGACATATGTTTATATACATAGCAAGTGAAATATTAAATATATTTTTATCTAACCTTCAAATGATCCTTCTTCAATATCCATTGCTTCATCTTCAATTTCCTCATGTCCAACATTTTCATCATCTACTACTACACGTACATGATATAACAAATAAAATCAAGCAAGTTTGTAAGGGGAAATGTCTCTAAAATTAAAAATCAAAGATATAAAGTTTGCCTATCTAGACCTAGAAATCTAGAGAGAGATTACATACTTGCAAGAGATTCACGTGTACCTATTTGAAGTTGGGATGAACCTTCTCCAACCTTGGCAAGTTGTCCTGGTTGACTACGTCCTAAATAAATTCATTATTTAAAAGACCATAATTAAAATGAACCTTAATACTAAAAAATTCATAATTTAAAAAACCATAATGTAATAAACCCAAATCCTAAATATTTATAATTTAAATTTAATCATAATTTAATAAAACCTAATCCTAAATATTCATAATTCAATAAACCCTTAATATTAAGTTAACAGTACCCTAAGTTAATATTTACCATATTCCTAATTGGATAGACCCTAATCCTAACTATATACAAAAATTCTAGAATACGATTGTACACTATAAATTAAATATGCATTGGAAAAAAGATTGCACATGTTCACCTTGCCTCCTATAGTGTCCTACTAAAGTTTTTTGACGATTTTCATCTTCTTGTTCTTGAGTTCTTTGTGCATATTTATTTGTTGTTTTATCTTTATTGACCATGTCGCAAATTCTTCTTCCAAAATTCGAAAACAAACAAGTTGCAAAATATTTCCTCCCTCCCAATTGAAGTGTGAATTATTTGATTTGATTTAAATGTTAAAATTGAAAGAAAAATAATAATTATTATATATATGAGATCTTTTATTTTTTTTAAAGAAAACCATAAAGGCCGACTAAATTATAATTAAATATGGAGTATGAAAATGGGGTTTTTGTCCATTATCAATTATCAATTAATATTAAGGAATGGAAAATTTTAATTTGCCTAAGAAGTTGAAGTGTTGAGCTCATAAATATACATAGATTGGATTGCCTCCATCTAGAGCTATTAAGTTTATGCTTACATGCTTCATCCCACTGCAATCTTGATCACAACCCTTTGAGTGTGATTCCTTGGAATTTCTTTCCTGAATCTTTAGAAATGGAAAGATAGAGGAGGAATATAGCTCACGAAAGAGGGAAGAAGCTCCCCTGAATTCAAGGCGCAATAGGATTAAGGGCAATTGCAGTGGACTGGACTAAAGCTTTTCTTATACCGTAGAGTTTTGTCAGTTGTTTGGTGGTGAAAGAGGCAAAAGATGTTTCTAGAAATTGTAGTTAACCTCTGCTTATCCTTTTGTTGACCTCATTAAATAACTCTGCATCTGCCTGTTCTCCTATACGATTTTTTCCTTATCTTAATTTTGTTTAAAAATATTCAAAACTTTGGCCATATTGTCATTAACCAATCACAAAATAAGAAAAATAGTTACATTTAAAACAAAATAAAATTACACCACAAACCTTAGACTTTAAATTTTATTTCAATGTCCAACATTAAAACTAATTAAACATCTAGAAATATTAGTTCCTCTTATAGATAAGACAAAGACTAAAAATTGAACTATTTTTAAAGAACTTCTGAAGAGAATCCAGTTTCCAATTTAAAGCTTATTTCATCCACATTAGACACCCTCTTCAAAAGTTCTAGTACCTTCTTATGGAATTGATTAATTCTGCTAACCACGTCCACATTAGTTTATCTTGAAAAATTCTAATAGCTTCTTAGGGAGTTATTTTCGTTCAATATATTAGCTACAATTATTCAATGAAAGAAAAACATGTAGATGATTTGAGATGTTTAAATAAAAAATAAATAAACTGCCCTAGTGTTGAGAGGACATCTAGAAGACTGACTATTTTGTTATGTAATGGATATACAACAAGTTATTTAATAAATGATAGCACAAACTAAGTAACTTTTCAAAAAAAAAATACTAAGTATCTCCTACTTAAATTTTACTAAATAATTCTATATAGCCATTGCCGTTTTGTTGGGCACCATTTAACACTCCTTTGGGTGCATATAAATTCCACCATAGCCACTACCATTTTGTTGCCTTAGTACACTTTGCTTGCTGAAGATGCACTTTTCCTTAATTGCTTGAGGGGTTGAACATCGGTTGCTCCCAACAAACGAACATCTTATATTTAATTTTTGATGTCGTGTCACCAATTGACACGTGTAAATACCAGAATGGAGGAAAATATCAAATTGAAGACCATTTAGTCCCTGATGTCGTGTCATGGCAATGGCTACCTAGCCAGTTATTTCGATTGGCTGGGTATGCTATGCTGGCAAGCCCATACATACAAATTGTACTTATTCATTCCATATTTTGTAAGTCTTCCGTTTTGCGTGCAATCACAAAACTGTCCATTCGTTCCCCATTCTGGTAGAGATCATTGTATTGCGTGCAAACAATGAGAAGGTTAAAACATTTTTTCTAAGTGTTGAAGCAAAAGTAGTAGTATTATTATGATTATTCATTATTTTTAATAATTGGTTTTTTAAAACAATATTTGAACATTTTTTTTTGTTTTTAGAGTTTTAATTTTATAATAATAAGTAAAAATATGTAAGTTAATAATTTTAAAAATATATTATATACATTTATTTAATAGTACAATTATTTTAATTTTAAATTTATATATGCTTTTAAAATTATTTTAAAACTAAAATTTCATTTAGTTATGTTTTATTTTGTAATTTTTAACATTATAATATCTTTTTAACACATTTAAATAGAATAGTTTAAATGTGTTAAAAAGATATTATAATGTTAAAAATTACAAAATAAAACATAACTAAATGAAATTTTAGTTTCAAAATAATTTTAAAAGCATATATAAATTTAAAATTAAAATAAGTACTATTAAATAAATGTATATAATATATTTTTAAAATTATTAACTTAAATATTTTTACTTATTATTATAAAATTAAAATTCTAAAAATAAAAAAAGTTCAAATATTGTTAAAAAAAACCAATTATTAAAAATAATGAATAATCATAATAATAATACTACTTTTGGTTCAACACTCAAGGAAAAATGTTTTAACCTTTTCATTGTTTGCACGCAATACAATGATCTTGTCAGAATAGGGAATGAATGGACAGTCTTGTGATTGCACGCAAAACAGAAGACTCTTACAAAATACGGAATGAATAAGTACAATTTGTATGTATGGGCTTGGGCGGCAGCCCGTGGATAAACAGCAAAGGATTTGCACCAGAAGTGACAGTTTTTCAAATTAATTTGGACGGCAGCCCGTGGATAAACAGCAGAGAATTTGCACCAGAAGTGACAGTTTTTCAAATTAATTAATTAATTTGAAAAACTGTCACTTCTCGTGCAAATTCTCTGCTACATAGACAGCTCCTGGGCGGCCTGGCATACCAACTGGCTGGGTAGCCGTTGCCGTCGTGTCACAATTGACGCGCCTAAATAATCCACTAGACAGGAAACCATCAAATTGAAGATGGATTAAACGAATGTTGGGTAGTGCGGTAGGCCGTGCGGTAGATGGCCAAGCGTCAATTTCTAGAAGCAAGAAAATCTTACTAATTTTTATTATGGACTTCGTATCCTTCCAGGAAACCCCCTAATCGATTTCCGTCTATATATATGCCCTGAATCTTTATCCTCACCATCAAACCAAGTTTTCCTTTCCAGAAGACAGCAAATCAAACCAAGTTTTATTTCTTTGATCAAATCAATTTGGAGTATGCGAAATACTGAATTTCTATATACAATTAATTTGTGCCGAAATAGTTATTTCTGGTCAATTGGAAGCTTTTTGTAAAAGATCAATGGAGTACAGTGCATCAATTAGGGGTTTACAGGCGCCTGGTGTTATGAACAACTCTGCTTCTTCTGGAATTTGACGGGTCCGATGCGGAGCAAGGCCGAAGCATTCGTCAAATATTAGGGCTTTTCGCTCTCAAAATGCTTCCTTTCCTTCCTCCCCTTCTTCATCTTCGTTGCTTCTTTTCCTTTCGTTCTACCGACAAAGACAAACACCATGTTTCAAGCTAGCCTTGTTATTATTAGCGTTTTGACAATTATGTAAATGGTGAATTTTGACATCAGCGGAACTGGTAATTTTGACAACCACAAATTTGGGGAAAAAACTCATGATTGGAAGTCGTGATGTAGTGTCTCAGGTATCATTCTCTTTCCCCTAATTGCTTCTAAATATCACATTACGAATGTAATTAACAAAAAAATTGATAAGTTTTATTTACAAAACTAGAAGGCGCTCAAACGCCTCTTTTTATAATCCAATCAACAAACAACTCTGAATTGATCGGCTGTAATCATCAGCAAGCATAAGCCCCCTGCTGATTTCGTCTTCTCGTTGTGCCGCCCCATCATGATGATGAATTATTTGCCGATCTCCTCCTAATTAATTCCATCAGCCGAGCTTCCCACACTTCACTACTCCCCAATTCACCTTCGTAATCGCCAACTGTGAACATGTTCTGCAGTCTCCAGTCATAATCCTGGGAAAGCAGGGGATCTGACAGAGCCTCATATGCCTCCTGAGCTTTAAGAAATAATCTGCTATACTCTTCTTTCTGTTCAGCAGGACAGACATCTGGATGATATTTGAGAGCCATTCTTCGGCATGCACTCTTTATATCACGAGCACTCACGTCTGGGGAGAGAGACAGAACATCATACAACGAAGATGAAGATGAAGGAGGAGAAGAGAAGGAAGCATTTTGAGAGTGAAAAGCCCTAATATTTGTCGAACGCTTCAGCCTCGCTCCGAATCGGACCCGTGAAATTCCAGAAGAAGCAGAGTTGCTCATAACACGAGGCGCCTGTAAACCCCTAATTGACGCACTGTACTCCATTGATCTTTTACAGAAAGCTTCGAATTGACAAGAAATAACTATTTTGCCTCAAACTAATTGTAGATGGAAATTCAACTCCAAATTGATTTGATCAAAAAATAAAACTTTGTTTGATTTGCGACGTTTCAAAAGGGAAGACTTGGTTCGATGGTGAGGATAAAACGATTTAGGACATATATATATAGACGGAAATCGAACCGGGGGTTTCGGAGAAGGATACAAAGTCTATAAATGATTTTTTTGAAAAGCTACCATTGAACACACAACAACGTCACGCTTATGAAATAATTTAGTTTTACAATTTGGTATGTTTTTCTTATTTTTTATATGATGTATATGTTTCTATATATAAACACATATATCTATATGTATTAAATTTTTTTAATAATAATACACAAAGTTATTTAGTAAATGATAACATAGAAAGAGACAATTTTTCAAAAAATAAAAACTAAGTGTCTTCTAGATAAGATTTATAAATAAGTGGTTGTATAGACATTGTTCAATAGAGTAGAATTTAAGAATTTAAATATCTCTTCCACAAGTGTGGATTGCATAATTTTAATTATATTTAGGAAATTTTACACATTTCTAAATATATTTCTTCTAGATGTGCTTCACTATCTATGTTCTAGGTTAATTAAAGTAGAGAATGAAATTCTACTAAAGAGCGCTAAGAATGTAATTCTAGAAAGAGAAAAATGTGGAAGAAATCTTAGTAAGTGATTAAGATTAAAAAAATGGAGTTCAAGACAAAGGAAATTCTATTGAGTAATTGAGAATTAAGTGCTATTGGGAATGAGAAGGAAATTGGATGGCTTATAAATTTAAACTTATACTTTTTACTAAACAATTCTCTTATATGATTGTTTGTGTGTGTCTTCTCAAGGAAATAATAATCATAGTGTTTAGTCTTTGATTATACAATTCTTATTATTGAAATGTAAGTGTGTAAAAGAGCTAGAGTTCATATAGAATCATATAGAATATCCATTCAATCATTTTACACTACTTAAATTGTAGGAAGAATTTATGTGATTTTTCTTGTACTAATTGTCCAATTATATATATATATAGAGAGAGAGAGAGAGAGAGAGAGAGAGAGATGGCATAAATCATTAATATTTTATTTTGATTTTTTTTTTGAAATCTTGAATTATTCTATTTTGTAAACAAATAAAATATGTGATATTGTATCACTAATTTTTTTGTGATAAATAAGGGCCCAAAGTCAAAGAGGTTGTATTAAGACTAAAATTATAATACTTTTACATGGCTTCAACCCTCCACATAATAAAGCAAACTTAATCATGGCTTTGGTGGAAGAAGCAGAAAAGGAACTATGAACCTACTTGTTGTCTTGATCAAAGTTTAAATTCCTAATAAACCTTACCAAAATAGGGCATTGACTATATATATATATATATATATATATATATATATATATATGTATATGTATGTATGTATGTATGTATGTATGTATGTATGTATGTATGTATATGTGTGTGTATATATATATGTATATATACATACATATACATATACATATATATGTATATGTATATGTATGTATATATACATATATATATACACACACATATACATACATATATATACATATATATGTATGTATATGTATATATATTTATATATATGTATATACATACATATATATATGTATGTATATACATACATATACATACATATATACACACACACACACACACACACATATATGTGTGTGTGTGTGTGTGTGTGTGTGTGTGTGTGTGTGTGTGTGTATACATATACATACATATATATACATATACATATATACATATACATATATACATATATACATATAAATATACATATACATATATATACATATACATATACATATATATACATATACATATACATATACATATATATGTATGTATATGTATATACATATATACATACACACACACACACACATATGTGTGTGTGTGTGTGTGTTTGTGTGTGTGTGTAGATGTATAAGCATTTTTGTATAATTAATATTGTTAATTGTTAGATTGATAAGTCATGACAAATGAAACTCCAATTATACATATCCTAAATCTTTTATCCTTTCAAACATAGCTCTTGTGAAGATTCATATTGCATTGATAAAATGATGCTAAAATATGTAATTTTGTGTTTTCAAACTTGTGTATTTGATGGATATGTTAACAATATTTGAGCTCAACTTTGTAATTAAGCACGGTCATGGATATTTTGGTTTCAATCGCTTTGGTGTTTATTTTACTATGGATTTTGTGAAATGAAGTCATCTACTGATATTTAAGAGCTTCAAAAATAAACAAAAAATTCTTTTGTTTAGATATTCTATTTTTAAAAAAACTACTATATAACTTTAGTATAATTGTTCATTAATACAAAAATACATGTCATGTGTATGTGTTCAATAAAATAACATGACAATTAATTACCAAATTTATGATTAGTATCTTTCGAATAATATATTAATAATGAAATAAAACTATTGAATGAATATTATAATTTTTAAGATTTTATGTTCAAAAGTCTTACTTTTAAGGTAGTATTTCATAGTTGTGTGAATCTGTGGTTTTTTAATCATATTTATATGTCTTAAATGTGTTTGGGTCAACAAAATCATACACAATTTTTAACATGTTTACAAATACAACTTTCATGAACATTTATTTAAAAAAGTTTTTGTCTTAAGAGAGCCTCAATATGCTATTAATATAACTAGTCATGGTGTAATTTCTATGTTAAGTTAATGGCTAATTTTTATTCTATTCTTGACAAATAGAAGCCATGCTTATCATAGTTGTTTATAATTTTCAAATTTGAAATCTTTAAGATTATTATACATGTAAATAAATGAGCTAGAGGATTTGAATTAAGATTAAATTTGTGATGTCCCTGATTTAGCAGGTTCCTAGAGTTTGGATTTGTCAGCTCATCAATATGACCCCTATGAGTTGATGTTTGGCTTTGGGGGTCTTTGATATGAATTTGCTATTTTTGGACTTACTATTTTTAGTAAGTCACTTTTGGCCAGTTTCTATTTTGGTCAAGGCAGTTCTGACATTGTTGGTCACTTATCATTTTGCTGGGAAAATTGATTTGATGAAGTCATATTTATTGCAATAATATTGAGACTTAATGATTATTTAGTGCTTTGGTGATTAATTATGGTGTTGTATATTATAAAGTAATTGGACTTCATCTTATAATGCAATGTTTAAGTAAGAAGTGTCAAGGTGAAGCTAAGTTGGACAAAGTCTTATAAATATGGCTTCATTTCAAAGAGAAAGGCATCTTGAATATTATTATTTTCTTTCTCTTTCATTGCCTAAGGGTTTCTGAAGAATTTTCGAGATTCATCATTGGTAATTGCACTAAGGTAAACAATTATTGCAACTTTCCAACTATAATTACTCTGGCTATGAAGATTAATACTTTGAAGGAAGTTGATTGTATTGACTACATTCTGGCAATTGATTTAATATCCATTCTAAGCAATTGGTGACTCTCATTTATACTGGGAATTGGTGTTTAAGATTAAATCAGCTAGACATCAAGCTAAGCTTTGGTCTACTACCGTATTTGTGAGGTGACAAGGAGGAATAACGCAATTGGGAAAATGAGCATTGATGCACATTCTAACCATACATCCTGCATTTGCCATTAGCCAGGCATCATTCATTGACAGGTTGTGATCTACACTAGAGGCCCTTCAAAATAATTCTAGGCTGTTCAACAACTTTCTTGGCATTGCAAGGAGGATAATAGGGAGATGTTGTGTTTAGAGTTTGATTCTAATATACATTCTGACCTTTCCTTTCATATGGAAATTGTGTGAGTGGTGCTATGAAGAAAACTAGGTTCACTATTATTGTTGATCATTGAAAAATTGTTTCCTAATAGGTTTTCAAATTTTGTTTTCCCTATTTCAATTAAATTGTATGAAATTTGAAGTTGAATTATTAGTCTCAATATTTTTCATGTATTGCTAATATTTATTGAAAATTGAATAAAACAAATATACATAGTAATATTGTTCATCAATATTGGCAATTATGTCAAAAACATACTTAGAATTTTTACAGTGGTATCTTAGTGATTTCCTACCAACGTCTAGGAATTGGGCTTAGAATTTTTAGAGTGACATTTATGTTGTTCTACATCTTGAGACATTTATGGTGATTGAAGCTTTGTGCCAGGCATGCACTACATTAACGGGATCAGAATGTACCTCCAAGAGAGGGAGAGTTAGAGATTCAGTTTGGCTCAGTGGGTATTCTGGGTGGTTCTTGTGGCATCAACCAATGAGCTACAGATGCTTAGGTTGATAGAGACACCTTTTAGGAATTTAGGAATATTGTAGCTAGGCAACAACATATGACAGGTCTTCTCCAACAGTTGTCTAATACCTTGTAGTAGTTAGCTTTGCCTCAAGATCGCTATAGAGAGAGAGAGAGATTGAGATGTTTCTATTGGTTCCCATAGGTCACATGTGGATATGAGGCCCAGGGCTAATGACAGGCATAGGATCAAGGATCATGTTAGGATGGATGACAGGGTGGACAAGACAGGCTATATTGGTACTTAGAACAAACCATAGAGACCCGCCTTCCTAAGCCTAAATTAGATGCAATTAGCACTACTTTTGACTCTGCTCCATTTGTTGATGATGTACTGACTCATTTTCATGAGTAGGATGTTCTTCTTTAGGCATTAAAGGATAACATGAGTTTTGAAAAATATCTGACACAAAAGCATGAGCATTCCATGGGTAGGCCTACTACTAACAAATAGTGGCTCAGGTATACTGAGCTCTAGTAGGCAATTGGTAAGATGAAATTGGCTCATTTTGATGGGAGTGGTAGGGTGACTGCTAGAGCTTGGGTCCACAAGCTTGATACCTACCTTACCTTGTATCCTATGATTGAAGAGGATGCCATGAGGTTTTTTGTGCTACACCTTGATAGAGTTGTGCACAACTGGTGGTATCATGGTTTAGTATCAATCCATAATGATCAGATCATATCATACCAAGAATTTATTGATAGATTGATTGACAAGAAGGATCCCAAGGTTTATTTTAGGGAGTTGGCTTAGTTACGACAGGAAGCTAGTTTGGAGGCATTCATCAGTGAGTTCCAGAGGTTGTCAGTGATGGTGTATGCCATATTTGAGTGGAGGAGAGTTATGTTGTTCATTGAGGGTCTTGCTAAGCCACTTAGAGGGTGGGTTAAGTCATTAGATCCCCCTTCATTGTAGGAGGAAATGAAAAAGGCCCATAATTTAGAGGCCTCTACACCTAGAGGCAAGTTTTCCTTGAAGCTTGTTATGTCCTCCTATGATAGGACATCTCCCTAGAGAGAGGAGAAGACTAAGGGTACGCACCCTATTGCAACACATTTGGACCAGGAAACAATTAATGATTTGAGTAGGAGGAAGTTGTGTTTCTATTACAAGGGACCTTATGATGTCAACCATGACTACCCTATGAAGCCTAAGGTTAAAAATAGGATGATGGAGTGGTTCTATGATGATGATGTTAGTGCTAAGTTTCAAGAGCAATTTGGGGATTGTGATCAGGATCAACATAGGAATGATGATGTTGATGATGAGGTGGATGACTCCAACCTTAAAGTAGCTTACTTATCTAGTATGAGGAAGGAGGGAGCTTTCAAGATGCATGGGCTCATAGCTAGATAGTGTATTGTTTCTTTATTTGATTCTAGAGCTACTCATAATTTTATTGATGCTCATTTGGTTTCCAGGAGAGGTATGCAAACTAAGAATTTTCAGGACCTATAGGTAAATGTAGCTAATGGTTACACATTGAAGTATAACAAGATGATTTTAGATCTTCTTGTGAAGCTTAATGTATATTCTTTCACAGTAGATTTTTATGTGGTAGACATGGGGGGAACATATATAGTTCTCGATATGGCCTAGTTACACACACTTAAGAATATCTACTTGAGTACAAAGAAGATGGAGATGAGGTTCATTAAGGATGGGCATCCCCAATTTCTTAATGCAATTTGTAATGATGAGTTGAAGCAGATTTCCCTTAGGCATATCCATCATTTGGTTTGTTGTGAGGATATTATTGATTAGGTAGTAGAGTGCAGGATTATGCCTACTCAAAAGAATATTGAGGAAGCATAATATCATCTAGATATCCAACAGTTGAGAATTAAACACTCTAAAGTGTTTAATGATTTACCCCCTAGTAGGCCACCATAATGGCGAATTGAGCATAATATTAAGTTGGAGAAGGGCACTAAGCCTATTTTGATTACTCCTTATCACCATCCAAAGAGGCTCAAAGATGAGATTGAGAAGACCATATAGGAGCTACTTGATTATGGGCATATTAGGCTAAGTAAGTCCTAATTCACTTCTTCATTTGTTCTGGTGAAGAAGAAGGATGGTACCCTCCAGATGTGCATTGATTATCAGATGCTAAATAAGAAGACCATAAAAAATTGATATCCCATTCCACATATTGATGAGCTCATTGATGAATTGCACAAGGAAAAGTATTTTTCAAAAATTGATCTAAGGTCTAGGTATCATCGAATCCAAGTTAGAGAGCATGACATAGAGAAGACAACATTTAGGTGTGTTGGTAAATAGATTTCTCACTTGAAAATGGCCCAACGGAGTGTATGTGGCAAACTATTCACAACAATTGGATAGGCCCTTAATATGTGGCCTTCCTCTGTGTTTAAAGGGGCACCCTCGTATGATATAATTTTTAATTTTTTCAAATAAAAATGAAATCTAACTTTAAAAGATCAATAGAAAGCCATTGATGACGAATGCACCAAGTGACTTCAAAGCTTTCCTAGAATAACTTAAACCACTAATAATAACAATCAAGATCTACACTTGAGAACTATCACTAGCACAATGTTGACCGAAAGATTCATAAACATCTACATAATACCATGAAAATGCTTACTACAAAGAGAATCACCATTTTTAACAATTTAGGTTTTGAAAGAAGAGAACTCAAATTGCACATTCCTTTATTTTCTTGCACCAAGAACCTAAGAGGAATTTTTGATTACAAAGATAAAATTTGTACACACTTTTCAAATATTATCTTATCACCAAAATTCTAACATAAGAGTTCTCCTATTCCCCCCCTCCTCCTTTTACAAAGCCAAAATGATCCATTTTATAGACATCAAGGTTAATAACTACTCCTTCATGGTTAATAACTACTTCCAAAATATGTGATTTAGGAGAGGTTAATTAACCTTGATAATGGCTTGAAACTCACACAGTTTGAAAAGGATGTGAATAATTGATCTTTGATGATAACTATTGGATCCTTTCAAGTGTTGAAGAAGAGTTAAATCGAGCATGTGCTTTATTCCAAAATTTGACCTTTCTCTTCAAATGTCTGGTTAAAGTTTATGCACATTAAATGTACAACATCACTTTATTAGATCTCGAATAGCAAGTCAATAAATCCTATATCTTGATCATTCTTTCATAGAGGTAGTCACCCTATACAACATCGTGCCACTTTAGAATGATGGTATTTGGTGATTAGTGCAGTTTGGAGACATGGATTTGATACTTCACATTCCACACTAGCCATTCTAGCCATCAAGTACTTCTTGCACTCATGTTCTTAAGAGTCTTGAAGGCCAAGACACTCAAAGATCTAATCCATTTGAAAACTTATCCATCAATTCTCATATTCTAACTATGCAAAGTGTCTGAGCTAACTTCAATATTCAGTTTCAAGATCATTGCTCTGCTAACCACATATTACAAATGTATCACCATTAATATTTCAACTCAACCAAATAAATGTACCCTAGGTAATCATATATCCATTTTAGTACTTTCAATAACTCTACATAGATTTGATCAATGTATCATATGAAGCAATATATATATATATATATATATATATATATATATATATATATATATATATATATATATATATATATATATATATATATATATATATATATATATATATATATAACACATATTCCCATTATTTCATGTACAAGATATATATACTCTCAAGCTTTCTTCTTGTTTTTGGCATTGTCAAAAGGTAGGGTGTGGTTACAACGAGGTTGTATTTAGACATCCATGTTTGCCACCTCTCTCTCTCTCTCTCTCTCTCTATATATATATATATATATATATATATATATATATATATATATATATATATATATATATATATGAGACATTCTATCAAATATTTAGGAGTTCTTTATGTGCCATATTATCTTTTCAATGATTATAAATACAACCACGAACTTGTTGAGATTAAAGCAAACATTGTGAATTTAAAGTTGGCTTTGTTGTCTTGGGAGAGCTCCATGTTTGGGAATTTCCTTCGCTAGATCATTGCATGTGATAGTGTCAATGTGAGAGCATAGCCAAAAATTTTATACCCAACACCGTGGCTCCATATCTTGAGAGTGTGCATAATCTACACTTGGGCTATATGTATTAACTGCCTAATGCTCAAGATGACTTGTTTCTTCATACAATTTTCATGTGTTTTGAAGGAATTATGTCAAACAGTTCACATGTTTATGCTAGGATCTTTCCAATTGTCAGGTTAATTCACAAAGCTGCAAGTTGAGGGAAGTTTGTTATTTGGTCAGACAATTGATAGTATCACCAAATAGATATCATGCTACACGTTTCTTTTGGGTGGCATCAGGTTTCATCCTTGTGGAATTTAGTGTAGACTAGGGGCATTGACTTCTCACAATCTAATTCTTTGTATTCTCCCTTTAATCGGTCATACACAAGCTGTAAGCTAACATTATGTAAAATAGATGATGCCTAATGCCTATTTATCATGTGAGAAACAAGACATTCTTTTCACATTGAAAATTTCTTAGTCATTGGGATATGACATATTGTGGGCTAGATGTATGTGTAAGTCATGGAACAATTTCAAGAGTCTAAATTTGTCACATCAAATGCACACATATGGGTGTGTATGAAGATAGAGGCACATCTAATCAACATTGTTCCTGATTGGAGAACAAACAAACTTTCCCTCCTCATGTAGCACATTGAGTCACTATTTATGATACCAAAACCTGTTTTGGTCAAATCTCATTTCTCTATCAAAACTCAATTTTTTTCAAAAACTAAATATACCCTTTTATAAATCTCAGATTCAATATCATTGTTATATAAATTTTTGAGTGTTTTGAATAGTCATAATATGTTATAATCTCAAAATATTATAAGTTGATATTTCAACATTTTAGAAGATGCTCCCTCAAAAAAGGGAAAAAAATAGTAAATCATATCAAAAAAAAATTTAAATTATATTTATCTCTAGAGGAGAGAATCCTCTTCATGAATATGTAATTTTTTTTCAAATGGGTATAGATTCGATAGGGAAGTTTTGACGGGAGGAAAAAAATGTTGGATTATGATAAGGTCAAACTTGCGTGCTTATAATAAAGAAAATATACATAAAAAATAATTATTTCTTTTTTTGTTCACTAGTTATACATTTCATCTATAAGATATTTTCAAATTAGAACAAAAAAAGATGATTTGCATATACTTGTTTGACGGGAACTACACCCTATATTTTTTATAGTTAAAAAAGAGACTTCAAAATAAAATAAAATGAATAAATTCTTACTCAAAAAAATTATAAAAATTATAGGCATAAAATTCATCCAATTCTACACATTTCATCAGTTTACATCATCTTCATATTTAAAACACAAATACCACTTTTTTTGTCATTACTGTTGAATTGTCACATTCTAATATCTCATTTCTTTATAAAAGGTGACACAAGTTTGTACTTTTACATGTGACATAATGCGGGTTGAATATTGAAGCTTGGATTATCACTCATAGCCTTCCATATTTCAAAACAATGTTATAGATATGCTGGAGAAACATATCAAAATCATCACATTGAACAAAATGAATCATGCCCATTATCTATCATTGCATAGAGATTTTGAATCTTGGAGAGCCACATGCTACTGAATGGAGCATTTAATGCAAGGTTGAACTGGTTTGTAATGATTCACCTTTCAATTCTCATCTTTTATTGACTTGATTAGAGAGGTTGATAACTACCTTTAAAATAAATGATTTCATCTTGAATCTTAACCTTTTTAGATAAGAGGTTAAGGTTAATGATATAGAACACATGTTTTGAAAATTTATCTTAACAACCTTTTAGATGGAGAGGTTAATGCTTAAGGATTGGGAATAAAATATGTATTTTGGAAACTTATCTTAACCTTTTAGGTGGAGAGGTTAAGATTTCAAGATGAAACACATGTTTTGGAGCCCAAACCTTAACCTTTTAGATGAGTTTAATGATTAATGATTTATTTGAAAACATGTGTTTTTGGATTCTTCATTAACCTTTGATAACTTGAGAATTGGGAATAGGATTTCAAAAATTTGAAGTGCTCGACAGAGCTAGAGAAAAATTGGGTGCATCAAGATGAGAAAATCATTAAAAATACAATTGATAATTGGTCCTTTTAAAGCTTGAAGTTTGACATATTAAAACTTATTTTAACTCAAAATAGAGATGGATTTTTCACAATTTGGTGGGCACAAGAACCATGGCAACAACTAGCTCTAACTAGGGACAAGGATGGACCTCTAACCCAAAACAACTAGAATAGTGCCTTATCCATTGGGCTATAGAGTCACATGAGGAACCACTTTGCAAAGGGGGAAAGTGACACCAAAAATGGGACAACTGAAAGGAAGACTAGGCACAACAAAAACTCCTAACTAGACTATGTACAAGGTATGTTTCCCTACCTCCAGTGAGTCAAGGTATAATCATGCAAATCCATTGACTAGATGGGGAAAATAAATACCATGGTGTGCTAACATGTGATAACTCTCAAGTTCCCATGGGCTCAAATATAAGTCCACTCCTTCAAGTCTAATTCTAAGATTCCTAGCATGTTCAACATCTCTAGATAACAAGACACATCCAAATAACTAGGCTTCATAAAAAATCTCAGACTTCAAAATCAACTCTGCTTCCTATTGCATGTCATTGATGACTTCATTTTGAAAGAGTTGAAGTATAAGTCTTTCCAGTTTCTTGATGCATTTTTTATTTTCTCTTCTACTTGGCAAACCTTGTACTTGAATTTCTAGTGAATGGTCATCATGAAGTCTTGAGCTGATTTCTAACACTAGACACTCTTACTTTTCCATTGGCATGATTATGGTTGAATCTTATATAAAATTATTCCAAACTAGATGCACATCCATGTTAGGTTGAATCTACCCATAATATATTTCTTCTTCCTTATCTTCTAAATGATCATGTTGAATTCTTACGTACTGCTAAGTTCCATTGATACCATAGTCAACATGGTTGGTCATAACTTAAAGTTCCCTTCCATTAATATCAAAATTCTCTATCTGAGGGGCTTTATGATGGTTAAGACTAGAAGATATCAAACCTCATATTGGACTTCCTTCATATAATCTGTGACATAAAACAACTTATGGATTTATAGCCATTGAACCTTGTCTTTGAATACCAACTTGAGAATTATCAATAGAAATGCCTTCCTCTAAGAAGAAAGGATTAAAGTAAACATTTTCTTCATAAAGGAAATTACCTATAAGGATTTTGAGCACAAATTTGGAGTAAATACATCATAAGAGTTTGCTTCATCAGATTCCTCCATGGGGTCCCTTGCTAACTCATTACTTTCTTTATCAAGGTTATTCTTCTCATATAAGTTCTTGGGCATAGGATTTCCTATTTGTGAGAAGGCTCAAAAAGAAGATTTATTTGACCTTTGAATGATCTATAGGATTTTAATTACACTTCCATTTAATTAGAGGAACTTGCCTTCATATCCATATAGCTTTCATTTTCAATACATTCAGTGATATCTATGTCCTTTTGAATCATTGATTCTTTTCCAAGACATCTTTCATGAAATGTGAAAGTTGGCATGCATGATAAAGAATGAAGGCTAGATGGTTCATCTTCCTCTACTTGAAGCTGATTTTTGTCTTTTTCATTAACTAATATTTTAATCAAAAGTTCAACAATTTCATCAAATGTAACTTAGGTCTCCATTCCCATAGGGAAAGTAGATATTTGTGGAGGTTCATTGGTGTTTTTATCTCCATCAATGGTAAGATTTTCAAATTGTGCCATAACATTTGAACTATTGATGTTGTCAATAGATCCTTCACCTTGAATGATCATGGAATGATAAACAAGAAGATCTTCTCCACATAAGAAGTCATCATCTGAAACATTGAGGCACCAAGTAGGAATAAAAGTGGTATGAAATTCACCTTGATCCACATTTCCCTCATCTTCAATCGTATGTTGCATAGTTTCTTGAGATTTTGATATTTCTTTTTCTTTTCCATTAGGATCAAGATGATTGAATACTTTCTCTTGGATTTTGAAATTTTCATAGTGATGCCTTGATACATTAGCAGACCCTTCTTCTCCTATAGACTCCATCTCTTGACCATCTTCTTAATTAGACATAGAATCCCCATCTTCTTTCATGCATGAAGATTTAGATGAGTCCTTTCTAACATTTGGATCTAGAGATGTTCTGTTACTGAGAAAATAATTATTGCAGGGGTCTTCTTACTCAAGTTTTTGTAGCATTTGAAGTAAAGAAGGATGTACTTTGTTAGGATCTAGGCATGCATTGTCTTAGAAGCTTTTTAAAAACTTAACCTAATTGAGATCAATGGAAGTATGATTTTGATGAAAAGTAGGTGCAAGTGTTGGGACACTTCTTTGACCACCATTCCATTATCGATTCATATGAATCATTTTTCTAATAAAATGCTTCCTTATAATGGCATGTGGAACTTATTTCTAAATATGGCTTTGGCTTGTGAGAGAAAAACCGATAATCTTTACCACCTTCTTCTTCTACCTTTTGCAAATTTCGGAGCAAAGATGGATGAAGCTTTTTTGGATCTAGTTTCCATCCACCATAGAAACTCTTCAAGAAGCTAGCCTACTTAGGATCAATGAAAATCTGATTTTTTTGAGACGTAGGTACATGAGAGACATTTTTAGTAGTCTTTATCGCTGATTTAGATGAAGCACATTTTTCAACAAGGCTTTCTTTATCTTTATATGTTGAACCTTTTTTAAGAAGGATTCTTGATCATGAAAAAGAAAACCATAATTCTTAAATTCATGTTCTTCTTCAATCTTTTACAAAACCTGAAGTGAGTGGGGATGAACCATTCTAGGATCTAGCCTCCTGCCACCATAGAAGTTCTTCAAAAATTCAAATTGTTGAGGCTCATTAGGAATATGTTTCTTTGGGTATGGAAAGAGTTCCTCATCACTATCATTGTCACTATCACTTTCCACTTTCCCTTTATACCAAACCATGCTTTGAGTTTGAATTTTTAGATAGAGTTGCTAATATTCAATCTTCTAAGTAGAGTCACCAACCTTCATTCCAGGGAAGGTACCTTTTATCAACCATGTTACTAGTTATTGTTCACTTGGTCTTGGATGTGACCAAGACTTTTCCTATTTCTTCTTGGAATAGAAACTATTCTTTCAAAAGCCACAATGTTATGACCAATAGGAGCTCTTCACAAGATTTTCCCAAATTATTATTCTTCTTCTAGAACTTGATTCACCTAATGGTATTGTTGAGCACTTTGTCTACACCTCCAGGCTAGAGTGTTCAAATCTGAAATAATATCTTCTTGTGTGTCTTGGAAGCCAATATTCAATTGTAGAACTAGAAATACATTCTCATGTGGCAATACCATCTTACTTCATTACAGGTGACTAATTAGTCTTTCTCATTTGATTCCCTAGTAGAGTTGTCAAAAATCTATTGGTAAACAAATTTGTCACTTGAAAATGGCCCAATGGAGTGTATGTGACAAACTATTCACTATAGTTGGATAGGCCCTTAATATGCGACCTTCCTCTATGTTTAGAGGGGCAGCTCCCTGATATGATATAATTTTGAAGTTTTTCAAATAAAGATGATATCAAACTTTAAAATATCAATAGAAAGCCATTGATGATGAATGCACCACATGACTTCAAAGCTTTCTTGGACTAAAACCACTAATAACAACAATCAAGATCTACACTTGAGGATTACCGCTAGGACAATGTTGATCCAAAGATTCATAAACATCTACATAATACCATGAAAATGCTCACTGCAAAGAGAATCAATATTTTTAACAATTTAGATTTTGAAAGAAGAGAACTCAAATAGCATTTTCCTTTATTTTCTTACACCAAGAACCTAAGAGAAATTTTTGATTACAAAGATAAAATTTGTACACACTTTCCAAATATTATCTTCTCTTATTCAAAATTCCAAAAATTCCCTAGACAAAGGTAAGACGATTCCTTATATAGAGATGGAGGTTAAGAACTACCCTTCTATGGTAATAACTACTTCCCAAATATGTGATTTGGGTGAGGTTAATTAACCTCTACAAAATTAACCCATTATGACCTAAAACTTAGATCTTACATCTTTTTAGAGGAAGATTGAATAATCAATCCTTATAGATCTCCTTTTGATATTTTAATGATTTATTCTTGAGTTATATCACTTTATTAATGAACATATATCCTCTTTTCATGAAGAGATCAAGAGCATGAGACATACATGAGTGCATCGAATACTAACTTTATGTTAACGGTCTCTCAATTGTGCTTATATCTACTATACATTTTTCCTCTCACAAATTTGGGAGATGAATGTTGAATCACTTTGTAAATCAAATAATCCCTCAACTATATATGAAGAATATGAATATTGATATTGTGGTACTCTAGAAATGTTATGTAGAGGCTCGATTACAAGAAAAGGGAGATTGCTAAATAATTTTATGTTTGTTTCTATCCTCCACCTCCTAATGTGTATGTATAGTGTTGGTCTTCCTATAAAGATTTGTAACTATGACCTGCCATACTCTAGTTATTGCTCTTGATGAATCTAGTCGAAGCCTGGTCTGCCACTATCAAATGATGCTTTTTTGGCACCCATCAACTTGTTGGATGTAATAATGAACTCCACATCAAACACCTCCATGTTTCCATTATCTACTAAAGATGTCTTATGGATGGGTAAAAGCACAAACCTGTGTCACCCTTTTGTAAAGGAAAAAACTAACAAAAGTATGATTGTTCACTTTCGATGACATAAAATTGGTATTATTATTATGAATTTGAAAATGAAGTAAACTAATGAAATGTCTAGAAATTGATGAATTTTAGGATTATAATTTTTAATAATTATTTTGAATAAGAATTGATATATTTTCCTAATTTTATAGATGATTTTTTAGCTGCTAAAAAATGTTCAAAATTAGGGGTCTAGGTTCCACCACAAACTATATGGAAATAAACTTATTTTCCTTTGATCTCAGACTATGTTATAGATAACATATATAGCTAGAACAATCAATAATAAAAATTGGCTTTAGACCTACATTTTCTCTTTTATAATGATCCAAATTTCAACTCACCCAAAATCGATAGTTTTCATCTCCCACCACATTTTTAAAAATAAATATATTCTAACAAGGAGAAAATTTATACATTTTAGAAGATGACTCTCTCCTCTAGAACACAATATAATTTTTAAATTTTTTTGCTATGATTTAATATTTTTTCTTTCTCAAAATTGACAATTTTTTTAGTGTTAACATACATGCTTGTAGAATTTTTTTAATTACAATATACTATATCTAATTAAAATACTACAAACTCTATAAGAGAATATTCTTGACTCTAATCTCTATAAAATGGTGTTTATATGTTACTAAAAAAATGTCATAAAAATAGAATGAGTTATTGAAATGCCACTTTTTGAAATAATTTTATTTCTTCAGTAATTGGATACAAACTACTATAAAAAATGCATGTAATAGACGTTTCCAATTGGAAAAGTGTGAGACCATATATAAATTAGCTAGAATGAATTCATCTAGATCATATATTTGAAGAAAATATATTTTTAGATAGAAATACTCAAATTTAGTCAGTCTAATAAGTCAACTTGAAAGGTGACACAACTTTGTACTTTTACTTGGATGCTATCATATGGGCATGGTCATTATGTCAAATAGATTACATTCTTAGATTAACAAAAAATTATTAGCATCGAGAAACATCCATTGTATTGGTGTAATGAGGTATATTGCCTTGGTACTTTATCAAACAAGTCAGCGACTTCGCTTGGTAGAATCTTGACAACTATTGATCACGAAATCCATCTAAACCCCTGCAGTTGCATCTATTTTGCCAAATGTATACAAATTTTTTAATTATGATGAATGCTCTTTAGTGTGGAATTTGGTCAAACAATTCATGTGCCTTGTTTATACTGCCCAAGCTACGATGACAATCAATCAACTAGTTTCCAATGTCTTGTTTATGTTTCCACATAATTAGCATGCCACACAAAGTGCCTAATTGTGAGGAGAAAGTGTATATCTTAGTGCATTCTTTCAAATAGGACATGAGCTCCATACTTTGGCCAGCACTTTCCTTAGACCAACATATGGCTTCACCAAGTTTTTCTCATGTTAATATTTGCAATTGAATAGAAAGTATAGGGATCGGGTTCCATACAACCTTGTTTACACAAGAAATAAAACCACCGCCCTTCTCTTATTATCAAAGGTTGATAATAATTGACTTCCTATACATTAGCACCCAATTCCAGTCTCCTTCATCAATTTACACAGTTGGCTTTTTAATAGTCAACTTCACGCTTTACTATCATGCCTCCTATATATCAGGATGCACCCTAACTCCCACCGGAGCTTCCTCCTTGAGGCTCTCTCATGACTCCTTACCATTGAAGCTACCACCTTTCCATCATCTCCAAAGCATTCTTGATGGAGATTCTTCCTTGTTCATCCACTACCATCATCCTCACATGTGACCATGGGAAATTTAGTGAAGTAATAAAAAAATGTTCCAATGATTGTTTAATCAACCATGGATTAGGGAGCACAGGCCAAGGAGCATCTAAAGAAACTCTTTCAAACATTTTTCTTTCTTCTTCATCACATAGTCCAACCCAAACCAATTCTACATGATCTTCATGGTTGCCTTACATCTTCGTGTACATGTCATCCAATGCCAAGTAGCTAAGAATCATGCACATCATGGGTTTTGTATGGAGAAGTAATATCACTTTCCCTTGTAAATCAATGATCTTCACATGTTAGTTTTTCTTGAGGAGGAAATCTATTTCCAAGAGTGCTCTCATGATTTGAACATTGCTCTCCCTGGTGATTTCTCTACACATTATCTTGCTTTTAGAATTTTGAAGCTTGTATTGAATACCTTGAAGAAATATCCTTGTACTTTGATGACTGAAAAATATTTTCTATCATAGAGAGGCCTTTGAGATGACTCCTCTTTTGAATCTTATCTTTTAGCATTAAGAAAAATGAGGTTAATAACTATTTTAGAAATATTTTTTTTAAGCCTCTAGCCTTAACCTTTTGTGACGAGAGGTTAAGATTAATGGTTCAGAATACGTGTTTTGGAAATTTGTCTTAACCTTTTTTTGATGGAGAGGTTAAGATTTTAAGATGAAACACATGTTTTGGAGCCCGAACCTTAACCTTTTTAGATGATGTTAATGGTTAATGATTTGTTTAAAAACATGTGTTTTGGAAACTTATCTTAACCTTTTTTTGATGGAGAGGTTGAGATTTTGAGATGAAACACATGTTTTGGGATGCTTCATTAACCTTTAATAACTTAAGACTCGAGAACTGGATTTCAAAAATTTGAAGTGTTGGATGGAGTCGGAGACAAAATGGATGCATCAAGATTAGGAAGTCATTAAAAATACAATAGATAATTGGCCCTTTCAAAGTTTGAAGTTTGATACATTCAAACTTATTTTGACTCAAAATAAGATGGATTTTTCACAATTTGGTGGGCACAAGAACCATGGCAACAAGGTGTCACTTTGGGCATTTTGAGTTTTTGGTCATGCCTTTTGGTCTTACCAATGTGCCTATCACTTTTTATTCTACTATGAATAGGGTGTTCCATAGTTAGCTTTGTAGGTTTGTGTTGGTATTCTTTGACGACATTCTAATTTATAGCAAGACTTGGGATGATCATGTTGTTCATTTGGATACAATTTTGGGTATATTGGATCAGGCTTCCTTGTATGCCAAAGCCAAGTGTGCTCTTGGTATGGTAGAGTTACTTTATCTAGGACATATTATCAGTGTTGATGGAGTTCACATGAACCTAGATAAGATTCATGCTATTGTGGAGTGGCCTACACTAGAGGCTCTGACACAATTAAGAGGGTTTATTAGTCTTTGTGCCTTTTACCATAGGTTCATGGTTGGCTTCTCATGACATGTCACTCCCCTTACAAATTTGACATGTAAGGGTGCTTTCCAGTGGTCGGTTTAGACACGGGAATGTTTTGAGAATTTTAAAACTATCATGACTTCATGTCTAGTGTTGGCTTCACCTGACTTTTCTAGGCCCTTTGATTTTTATTGAGACACTTCTAAAGAGGATATTGGTGTAGTTTTATCCCAGGATCAACATCTCACAGTATTTGAGAGTAGGAAATTGCGAGGTCCTAAGAGATGTTTTAGTGTTTATGATAAAGAGATGTTGGCTATCATGCGTGCTCTAGCCAGGTTTAGGCAGTATTTAGTGGGCAAAAATAATAGACTGAGGCATTTCCTATGGTAGAGGGATTTAAATGAGAGGCAAAAAAAGTGGGTCAACAAGCTATAATCTTATGATTTTGATATCTCTTATATCAATGGAACTGTAAATATTGTTGTAGTTGCCCTTTCTAGGAGACCTCATCTTTGTATAGTTTCCAATATTGTAGAGGACTAGAGACACTTAATTCTTGAGGAATATGCCAGGGATTAGTGAGCCCTAGGTATTGTAGATGGAAATATTCAAGATGATAGATTTTTGTTTTCAAGACAGTTGATCATCTACAAAGGGAGGATATATTTGATTCTAGAGTCAAATGTGTGTAAGATTATCATGTGATCATTTCATGATTCTCCTATGGCTAGTCACCCAGAACTTAAAGATAGGTTTGGGAGAGATTTACATGGAAGGGGTTGAAGGTTGATGTTCATCACTATGTTCAAGAGTGTTTGGTTTGTCAGTAGAACAAACATGAACGCATATATCCTGTAGGTTTATTATAGCCACTTCCTATCCCTAGAAGGAAGGCAGGAAATTTCCATGGACTTCATTGTGGGCTTGCCCAAAGCTCAAGCACGGGATTTTATATATGTGGTGGTAGATAGGCTCATGAAGTATGCTAATTTCTTCCCTATTATTGCTACCTATTCAATGGTGTAGTTGGCTGAATTATTTTTTAGAGAGATCTTTAGGTTACATGATTTACCTAAAACCATCATGAGTGACAATCACAATAGATTCATGAGTTAGTTTAGCAAGATATTTTTAGATTGTGTGGGACTGAGTTGACCCCTAGCACTAGCTACTATTCATAGACAAATGGACAAACGGAAATAGTGAATAAGTGGGTTGAAGGTTATCTACAGAATTATGTCTCTTCTCAATAGAAGGTGTGGGTAAAGTGGATTCACTTATGTGAGTATTGCTACAATTCTACTCATCACATGACTATGCAGATGTTTCCTTTCAGGGATTTGTATGGGTATGATCCACCTAGTTTTATGGATTTATTATATGGTGATAACAAGGTGTCAAGTGTAGGAGATATGTTGTAGAGTAGCCAAGATGTAGTTAGATCATTGAGAGATAACATATAGAGAGCTCAAAATTAGCAAAAGTAGTATGTTGATCAGCATAGAATGGGCCAAACATTTTAGGCGGGTGACATGATTTATTTGATGTTCCAGCCATATCAGCAATCTTCAATAAAAAAGAGTGGTGTTGAGAAACTTAAGCCACATTATTATGATCCCTTTCTGGTGGTGCGATGAGTTGGTGAGGTGGTGTATGAGTTGCAATTTCCTAATGATAACAAAGTTCATAATGTGTTTCATGTTTCATGCCTCGAGGGGGCTTTGGGTCATCATGTGATACCTTCTCATGTATGGCCTCTACTGGATGATGAAGGAAGATTGGAGTTGATTTTGGAAGCAATTCTTGATACTAGAGAAAGGCAGTTGCGACGAAGGACCCTTTGTGAGTTTTTGGTTAAGTGACAAAATATTTTAGATGAGGATGCCACTTGGGAGCCTGAGGATATTCTATAGCATCCTAGATTGTGATTACTTGAGGACAAGAAATTTTGGGGAGGGAGGACTGTAATTTCCTTGATTCAGTAGGTTCCTGGAGTCTAGATTTGTCAACTCATCAGTGTGACCCCCGTGAGTTGACATTTGGTTTTGGGGGTCTTTGATATAAATTTACTATTTTTTGACTTACTATTTTTGGTAAGTCACTTTTGGCCAGTTTCTATTTTGGTCAAGACAGTTCTGACATTGTTGGTCACTTATCATTTTCCTAGGTGAACTGATTTGGTGAAGTCATATTTATTGCAATTATATTGAAACTTAATGATTATGTAATTCTTTTGTGATTAATTGTGGTGCTTTATATTATAAAGTAATTGGACTTTTTATTATAAAGTCATTTTTAAGTAAGAAGTGTCAAGGTGAAGCCAAGTTGCACAAAGTCCTATAAATATGGCTTCATTTCAAAGAGAAAGGCATCTTGAATATTATGTATTTTCTTGCTCTTTCATTGTTTGAGGGTTTTTGAAGAATTTATGATATTCATCATTGGTAATTGTACTAAAGTAAACAATAATCACAACTCTCCAACGATAATCACTATGGCTACGGAGATTAATAATTTGAAGGAAGTTGATTGTATTGACTACATTTTGACAATTGATTTAATGTCCATTTCGAGCAATTGGTGACTGTTGTTTATACTAAAAATTTGTGTCTGAGATTAAATCAACTAGATGTCAAGCTAAGCTTTGGTCTACTACCAGATTTGTGAGGTGACAAGGAGGAATAACACAGTGGGGCAAATTTTCATTGACACACAATCTAACCATATAGCCTATGTTTGCCATTAGCTGACGCCATTCATTAATAGGTTGTGATCTACATTAGAGGCCCTTCAAAGTAATTCCACGTTGTTCAACAAAATTTTGGGCATTGCAAGGAGGATATTAGAGAGATGTTGTATTCAGAGTTTGATTCTAATATACACTCTGGCCTTTCCTTTCATATAGAAATTGTGTGGATGGTGTTATGAAGAAAACCAGGTTCACTATTATTGTTGATCATTGAAAAATTGTCTCTTGATAAGTTGTTGAATTTTGTTTTCCCTATTTCAATTAAATTGTATGAAATCTAAAGCTGAATTTTCAGATTTAGTATTTGTCATATAATGATTATAATTATTTAAAATTGAATAAAACAAAGATACATAGTAATATTATTCAACAATATTGGCAATTTTGCCTGAAACATATTAGATTTTTTACAAAAAATTATGTTAGTTTAATTGATTCATAGTTTAATATCTTTTCCTTATTATTGTGATGAAAGAATATATAAACCAATCATATTATTGAGTCATGATTTATTATTATTATTATTCTATTCAAAAAATATGATTTATTTTAAGATACTATTAAATATTTCTTTAAAACTAAAATTATAGCTAAATTTGGTTTTATTGTTAAAGTCATTCTTAAACTATTACTATAACTAGTTTGCTTACAATGGGTGAAGACTAAACAACTAGAATGAAATTGTATTCTATATATGAAAACAATATATGTTTCCAATAACATTAGGAGTAAGATGTTTTTTATTTAAAAGAAGCCAAAACTAGGGGTTGGCCCATAAATAGTTAAACTGGTCAACTACTAATAGATTACCAAAAACTAAAACAACCCCCTATCACTTAAGAAAACAAAAACTTATAGTTCGAAGACATAACTAAAATTGTATCAACAAGCCTAACACTGCTTGTATTAATTCTAGAAAAGCTATGTAAATAAATGAATAAAGGCATAACAGCCTTAAACCCAACCAAGTCCATGAACCAAAAGATAAAGAACATAAAAAAATAGGAGGAGGTAGCCATTAAGGCTTCTTGGTCTCTTTCCTCCCTAGGAGGATGTTAGCCCAATCTTCTGCAAGGAAGTCAAATAGTAATTTGGAGTCCTCCTTTCGAAAATCTCCCTCCATATCCTTCAGCAAGTGAAGAGTGGTGGTAGCAGTATGTTATACCTTAACAGTGAACTTTGTCAAAAGATGCATCCTTTCTTCCAGTGCATAAATTCTCTGGAACACCTCATCACTAGTGATCATCGTGATGTCTACATTACCCTCCTTTATGTCACCATAAACACCATCTGCTTGCATCAAAGTGACATCATGTACATTCAACTGTAGACACCTAAATCTGATTACACCGCTTCGGTAATCCTATTTAGCTATCTCTAAAGGCATCATTAATTAAATTCCTATTTAATTAATCTTTTGCCATCCCCTAGCTGATTAATTTAATTAATCATCTATAGTCCTAATTGATAAATCAAATAATCTATTATTTATCAATTAAATCCTATTCTCCTATCTAATTCCAAATACCAAATTTATTAAAATCACTTTAATAAATAAAACCCTCAAATCTAAATAGCCCCTAAACTATCCGAAATCCTCCATTTAGCGTAATCCACCCCATCCACCCATACTAACCAAGCTTAGCCACTAACTCAACCACCCTCATGAATGCCATCCACTTGCACATCTCTAACATCCTTAATCCAATCCTAACCCAAGCCTAATCCCCCCCCCCCAACCTTGTCACATTCCCTAAGTGAGCTTAAGACTTTCCTAAGCCAAACCAAAGTCTCCTCCCTCAAAATATCCCAACCATAAAACTTTATCTCAACCACAAAGTCTTCAATGCTCTTACATGTCCTTAACAGCTCTTACAAGCCATTATGAGGGCCATTTAAGGCCTTGAGCCTCCTTTGTTGACTCATCCTTGCCCTTTCCTCCACTCATCCTCCTTGTGACACTTGTCACCTCCTCATTGGTGCTAAACAAGCACAATCCATGTGCTCCCTTTTGAGTGCATCCTGACCATCCCTCACCATCTCATCACCTTGACATCTTTGCCCTCCATTCCTCCAACCCTTGGCCTATAAATTGAACCCTCCTCCTTCACTAAAATCAATCCACCTTTCATGTAAAGTTATAATGCTATTTTGAGAGCTCATAAACTACCAAAATACCATTATAATGGCAAAATCACTCCATGAATCCATTGTTGAAACCTTGCCTCATTCACTCCATCCATCCATCTAAGCTTGAGCTATACTTGTAAGCATACATACCTTAAATCAGGGACATATCTATTGCATCATTGTGTTATACCATTTGGAGCTTACCATTCTTGGTTTGTCTCCATTTGTGGTGATAACAAATCGGTTCTATCTTAAGTGTTTACTCATTTTATTATTTTTTATGCTTTCCTTAATATTTAGTGTTCATTTGACTCTACTAATTTAGGTGATACATTTTGGCACGCCTGGTGGGACCCCGCAAGGGTCATTTTAAACCTCATTTATGTTAGTTTTACATTTTTTTTCTTCATATTTTGGCTAACCATGCAAAACTAACAATAGCAATATCTTTTTTTTGTGTTACCTTTTGATTTTTCTTGCAGGGCCACTTTGAATGCCTCAAGGACGCGCTCCCAACCCTGTCCTTGATTTTCACCCAGCAAACAGTCAAAAATACAAAAATTTTTGCATCCCCACGACCCCAGGAATGTGATCCCGCGATGCAGGAACATTGCTATTCTCCAGCGGGAACGCGAACCCACGACCAGGAGTTCACACTTCATCAAAAAATAGTCTCTGCCATGTATCATCAAATAGCCTCTTCATCCCCGCCGATAAATCCTCCAGAAATAGCAGGATCGTCATTCCTGCCTTGCCATTTCCTTTCTTAAACTTCTCGGGACTATAATAAATTTTTTTCAGCGAGATCGTCATTCTCACTTGCGAGAATGTTGTAAGTGCATAAACTCGCGGGATCACTCTGTCAAAAAGAGCTCTCGAGTTTTTGGCTCGTCTTTTTTAAATTTTTGTAAGAGTCTTTCCTGTCATTCCCGCGATCTAGATTCGTAGCGGGATTGTCATTCCCGCAAAAAAGAACACCAGTGGGATCATCAACCTACTTGCGAGAATGCAGGTACCCTCGTGGGAACGTTGTTTCTCGCATTTTCTCTGCAAGAATGCTTCCTATTTTGTTGGTCTTGTCAAAGTCATTTTCATTTGTCTTTGCAAATTGGAAAAATGAACTTGTATGTTTAAAAACCCCACAAATCAAACATTTCATTTTGGTGCCTTAAAAAGAACAAACAAATCTCTCTTTTGCATGCAATCTAGGAAAATTCAATTTTTGAACATTTACAAAATTTATTAAGTTAAAAACAAATCAACAAGAGTCAAATTGAGTAGTTTTTCATTGGAATCACCCTCTTTAATCACCCATCATTCTAACCATTGGTTGCAATATCAACGCCATTTATGGGGATGGGGCTACTTAAGAGAGTGTTAAGTGTTCCATGATCAAATTCTACTTAATTAGTTTTTGAGGGTTTGTCTTAACTTATAAGATTTCTTGAATGTCCAAAAATCTAGATTAAATCGATCACACTTCAAGTTTGGGCTTTAAAACTGAACAAGAATCAATTGATGTGGAGGGCCTCTGGGTGCGCGCTTGAAACCGAGCTTTACACACATCTTTGTTTTGGGCTAAAAATAAACTCACGCTCAATCTTGTATGCCTTAAAGCAAATCAATCGATACTTGATGTAGAGGGCCTCTAGGCGTGCGAGTTTACCTTTCGTTGACCCTAAATCTTCTTGGTGTATTCATTCTTCGATCACTTCTCTTTTTGTTGGTGCATTTCAAATTGGAATTAAACCTTTGCATCTTAATCACGTGTGTTTTCAAAAGGTCTAGATCAAAAAAATTAAGCGTCAGTTGGAAAAGAACTCTATCTTTTGACCCAAGATCATCCAAGTCTTCTCTCCCCTTGTCGTCTTTCGAGGCCATCTTGGGTGCATAATATTAGGATCCAAAATCTTGTTTAAATTTTAGGAGGCCTGCTTGGGGATTTCATCACCCCTTGAGATGACGTCAACTCTAGTGTTTTGACAGAGTATAAAGATCAGGAGGTGAATCCAAAGACACCTCTCTTGGGATAAAGATTTTGTCACTCGAGCTAAGCCTAAAGGAACTTTATACCCTTGAGAAGTGAAAGAGGAGAAGTGGGTTATCACTCCTCTCAACTATGTGACATATTTTTTGTTTCATAAATGGATTTGGGCCTCACATACCTTGGGTATATCGAGGACTCCCTAGCTAAACCAACTGTCAACCTTGTAGACAACCATCTAGGATGTTAATGTGTTTGAAGTAACTGATCGAAAAATTTGTAAAACATACACACTCCTTGGTGCGAGTATCAAATTCTGGGAATCAAAACTTATATCTAGTTATTCTTGTCTATTGTTTGATCTTTTACTTGTTGAATGAATGTTTTCCAAACTTGGTCAATCCTAGCAGAGGGCATACTGAGCGTAGTCACTGCCTCCAAAGAACCCCATGGTTGTGATTTTTAATCCTTGGAAATATCTCATGTCAAGCCATCCTAAGACTAAGTTCAAGAAGGCTAAGCTTCCTCAAATACCAGCCTATAAGTCCAAATCGAAGAAAAACATAAGAAGGATATCCCCAACCCTAGGATTGCCAAATTGAATCAAATTGAGAAAGACGAAGCTGAAGTACCATTGCAAACTGAATGGGACTACAAAATCCAAAACCTAACCCCTCGACGTGGTGTTAATATGAGCCTTATCGACAACTCTACTGTTACTCATTCTGATTAGGTGCTTCCTTTTTCCACACACACTTACACACTTGTAGGTTTAGTCTCTCATCTAGGAAATTGCACTATCCCATCTAAGCATTTGAAATCAGATCATCTCATCTCATCTTAGGTTGATTGAAGAAGAATCCTCCACCTGCATTGTTAAAATCTTAGCGTTATTTCCTCACCCACTTAGAAACATTTTTGCATCACATCTCTCATCATCTTAAGTATCCTCAAAACACAACATTTTGCTAGGAATAGGTTGTTTTTGGTGTCCCACATCACCTTGAACCAAAGGTTAGGGTCACACTTGTTGCATCACTATCACATTTCCCACATTCACATCTTAGGAGAACACAAGCACCATATCATTTGGACACCCTTAGTATCATCCCTCACTACATTTGTATCTTTTTGGAGAAGCATCCTTTCATGCCACCCACCACACGTTTTGGTAGGCACACACAGAAAAAAGACATGGATCCTAGTCATAGTGGTAACACATCTCAAGCTCAGCCATACTCTGTGGTATCCATGACACCAATAGACCCACCACAACAAATCCCAGAAGAACCAGGATCATCCATAGATAGTGAGGCTTTCATGAACCAACCTGGTCATGCTACCATCGTAAATGCCATCATAGATCGCAACAAGGAAACCATCATGGAAAATTTCTTACGAGATAATGTTGGTGTCTTTGAGTTTGGACGTCCACCACCTATCAACATAGCAAATCCTATTCACCCTTTGTTTGGATGGAAACCACCTCAGGTAGAACCAGCAGACCCAAATATCCCCTCGACCTAGGTGCCAGTTCCCATTCCATAGAACACTCACCCCATTCCCACTCAACCACTGGTGCATACTACATCTCAACCAATCGCAAGTATACCATTTGCATATGTTTCCTCCACTCATTTTTTCGCTCCACCAAATCCTCCATTCACACCTAGCAGCACTACCTTTTCGTTTCCACCCCATATCACATCTAGTCCATTTGCCACTCAAACACCATCTTTAGGGTCCAATACCTCATCCTCCATCCCACAAAACATTACTATCAACCCCTTTGTAACTAGCCAAAGGTCTTCAGCTGCATTTTCTTTGGGACCTTGGAATTTTGCTACGACATAGGCACCTATCATTAGTCTTCCACCTAGCATTGCAGTCGCATTCACACCTTCGACACTATCATCCATTGCTTCACATAGCTATTCACTCCCACCCCTCACCAACTATTTCTCCATGCCACCTCTAGGTCATACCCCAAATCCACCACTGCTATAGTTTTCTACAGTAAACACTTTGCCGCGAATTAACTACCTTGCAAATCAGTCCTACTCTCAAGTAGGTGCACAACCCACATATGTTGGGCATGGTATATATTCCTAGAGCATGGCACAAGCATCATCTACATTACCACCATTCCAGCCACAGTCTTCACACCAGCAATATGCCCAAGCACCCATGCAAAACTATCTCATAAGGTAGCAACCTCATGGTTATCCACCACACCAACCTTAGCAGATGCAACAGTATGCACAATCCACATTCCAACAAACTATAGCATCCACTCCACCGGGGGCACCTGGATTGGGGGCACCTGCTCCTCCACCTGTAAAGTCTGAATGGGAAGAGATGAAAAATGCTCTCAAGGCCCTCAAGGATGGGATAGACACCAAGACTTTCAAATTTGAAAATGATTGCCCATACCCTTTTGACAAGACTATCACATTAACTCCATTTCCTAAACATTTTGAGGTCCCCAAATTTGACAAATTTAGGGGGAAGAGTGATCCAATCACTCATGTTAAGGAATTCTATATGCACTGTCAAGAGGTGGCTTATAATGATGTGTTCCTCATGCGTCTCTTTCCCAAAAGCCTAGTAGGACTAGCCTTGGAATGGATCTGTCGTATCCCTCAAGGTACTATTAAAACTTTTGTAGAACTTCCTGAGGCCTTTGTTGCTCAATATACCCATCTCGTTGAGACTAAATTATTTGTAGTGGACCTTGTCCACACCAAATAAAAGGGAGGAGAAAGTCTTATAGAATACCTACAACGTTGGCAGATCCTCACAGCAAGGATCTCTTGCACCATCCCTGAACGCCATCTTGTCAAGATGTTCATAAACAATGCACACCCTAGCCTCGCTCATCACATGGTTATGAACTATTTGCAAACATACAAGGACATCAAAGAAAAAGGAATGGGCCTCGAGCAAGGTCTCATCAAGGATGGTGTCATCAAATTGTACAAGGAAAACACCTAGGACCGTGGTTCAAGCAATGACAAAACTTGATATTGGAATAAGAACAAGAATACAATGACAGATGGTGTCACTGACACCCGATAGGTCCATATTGTTGGGGCGGCTACCAATGCTCCTGCCACATTTTGCCAAAAACAAACTTATCAACAACAACCTCCTGTGTATCACCAGCCACGCGCGCAAACTCGTCAACAAATATAGGTTCCTTATAATCAAACTAATGCTATCACCCTAGCGGCAAGTAGTAAACCCCATGTTCAGAGGCAACCATGAACATACACCCCATTGGGGGAACCTCTTGATACAATCTTCAAAAAATTGGCCAAAGATAACCTTGTTCGATATCCACAAACACAACCCTTGGAACCTAATCAGTCTAGAGTATCCTGGTACAAAGATAACGAATATTGCAAATTCCATCATGTCAAAGGGCACAATACCCTTAAATGCATGCAACTTAAGGATTATGTACAAGACCTCATTGATTGGAAAGAGATCACAGTGGGTGCACAACCCTCACCTAATGTAGGATTAATGATGTATCAAAATGCTTTCCCTCCTCATAACACGAACCCAAGAAAAGCACCTGCAAACCCTCCTGTCAACAAACCTAACAATGCTCCAGGCAAACAAGGTGACAATCGAGACATGTCTCAGAATTATACCTCAACGTATTTAGACTATGGTAGCTTAACTAGTTGCATATCCCAAGTTGAACCATCTGTCAATGTCATCAATATCAAAGGCCCAGACACTCAGTGTGCAGTTGCTACCCGCCGGACACGACTCAATATAGCTGGTCCACCTATATCCACACAAATTAGATCACCATCAGCACAACCACCTCCATCTCGAGCATCTCCATCAGAATCACCTTCATTAGGGCCACAGTATAACATCTTGGAACACCTTGGAAACACGCCAACCTAGATCTCCATCCTGGATCTCCTACAGACAAGCCCACTTTATCAAGAGATCCTTGACAGCACTCTATGCGAGTCACGCATCCCCTCTGACATAAAAACCATTGAGTTTCAAAACTTGGTTGGCCATCTTTCAGCCTCATGTGCCTTATCTTTCAAAACCACTAATATCCCAGCAGTTGAACCCAATCACATCCTCCCACTTCGCATCGCTATTATGGTTTTTGAATTTGTAGTTAAACATGTCATGATGGATAATGGATTGGCTCTAAACCTATGTACTCTAAAGTTCATCAAGCAGGCAGGGTATACTGAAGCAAATATCATCAATGAGGTGATCACCATCAATGCATATGACAATTTGGAGCGTACTACTGAAGGAACCATCTTGCTCCCTATCAGAGTCAGCCCAACCACTCAAGAAACACTCTATCATGTAGTTGATCTTAACCTGCCATATAACATCCTCCTCGGTCATCCATGGATTCATGACATGAAGGTCATTCCATCCACATATCATCAGTGCGTCAAATTTCTGCATAGTGGCACTGAGATAACCATCCACTTAGATCCTGAACCCTTTGCTTATTGCAATGCGGTTGAAGCTTCATACACCAATCACTATCCTGGGATCAAAATTGGCACCACCATGGCCAGCTCCTTTGGCACCTGCCATGATCTGGACACCATTTTAGCCTCCACTCTCTCCACAGTTAAGATCAACTACCAAGGTTGTGGCAAGTATAGTCTCACAGATGCTTTTGTTGTTGGCACTCTACCACTTGACCCACATACTCAAGGACATCCAATACATCAAGGGCCTATACCAGAAACCACCTCTTGACTTCACCAGTTGGGCCCTACCACATTTGTCACCAAAGGAATCCTTGATGGAGCAGAAAATACACCAGACATTAACACATGGCTATACAACGAGCCACCTCCTAAGAGTGAGGCACTTCTTGATCACTTTAAATAGAAATATCCCTGGTCACATCGCTTGACCATAGAGAAATGGGATTATCAAGGAGGTGGTTTAGGCTGCCAGGAATCAGGTATGAGATAGCCTATAGAAGCACACCAAGGGCAGAAAACCAAAGGCTTGGGCTATGGACTCCCCGCAACTGGGGGCACTACAACGGAAGGCCACACCTTTATGAACATCCAAAATACTCTCGTTGAGGTTGAAGACATCCCTAAGGAAGCTGAAAAGAAAGCTTACGACGATATTTTCCTTGATGAAATAATCCTCGGAGCCTCTGTGCTCTGCCAATTATCCATGAATCTCATAGATCTCCCCCTCGCCCACCAAAAACTCATAGATTGGGACCAACAAAGTGTCATTCATGTTGACAAGTTCTCTATCGAGCACGCGCTCCTTAAATTCATGGGGGCAGAAATGCCACGTAAATGGTCACCTCCACCATTGGCATATGTCTATAAGCTAGATCCTATAGGCTATTTCGGGGAGGAGGAAATCTCTAGTCGCAAAAAAGAAATCCCACAAGAAACAAAAAAGCCAAAAGATCAAAGAAAAAGATCCCATGGTGAAAACTCCTCTGGAGCGCCATCGGGTGACTTAAAAAATGAAACAAAATTAAAGGACGTATCCAATGGTGAAAACCTCTTAGAGGCACCCGAGGATGGAGATTTCATCCTCCCCCCACAAGAACATCGACCTCCTATATCTTTAGTTTTGATAGAGGAAACTCGGCCTATAGATATCAGTCTAACAAAGATACCACATATCACGTACATCGTAGCCTCTTTACCACCTAAACAAACAGAGCTTCTTCTTGAGGTCCTCCATGAAAATATAGGCTGCTTTGCATGGTCATATCAGGATATGCTGAGGTTGGACCCCATACTAGTTGTACACCATCTGGCAGTAGATCCAGGGGCCAAGCCCGTCAATCAGAAGCTTCGAAAAATGCACCCCAAGGTGGCTTTATTAGTCAAAGCAGAGCTAGAGAAGCTATTGGAGGCCAAAATCATTTGACCAATAGATAATTTTGAATGGATTTCTAATATGGTACCTATTGCCAAGCCCTTTGGTGATATCAGAATTTGCACCGATTTTCAAGATCTTAATAAAGCTTGTCCAAAGGATGATTTTCCATTGCCAAATATCGACATGATTGTGGATCTCACCGCAAGTCATGAACTCTTGTCACTAATGGATGGTTTCTTTGGATATAATCAAATCCATATAGCAGAAGAAGATCAGCATAAGACAACATTTACTACACCTTGGGGCACATTCTGCTATAATATGATGCCATTTGGGTTAAAGAATGCCGAGGCAACCTATCAGCGCGCAATGACGGTCATCTTCCATGACCTAATCCATAAGATACTTGAGGATTACGTGGATGATATTCTAGTCAAATCTCTCAATACTTTGGACCACTTATCTCACCTCGAGGAAGTGTTTAACCGACTGGCAGAATATCATCTCATGCTAAATCCAAAGAAGTGTGTCTTCGGTATTACTTTAGGAAAGCTCCTAGGCTTCATTGTGTCACAGCGTGGTATTGAGATTGACCCTAAGAAGGTCAAAGCCATCATGGATATGGCTCCCCTAAGACATTCAAGCACCTTCATTGTTTGCAAGGAAAACTCCAATCAGTCTGGCGATTCATTTCTCAGCTTGCTGATAAGTGTCAACCTTTCACTCACTTACTTAAGAAAGATCAAAATTTCAAATGGGACCCAGCTTGCCAGTGCAATTTTGAGCTCATCAAGCAATATTTGGCTAATCCACCTATTTTGGTCCCTCCAGTTGTAGGGCACCCACTCATACTGTACATCATAGCTACTCCTACAGCATTAGGTGCTCTGCTAGCACAACTTGACGATGTAGGGAAGGAACGAGCTATTTACTAAATTAGTCAAACATTAGTGGGCTATGAGCTGAACTACACACCAATGGAGAAGGCATACTTGATAGTAGTATTTGCCACCCAGAAATTACATCGCTATATGTTGATTCATATTGTACAATTGATATCAAAGATTGATCCATTGATATACATGCTCTCTCGCACAGTACTCACCGGATGCCTGGCTAAATGGGTTATGCTTCTCAATGTGTTTGATATTCAATATGATGATAGGAAGGCCGTTAAAGGCCAGGCTATTGCAGATCACTTGGTTGATGCCCCCTTAGTTGTAGATCACCCACTCATCATGGAATTTCCAAACGAATACCTCTGTTTGATAGAAAAACAATCACTCTGGAAGCTATATTTTGATGGCTCCTATGCATCTCATGGTTTCGGTGTGGGCATACTTTTGGTTACACCTCAAGGCCATTATATTCCTAAATATTTCAAACTACAATTTTGGTGTACCAATAACATTGCAAAGTATGAGGCCCTTGTTGCAGGACTCAAAATTGCCATTGAATGGAATAACATAGAGCTTCAGGTCTATGGTGATTCTCAACTTATCATCAAACAAGCTTTGAATGAATATCAAACCAAGGATGACAAGTTACTACATTACAAAGACCTGTTTGATCAACTAAAGGAGCATTTCACTTAGATCTAGTTCATACATATACCTTGCCTCCAGAATAAGGCAGCTGATGCTATGGCTACTATTGGTTCTCTCTTAGAAATACTACACAAAGCTATGCAATATGAATTCTTGGTTGAGCAGCGACATGAACCCGAATATGAGAATGATGAATCAACATGGGTCTATATCTTGGTTAGTCCCCAATCTCCATGGTACCACAAAATTCATGCTTACCTACAAAATTATATTATATCTCCTCACCTCACATGAACCCAATGCCAAAACCTTATTCGCAAAGCTTCCCGTTACACTATCATTGCCCAAACCCTATATCATCGTGGTTATCATGATACTCTCTCTTGATGTTTAGATCCAAATGAGGTTGCGATGGCTCTCAAAGAGGTACACGCTAGACTTTGTGGTGCTCACACGAGCGAGATGGTGCTGACAAAGTAGATCCTTTGGGCTAGATATTATTGGCCTACTCTAGAACAAGATGCATGTGAATTTGTAAAATGATATTTACCTTTTCAACAACATGCTAATTTAATCTGAGCTCCTGCACAGGACTTGCAACCAATTGCACCACCATGGCCTTTTCCTGTTGGGGATTTGATCTTGTTGGTCTTATTGCACCACTTTCTTTAGAAGGGCACAAGTGTATAATCACCGCCACTGATTATTTCACTAAGTGGGTTGAAGCAGTTCCCCTTGTTACTGCCATGGGAGTTCAGGTGTCCAAGTTTATATTGTATCATATCGTATGTCGCTTTGGCATCCCAGCTACCATTTTCACAAACCATAGAGGTAATTTTGAAAACCTAAATATGGAGGAATTGTGCTCTTCCCTCCACATCCACCACCGCTTCTCGAGCCCATATTTCCCACAAGGTAATGGTTAGGATGAGGCAAGTAATAAAACCCTCCTCAAAATCCTCAAGAAAGTTGTCAATGACTCCGGCTGCGATTGGCATTTGCAAATTAATCCCACCCTATGGGCATGCCGCACTTCTTTCCGTACCGCCATTGGCACAACTCCATACTCTTTGGTCTATTGTGTTGAAGCAATCCTGCCTATTGAGGTTGAACTCCCATCAATCCGCATTTCTCTCTAAGGACAAATATTTGATGAGGAATATAGAGTGCCTCGACTTACTCAACTTGATCTACTTGATGAAAGAAGGCAATAGGCCTATGACCATCTCATGGTCTATCAAAGTTGCCTCAAGTGCAATTTCAATAGAAAAGTCCATCGGTGCAGTTTTCAGGAAGGTGACATGGTCCTTAAAGAGAATATGAAGGTTCAAGCTGACAGACAAAAGAAAGGCAAGTTTGAGCCCACCTAGCTTGGTCCTTATGTGGTCACAACATATTTTGGCTCAGGAGCCTATCCGTTATCTACCCTTGACGATGAAGTCCTAAATGATCCTACCAACATTATTCACCTCAAAAAATTCTACGCCTAAGTATAAAATTTGCAAATCAAGGAAAGAAAAAAGGCATAAAATAAAGAGTCCAATAATGAAAACTTGGCAATTCAAGCGCCTTGGATATGTCCTTGGTGAAAACCTAGCAAATAGGCGCCAGGTGTACTACAGCTCTTCCATTATCTATTATCGACACACACCCCTTTATAACCCCTCCATATCCTATCACTCATCCCACATGCTTTTCCAAGGTGTTCCTTATCGTTATTTGCCATATTTCGCAAACATCATCCTCTAGCACTTCGCACTATGTCGCATCCCATCTCATTTATAGCATCCTGTTTACCATACTTGATGTATCCTACCATTATACTCTACTAGATCTATCCTATCATGTGCTTTTTTTTCTTAGTATATGTAGCATATACGACCCATATAACATGTGTCTCATACCCACTACACTAACCCTTGTCTCCCATAAACCGTATCTATGTGAATACAACAATATCCGGACCCCTATACATATATCACGCTTTACATGATCCCACCTAAACAAAACCATGTATTATTAAATGCTATCTCCTCCTCTTGAGCTTTCCCTCGTCATGCATATACCTACTACTATGTTTTGCTATCTAGTCACTAGTTCCCCTGTCCTTAACTAGTCTTACTTGTACATACTATCCAGGTCTTATTGCAATCTGTTAGTAGCTCATTAGTTGATCTCTTTGGCAAAATTTTCCTTTTTCATTTGCGGAATCTTTTGTTGTTTCTTTGGTTGATTGTTTCCACATATCTTTTGTTGTTTCCTCCTCAAGATCGCCACGATTATTTCATATCATGGTTTGTTTTGACTAGGGCAACTAAGAAGGTCAGTTTCAATCACAATCTTTTGCTACTTGTGAGTTAGTTGATATTATCCTTGCATATTTCAAAAATGTTTTCATCTTTCGATAAAACATGATGCACTTGGGTAATCTGGTTTTCCTATGGATCATCCAGCATCATTCCAACACTGATCTCTCCAAGACTCACGTGTGATGCTGGGGCAATCCTTGCATGCCTGTTTGAGTCAGTCCTATGGAATTTTGGGGAAAAGGCCTTGATGTTCTTAGTAACCTTGGCAGATCCCTAACAGTCCCATATCAAATTAAGTGTTTACACTACATAGTGGTACTTCCTCACGAAGTACCCCACGCTCAAGTTTCCCCTACATCTCATTTTTATTTAGAAACCCTGGTATCCTCCTTCTTGTCATCACCCCTTTCCCTTAAAGTATCACTTTTTACATTCTCAGAATCATTTGATTCAAAGCCTTAAACATGAAATCTTATTTACTCTCATCATGATGTGATCCCTATCATAAGTTACTATCCTAGCTCTCAAAATCTCTGCTATCCTCTTGACTGTGAGTTTGTTGGTCACTCGTTTTCCAACATTATTCTCCTTAGAGTTAGTATCTCCTATGATCACTTTTTCATATCATAGAACGCTAGCATAAGGCAAAAACATTGGTTATCTTATTCCACCATCATTGGTTGTCTTGCATCTCCTAAAAATCTCGTATGTTGTAGCTTATCATATCATAGAATATCATCGCATTCAGTCTTTTATGATTTTCTCGCTTGCTCCTCATAAATCTCAAATATATCTTTTAGTTTGTGTTCCTTTTAGCATATCATAAGTTTACTGTTCTCCCTTTTAGTTCATCTTAAACATAAGTCATTCATCATTAGATTATAGTTCATTTTAGCATTATCATTCATTTAGGTTCTGATTCATTTTTATCATTCATCATTAGATTGTGATTCATTTTAGCATAGTCACTCATCATTAGATTATGATTCAGTTTAGCATTGTTGTCATTTGTCATTAGGATCAGTTTTATTTTAGCATTGTAGTTCATCATTAAGTTATACTTCATTTTCTTTTATTTTGTGAAACATTTGTTTTAATCTTTTTTTCATCTTTAGTTAAGCATAATCTAAGTGTCATGGCATTATATTCATTTTTCCTTATCATAAATTTGTTGTTTATCCTTTAGTTGGTGATTCATTTTTTATCACTTATTTTATAGTTTGTACTTATCATCATACAACATCATATCAAATACTCTCCAAAGAAATCAATCTCCTAGGATCACATCACATCTATCATAAAGCAACATCACATCATCAAGATCATATCAAAAATCTATCATACTACATGATATCTATCATTCAAAAAGTCTCATCATCATCACATCATGAGAAAATCCTAAGGAAAATCATGTCATCAAGGATCACATCAAATCACATCATATCTAAACTATCATAGCTAAATCACATCAAAATCATATTATACCATTTATACAATGTCATCAAAAATCACATCCTGCATCACAAACTGTCAACACATTTCTAAAATCATAACACATGTCACATTCTGCAAATCATCAGCAATACCATCAAAACATCACTATCCATCACTATACATGACATCACCAAACAAAAATATCACCAGGATCATCATCTCTATGTATCAATGAAATAATGAAAGAATAATAGTCCATTACTATACAAATGTCCATATCATACAAACGGGTCTGAGCTCGCACAAAACCTCCATCTGTCTCAAAAAATCAGATATATACATGATACTCAGTATCCCAAAAAGATGCCTACTCATCGATGGTCAACCCATCATCCCTGCATCATCAGTCTCCTCCTGTGCCCCTCTCCTAGCCCCTGATGCTGGTGGTGGTGGCCCCAAGAGTCCTCCCCCTGTCCCAGAGCTCTCTGCCTCCTCTCCCATCCCACACCGTTGGCTCGGCCCTGCCCTCTAACTCTGCACTGTGCATCGGAACCTGCCTACACTCTCTCCCTCAGTGCTCCATCCACTCTCTCCTCCTCCCTACATCCATGTATGGGTACCTGTTGTGCCTGACCGAGTCAACCGCCTGTAATGCTTAATCTATGATGCTGGCACTGTCGCATGGTACCTCCCCTAGTAGAATCCAACCCTCTCCCTCAACTCCTCCATCTTTGCCCACAGTCTCCACAACTCCTCCAAACCCCCTCCCACTACCACCTGTGCCCGTAAGGTTGCCACCTCCACCACTAATCTATCTCACTCCTATTTGAGGCTCTAGTTTAGCCTGCACTCCCTGTCACTCCACCATCACAGCATCCAACCTCCCCTCCATCCAGCCCACCTCTGTCTGTAACCTCCCCACCTCCACCCCTGCCATGTCTGCCTACCCCTGCACTGTATCTTGCTCCTGTCTAAACTAATCTTTCTCTACCCGGAGCTAATCTCTCTCCTACTGAGTATCCCGGAGTAGCTGGCTCATCACTGCGTGTCCTTGCTCTAGCGAGGCATATCAGCTTGCCAACCCATCATCTCCTCCCCTAACAGATGATCCTCCTACCTTTCCCCCTGCCACCCTCTATCACCCTTGTGCCTCCTCTCCTCCTCTCTCTAGCTGGGCTCCCCTCTCCTCTGCTCTCCTCTCTAGCTCAACTCTCCTCTCCTCCCCCACCAGCCTCCTTCTGTGCAGCCGCTTTTGCCCACTGTCGCAACCCCCTCACCACATATTGCCCCTGTCGGGCTACTCGAGCTAGCTCCCCTACCACTGCTGCTGCCCTCGTGCCCTGTGCTCTCCCCACTGGTCTCAGCCTCACAAAATTATCTCGGTACTTGTGTGTGGAGCCCACATCTACTACCCCACTGAACCAATCCCACTGATATAGCTCCAACCCTCGCCATGCCTTCAACAGCCCATCCCTCTATAGGGATGGCCCATACATCGACACCAGCTCATGGGTAACCCGCTGCTACTAGTACGGATCTCCCACTACCACCTGCTACCACCCAAACTTTTGTAGTGCCCTATCTGGCCTATACTGCTCTGCAATATGCTCCCATCTCCTGAACATGAAACATGGAGAAATGGTGTAGGGAAGCTGATCTCCCTCCTCTTCCCACGGTCTCAGACCCATGTATGGCCTCCACACCACTGCCACTATCTCATCAATGCGCACTCTCCAATAATCCACTAAATTTGTATGATAATATGTCAATGGCTCAACCCAACTGTATGCCACTAGCTCCTCTGGCTGCCTATCCCTATGTCCCAATTGCCTGAGCACTGCAATATGCTCCCATGCCCACACCTATAGCAGTGTCGGGAACCCAATGCTCCTCCCCTGTTGACTACTGCCCTGGTACACTATTTGATGGTCATGATATAACTCAGCCAACATTAGAGAACCCCATGCAGTTGGGTGTCCCGCATCAACAATCTGCATCACCACTGGAATCAACGCTACTGTCACACTTGTACCACCTGTATCTGGGGCAATATACACTGAAACTAGCCCCAAAATAAAAAAGTAGATCCCCCTCTCCACCGTAACGCAATCCAGATGCTCGTCCAATGAAAACTGTCCTCGTCGGATCCTGTACTCCACTCTCGGCCCCATCAGTCTCTGCACAACTACCTCTATTGTCATCTCTCTAGTCGCCATGACTAGCATCCCCTGCACTGGCAGTCTGAATATCTGTTACACATCCTCTAGTGTCACTGTCATCTCTCCCGTCGGTAGATGAAACGTCACTGTCTCACTGTGCCATCTCTCGCATAGCACTATTACCATCATCATATACGTACGGGTATGGGGCAACCTTGCCAAGTGGCCTAGCCCAATCACCTCGACCCATGCCCAATCAGCCGGCATTAGCATCTCTCCTACCCGCAACACTATTGCACACTGCTCCCGTGACACTAATGCATCCAGCGACCACTGCACACAACTAGAACCAATCCAACTATCAGTTTTCTATCTCCTTGTTTATCCTACACCCTCCCTTCCTTCAACCACATCTTTTTCTAACTTTAATTTGCAATGCATGAATTCTCATGAAAATAGCGCTCCTGTGACTATATTCCTGTGGGATCGTGCTGTTGACTCTGCTCTAAATCCCTTGGCCTTCTCCCTCGATCCTGCTAGTACATTCCTGCGATCTCTCTAGCTAGCGATCCCGTCGACCCTTGATCCTGCAGGATCACATTCCTACACTATCCCCTTTTTGACCCCTTTCCCATTATACAAAGCCCTTAACCTGTAGGGATGCGTTCTCACTACCTGACTCGCGTTCCTTGTCACTGGGATGCGATTCCGCTGACTCTATCCCGTTCTCGCATGATTTCCCACCCTAGGATCGCTTTCTCACAAATTTTTGTTTAATTGCCCCGCCCTGCCCCACCCTTTGCTATTTGTCACGGGATCGTGATCCTGCTGATCTCGCTCACATTTCCGCTGGACTCGTGCCTGCAGGATCATTTTTTCGGTTTTCCAAGAATGCTCTCATAAATGCATAAACAAAAATCACAAGGCAATTTTAGACCCTACCGATCAATCAGGCATCTCTCGTACTCGTACTCATCGCACTATGTCCGCTCAGTGCTCTGGTCGCCCAATACCCGCCATCGTAATCTCTGCTACAGGGCTCCTTATCAGCAATATCTCCTCCTCAATTTGACTGCAAATGACCCCTTCTAGCCCCCTCTTCGCCCCTTATAGCCCACCTTGGTGCCCTGCCTACCCCTCTTGGTCATCCCACCCTTCCAAAACACATTCTCATCCCGCCAAACCAACACCAAATGCCTTTGTACACTTATAACCACTCTTGATTAAACTATTTTGCTGCATCCTTTAGCTTGATCTCTTGTCCCCATAGTGTTATCCCTTAGCTTAGGTACTCTCTGATGGATCCTTGTAGGATATCGCTTTCCTCCTATCTGATCTTGGTCCGTTAGTACCTCCTCCTACCTATCTCGTTGGCAAACGGTTCTCTTTTCAATGTTCACTTTATTTTTGATTTGGCTTCTTCCCTTTTGGGTCTTCACATATCTTTTCCAAACAATCTCCTTGTTCCCTTCTCATGGTTGCTGCGATCTTCCCTATCATGGTATGCTGCGAATGGGGCACTCTGAGCATATGATTTTGATCAAGTCTTTCATTTGTTTCTTTTTTTCTTATGGGCTACCCAATGTTGGTTCCACGCTATATCCTCCAGGTCTCATGTGTGATGCTGAGGCAATCCTTGTGTGTTTGTTTTGAGTTAGTCCGTCAGTCCTCTAGATAGTTGGTGACACGGCCTTGATGTTCTTGGTAACCTTGGGAATTAACCAATAGTCCTATAGCAAATCTAGTGCTCAACTACGTGGTAGTACTTCTTTTCATCTCCATTATCCCCCATCCACACCACTTTATCTTCCCATCATTCCTCCCTTCCTCATCTCCTTTTATCGTACTCCATCCCTTCCTCCTCATCTCCTTTTATCACGCCTCCCCCCCCCAATCTTGGAACTTCTCAAGCTTGCTTCTTTTTGTGCATCTGGCCTCCCTTTCTCATTCTCCCGTAGTGAGAGTTTGAGCTAATTCAGCCCCTTCTCTTTACCAATCTGTGTCTCTGCTCGTCCCGGATTCTTTTTCTTTTCAAGAAGCCATCGAGCCTCATCTTCTCTTTCTACTACCTTCTTGAGGGGGCATCTCATAGTCTAGTCTCTCCTCTTCTTATATGAGATTGGGGCAACCTTGTTGCTAAAACATATTCTTCGTGTCGTCTTCATTCGAACTTCTTTGAAATAGTGTTGTCTCAACACTATGTCAAAGAGGGGAAAAATGTAAACACCTAAATCTGATTACACTGCTTCGATAATCCTATTTAGCTATCTCTAAAGGCATTGTTAATTAAATTCCTATTTAATTAATCCTTTGCCATCCCCTAGCGGATTAATTTAATTAATCATCTATAGTCCTAATTGATAAATCAAATAACCTATTATTTATCAATTAAATCCTATTCTCCTATCTAATTTTGAATCTCGAATTTATTAAAATCACTTTAATAAATAAAAACCTCAAATCTAAATAGCCCCTAAACTATCCTAAATCCTCCATTTAGCCTAATCCACCCCATCCACCCATACTAACCAAGCTTAGCCACTAACTCACCCACCCTCATAAATGCCATCCACTTGTACATCTCTAGCATCCTTAATCTAATCCTAACTCAAGCCTAATATCCCCCCCCCCCCCAACCTTGTCACATTCCCTAAGTGAGCTTAAGACTTTCCTAGGCCAAATCAAAGTCTCCTCCCTCAAAATATCCCAACCATAAAACTTTATCCCAACCACAAAGCCTTCAATGCTCTTACATGCCCTTAAAAGCTCTTACAAGCCATTGTGAGGGCCATTTAAGGCCTTGAGCCTCGTTTGTTGACTCATCCTTGCCCTTTCCTCCACTCATCCTCCTTGTGACACTTGTCACCTCCTCATTGGTGCTAAACAAGCACAATCCATGTGCTCCCTTTTGAGTGCATCTTGACCATCCCTTACCATCTCATCACCTTGATATCTTGGTGCTCCATTCCTCCAACCCTTGGCCTATAAATTGAACCCTCCTCCTTCACTAAAATCAATCCACCTTCCATGTAAAGTTATAATACTAGTATGAGAGCTCATAAACTACCAAAATACCATTATAATGGAAAAATCACTCCATGACTCCATTGTTGAAGCCTTGCCTCATTCACTCCATCCATCCATCTAAGCTTGAGCTATACTTGTAAGCATACATACCTTAAATTAGGGACATATCTATTGCATCATTGTGTTATACCATTTGGAGCTTACCATTCTTGGTTTGTCTCCATTTGTGGTGATAACAAATCAGTCCTATCTTAAGTGTTTACTCATTTTAGTATTGTTAATGCTTTCCTTAATAGTTAGTGTTCATTTTACTCTACTAATTTAGGTGATACATTAGTAGGTTAGTAGTATCCTTGGGAGGAACCTTAGTAGGGGAGGAAATGATTCTGGAGGAGGGCACACTATCCATCATATTAGTGGATTGGTCCCAGGTTAAATCCACACATCCCAACCCAATGGTAATCGAAACATGTGAAACCTCATTCTTCTCCTTCATCCCACCTCCTGAACAAGATTGTGACGAATCTAAAAAATCCTCCTCCTCCTCCTCCATTCTCCCCTTCCCAAAATTGAATGTCTTCTCATTCATCCTTCTTTTGGGTCAGCCCCTATCTTCCAAATCTGAATCCTCTTCTTGTGAGGCTCTAGCTTTTAGCTTCCTCTTAGCATTGGACTTAGCTAACCTCCTCTTTCCCCCTCTCCCTTCTTCCTCTAACCCCTCTGGTTTCTTTTCTCTCCCTTTCTTTCCCGAGGGGGTGGGCTTGAATTCAAAAGGGTACTCGTTGGGTGAAGGCTATGTGGTTGGAGCGCTAGGGCTCCTAATCCTAAGGGGAACTAGTTGGGGCCAAGGATTAGGATGGCTAGGAATACCAATCTCCACAATCCTAGGAGGGATAAGGGCCAGGTGAAATTGATACAACTAGAACATTAACCCTTGGTGTAAAATGGTAAAATTAAGACCCTTCCTTATTTTTTCCTTAACATTAGTAACCAAGTCCACTAAATCATGCAACAACAAAAAATGGAATGGAAATAACACCATGATGGTGAAAATGGTTTAGGAGAAGAAAGTAATAGTAATAACAAACACCATACCTCCCTTCCAATGTCAAGTACTTCATCAATATCAAATAGACCTCATTCCATGGCTCAAGGAGTTTCTCCCACATAAAACTACCTCTGTGCCAAATTGGTTTCACCACCTCCAAAAAGAAGCATTGCAGACTCACTTCATTGGCCACCCTAGTCACCTTTTGTGATTTTCTTCCCTTCATAGCTAAACCTGTTGCCAGGGAGATGACTTCCTTAGAGATGTGGAAATATATACGATTTATCATAACTCTACGGTCCTCCCATGAATTGCCAAACTACAAAGAACAGTTCTAATTATGCCCATTTAGTTCTTCCATAAATGGAATGAAGCCAACTTCCTTCAGCATATACTACACTAATGGCTTCCTAGCACTATCCTCTATCATGGATGGCTCAATTCTCATCAAGTCACCTCCCATCTCTATAATTTTCCCTAAACCTCTCGTGTCCTTCCAAACCCAGAAACAGTTTGACCATAAAATGTTGCCTCAATTTAAAATGAGTTTTAACCAAATTATCCAATATGATTTCTATGATGACATGTAGAAGTAGATGAACTAGTTGACAAGCCCACAAATAGTAGGGTCCATTGGGAAGTGGAAAATGCATCTGCCTTCTATAATTTTCTATCAAATTTTCTTCTATATTTTATTTGGTTCTAATCACTAATTTCTTTAATGATTTCATATCAAATTCAAAGGAGAAATCAAATGCATTATTGAACAAATAGTGGTTCTTGTTAAATATACATGTTGTGTACATAGAGGATAAGGAATGGAAGCATATATGATGAAAAATCATTTACCTTAGGGGCCATTTGGCTAGAATAGGCATTTTTGCATTCTTGAAATCTTTGAATTCTCCATTTGGTTAAAACAACTAGGAATTGAGAATTGGCATACAATAGGAATACGTATTCCATTTATGCCCAAAAAATGAGTATCTCAATTCCACCTAATTTAGTGGAATTGGAATACTTATTTCTATTCCACTTTTTAACTTTGTTAAAAACCAAAAAACTTCAGGTCTGTAAAAAAATTGCCCACTCATTTTTGGTGCTCAAGCTTTTACCGAGAAAGTCTTCATTTTTTTTAACATCTCGAGCATCACTAGTTCATAGATTCCATGATTTTTCAAGCATTTCTGTAAGTTCGCCTTTTGAGTAGGTGGGTTTCCTTTGTCATTTTCTCTGATGGGTGATTTCATTGTGGTGCAAGATTTAATCTATTACCATCACCAATTCATGTTCGAGTTTCTATAGATCTTTGTTCTAATTTTGAGTGTTCACTATCCGAAATGTGAAGATTGTCTATGGATTGTTGTTAGATATTCAGACTCATTTCCTAAATTCACCAAACCCTACCTTTAAATGTTAAAATGTAAAGAATAAAATACATCTAGCGATAAACTAAAATCAGTTGTAGCTTATTTTTTTAATGAAAAATCATCACTTGTTCTAATATGGGAATTTCGCCATAGAGATGAATTTAAACTATTTCATAGGGATTTACCATCACTAGTTCATATTCGGGTTTCTATAGATTATTGATTTAAACTATTTTTGCAGGGATTTACTCATTCAAATGTATAATGAAAAATATTAAATAATAATAAAAATAATCGTATTCTAATTTTTCTTTAGCACAATCAAACAAAGATTATACATATTCCTATCAAATTCTGGGTGAACCAAATAGAGAAGAGGAATACATATTCTAATTTTGTATTCCCAAAATAACAAACTTGAAATAAGTATTCATATTCCTATATTCCTATTTCGCTTGCCAAACAGGTCCTTAGAGTTAATCTTCTGTAGATCTAAATTTGCTGAATTTATTTAGCAAGGGAGTTTGCTAATTGCAATATATATTTAAGTAAAGCTTAGATCAGACTTTTATAATATTTTCTTGTAGAACTTTCATTAATCTTATACAAGCCTTATTTGTTCTTAGTGCTTATATTATTTAACTTGTTATATTTCATCTTATATTTTTATAAGTAAGAGGTTATAGTCAAGATTAATTAAGACTCGAACCTAAGACCTTCTAGATAAGAGCCTCACAATTTACCATTGTGTTGTAGGCCATTCTCTTATATTTCATATTTTATAAGTTATATGTCTCATTTGATAATTTCATAATGAATTGAGGTTTTGATCTTTTGAACTATGGTTTGTTATAGAAAATGAATATAAACACAAGTTTAAATCATCTATTTACAAACCATGCATCATTACTATGGATGATGTGACAACCTTTTGTTAATGTGTTGTTGCAATGTAAGATGATATATCTTCTATATATCATGATATAAACATGTCTACTTTTCTGACTGTACCATCTTTTATTCTGCTCATTCTTTAGTTTTATTTGTACTTACAATACTCTTTTTTGAGTGATATATTACATGTTGATGAATGGACTACATATCACCAGTCAAGACTTAAGTGAATGCAATAGTGCTAGCAAACCGCCAAGAACTAATAAGTATATTTATAAGGATTATAACCTTGCATAAAAAATAAAGGTTTGATGATCAGAGAATATTTTCATCTTTCAAATATCTCAAAGTAAGTACATGAGAGAGAGCATTGTGTATTATTTTATTTATTGAATGAAAGCTAGATTTGTAGACTCTTAGTTTTAGCTCAATTCCTTTTCTCTAGTAATATTGTCTTTCCTTGTGAAATGATTTTCTTTGTAGTAGATTACAATAATTATTTCTTCTTAATAAAATAAAATAATTAGAAACTAAAATAAAAGTAGAAACATGTGCAACCACTAGAATTAAATGGCTAAACAATGTGGTGAGTCACTTACCTTATGCATTCCACAATCACCACTATTCTCCATATTATGTTAATGCCGACATTTGAAGATTTGACTAAATGAAGTTTTCTTTAATATAGCATGCACTTTTATTTCATTTCATTGTTGACTCATGATATAAATTAATTCTTAAGTTTTTAGGTGGTCATTTTTTTTCTAATATTGGACGAAGCAGTTTAATAATGACTAGAATCTATGTCAACAAATAAAAAGAAAGAAAATAGACTAGCATAAAAAAAAAAAACATAATAGTCACAAAAAGGTTTTTAAAAAAATCATTAGTATCTTTGAAATTGCATTACTTTCCTTTTGACATTTTGGAGATGGTTCATGTCATTGGCATTCATCTTTCTAAGACCTATAGTTGCAAGAAAAGAAAGGCAATGTGAAGAAAGATGTCAATAATAAGTTTTGATCAACATAGATTTAGGCAAATTTGGAGACCTTCTTGCAAAGCTTCTAGTTCAGTAAGGTTGTTAGTGGTTGATCCTATAGATTTAGCCCTTTTGGCAATCCACTTGCCAAAATCATTATTAATGATACATCTGATTCCAACAATACCAGGATTGCCTCTTGAGGCTCCATCAAATTTAATTTGGTCCACCCATTCAGTGATGGGATCCATCTACATTTTTCCGTAAACTCTTTATTCTTCTTTTTATAAATAAGTAGAGGATTAATTAGGTTTTTCCAATTATTTTTCATTAATCCATCCCAAAATGAAAATGATCCTTCCTCTTTCTAGGTTTTCCTCAAGTGAGCATTTAAATTTTCAACTATACATGCCTCAATTTTTTTTAATAATCTCATCTATCTTCATATGCTTGTCACAAAATATTCTTTTGTTCCTTTCTTTCCATACCTCCCACACAAGGATAGATTGACAAATATTTCATAATTTTCTATATATACAATCACTATTATCTGTTGGCTAGCCCTTAAGAAACTCATCTAGGGATTTTGGCATGGCGGCAGTCCAACCAAGCATATGTCTGAGCTAGTCCCAATAGTATTGTATATATGGGCATCTGTATAAGATATGATCAAAATTTTCACTATCTTTCTTACATAGCACACATCTTGATGGTCCCTCAATACTCATCTTACTAAATCTATCAGCAGTTAAGATCCTATTCCAAGATGCCATCCACAAAAAGAAACCTACCTTTGGTAGACAGGATGAATCCCAATAGAATTTAAGTGGGATATTTACTTCTTCCCATCTTTGGGAATGAGTGATAACTCTATATCAATTCTTAACACTATACCTGCCATCTTTTAATGCTACCCAAATGAGTTTGTTGTTTCTCTCTACCCGCTTTATTTTCCTTTTCTGAATTATTTTTTTGTATGCCCTTTTTGTTGTTGATTCCACGTCTATATTCTCCATAGATTTCAATTCCCATATTGTAACTCCATTAATAACTTTTTTAATTTTATAATTACTGACCTTACACCCCCAGAGTTTAACTAATTCTTCTTTGATGCTAGTTGGGATCCCCATGCTATTTGTTGAGGGGTAACCATCCCAAGAATCCTCCCAGAGGAGAGCTTCATCACCATTTCCAACATCACATGTGAGATATATACTAATAAGGGTTCTGCTTTTGACTATAAAGTTCCAACTTTCAAATCCTTTAGGAAGGGTCCTCATTCTAAAGATGGAATAGGGATCATCTGCATTAAGGCATTTTCTATGCATAATTTTAGCCCACTTATGTTCCCTTTCTACAAAAGGACGCCAAATAAGTTTAGCCCCTAATGCTTCATTTTGCTAGCTTAAGTTTTTGATACCTAAGCCTCCTAATTCCTTTGGCTTACATACATTATCCCATTTTATGAGAGTTAGTTTTTTCTTATCATCAAAGTCATTCCAGAGGAAGCTTCTAAGTTTTTTCTTAAGCTTCTTATTGATGTGTTTAGATAAAGGTAGGCGAGAAAGAGGGAATGTTGGAAGAACAAACAACACTTCTTTGATCTTGGTAACTTTACCAGCTTTTGTAAGCCATTTATCTTTCCAATCTCCTATCCTAGCATCCATTCTATCAAGAATACTATGCCAACCCTTGTTAGTTTTACTGCCTTTTCTAACTCTATTCCTAAGTATTTACATGGGAACGTACCTCTTTTATATCCCATAATATTCCAGATCTATTTTTCAATTTTAGGTTTGGTGTTAATGAAAAAGATTTCAGATTTTACAACATTCACACTTTGACTAGAAGCTTGCATAGTCTATTGAATGATAGACTTGATGTTTAGGGCCTCTTTTGTTGTGCTTTCACCTGGCAGAATGGTATCATCTACATATTTTTGGTGGGTAGTATTGGGGACATTTTCAATTACAATATTTCCATTTATTTTGCCATCATTGTGAGCTTTGGTAATTGCTCTCCCAAAGGCTTCTGCCATGATAATGTATAGGAAAGCAGATAGGGGATCTTCATGTCTTATACCTCTTGATGAGTCAAAGAAGCCTTCAAGAGACCCATTAATAAGAACCGAAATTTTAGTTGTTGAAATGCATTGATATATATAATTAATCCATTGGTGAGAGAATCTGAATGCTTCTAAGGTTTTGCATAAAAACTTCCAATCAACCATATTGTATACTTTCTGAATGTCCAATTTCATGAACATGCATGCCATTTTATTCTTATTGGCTGAGTGTAATGTTTCTTGTATAATGAGTATCCCATCTAGAATCGATCTTCCTAGAACAAAACCAATTTGTTCTTCTGATATAAGCTTAGGAAGAAGCAGTTTCATTCAATTAGCTAAAATTTTGGATATGATTTTATATATGGTGTTGCAAAGAACTATAGGTTTGAAATCCCCCAAATTTTTAGGATTGTCTTTTTTAGGGATTAAAGTAAGAAAGGTATTATTAATTTATGATAGTAAGGACCCTCCATTTCTTGATGCTTCAATGGCTTTCCAAAGATCAATTCTGATAATATCCCAACATTTTGGTAGAAGAAAGTCTAGAATCCATCTAGACCTGGAGAGCTATCAGGGATCACGTTGAATATAGGTGAGTTTAATGCTTCATTATCTTCTTTGAAGACCACATTTGGTAAGGCTTCAAGAATTTTTGCTTGCACAATTAATGTGAGCTATCAAAATTATTCAATAAGTTATTAAAATGATCTACAAAAGTCTTTACTATACTGTCAGGGTTTTCAACGATAGAGCCTAAGGCATCTTTAATTTTAATAAAAAAAAATTTAGCTCTATTATAAAGAGTGTTGTTATGAAAAAAAATTGTATTACGATCACCTCTTCTAGCCATTTTTATCTTGATTTCTACCTCTAAAAAACTTCTTCCTTTTCTAGGATGAGTTCCTACTTGGCAAGTAGTTCTTTTTCTAGAAGGAAGTTCTCATTATTCATACCTTCTTTAATTACTACTGTGTCTAATTTTTTAAGCTTTCTTCATTTTCTAATTTTTCTTTAAATATAGTGTTGAAATGTTATTTATTCCACTTAAGTATATTTTCTTTAATCTTTTTCATCTTAGAGACAAATATAAACATTTTGGAACCTTTACATTTTCCTTGGTTCCACCATTCTCTAATGAGCTCTATGAAATTTTTGTCTAAAAACCACATTTTTTCACACTTAGAAGGATTTTTGATAGGTTTAATAGGTTCAAAAAAAATCAATTCTAAAAAAATAGTGGTCTAATCCTACTATAGGTAGAAATGAAGCTTGAATATCTAAATCTAATCCTCTTAGTTCTCATTTGAGAAAGAACCTACCTAGTTCCTCAAGGATAAATGTGAAGTCCTTCCTTCTATTATTCCATGTGACCTTACTATTATTAATAGGAATATCAAATAGTTTGTTAAGGTCTATCTATTTATTAAATTCTAATGATGCTTGGGAAATTTGCTGAATACCTCCAAATTTTTCATCTACGCTCGTAATAGTATTAAAATCACCACCTATTAGAATGAGTTCATTGCTGTGATTTTTAATAAAAAGACTTATTTCTTCCCAGCTTCCCATACCAGTTTTTTATCAATGTTATGGGCTGGTCCATAGATGTTTATTAGAATTAGTTGTAAACTAGTCTTTATGCTTTTAGTTCTACTACTCATCCATGAATTGTTTAAATTAAGTATATTTAAATTTACTTTCCTAGGATTCCAAATCATTTCTAACCCCCCTGAGGCTCCTCTAGATTCATGTAGATTAATGTTCCAACTACCTAGTTTCTTTTCTAGTTTGCTTCCTTCTTCCTTATTTAATTTCATTTCTTGTGATATAATAACATTAGATTCAAATTGCTTTAAATTATGCTTTAGGAAAAAATTCTTGTTAGGTTCATTTAAACCCCTAGCATTCTAGGTAGTGATCTTCATGCTACTTTGGGAAGGATCTTCCCCTTCTCAGGATTAAGTAACTAGCTTATCTTTTGTCATTCTTTTGCCTACCCATCTGCTTCTCTGAGTTCTTTAAGAGACTTTTGTCCTCTCTTAGCTTTCCATATGCCACATTTGGGAGTAGCTAATCCTTCTTGATTCATTAGAATACCTAGTTGTTCTATGTTCTCTTGTGCATTTACAACACTTTCTAATTGCTCACCTTCATTCACATCTTTTTCTTCAATTTCTAGTTCCTTTACTATGTAATCTATGAGGGTTGTCTAAACATCTATGTGAATATTATCTACTACATCTAGAGTATTCCATGTTTTGTCCCAATTATTAGCCTCACCTTGTCCTATGCTTGTTCTATCTTCGGTTGTCTGCAAAACTTTACTTCTCTTATCTTCATCCTCAATGATTAATAGATCTTTTCTTAAATCTTCAAAGGTGTAGTTATCTTCTCCTAGTTGCAGAAATCGGAGCATTAGTTCCTCTTTTTGTAAGTCACTACTTTTGTCAATATTGTCAAGGTTAAAAACTTGGATTAGATCATCTATTAGTAGTTCAAATTCTCTTTCTTAGCCTTATCTAAAGATGACCTTTCCAAATCATCAATCTTTGACATATCTTTATTCAAGAAGTCCTAAAAATCTTTTGTTAATGTTCCCTTTTTCTTGCTTTGTTCCTTCTCCCATAAAGTGTTCCCACTGAGGTTATGCATAGGGGATTCATGTAAGGTATTTGGTGTTTGCCAAAATTTGGTGAACATATTGACTACCTCTTTATTAGAGTGTATTATCTCCTTTATAGACTCTCCTTTCTGTTGCAAGGGAGTTTCCATTAATTTATTTGTGTATTTAGCCTTGCTTTGTTCAGAAGATGCAATAGAGAAGAGAAATTTGTTTTCATTTTCTTCAAGATTACTATTAGTATCAACCATGATATTTTTTTCTTGTGATTTAGAAGCCTTTTATGACTCATTTTCTTTCCCACTCATTTCTATTGAAGCGTTAGCTTGTGCTTTTTTTGGTTTATTTTTTAGCCTCCTGCAGTTGTTTGCTATCTTTTGTATCCTACTATTGGCTAAATAGAGATATGTTTTTGTTCCTTCTATAATGTTGAAATCATTAGAATTTTGAGCTTCACATGTAGGTTCAAATTTCAACTGTGAGCTAGTGCCTTTATTTTCTTCCCTATCTAATAGCTCAATAATTTCTTTAGTGTTCTCAAGTTTTGAAGAATTTCCTTTTTCTATGCTACGAGATTCTTTTTCTTTTACTGCTTGTAATGGCTCTAACACTTTCTTCTAATCTTTGAGGATAGAAGGAGAACTATGTTTTGTTTTTGAAATTGGAGATATGACTGCCAATTTTCCATTTCTTATTTCACCCTCTTCTAAATCGGAAATCTCTTTTCCTACTGTAACATGGATGCACTTTCCCTAAAATTCTTTTTTGTTTCTTATATTTATCATAGGGAAGGTGTCTTTAAGGTCTGAAGTTGGTTGAAAAGTTTTGAAAGTAATCTTTCTTCATCATTTAATTTGATTATTTCCAAAAATTTTCCTTCAAATCTATCAAAATTTAAGTTATAGATAGACCTATTTGTTATTACCTTAATAGGTTGGATTTATGGATAATTAGTCTCTAGGTTGATAAGAAATTTAATATTATTACAATATTTATATTAAGCGTCTATTCCTATTAGATTACCAATTGATGCACCTATATTACTTTGAATCTCTGCATGCATAAGTTTCAGCAGGATGGATTGAATTGTGACCCAGGTTGGGATGGAGAAATTTAACCATTCTTCCTTACAATCTAGGGTCTATTCTAATAATTTAACAACATAACCGTTAAAATAGCATACAAAGACAAAAATGAAATCTGTTTTGACATATTCATCATTGTAGTGAATTTAAACTAGTCTATCTGAATGGTAAGAGATACTTACTTGATTTTGGCAAAAATCCTTTAGCCATTTAATGAGATTGATCAATTCATGTTTTGGCCCATTCCAAAATGCGAATACACTAACATCCTAACAATCTTGCCAATGATCTTTGTTATCCTGATTGCTAATAATCATGACCTTTTCCTTCATTATATTAATATTGGAGTGAGGAGCCATCTGAGGATGAGAGGGGGGTTGCTAAGGAGATTTGGGAAAATAAATTCTTCAATGAGGGGAGATATATGTATTAGGGAGGTTATCTGATGGGTTGGAAATTAAGGTATCAGACTTATGAAAATGTGCTTCATGGGTATTGTGGGAAATCGCATTGGGTTCAATTAGAGAACCTATTTGTTGATGATACTTTGGAAATCTATAATGGGTAGCATATTTTGTAAGATTAAAAATGCTGAATTGTTTGTCAAGACTTTTAGTGGAGAATACAGTATTAGGTCAAAATCCTTTCCTAGAAGAAAAATTTATTAAATGGGGGAAATTATCACTTTTAAAGATTTGAGGGTTTGTTAGATGCTTACTTGCCTTGTATCAAACCGATGAGAATTGGGCTAGAATGTCTTGGTTTGAATCCTGAGTCGCCTTGGCACATATATTTCTTTTGGGTTTTACCACTAGTCACAACCCTAGCCTTTCTGAAGATTTCTCTGGATTATTTGAAATAGTCATGCTTGGATTTTTAATGCCTTCTATAATTTTCTATCAAATTTTCTTCTATATTTTCTTTGGTTCTAATCACTGATGTCTTTAATGATTTCATATCAAATTCAAAGGAGAAATCAAATTGATTATTGAACAAATTGTGGTTCTTGTTTAATATACATGTTGTGTACGTAGAGGATAAGGAATGGAAGCATATAGATGACAAATCATTTACCTTAGGGGCCATTCAACTAGAATAGGCATTTGTCCATTCTTGAAATCTCTGAATTCTCCATTTGGGTACAACAGCTAGGAATTGAGAATTGGCATACAATAGGAATATGTATTCCATTTATGCCCAAAAAAATGAGTATCTCAATTCCACCTAATTTAGTGGAATTGGAATACTTATTTCTATTCCACTTTTTAACTTTGTTAAAAAATAAAAAATTTCGGGTCTGTAAAAAATTTGGCCACTCATTTTTGGCACTTAAGCTTTTACCAAGCAAGTCTTCAATTATTTTAACATCTCCAGTGTCACTAGTTCATAGATTCCATGATTTTTCAAGCATTTCTGCAAGTTCGACTTCTAAGTAGGTGGGTTTCCTTTGTCATTTTCTCTAATGGGTAATTTTGTTGTGGTGCAGGATTTAATCTATTACCATCACCAATTCATGTTCGAGTTTCTATAGATCTTTGTTCTACTTTTCAGTGTTCACTATTTGAAATGTGAAGATTGTCTATGCATTGTTGTTAGATATTCAGACTTATTTCCTATTCACCAAACCCTAGCTTTAAATGTTCAAATGTAAAGAATAAAATGCATCTAATGATAAACTAAAATCAGTTGTAGCTTATTTTTTTAATGAAAAGTCATCACTTGTTCTTATATAGAAATTTCGCCATGGAGATGAATTTAAAATATTTCATAGGGATTTACCATCACCAGTTCATATTTGGATTTCTAGAGATTATTGATTTAAACTATTTTCACAAGGATTTACTCATTCAAATGTCTAATGAAAAAAATATTAAATAATAATAAAAAATAATCTTATTCCAATTTTTCTTTAGCACAATCAAACGAAGATTATACATATTCCTATCAAATTCTGGGTGAACCAAATAGAGAAGAGGAATACATATTCTAATTTTGTATTCCCAGAATAACAAACCTGAAATAAGTATTCATATTCCTATTCCACTTGCCAAATGGGTCCTTAGCCTTAATCTTTTGTAGATCTAAATTTTCTGAATTTATTTAGCAATGGAGTTCGCTAATTGCAATATATATTTAAGTAAAGCTTAGATCAGACTTTTATAATATTTAATTGTAGAATTTTCATCAATCTTATACAAGCCTTATTTGTTCTTAGTGCTTATATTGTTTAACTTGTTATATTTCATCTTATATTTTTATAAGTAAGAGGTTGTAGTCAATATTAATTAAGACTCAAACCTAAGACCTTCTAGCTAAGAGCCTCACAATTTACCATTGTGTTTTAGGCCATTCTCTTATATTTCATATTTTATTAGTTATATGTCTCATTTATTAATTTCATAATGAATTGAGGTTTTAATCTTTTGAACTATGGTTTGTTATAGAAAATGAATATAAAACAAGTTTAAATCATCTATTTACAAACCATGCATCATTACTATTGATGATGTGACAACCTTTTGTTAATGTGTTGTTGCAATGTAAGCTGATATTTCTTCTATATATCATGATATAAACATGTCTACTTTTCTGACTTTACCATATTTTATTATGCTCATTCTTTAATTTTATTTGTACTTACAATACTCTTTTTCAGTGATATATTACATGTTGATGAATGGACTACATATCACCAGTCAAAACTTAAGTGAATGCAACAGTGCTAGCAAATTGCCAAGAATTAATAAGTGTATTTATAAGGATTATACCCTTGCACAAAAAATAAATGTTTGATGATCAAAGAATATTTTCATCTTTCAAATATCTCAAAGTAAGTACATGAGAGAGAGCATTGTGTATTATTTTATTTATTGAATGAAAGTTAGATTTGTAGACTCTTAGTTTTATCTCAATTCCTTTTCTCCTGTGATATTGCCTTTCCTTGTGAAATGATTTTCTTTGTAGTAGATTACAATAATTATTTCTTCTTAATAAAATAAAATAATTAGAAACTAAAATAAAAGTAGAATGAAAATTAACAATTAGAAATTAAAATAAAAGCTCTACTCATTTAAATTTTAATGTATGTTGAAGGATTCTCTAATGAAGGAAATTCAAAGAATTCAATCGATTATGTTGTATTTTAGTTTTAAATGTCATCTATTTTATTAGTTTTTTTAGATAAGAACATGAAAAAAAGGAAAAATATATAATGAGGGAATCTATTAACATTATTCAAATTAATACATGTTTCATTTCCATGCTTCCTAGAGAAGGATGCCTTCTATGAAATAATATTAGAGATATTGAATGCCTTGAGACTTACAGTACATGTTATTGATTTAATATGAAATTTGGAAAATGATTTTATTCACTAATGACGTATTAATACATATTATAGTATAACAACTACATTACATTTAGCAAATTTCAAATTCAAATTGAAATTCTTAGATTTGGACATTGCAATACTACCCTTAATTTGCAAAATGTAAGAAAAAGAACCCAATGAATCAAATTGATGCACTTTTTTCCAATTTTGAAGTCTATTATAGATGTAATACATAATATTACACTTAAATATCTAAATAATAAAACTCTTTACTTTTCTATCTCCATATAAATATCTTTTCCTTACTTTAAAAATCACACTAGTAAATTTGGCATTAAAATTTTATCTAATAACATGTTTGACAAATACATCTTTGTAAAATTCTAGGACTAGATGGATAACATTGGTTCAATTGATCTAGTGCATCAATCTATCACTCATAAATATTTTATTAGTAAAACAAGATGCATCTTTTGAGAGTGCAACCCATGTTTAAGGCAATTATTAGATGTGAGATTATGTTTCAAAATATTTTGGATTAAATGGATTTCACATTCTAAGAAGTATTCTTGGTTAATAACTAAAAATCTATGAACTGCATTATGAATAAAAGTGTTATAGCATAAAAATAGCTTTCAGAAGATAATAATTGTAAAGCATATTCTTCTACATACCTAAATGGAATAGTGAGATGAAAAAGGTTGCATGTCCTCATATGCCACAAATTTCTATGGAGATGCTAATTTTCAATTTATCTTACATGAAATAGATATTGAATCAAATCTTGGTCACTACTTTTTGCACACACTCTTCTCACTATTATCTCTAAACTCTTTGTCCTCATGCAAGCTATAAGAAAATACAAAATGGAAACCATAATCAAAAGCAAAAAGAGAAAGCAATAAAATCTTGGAAAAACCTCTCACATCTTGAAACAAATAGTTATACATAATCTATTAAACAACCACTAACGCAATGTTGTTCGGGCACCTCCATGAACACTCAACATTGGAAATTTCAAGGTGTCAATTTTTATCTAGACACACAAAAACCCTTTAAATAATATTAATCTTTCTTTTGAAATTCACATTCTCATTATACATATGGTGAGTGTGCTAGTCAAAAATGGATTCTTCTAGGTATCTCCTTAATTTTGTATCTATTGTAGAAGCACTTTCATTGAGTTAAGATCACAAGGGCTTAAAATGAGTCTTTATATGTGTTTTAGTAAGAGGAATTGGAAGATTTGTATCAATGAAAACATTGAAGCAATGAGTGAGTTGAGCATATACTAGATCATTAAGCCATATGATATATCCACACTTTTGCAAAACCTTTTCTTTATGTCTCTCACCTATAAATGCATTCCCAGTCTAGATCATTTTAACCCTGAAATATAAACTAGAAAACAAAATCATACCTTGACCATATGAAGTCTCTAGATTTTGAATGACAACATGATACACAATAATGTATTTTTTCTTCACTCATAGTTAAAGCACTCTCTTCCAGTTCAATATTAATGGTGTAACATCCAATTTTTTAAATATTTGTATGTACTTCGTAGTCACATATATGTGTTCAAAATAATCGACCCCATTATAGAATTTGAAAAAAAAAGAGTGACAAAATCAAAGATACTCGATACGGCATGAGATACTTGGACATCATTGTAACTATTATTTTCATGCATTAATCCTCTAAATTGACTTATCATATGTATTGTAACTATTACAATAGACAATCTTTAAAAGAATAGGTTTTCAATTAGTCAATTGATGTGTTTTATGTAATAATGAGGAGGAAACTCTCTACCACTTGCTAATCGATTGCTTGTATTTGTCTATGGTTTGGTTGGGTATTACAACTGTTGGTGTAAATAAGTATTTACTTATTACACTTACTTAAGTTTACTTAGGTTAATGCATGATTTAATTGTTTTGCATTATTTTATTATTTATTTTAGGTGAGACACTTAGGAGTTCATGTACTCTCATTGAGTTATGCAACTCTAATTATGCACATGGTGTCTACAACACATGAGTTTGCATCATTCACTGAATTGTCATATTGACAACACAGTTATTCGCACTCCTAATTTGGCACATGTTGTCTACACCACTAATTTGCATGCTACAGCATTGCAGGCTTATCCTCACATCATCACACTTAATTTTGTGCTTAATGGAGGATAACCCATAACTGGTGGACATGTGCCTGGTTGTAAGACTTATCATGTTGCTGACTTCTATGCATTCTTGACGCCTTTATATAAAGGCATTCCTAGTGTACTCTCAAGCTGACATATTGAATGAACATTGTCATTCTGATCATATTCTATCTATTTTTGTCTAATGTGTGCTTGTGTTGAGTTCTTTAGTTCTTTGGTGAATTCTGGCCTAAGCCAAATTCTTACACTAACTAGATTAGGATTATCCTGGGATTTTAGTTATGACCTCAAACAATTTAATTCTAACTAGAGTTGTCCCTCTAATCACCCTCTTATAAGGTCCCAATGGAAATCCTTACCTCTATATGTTTGTTAACACTTATGGAAGGAGCATAATATTTGCTTCTTTAGAGAGAAATGCTCACCCCCTTTGGTTGTGTTGCAAATCACTGTAAATATCCTCAAGGAATGTAGTCTTAATTGGAAGTGGAAAACACCCCTATTCTCTCCTTCTAGGAGTGATCAAGCTTAGGAAAAATAATGGGGTCTTCTCCAATTGATCTCTAAATTTCATAATTCTAAAATAATTGCTAGGAAAATACCAAATGGATACCCTCTTCTACCACCTAGTATAAACTTAATTTCGATGTCTTTTCTCAGTTGTGTGTTGCTATGATTGGGGGAATTATCTAGAATGGATAGGGAAATTAGTGGTAGCTTCTGTTGGTAAGTGCATTGAGATGTCCAACAATGAGGCTAAAGCCATGGGGCCTTTCTGGGGGATGAAGACAACTATCTTAGTGGGTATATCAAGATTGGTGGTGGAAAGTGACTCTTAACTCATTGTTGAGTTTTTAGAGGTGGAAGGAAGATGAGAGGGATGATCACCTTAATCATTAATGACATCCAAGCCTTACTTGACAAATTAGATAATGCCTCCATTTAACAAATTTATCGTGAAGGGAATATGGTGGAAGATGATCTAGCAGCACATGAACATGATATTATAAGGTTGAGGTATTAGAGAAATGTGGATGACCTCTCGATTTTGATCCAAACCCACTTGGGGAAAGAACAACTTTAATGCTTGTGATATGATGCACCTAACGTACACCTAATGATATATTATTGGTCACATTGGGTTGGAAACCATTTGGGTGGAGGAAGCAACATTTTAAATATCAATGTGTTTGTTGGTTATGATTATTTTAATTCAACTTTGTCATCACCTTTTTCATCATTGGGATGTGTTCGACATCTGAGGCAAGATATGAGGTGATTTTTTTAGACTAGATAGGATGAGCTTAATTAATAATAATGAGTCGTGTAATAATGACATAATAAGGCCTAATAATTTTATGTGTTGGCATACTAGGTGGTATTATAATGCCTTGGATGATGTGCTTTTTGTAACATATGTAAGTCCTACATATTTCTTAGGCATCATTCCCATAAAGTATTATTACCTGTTAAGTTGTTTGGTGAAGAAATATTTCATTATTAAGTTCTTTGTTGCTTGGCTTTACTATGTGTTTTTTTTTGGAGATGGTAGCCCGTTATGTTGGGAACCTCTAAGGACCTGATGTGGATTTGGGGAAGAATGTTGAAATGGATAGAAACCTTTCTCATTTAATCCATGCAAGATTGAGGATTCTATTGGAGAAATGAGGCAGCTTGGGATTACTTGTATGAGGGTGGTCTGGTTCCCTCTATGGAGTGTATTGAGGGTTATGACAAGAATGTGTCTATGGTATTCATCAATTCCTAGAATAATAGACATGTCATTTTTTAAAAGTATATCATTTGAGATTAATGAGGAGGTAACTACTTAAGCCAGCGAGCTCTCCCTAATGAGGGTCTTTAATGAGGCTAGTCTATGAAATATCTTCTAACCTAATGAGGAGTTAGTGTGTATGGATGGTGGTATTTATAGAGAAGTGCTTCCCAAACCCTGGGATGAGGTATGTTATGCTATTATGTGTTATCTCACTAGGAAGACTAGTTTCAGATCCTCTACTATGACCATTTTCCTATTTTAAATCATTTTACGAATCATGATCTTATTTCCTTTCCTTATCTTATTCTAGATTCCATGGAAGATAATATATTAAATGTTAGGAAGAAAAGGGAATCTAGAAAGTCCTTTACTATTTTTAATCAAGCCTTCATGTTCTACCTTTTTAACTTCCACTCAACACTATGTCCCCCTCACATTATTTATGTCCAAGTTCTCCCTCCTAACCCTCTACCTTCAACCTCTACTCCTCAAATCTTTGTTTATGTTGTCCTTGTTTTTGACTCCAAACGTCTCAAAACCACCCCCTACTAAAACCTTCAATAGTTAAGATGGAAAGGGCCATTGATATCATTGATTCTAACACTAAGATTGATATGGGTAGGAAATATTCCCTCAAGTCTAGCCAGATATTAATATAGGAGAAATCCAAAATTTCTCCTAGGAAGGAATACCATGTTAGCTCATACTCTATTGGTAGTGGGAAGAAGAAGAGGGCCCCAAAAAGGTAGAAAATGAAAGCTAATAGAAGAGATACATTGGTGAAGAGGAGGAAACTGCTAGCGAGGAAACCCTGAAGATGAGTGACTACAGTCTTTTTGATAGCTCCATCAGAGTCTTATGCCCTTCCATGACTCTACTAGTTTAGAAATTGAGAGAAACATTCAAGAGGATACTAATGTTGGTGGTGACACAGGAGAAGGACAATCATAATACCAAGGATGCCCCCCTAGAATCTACCTCAAATGACTTTGGGTGATGGAGAACATGGTATTACAAAGGACACTACCAAGCTTGAGGAGACCATTAAAAGACTTACTAAGAAGCAGGAGGACCTTGAATAGACGTTCGATAACATGGTGAAATTTTTTGTCAAGGTTATGCATTCGACGACCACCACTTTGCATCTTCTTCATGTTGAGAAAGATGGTTTTTCTACCTTTGTGGGTGTTGACACAACACATTTATTCTACCAAATCATGAGGGATGACTTGCTTCAACTTTCAGAATACTACTCTATTTGTGGACTGTAATAGATATAGGTTCTAGAATACTTTGATGTGTCAAATACTCTTATGTAGGGTTTGATGTTGAGAAGAGGGGTGAGTCAAGAATATGCTGCAAGTGATTTATTGTTGATTTTTATCTTTTGTTCTTAGGTCAACCTCCATCTTTTTCACTACTTAATATCAAGAACTATAAGAACATTTAACGAGATTCTTTTTATATGTACGAGCATGTTGATATTGTGCAAAAATACCCCTTAGTATAAAGAATGTCTCTCAATGTAATAAAAAATTATAAGAAAAACCAAACATTGATTACTTTAAAAAAAATTATGTGATGAAAATAACTCTGTATAATAGAATATCTAAATAAACAAAAGAAAAAGTACAACTTGGTTAATTTTCCAATTTAATTGGTTGGGGAACAAAAACTAAATGAAATTTTTTGAGGAAGTGATGAACTAAAGATTTTTTGTGGTCTTGATGCAAATTACTCCTCGCCCAAAATTCAAAACATGTGGAAGCTTGCGCATGATCCCACCTTGGGTTGGCTCTACGGATGCCATCTATCAGTCCATTCTACTCGCAGTAGGTGACACTCTATTTTTTTCCCTAAAATGTTCGACTTCCTTTGTTACACAACTCTTTCCTGTATACTATATTTGTACAATATTGATTCTCTTAACTACAACTCATTCCATTTTTTAACAAGAGACATGATGCGTCATAGTTCCTACCATATGTTTAGTGGTTATTTTTGTATGGAGGGAGGGAGGAGGAGGTGGGTCTTTGATAAAAATTGGGTAAGATGTAGGAGGTTGAGATATATGTAAAACAGATTTTTGTACCTTGATAGTTTAGTATGAGTTTATGTAATATACATTAACTAATCAAATAATGAAATATAGATTCAATGTAGCTAACACTTGTTTGAGAACATTATATCTAACCATCAAATAATGATTTGGGAGGAAAACATTTAAAAATTCTATTGCCTACAACAAATCTGGAAAGAAGCTTGTAGAAATGCTTCAAATTAAAAATAATATATAGCATATTTATTAATAAAATTCCATCTAATATACACTCTCGTAATCAAAATTAATAAAGAAAAGATAGTAATAAAAATTTAGTATTGTAGTAATTTTATGTGTCATCATGTACGTGGCATATGGTAAAGAGGATACTGCCTGATTTTACATTTTTTGAAAATGGAAAATGCAACCTTGCATAGTGGTGTACAAAAAGACTACAACTTGATATCTTATGTACACAAACTCCTAATAATAAGAGATGAATAGGTGATCCTTTTGTTAAGACAAAGAAGACTTGTGCTCTCTATTTCTTTAGAGAGAAAATTATAAAAACGTAGTATGAAGAGTTCAAACAGTTTCCTCAATAAGATTTCATCTTTTGGATATATCAAATTCCAAGAATGATTGTATTAAGGAAGTAAGGCAAAATTAAAATTTAATCAAAATAAAAGTACATGTAAAGCTTGGAAATATTAATTAAAACTAATTAATAGTCTCCCAATACACATGCGCTGGAATTGGATATGTTGCCGCATTTGCTGATAGCTCCATTGAACTTAACTCCAATTGAACCATCTTTCTTTTTGCAATAGTTGTAAGGAACTTGAATAAGTGTTAAATTGTGCACCTAGTCCTGCCACATGTCCATGCAATTTCAAACACGCGTAAAGTCCAACTTTCTCTATTCATATTGAGTAAAATGAAACACATTTACAAAGTTGAAAGGCAAGGAAAAACAAAATGACGTCTGCAACATTTTTGAGGTGCCCCTCTAAAGTTTTTTGCCTCTGAAGAATTTTTAAGATATGGTTGTGTAGTATGTCTTCAAATAATTTTATTTGATCATGTTGATCAGGCGGAGTTCTCATTTTGTTCATTCATTTTTGGATTTTTTAGTTTTTCTTTGTGGTCATGATATTCAAATGTAGATCTTAAAAAAAAATTGTAATTTAATTTAATACAATGGATATTTAGAGCAGGGATATGAACAATGCTCAATGACGTAGTGACCAAGCTTACCATTTTTTTTTAGTTAAGACCTAAGACAATCACAATTTCCTTTATAAACTTCTTCATGGCTTCCTCATAGAAAACCATTGTAGCAACCAGATGCACATGCACACTACTAGTGAAAATCCAATGAATGGCTAAATTCAAACATCATTACAATTTTTTTTGGATTGACAACTGCCTTTGAGGATGAATTTCATGGTGGCAAAGAGGGAGAGAAAGATCTGTGAATTTGATGGACAAAACACTCAAATTTCAGCGAAAACTTTGGCCCCACAATTAGGCCTCAAGGCCTATTAGGCCTTGGTAACAACCACAAAAACTTTAGTGTAACAATCCTCTTACCAAATGACACAATAGCTTTCTCTTTCATGAATATTAACTTTTTATGAAATGGAGCTATATGACGAGCTTAGTTTTCTTATAGCTTTTGTATAGTTAGTTTGTTTCCATTTGATATGATTGAACTAGTGTAGTAGTTACCTTTTTCCTAGAGTGCACAAGTAGTTCCCTATTTTTTAGACAAACGAGTGTATGTGCTCAATGAAATGGCATGAAATTTTATAAACATATTTATGATTAGTTATTAATAAAATAAAAACTATTTGAATCAATATTGTAATTTTTTTAAATCTAATTTTCACAATTCTTATTTTTAAGAATATATTTCTTAGATATGTAATTTGATGAATTTATGATTTTTTTATCATGTTTCTTAAATGTATTTGGATTAAAAAGTATGAGAAGATTTTTAACAAGACAACAAGACAACATTTTAAAGCTATTTGTCTAGATTGTCTAAAGAGAAAAGTCTTGATTTACTATTAGTATAACTATTCAACATGTATTCTATATAGTGATTTGATGCTTGATTTTTATTGCCTATTGTTAGTCCATATGGTAGGGAACTAATGCTCCCGGTTGCCTATGTTAATTAAATTTCTGAATGCTAGAATTCTAAATCTATAAAGATTGGACTTCTTTTATTTAAAAAATCATTTCTTTGTGAAAAATTCATTTTTGTGATTGATCCATAGCATTTTTGCTGGGGTTTAAATGATTTAAAAATAAAGTAAAAAAGAAAATGATAAAATGAATAACTGTGAATTTAATGATGATTTGTAATGTAGTCGGTGCTCATTAATAATAGGTATAATATTTTGTACAAAGAAACTCTTTTTGGACGGATATGTTTTATCCCAATGTTTATGCCAGCATCAAATCGACAACTTACCAATCTTAAAAATTAAATTAAAAATCATTCTAAACAGTTTTTAAAATTTAAATTTATTTTAAAATTGCCAATTTGATGCCAGCATAGACATCGCCATGTTTTATAGTCATTTTTGACATCACTCTGCCAAATAAAAAATTATGTGGTGATATCAATAACTATTAAATTTTTTTAGGCCATAGGCTAGACATGGCTCTATTTATTTTTCTATGCACTCATTTAATTTATACACAGTTTGTATTAAAATATATGCAACATATCTAGAAAAGATAAGGCAATTATCTTAGAATAGTGATCAAATAAAATACAACTATAAAAGATTGTTATATATGGACTAAAACTAAGATTTTTATTTTATATTTTATTAATTTTAGTTATTTGATTGCCTTTTCCCATTTATATAATCAACTAGACAATCATTTATCAAATAACTTTTAATTTGATAGTAAAATAATTTAATATTTTTAGTTATAATTTTAACTTTTTTAAATATATTTTTTAAAACTATTTTTCATAAATAATATATTAAAATAATATTAAACAAATTCTTAATTTATAATAAATGGTACACAATTTTAAATATATTTATTTTTATATTTAATTTCATATTTAGTATTATATATTGCATATAATAATATATTAAATTCAAATTTACAAAATATTTTTTAGAAAATAAACTAAATATAAGAACAATAAAGATGATGGCAATTTTAAAGTGTTTTACCTTTTTCATAAATTTCATCTTATTTGTAAATTCTAAAGTTTAGGTTTATTTGTAAATTTTTTATATAAAATCTAAATTTCAGCTTCCAATGTATTGTATATTAATTCTAAATAGATTCCATGTTTGAATTTGCTTATAACTTTTTAAATTTTAAATAAACTATCTAAAATATAATTTTATTTTAGTCATGTTTTATTTTCATTATATAATTAAAAATTGAACATAAATTATATCCAATAAATATGTAATTATTATACTTAATAATTAAAACATATAAAAATAATACTAATTATATTTAAAGTTTTAAATTAATTATAAATACTTATAAATATTTAATCAAATGTATTCTAATTTGAATTCTAATTAATGCATTACCTTAGAGACAAGTGCTAAGCATATAACATCTTCTATTATTTACAAAACATAAATGCATATTAGACTATTTCCCATAAAAGGCAGGGACTCTAGCTCCTCTAAAGCTCTTGTTGATGATTTGAAGCCACCTTTATCTTGATTTTCTATTAACTTTCAAGTTTGAAGTCCTAGAAACTATTATACATGTAAATGGGCTAGCTGAGGGTTCAATTGGATTTGAATTCACATTTAGTTTAACTGAATCACACTTAAGATTCTTTCATTTATAGTTATTGTGGTAAGAGAATATGAAACTAATTAATCATTTTATTATTAATTCACATTTAAACAAAATCTAATTACTTTATTAAAAAACACAAAGTTCTTCAAGATACTATTAAGTATTTTTCTTTATTTAAAATCATTATTTCTTGATTTGATGTTAGCGTAGGGCACTCTTAGACTAATACCATAACTAGCTAAGCACTTGTCACTTGATACTCGAAGCATGACTAATACCATAACATTGACACTACAATACAAATGGAACATAACAAACCACTTGCAAAATATGCCAATAGTTGGCATTACAGTGAGGAAATGTGACAAAACACTTCGCAAAGATTTACATGGTAATTACTTTGAAGTTGATTCCCTTGATTTTTATGCTGTTCTAGTTGAGCCATGGCTGAAAGATTCCTTTTAGGTAAGTCTGAAATATGAGACAACAAAAGAACAATCTAAAAAACCATATCAAAATACAACATTAAGATGTCCCTTTCCTAAAAAATAATTGTTTGAAAAAATAACAATGCATCTAGGTTTCTAAATATTTCTTAAAATAACTTGCCTAATAGAATGAACAATAACTTCATTATGCAAGCCAAGGCCAAAGAGAGCTTCCTTCCACTTCCATTTATGGTAAAAAATAACTGAAAAGTTTTTAAAGATAACATTCCATTATTTTTTAACTTAAGGACAACCCCAAAATATATGTTTCATATCTTTAGTACGCATACAAAAGGGGCATCTAATTGGTTGCATTGCAATGCATTTTAATTTGTCATCTACAACTAATTTATGGTGTAAACCCTTCGAGGCTAGAGCAATTGACCATCTACACCATCTTTGGATTTCCAAACTTGTGAACGCATGTTGATCCATCTTTTCGCACTAAATTTGCATTTTCATTTTTTGATTGAGATGAGGAAGGATAAAAAAACGGGGTAAGGAATGCAAATACACTTTCTTAAGTGGAAGATTGTTAAAACCAGATGAAGGAAACCATTTCTAATCTTTAAAAAAATGTATTCTCTTGGAGTGTAGATTTTAATGGATAACTTGAGAGTTACTACACAAATATGATAAATGATTTATACTTGTTATCTAGATTAAACTAATTTTTAATCTTCAGCCATGATGCCCACTCAAAAACACTAAAGTCCCAAATGTCCTTAAAGTTTCACACACCTTTCTTGAACAAATAAGAGGCATGCTTTAGAAAACATATACTTTATAGCCAATGTGATACACATAATTGTTAGTTTAAAGGTTGTTTTGTGCATTTTTTGCTATTGAAGAATAAATTTTAGCATAATAGAGTTGCATGCGTAGTTTATGGTACATTCATCTTCTTTGTATTCTAAATAGACATGTAGAGACTCCCTAGTGTTGTGACAGGGAAGTTGTTGTACTTTGATAAAGGTTTGGGTGTCACATGATCGATTCCCATTCATTATTATTATGATATGTGAATCAAACTTGTAAGTTGTCACTGGGGTCTTATTGATGTTTGTAGCATTATGCACCTATCTATTTTCACAAATGTTAATGACAAACTATTGAAATTTACTTGTTTTCTAAATTTGCTCTCATTATAGATTTGTTCATTATTTATATAGGGTCGATGGCTTTGGTAAATTTTCCAATGTGTGACTGTGGTGTTGGCCCTTTTTTAATAAAGACCTCATGCACATAGACTATTCCTAGGCATAAAATGTTATGTTGTCCAAATAGACCAAAGGTTGTTAATACATTTTTTATGTAATAACTAAATTATTGTGGCAAGTAGTGATATAGTTTTGGAAGGCAAGGGGACAATGACTGCAGTTTCTTTTGGTGGGCCGATGATGGCCCATCTACATTAACCACATCAAAATCTATATAAGATGAAAGGAATGATTGCAAGTTGTGCATGGTTCAACAGACTGCTACTAGAGACATTAGTTCCATGGCGAACGCTGAAATCATTTTTTAGTTCATAGACTTAATTATTTTCTAATTGTTATAGTCACACTATTGGTTACGGTGGTTATAATTTTAGTAATGAAATGAGTATTTTGTTGTTTTGAACTTAATTATGATCATGTAGACTAATTTTTTTATGATTTTGTATATAAATGATGAAAAAAAATTACTAGTTTCATCAATATTTTATTGTGCATAACATTTTTATGATTATATCTAATTGTTTAAAAATTGTTGAAATAAATTAAATTCCTTATTAACTTCAATGAATAAAATAAAAAATAATAATATTAACTTCTTTACAAGGTTCCTTATTATCTTAAGGGGCTTTCTAATGAATGGTTCATAAGGCACAACACTTGGTGAAGGTTTTGCAAATGTGGTTGCAAGCTTTGGGTTTAACCATGGAGGAAACTTTTTAGTTAAGTGTGCTTAGGCTAGAGTAGTACTGGGATGGGTGACCTCCTAGGAAGTCTCGGTGCTTCATCCCTATGAGCATCACCTAGATCTAATGAGTGTTAAGTGTTCCATTTATTCTCATGAGAGATGGATTCATATTGAAACACTACTCATAAAACATGGGTCAATGAGTTTGACTTAAAATCACACAATTAAATCTTGATAGCAATATCACAACTTCTTTACAATTATTGAAAAAAAAAAACCAAATAGAATGTACAGTAAAATTTAAATAGAATATTCATTTTTCTTTTAAAGTATTAGCTTAGCCTTATATTGAAGTAGAGAAATTATCAAATAATTTGTTAAAAAAAATTCATTCCATTTCAAATTATTATGTAATCTTTGATAAAGCATTTAGTTGGGCAAATGTGTAGGTAGAAGCTCTTAAATTAATTGGATGAAATTAAATTTAACATAGCAACCATTAAAAAACTTATGGTCTAATATATCATGATAAGTGTTCATTTACTATTCTAAAATCTAGAAATTTAATATAAGATTAGAAACCAATTTGAACCTTTGTAATGATAAAAAATTTCTAAAAAATTTATACGTTGAAGAATCAACATGTATAACTATGATCTTACAACACTTTCTCTCATCTTAGTGATAGATCACAAAGTGTGATCTGAAATGTTGATGAAAATAAATCATATATAGTTTAATGGAGAAGTATAACAAGTATGTTTCTATAATTGTGTAAGCATTCTACTTGATATGAAGTGATTTAATATTGATTCAAAATCCATATATAAAAATAAATTAAAATTTGATAAAGCATTAATTTTACACTAGAATGTTAGTTCATCATTTGATAATAATAATAAAATCAATCTAATTTTCCAAATTCTTATCTATATGTGCCTATTAGATATTACAAAATTTAAATCTCTAAAGCTCATAATTAAAATTTAAAAGACACTTTTATTTAAACATTCTAAAACAAATTGTTAACATTGATTTAATTGTATTGAATTTAAAATCTCTTTATATTGTCTATCTTTCATGTTACACACCGAATACTACACAAGTGTGTATAAGGAAAAAAGGAGGAGAACCAACATAAACTTCCCATCTATCTTTGGATAGAAGGCATATAGTAAGAAGAAAACAACAAAACAAACATATAAAATTTGAACTACTTTTGAAGAACTTATAAAGAGAGCCCAATTTTCAATTCAAAGCTTGTTTCCTCCATAGTAGTCAGTGTCTTCAAGAGTTCTAGTACCTTCTTATGGAGTTTGATTAATTTTCTAACCACGTCCACATTAGTGTGTCATCAAAGATTCTAGTACCTTCTTATGGAGTTATTTTCATTCAATTAGCTACAATTATTCATTGAAAGAAAAATAGATATAGATGATTTGAGACGTTTAAATAAACAAGGGGCGCAAGTGCCAAAGTTCCTGCCTTTGATGTGTAAGGCTTAAGTTTAATTGTTAACTTGAAATAGAATGTCGAATGCCATGTAGGACTTCCAATTTATAAAGACCAATTGGATCAAATTTCATTTTATAAGTTCTAAGAATCTATAAATGTCCATATAGATTTGACAATGTATGATTTGGCATTCAATGTTTTATACCTCTTCTTATAACATAAGCATGTTCCCTTAGCTTTTTTATAATAGTTGATAGTTTATTTAGATTTGAAACATGATTGTGACATTTATATGCATGGTTTACTTATTGTATATGTGCAAGTGCATAACCAAGGAATCGTGTCTCGGAGAAAATTTGATTTAAAATGAAAGAGAAATTCACTATAAACTATATAATTCCTATCCCATTATTACTTTGTTGACCTAATGTTATGTACTTATATAATGTTTGTATGCATATAATATTTCCAAGCTATGCAATTAAAACATGGTTTTTTCTATTAAATTAAATACTAGATACAAAGATGAAAGAGAAGAATCAATTCAAAAATCAAATTATTAGTATAGAATAAATTTTCCTAATTATATTGATCATTGAAGTAGAATTCATTCTATAATAATTTTTCAAATTTAAAGTATTTATATTTAAAAATAAGGTATTTCAATCATCTTAAAGTGTTTATATTAAAAAATATTATTTTAAAATCTTAACATTGGTAAATCTAGTTGTAAATCTAATATTAAATTATATATCTTATGTTTGCAATTTTTAATTGATTAGTATATATTAAATAAATATTAAAAACTTCATATTTTAAAATAAAATCATTTACTCATACATATTTCAAATTAATTAATTAAAAATATGAATTCGATGCATGCAAAATTCTTTTCATATCTAATTGTTATTGTCACTATGTTCTTTTCCAAGCTTTAATTGAGTTTGTATGAAGGAATTTTGTGAGCACTTTAAAGATTAAGTGATGGTAGGAAGGTCAGGTGGAAGCATAAGTGAAATGTGGCATTTTGCCAAACAGTTGATGTGTCTTTCATGCATCAAACTTTTCCAACTTAGAAACTGAGACAGAAAGCCATTACTAAATTTGTTACCTAACTCTGTTTTCTTGAAACATAAATTTATCCTCTACTTTCTCTCTTAGGACACCTATTCTCTCACAAAACCCTCTACAGTCTATTCCTAAGTACAAGAATCCACAAAGATGTTATATCAATATAAATCGAATCAAATGAATTAGTTGTGTTGATTACCTTCAAAAGGATTTTAACAATGGTTGATTGCATGATTGGTGTTCAATTTGTGCCAATAATTTATCAGATGTGAGCTTTACTGATGCTTCTTTATATTTATTTGTCAAACTATTGTCCAGTCTAGTGTCTAATTTTGTTTATCTAGCATATGCCAGCTCTAGATTCATTGTAGCTAATTGATGTCATTCCCTTCTTCCATGGTATTGTATCAATGTAAGATTCTTTTTCTCTTATTTTTTTGAATTAATCATAAAAATGAGAACCTAATTAAAGAAGATCAAGTTGTCAACGAAGATGACGAATAATAAATCAAAAACTTATAATTGATCTTGTCCTCCTAATTCTTTGTATATCTATTTGTTGTCCACTAGGATGCAAAGGGGCTTGAATTAGCAAAGTACACGAGACAACTATGGTACTAGCCATGGGACACACAATTTGTATCTAGCTGACCATGGACTTGCAACCTGTATTAGAATGTTTTTGAGGGCATTTACTCGTATTTCATTTGGAAGCTTCAAAATCCATTTGTAGAAGCTCCCGAAAGTTCTGTGGTTATGTGGAAAGAGTTTTTGGCAAATGCTTGAGAACGTTCTATGGAAAGAGGCTTCCTGAAGGAATCTCATTATAATTTTCTACTCTTTTTCTTCTATAAATTAGAATTTTTTTCTTGCCTATTTTGGCAACTACCAATAAGAACATAGTAAATTAGTTTTCCTAAATTCATAAAACAGATTTTTTTTAAAAATTGTAAACTATAGAAAAGCATAAATGAATAAAAAATTTCTCAAACCTAATTGGTTGAAAGTAAATTGAAATGTGGATTGAGGCAAGAACTAATAATAAACAAGATCTCTGGTCAAGCTGTAGTCCCTGCCTTATGAAGGGCAGAGAATAATGAGAAGGGTAATATGAGGAGTTTTAAGTTCAATATAACTTTAGCAACAAGATTTTAATGTAAGAGGACGTAATTGCTGAAATGTTTACTATTGTATTTTGGATGTTTTAGTATATACTTCTATATTCTAAAATTATGCACTTCTAAAACTTATTAAAATAATTAAGTTATGATAATTTTTAATTTTAAAAATAAGAATAAAATTTTAAAGAACAATGAATGATTTCAGTAAAAACAATTTTTATGTTTGAATTTCTCATTGTTCAACTCATTTGGTAATTTCTAAATATAAATATCACATAACATAAGAGTACTATAATTATTGGTAACATAAAAAAATTCTTATAATGTTTAACTAGTAATTTCAATACATAGTAGAACATATACAATAGTAGAAAATTTAAATATGATTATTCAAATAAAACATTCACCTGTAATGTACTATTTATAAAATTAATTCAAATAAATTATTTTTTAAACTTAATAAAAATGTTGTTTGATATTATTAGTTAGAAAAAGTAGAAAATTAGCATAGTTAATACTGTTATTTTAATTGTTATTATAGAAGTTTCATTCATGTAAAGTTATAAATCTGAAAATAATAAATACACAAAATATTTAAACTATTGTTTAAATAGCCAAAACATTAATACATCCTTCTTTTTATGTGAAGAGACCAAAAGGATTAATAATTTTATTGTTGCTTTGACTTGTTATTATTATTATCCTCTTTACAAAATATCAGATCTAGTATTTTGCATATTCATTATAATCTTTATAAAAAAAAAAGAAATTTATAAAAGATTACAAATTTGAAAAACAAAAAATTGAAGGAAAAGAATTGAGTAATATGAATTTGAAAAATTATCAATTAATCCTTCCCATCTGAAATCAAATTTAACCAAAAGACAACCTTTGAAATCGTGTAAATCAAGTAAAGTGGTATATGAAAAAATTACAACAGAAAATGGAATTGAAAAGAATATATGTCTGAACAGGATGATTTATAGGACATTTAATTGCCCATTGTAAAAGTCTGTAACAGGTAGCTTTATCACCGCCTTTTCTGCAGGCAACTATTGAAAACAAAGTCACTGAAGTCTAACGCTCTGACAATGCATTTATTTCATAATATCTTATCGTTGCTGTCAAAATATTTAGTCACAGCCTCAGTTACCTCAATGGCAGAAAAGGAAAAATATGCTGCTGTGTAAGTTAAGCAGAATGTAAAACTACGAACCACTAAACCCTATGCGATCATGTTTCTCAGTCTTTTGTTACCAGTCAATTACAATAGCACCTCCAAATATGTTGGTGCTCCTTGTGCGACAATATTTAATGCCGTTAATGTCCTCAGCATATTTTCTTCCTCCTATCACATGCTCCACTAACTCTCTTTCCACTCGAGAGCTTCTAAGGAATCTACTCTTTATATAACGTCGGCATATCATCAAATTGGTGTACACTCCATTCCCGAATAAACTTTACCATTACATTGGACCAGAAGCTTGCATTTCTTATAAATTTTTAGAATTACCAAGTTGTCATACACGCATTCAAACAAGTTCGAGTTGCATTGTTATTCATTTATTTTCTCTAAATTCAGAGTCTTTTAGAGATCAAATATGGCTTCAGGATTTGCCATTGCAGTTGCCCAGGGTGTGCTTGCAAAGCTTGGCAAGATTGCCGCTCAACAAGTATTGAATGAGGCTTTGTTGCTGCTCAACTTCAAAGAGGACTTCAAATCGTTGCAGAAGAAGTTTAGCCGTTTATGTGGTTATCTACAAGATGCAGATAACCAAAGCGCACACAATGCTCTGGTGAAAGAATGGCTGGCAGATGTGAGAGATATTGCTCTTAATGCACAAGACATTATTGATGAGTGTGCTACTGAACATTTGTATAGAAATAGCAGTCAAGCGTGTGTGGGTAGTTGTAAGTAATTAATCTTCAACTGTAAAATGGGAAAGAGGATCAGAGAGCTGAAAGCTAGGGTGGGATCTGTTATTCAAGATGGAGAGCATCTCAGGCTATTTCATGGCATGTCCCGTTTAGATCAGCCCTCAACAAGTGGTACATCAGATCCAAGAGGAGCCCAGCTCAGAAGAGGCGGTGTCATCTTGGAGGAAGATCCACGAGTAGTGGGCGTGGATGAGAAGGCGGATGAAATGCAGAGATTGCTAGACCAGCCTGCAGTTCGTGTTGTAGCCATAGTACATCCGCTACGCTTTATTTTCCAACGTTTTTTCCGTCCCTAATGAATCGATTAATCCCTAGGAAATTACCCGTAGACGAATAGAAAATTAGCATTTATCATTTGAAAATTATTTTTTAAATCTAACCTTTACGATTTCGAAATATGACATATGACGAGCCAAAAAAATTAAATAGAAAGGGTCTAACGAAAACATTAGATCCCTGCCTTATAAAGGCAGGGACTAATAATAATAATAATAATAATAATAATAAAAATAAAAATAAACTGTTGTAGTCTTGAGAGGACATCTAGAAGGCTGACTGTTTTGTTGCCTTACCACTTCGCTTGTAGAACATCGCTTGCTCCCGAGTCCCGACAAACGAACTTGTTATATTTAGTCTCTCATGTCGTGTCACCAATTGACGCGTGTAAATACCAGAATGGAGGGAAAAATCAAATTGAAGATCATTTAGGCCCTGATGTCGTGTCACAATTGACGCGTCTAAATAATCCACTATGCAGGAAACCATCAAATTGAAGATCGATGAAACTAATGTTCCCTGCACACAGGGTAGAGTGGAAACGGCCACCGCTTATTTCTAGAAGCAAGAAAATCTTACTGATTTTTATTATAGACTTCGTATCCTTCTCCAAACCCCCAATTCGATTTCAGTCTATATATATATGCCCTAGATCGTTTATCCTCACCATCGAAACAAGTCTTCCCTTTTAAAAGGCCGCAAATCAAACCAAGTTTTATTTCTTTGATCAAATCAATTTGAAGTTGAATTTCCATCTACAATTAGTTGAGGCAAAATAGTTATTTCTGGTCAATTCGAAGCTTTCTGTAAAAGATCAATGGAGTACAGTGCGTCAATTAGGGGTTTACAGGCGCCTCGTGTTATGAGCAACTCTGCTTCTTCTGGAATTGCACGGGTCCGATTCGGAGCGAGGCCGAAGCATTCGACAAATATTAGGGCTTTTCACTCTCAAAATGCTTCCTTCTCTTCTCCCCCTTCTTCATCTTCATCTTCGTTGTATGATGTTCTGTCTGTCTCCCCAGACGTCAGTGCTCGTGATATAAAGAGCGCATACCGAAGAATGGCTCTCAAATATCATCCGGATGTCTGTCCTGCTGATCAGAAAGAAGAGTGTTGCAGATTATTTCTTAAAGCTCAGGAGGCATATGAGACTCTGTCACATCCCCTGCTCCGCCAGGATTATGACTGGAGACAGCAGAACATGTTCACAGTTGGCGATTACGAAGGCGGATTAGGGAGTAGTGAAGTGTGGGAAGCTCAGCTGATGGAATTAATTAGGAGATCGGGAAATAATTCATCATCATCATGGGGCGGCAGAATGAGAAGACGAAATCAACAGGGGGCTTATGCTTGCTGATCATTACAGCCGATCAATTCAGAGTTTTCTGCTAATTGGATTGTAAAAAGAGGCATTTGAGCGCCCTCTAGTTCTGTAAATAAAACTTATCGATTTGTTTGTGAATTGCATTCGTAATGTGATATTTAGAAGCAATTCGGGGTAAGAGAATGATATCCGAGACACTATATCAGGACTTCTAAACTAGACCATCCTAAAAAATTGTTAATTATGAGTTTTTTCCCCAGATTTGTGGTTGTCAAAATTACCATTTCCGCGGATGTGAAAATTCACCATTTACATTTAAGGAATTGTCAAAACGTTAATAATAATAATAACAAGGCGAGCTTCAAACATGATATTTATGTGTCATTTATAGGTAGAACAGAGAACTATAATTTAACATCCGATTCTTTATTCTCTATATAGTCGAATTTGAGAGTTATCTTGCGAAGTGTAGATTGCATAATTTTAATCATATTTAGGAAAATGTAAATATTATGAAGTGGATTTCTTTTTGGTGTGCTTCACTATTTCAGTCTAGGTGCCAAACAGAAAGGAAATCATACTAAGGAACTTAGAATGTGATTAGAGAGATAGAGAAGAAAATTCTATTAACTGTAAAAAATATAACAAAGAGGAAATTCTATTGAGTGATTAGCTTCTCCATGAGATTGTCTGTAAGTTTATCACCATCTAGAACATAATGAGAAGGAAGTTGGATGATTCATAAATTTAGTTGTTCCTTAAAAATTATACTTTTTACTAAAGAATCATCTTATGTGATTGTCTCAATAATAATCATGGTATTGAATCTTGATTACATGAAAGCATTGATAGCATAATATTGTTTTTATTGAAGTGGAACAATTTTCCTTCATATAGAATCATTTAGTATATCCATTCAATCATTTTACAATAAATAAATTGTATGGATAATTTATGTGATTCTTTTTGTGCTATGACACACAAAATAATTTTTAAATATATTTTATTTGTAGAAAAAATTGACATATATCATTAATAGATTCTTTTGATTTTTTTTTGAAAATTTTGAATTATCTTATTTTTCTAAACAAAAAAATATGTTATATATTTTATCAATAATATTTTTTGTGATTAATAAGGAGCTAAAGTTAAAGAGGTTGTATTAAGATCCAAAGTTTAATAGTTTTACATGGGTTAAAGCCTCCACATAATGAAACAAGCTTAATTGCAGTTTTCATGGAAGAAGCAAAAAGGGAACTACAAACCTACTTGTTCTCGTGATCAAATTTTAAATCCTTAAAAAACCTTAACAAAATAAGGCGTTGACTACATACTATTAGGAAAAAGTACCAAAATTGACATATTGCATGAATGGGGGAAAATCATTACTTGTTTTCTCTTTTAGTTAACGTTGCATTGCTTTCTCTTTTAGTTGCTCCCTATATCTTTACCATAAGCATTTTTTTGAAATTAATATTGTTAATTGTCTAGGATTGATAAGTCATGACAAATGAAACTTCAATTTCATAACCTACATATTTTATCCTTTTGGACTTGGCTTTTGTGAAGATTTATATTGCATTGATAAAATGATGGTAAAATATGCAATTTTGTGTTCTCAAACTTGCGTATTTGATGGATATGTTAACAATCTTTGAGCTCGACCTTGTAATTACTAGGATGGACATTTTGGTTTCAAATGTTTTGGTGTTTAACTTATTATTTATTATTTATGAGATGGAGCCATCTGCTGATATTTAAGAACTTAAACAAAATTTAAGGTTTTGCTTAGCAATCTTGTTATATTTCATTGTTTTTGATCTACTATGTGACTTGAACTTATAATTGTTCCTTATTAACAAGATACATAAGTGTATGTGTTCAATGAAACAACATGATAATTTATGTCTTAAATGTGTTTGGATAAAAAAAATCATAAACTATTATTAACATGTTGACAAATTATAACTTTCGTGAATGCATTTATTTATATATAAAAATGTCTTAAGAGAAAAGTCTCGATATGTTATTAATATATCTAGTTAGGATATGATTTCTATCATGAGTTGATCCCTAATTTTCGTTCTATTCTATGGGATTTGAAGCCATCCCTATCATAATTGTCTATAATTTCCAAATTTGAAGTCTTCAAAATTATTAAAATTGTAATTAAATTAACAAGAGGATCTAAATTAAATTAGCTAAAAAATCTAAATTGGTTCATAATTTAATATCTTTCTTTTATAATCCTTGTAGCGAGACAATATGAAAACCAATCATATTATTGATTCACAATTTTATTTTATTTTTTATCATTGCATTTAAAGGACACAAATAGTATTAATTCATTTTTTTCCTAGAGTTATTATATCTCAAATTGATGATACTGTGGAAGCCATTCTTAGGCTAATACCATGACTAGTTAAGCACGCTTTTACTAAGGGTGAAGACTCTAAACAATTGGATATTGGAATTGTATTCTACGTATGTTCACAATGACATTAGGAGTAAGATGTTAGCATTGACCAATAACATTAGGAAACCTTGCACTAGCTAAACGGATTCTTAAAAATTAATTAAACAACTTCTTTAAAAAAATCGCTACATTGTATATTGTATGAGTACAAAATTTATAATTGTCTAATAGAATTATCCAAGACAATTTAAACATATTTTACTAGTTTCAAAATGCACAACAATGGAAAATAAATAAATAAAAGATACAATTACTTATATTGACTGATGCAAAGAGAGCCAAATCTTATTGGACAAGCATTTGATCTTTATGATCTGTATATTTTGTAATAAAAAAATTGAAAAAATTTTGCTATTTTTTTCGTGAATTTGAAAAAAATAATGTTTGACTTTTTAAATCCTTGGTGCATTCTAGAGATTAGCCAGCACCAATCTTATTTGCATTAATAAAATAAACAAATGATAATTGATTTTTTGAGGAAGGATAAAGCAACAAAGTTTCTTGGATTATGTCAAACTCAAGTAGGGGAGAGGACCCAGTACTTGAACACCCTAACTTCGCGCTTATCAAAACCCCACGTAAAAATTTCAAATCGCTCCCAGTTTTTTACAATAGCTTACTTGGTGAGTCGCCTACTTATAACTAAGGTTTCAAGTCCACATCACCTGTTATGATGCCACATCAGCATGCTTTTTGCCAAGTTGTCCAAAACAGCCCAAAAAAAAAGTGAGACCAATGGTCGTGCATAAAGGGTACCCATAGTTGAACAGCTGATGTGGCATCACATCATTGGTTAATTTTTATAACTAAAGGTACATTTTATTCAATTTTAGGTAGTTAGCATTGTACTAGCAACTTTAAAGTCACAAGTATTCGTACAATGTTGTCAAAAAAATTGGACACTAAGTCAACAAGTGTAGGTATCAAGTGAACAACTCCATTCACAACTATTGGAACGCGTTCAAGTAATGGGTCCTCTCCCCTATGTGAACTTCAATTTCGTCTAATTAGAGTATTGTTGCGATATTGCTATCAGAATTTAACTGTGTGATTTTGAGTCAAACTTATTGACTCAAAATCACACAGTAAATTAAATACTAATATTAATATCACAAATTTTGACTTGCTGTAGAAATTATTTTATGTTGTTTGGACAACACGATTTCTTAGAAGACACGTAGAAGTAGATAGAGTCGTCGCAAACAGTAGGGCCCACATGGAAGTGGAAAACGGAGCTGCCTTCTAGAATTTCCTGTCGTACTTTTCACTGACGTTTTTAACGATTTGGATTCAAATTCAAATAGATGACTGAACAGATTGTGGCGCTTGTTATCATACATACGTGTTGTGTACATTCTCCGTAGATCTAAATAGGAATGGAAGCATATAAGATGACAAATCATTTACGTTGGCGTTAATTCTCCGTAGATCTAAATTTGTTGAATTTATAAGTTCCTATCATGGCTGTATTTGTTAGGTGCAATTAGTTATAAAATTTAGACTAATCAACTTCAAGAATTTTTCAAGTCTACTAATTTATTGTCAAATTTGATAAATTTATGTAGGGAAAAAAATCTAGTAGTCACCCAAGTTAATTTCGCACACTTACAATTCTTAATCTATATGTATAAATTTGTCGATTTTTTTGGCGCATTTTCGTAGGTTAGTGAAGAGCTTAAAGCTAACCTTCTAGCTTTCTCACATTTACAAAGCTCTTTGTAGAACTTGTAGAGTGTGAAGTGGTCTAAAAGTGTCATTTTAAGATGTTCGTCTTGAACCCGTTATGTTCACACCCCAATAGCTTCTCACAAAAAAAATATATTTTTTGTACTACTGGACAAATCAGAAATCAAGAAAATTAAAAAATTATCAACTATTAGTGCATGTGTGATTAGATATTAGTACATATGCTATCATTTTTGGGGTTTTTTATAAGCCGTAATTGGGGGGAACATGTAACGATAAGACATGGGGGTAATATGAACGTGGGTGGCAACTGGCTTGTTTCCCCCAGTAATAATTTTTTTTTTAAATATCATTTATCAGTATTCCAATGGGCTATGAGGAAAAAAGGCAAGGAGAAAAAGGATTTTTATAAACTTAAATTTCAATAAATAACGAAGGAGTACACAAAGTAGTGTGAAATGACACTCTTAAATGTCATTTAATGCTCTAGCTCGAGCCATGACAGGATCTGTAAAGCCTGTATTAGTAAAGTTGATTTGTAGCATTTAATTTCTAGTTGACAAAGTTTGTTTGTGAAGTTTCTTCCTGTAGATTTGTCCTCGACTCTAAGGATTTTGTTTCTTGTGCCTTCTGGAAATTTCTGTTAGGATTCTTGTGCCTTCTTCTCATAGTTTCTATTAGAATTAAACTTTGTGTCTAAAATATAAGGTCGTTTTAGCATCTATAATGAATGATTAAGAGGCCATGACAAATCCTTTTCTCTCTCTCTTTTGTTTTTTTGTTTTTTTGTTTTTTTCAGAGAATGATTAAGAGTGAATTTATTTTCCTTTGCCTTTGTTTTTAGAGTTTTCCAACTAAAGGATAAAGTTAGAGGGGAATTTGTTTTGTAGTCGCTTTATCCTATGATTTATTGTTTTGAAAAATTTCCATTGTAATTTTAGTAGTGAATAGTGAATGTTCAAATTTATGTCTTAAATTTCATTGTGATTTTACTAGTGAATATTCAAATTTATGTTGTATTTTGCTATTACTACTGATGTATATTTAGTTGTCTTTTCTAAAAAAAATTCCCCTTCGTTTAAAGAACTGATTCATACCCATACTTCTTGAATTTGCTTAAAACTTTTCCAAAGCTTTTGACATGTTAAAATCTCTAAATCTTCTCAAATCTTTTTAGTTCTTTTGACCTATTTCCTCTTAATAAAATACTTTAATTTATGTTCTTTAATTTTATTTTGTTTTTAATGAAATCAAGATATTTGTTGAACTCTTTTGTTCAACTTCATTAGTAATTATCTTTTTTTTTCTATACAATACATGCACTTGAGAACCATTTGGGTAGAGAAACATACCCAACAATGTTGAACCAATACTCGTAGTCCAAAATAATCATCCAATTCAAACCAAGAAAAAACCTAAAATCATCATTAATAAAGATAAAAAAACCATAATTGGAATTGGATACACATTCTTAAATAAATCATATTCTTTATGATCTGGTGCATTTCAATTACAACAAACTCCCTATTGTGCGAAATTGCTTCCTCTATAAATTTGACTAAATGCTAAAATATTTACATCAATCTTTTCCCCAAACCCTTGCAGTCTTCTACCTCAACCAAAGTCCCATCCTACAAATGCCAAATAAAATCAATATAATTGTACAATTAAATTCAGAAAATGTATTTGAAAGATAAAAACATTGAAACCATATATATGGATATGCCTGTATAGATTGCTTTTCCTTTTCAGATGGGACCTATTTTTTATTCTAGAAAACTTCAGAAAAAAACAATAATGAATTTATAGAGGGGTGTGTGGTCTTGATGGAACCGACTACCATTTTTAGGTTGAAATGGTGCCACATCTAATGCCCATTAAAGCAGTTTCTTCACTCTCATGTCAACCCCATTCTTTTTTTCCTATAACAGAAAAATCCATCATATTTGAATTAGATGAAACACCTAAATAGGGACCATCAAACTCATAGTTTGGTGATTACACTCAAATTGTTAAAGAAGACTTTGTTTTAAATGCCCATTTTCTATCTTCTAGTATACTACATAACTCCATTCCATCAACAAATTCAACACCTAATTTTTTGTTTATGCAAACATTCAAAGCAATTTCTATTACTTGAGAAATTTATTCTAAGGAAACAAAATTCCAAAGAAGAAGAAAGGTGCAATGGCTATTATGACAAATCTCAGCGTGTAAAGTTAGTGATCAATCTGTAGTCACAAAATATTGGAAGTAGACATATTTCTAGCTAACATGATAATAGCATATTATGTTTTTGTAGTTCAAGAATTAACTTCCATATTTGATCTATCATGAGAAGTATGAGACACATCTCTACCTTTATTGGTAGTACAATATGTAAATTTTAGAGCCCATGCAACTCAAAATGTGGAAAGTTGCATGTGTTCCAACAGTGATAAGTGTTTTTTATATTAATAAGCAACCAAAATGGGGGTTGACCCAAAGACAAAAAAACAAGGATGAAGATCAATCGAAAATCAATACTATATGATTAACCAATCCCCTTTCTTAATATCAAAAACCTCCACAGTAAGATATTTATATACTTAAACTTACTACAACTATCAACTAACATATTATCATAATTATACAAAATCTTTTCCCTCTTAACGATTCTAGGCATAAACCAAGTCTAGTGATTCATAGAAAAAAAAGCCCTAGAGGCCAAGTAGAAACCAGTTAACATAAATATATTTTTTTTTTTAAAAGAAAAGGGACTAGGATCTTACTCTCATTCTTCTAGTTTTTCACGTTCTCTAGTAGCAGTCAGAGCCAATTATACGCTAGGAAGCTATATAGTGAGAGGGTAGTGTCCATGTCCTTAGTGTCATTATTCTCCTCCTTCCTAGACTGTAGAAGATGTAGGGTGGTCACAACCGAATGCATAGCACAAACAAAGAAATTCACCACCCTGTCAAACTTGTCCTCTAGGTCCTCGTTATTTTTTATCAAGCTGGTAATTGATTCCTCGAATTTGGAAAAATCTTCTTTAATAGGGGAATGTTTATCAGTAGTAGCCCATGACACAATATTCTTCTCTTTCTAGTTGTCACCTCCCATGGGCTTATCCACCTAGACTTCCATTTTCTTCTCATTCCAATGGTTTTGAGCTTCCAAATCTAAAATCCTAAAAGCAAAGGTAATTGTCCCTTGATCGCCCATATAACCCTCTTTCCTAGACTTGGGGGTGTTAGTCTTAGTTTTATATGTGTCTGACACAAGAGAAGGCATAGGACTATCTTGGTCCCTGTCGATGGTCTCCTCATTCTCGTCTTCACTAGTCACCCCCTCCTCTCCATGTTTCCCATCATTTCTCCTAGCAACTTTTCTTTTAGGTCTAGGGACTCCTTTTTCCCATAGTTCTCTATAGAGTCAGAACTAGGTAGTTTCTCCTTGCTAGGAGGGGTAGATGGATTTTTATCTCTCAATCTCTTGCTAGACTTGTGGGTTCCCCTCTTGGTCGTAGATTTTATACTTTACATATCTAAAACCTCTATTTTCTACATTTTAGCATTCCTAATTGTGGCAGAGGGCTCCTTACCATCCTACGCTTTTTTAGAAGGGGACGAAATCTATGCAACATCAGTGATTTTGGGTGGGGAAGGGATCGGGCTAGGAATATGGGAGTTAAGACCTTTATAAAAATTAACCAGGTGAAACATTAGGGCTTTATGGTATATGGTGAAGCTCTTTCCCTCTTCTTTCTTTTTGCACACTTTCCAAACACAATCCTCCATAGAATGCAATAATGTGTAAGGAAAAGAAATGCTTTCCCTATTCCTAAAGTGGTTGAGAATGAGAAAGTGGTAATTGTAAATCACCTTATACTTATCTTCCATCATAATGTACCTCATAATTACATATAAGACCATATCCTAGGGTTTAGGCAGTTCCTCATGAGCAAAACCACCAAAGATATGAACAGGAGCTTTGTACTAGTGATAAGTGTTGACGTGCAAAGCTTTGTGTGTTTTGAGTATAGTGAAGTGTTTTTTATTGATTCAACTTTTCAAAGAATCTTTATGACATATTTAATCTTTCAAAATAGTTTGAGGGACTCCCCCAGTACTTGGTAGAGTCTCATGACTACCAACAAAGTTTGATAAGATACAAGATCCTTTGACAATCATTACTCGATTTGTGCGCTTCAAACTTTAAAATTAGGTCAATGGACCAATAACAAAAAATTGCTAATGATGTTGTATCATGTACAAATTAAACGTCCTCTAAAAATTTACAAATGGGACTTACTTAACTGCAAGTAATTATTTGATTCAAAAAGTTTTAAATTTATTAAACAAAAGAAATGAAATATTTATAAAAAAATTACATTAGGAATTAAATTTATAAAGATTGGATTATAAATCATTCCATATAATGTTTTCATAAGAATGAAGAATTAGATTTAAAATAAAATAAAATATTATATTTTATTACTAAATTTTAATTATTTAGAATAAATTATTAATAATTATATATATATAAATTATATTACACTTAGAATTACAATTAATTAGAATTTGTAACTAGAATCTAACCAATATTTTATTTTAAAAATTAAAGTTAAAATTAGATTAAAATTAGAATTGGGCGGGGGCCCTAGCTCGATTGGCTAAATCTTCCCTATTGCAGGGGGTTGGTCACGGGTTCTAGTCTCCCCCATCCCCATGGTACCGGTGGGCGTGTCGCACCAACGCTACCGGTCACATTAAAAAGTTTACCCGGCGCACTGCAGTTTATCGGGGGGGCCGTGCTACACCTAATTCCTGCAGTCTAATAAAAAAAAGAAGAAGAAGATTAAAATTAGAATTAAAATTACATAATATGGCACCTTTATCAAAATAAATATTTTTAAGTAATTATTCAAAATATAATCTTAATTGACCTATTTCTTTCCCTCTACCTCTGTTCAACTTTGTGAGAGCAACACATGTGATTCCTTATTTTTATCCATCCATTTTGCTCCTACACATGTAATTTTCTATTTTTATCCATCCATTACCACCCCTTAGTTTATTTCATCTCAAATATCTTTGCCTATGCATCTTTATTCTTATATCTCCATTTTCCAGCTTTTATCTAACCTTAACTTCAAGTTCTCTTTATTTTTCATAAAAATAATTTGAACACAAGATCTTTTGTATGATGTTATGTAGACTATTGTTCCACAATATATAGTAACACATTTTTCTTCTCGTGTAGCACATATGTCAGTCTCTATAGTTGTTTGGCCACAACAAAGAACGGTCAAAGCTAGAGATTTCAACAAATATCAATAGACAACTTTACAAAATTAGTATTAATAATAGACTATATATTTAATTGCTAATGGAAAATGTTATTAAGCTGTACTTCTCAAATGTTAGCTAGCTTTTACATTTAGAAAAAATGTAATAATATCTAATGCTACATTTTGTTCAATTCCTCATTTCTCCATGCAATTAAAAGTTTCAATTTTAATTTACATTTTCTCTCAACATGTCTCATATTAAATCAAAACAAGAAAATGCACCTGGCAAGAATTATGACACTTGGTGCTTCTCATTTAGAAATGGATTGTGCTATTTGGATTATATATTTAAGTAACATTTAGATTAGTTTTTACAATACTTTCTTGATCTATTATGTGATAGAATTTCCATCAATCTTATGTAAACCGTATTTATATTCTTAATTTGTTATATTTTATCTTTTATTAGTTTATTCATATTATTTATTATTTTTATTTCATAATGAAATTAGATTTTGATCTTTTAAGCTATAGTTTGTTATAGCAATGAGTATGCAATAAGTTTGAATATAACTTTTTACAAATCGTGCATAATTATTATTGATGATGTGGTAGCTGATATAAACATGTCTACTCTTGTGCCTTTACCCTCTTTTCCATGTGTATTCTTTAGTTTTATGTGTACTCATAGTACTTATTTTCTAGTGATACATCACATCTTGATGAAATGGACTACATATGACCAGTCAAAGTTTAAGTGAATGCAATAGTAGTAGCCTAATCACAAGTGTTAATAAATATCTTTATAAGGGTTATAGCCTTGCACAAAAATTAAATGTTTAATAGTGGAGAGCATTTTCATCATTCAAATATCTTAGAAGAAGTGCAAGTGAGTTATTTATTAAATAAAAACTATATTTGTATACTTAGTTTTAGGTCAATTCACTTTCTCTGCTTATATTACCTCTCATTGTGAAATGATTTTCTTTGTAGTAGTTTAAAATGTATTTTTTAAATAAAATAAAATAAATAGAAACTACAATAAATAAAAATAAAAATTAATGATTAAAGACCAAAGACCTCTAGGGATTTGTTTCCTTCCCCTCATGGGAAGGAGAAGATATAGTCGATAGACACACATGTATAGGCATTAGTGGACATATATGTTGGATTTTATGTCAGTGGACATATTCAATATACATTTGATGTATATATGACATTTTATATTTGATATATGACATATATTTGATGCATGACATTATTGGTTAATATATGATATGTTTGTTCATGTATGACATTATTGGTTATCATTATATATTATGTGTTTGTTAATGTATGAAGTTATTGGTTATCATTTTATATTATATGTTTGTTCATGTATGACATTATTGGTTATCATAATATATTATATGTTTTTTTATGTATGACATTATTGGTTATCATAATATATTATATGTTCGTTCATGTATGACATTATTGGTTATCATAATATATTATATGTTCGTTCATGTATGACATTATTGGTTATTATAATATATATCTTGTTTTTATTGTTTACATTTTAAGTACATTTCATGTATTTCATTTTAATGTAAATTGCATCCAAAATGATGTAGAGTACTCACACCAAAAGCTAGTGGATTTCCAACAAGAACATTTTTAAGGCAAACTACCTTCCCTACCTTCGTAAGTGTCTTCAAAGACTCTTTCCAACTTGGTTACAACATTGAACAAACTTGTACCCAACTTCACAAAACTACTTGATCACTTTCCCTATTCAAGACTTGAGAAGCAATAAGGGAAAAATGAACAAATTTGAGAAATGGATCATAATAAACTTCTTGCTTCAAACTAACATCTTAGACACTTCAAGGAACACCTAATAACTATCTCACAAACTTCAGTCTGTCATCCATCCTTCTAAGAGATTCTTCAACATCCTATGAGCGAAAACAATCTTCCAACATCCTATGACTGTATTTTTTTTGCAACAACATGTAAGTTGTTGATTTTCAGACAACTCTTCACAAAGGGAAGTGATTATGTTTCAAACTGATGAAATGACTATTAAAACAACCAAGAATATCCTTAACATCTTCCACTAGCACCACTCAGTGATAACATGTAGCTATATAAGGTGTAATGACTCTCAAAACACTTATTGAGTCAACATATTAACAAAAACAACAGTAAAAGAAAAATTGTTAGGACTAAGGCAACTTGGGTTTATATGTGACCTCAAGTTCCTTGACCTTACAAACAAGGACTACCTTATTACCATAAAAAAATAACATGTTCAAAATGATGTGTATGATCACCCGTTTACCTTCTATCACAAGTCTCCATCATTGGATGAGTTGACATATCCAGTTGCCACAATCAAAGATCGTTGCCCTACAACATTTAGTGACTCTTAGGGACAATTTGGTTCAGCATGCCTGAGAACATTCAATCACTCAATGAGACAGAAAGAGCTTGGGGCTAGTGTTTACCTAGCCACCTGGAGCTAACGAAATAGATAGTTCGATCCCATGACGAAAGGTGAGAGAGATTTGGCAATTGGCAATTTTGTACTAGCTAACACTACAAGTTTCAACATCACCCGAGATGGCATCACAAAATTAAAATGGAATAAGATCTCCAAAAAGTGAGAGATGTTATTGTAGGTCTCCACAACACGGTCCTATAGCACCTCAAACTACATCCATACCTCGCATGAGCTCTGAGATATGCCCCATCAAAAATCACTAGCCTATGGCATTTAGTGACTCTTAGGGATGTTTTAGTTTGGCATGCCCGATAATGTTTCAGTGCTCAACAAGATGAGATGCACTTGGTGCTAGTGTCTACCTAGCCACCAGAAGCTAATGAAATAGACAGTTCAATCCCATGATGAAAGGTGAGAGAGATTTGGTAGTTGGCAATTTTGTACTGGCTAACACTACAATTTTTAACATCATCCGAGATGGCATTGCAAAATCAAAATGGAAAAATACCTTGAAAAAGAAAGAGAGGTTATTGTAAGTCTCCACAATATGGTCCTATAGCACCCAGAATCACATCTATACCTCGCACGAGCTCTATGATATGCCCTGTCAAAAATCGTTGCACTATGGCATTTAGTGACTCTTAGGGATGTTTCAGTTCGACGTGCTTGAGAATGTTTGAGTACTCAATAGGATAGGATGAGCTTGGGGATATGGTTTATTGGGCAACCCGGAGGTAATGAAATAGATAATTCAATCCCATGATGAAAGGTGAGAAAGATTTGGCAGTTGGCAATTTTGTACTAGCAACCACTACAAGTTTCAACATCATCCGAGATGGCACTGTGAAACCAAAATGGAATAAGATCTCCAAAAAGAAAGAGAGGTTATTGTAGGTCTCCACAATATTGTCCTATAACACCTAGAATTGCATCCATACCTCACACGAGCTTTGAGATATACCCCGTCAAAGATCATTGCCCTATGGCATTTAGTGACTCTTAGGGATGTTTCAGTTCGACATGCTCGAGAACGTTCAAGCACTCAACGAGATGGGATGAGCTTGGGGCTAGGGTTTTCCTAGCCACTCAAAGCTAAGGGAACAAACAATTTGATCCCACGATGATTAATGAGAGAGATTTGGCAGTTGGAAACTTTGCACTAGCCAACACTACAAGTTTCAGCATCACCCAAGATGGCACTGCAAAATCAAAACAGAGTAAGATCTCCAAAAAGTGAGAGAATCTATTGTAGATCTTTGCAACATGGTCCTATAGCAGCTAGAATTGCATTTATACCTCACACAAGCTTCAAGATATGTCCCATCAAAGATTGCTGCCCTATGGCATTTAGTGACTCTTAGGGACATTTTAGTTCAACGTCCCTGAGAATGTTTGAGTGCTCAATAGGACTGGATGAGCTTGCGGATAGGATTTACCCAGCCACCCAGAGTTAATAGAAAAAATATTTTGATCCCACAACAAATGGTGAGGTAGATTTAGCAGTTGGCAACTTTTTACTAGCCAACACTTTAAGTTTCAGCATCACCCGAGATGGCATCGCAAAATCAAAACAAAGTAAGATTTCTAAAAAATGAGAGAGGTTTTTGTAGGTCTTTACAACACAGTCCTGTAGCACCTAGAATTACATCCGTACCTCACATGAGCTCTAAGATATGCCTCATCAAAGATTGTTTCCCTATGGCATTTAATGACTCTTAGGGACATTTTGGTTCAGCGTGCCTGAGAATGTTTGAGCACTCAATAGGATAGGACAAGCTTGGGGCTAGGGTTTACCCGGCCACCTAGAACTAACGGAATAGATAGTTCGATCCCACAATGAGTAGTAAGGGAGATTTGGTAGTTGGCAACTTTGTACTAGCCAACACTACAAGTTTTAGCATCACTCGAGATGGCATAACCAAATCAAAACAGAGCAAGATCTCCAAAAAGTGAGAGAATTCATTGTAGGTCTCTACAACATGGTTCTATAGTAGTTAGAATCACATCCATACCTCGCATGAGCTCTAAGATATGCCTCGTCAAAGATCACTACCCTATGGCATTTAGTAACTCTTAGGGACGTTTCAGTTCTCGAGAATGTTTGAGATCTCAATAGGACATGATGAGCTTGGGGCTAGGGTTTACTTGGCTACTCAGAGCTAACAGAATAGACAGTTTCATCCCATGATGAATGGTGAGGGAGATTTGACAGTTGGTAACTTTGTACTGGCCAACACTACAAGTTTCAGCATCACCCGAGATGGTGTTGCAAAATCAAAATGGAGTAAGATCTCCAAAAAGTGAGAAAGGTTATTGTAGGTCTCTATGACACGGTCCTATAGCAGCCAAAATTGCATCCATACCTCACATGAGCTCTGAGATATGCCTTGTCAAAGATTTTTTCCCTATGGCATTTAGTGACTCTTAGGGATGTTTTGGTTTGGTGTTCCCAAGAATGTTTGAGCGCTCAACAAGATGGGATGAGCTTGGGGCTAGGGTTTACCCAGCCACCCAAAGCTAATAAAATAGACAGTTCAATCCCACGACGAATGGTGAGGGAGATTTGGCAGTTGGCAACTTTGTACTGGCCAACACTACAAGTTTGAGCATCACCTAAGATGGTGCCACAAAATCAAAAAAGAGTAAGATATCCAAAAAGTGAGAGAGGTTATTGTAGGTATCTACAACATAGTCCTATAACACCTAGAATTGCATCCATACCTTGCACAAGCTCTAAGATATGCCCCATCAAAGATCTCTGCCCTATGGCATTTAGTGACTCTTAGGGACGTTTCAGTTTGGCGTGCCCAAGAATGTTTGAACACTCCACGGGATGAGACAAGCTTGGGGCTAGTGTTTACCCAACCAATTAAATCTAACAGAATAGAAAATTTGATCCCATGATGAAGAGTGAGGGAGATTTGGCTGTTAGCAACTTTGTACTGGCCAACACTACAAGTTTTAGTATCACCCAAGATGGCATCACAAAATCAAAATGAAGTAAGATCTCCATATAGTGAGAGAGGTTATTGTAGGTCTTGACAATACGATCATATAGCAACTAGAATCAAATCCATACCTTGCATGAACACTGAGATATGCCTCATCAAAGATCACTGCCCCATGGCATTTAGTAACTCTTAGGGACGTTTCAGTTTGGTGTGCCCAAGAACATTCAAATGTTCAATGAGATGGGACGAGCTTGAAGTGAGGGTTTACTTGACCACCCAAAGCTAACAGAATAGATAGTTTGATCCCACGATGAACGATGAGGGAGATTTGGCAGTTGGCAACTTTGTACTAGCCAATGCTATAAATTTCAGCATCATTGGAGATGGCATCGCAAAATCAAAATGGAGTAAGATCTTCAAAAAGAGAGAGAGGTTATTGTAGGTCTTTGCAACAAAATCCCATAGTAGCCAAAATTGTATCCATACCTTGCACGAGCTTCGAGATATGCCTCATCTAAGATCATTTTCCTATGGCATTTAGTGAATCTTAGGGACGTTTCAATTCGGCATGCCCAAGAACACTTTGGCACTCAACAAGATAGGATGAGCTTGGGGCTAGAGTTTAGCCAGCCACCTAGAGCTAACAAAATAGACAGTCCAATCCCATGATGAATGGTGAAGGAGGTTTTGTGGGGCCCACTTGCTGTTGCACCAAAAGCCATGACTATTAGTGAACATGGAACACCACATAATTAACCACCTGTGGGCAGGGGAGCGCATCGCATCACCCAACAATCTCCCCCTCGACGCGCATACCAGGTGCTTATGCGGGTCGGGAAGGCACTGAGGAGATTTGAACCCATTACCAGGCCAAAACCAGGCTCTGATACCAATTGTAGGGCGCATTTGCCGTTGCACCAAAAGCCATGACTATTAGTGAACATGGAACACCACATAATTAACCACCTGTGGGCAGGGGAGCACGTCGCATCACCCAACAATAAAATAGAATACAAAGAGGGAGAAAACCTTTGTGGAGGTCTAATTTGCCTTGTTGACCATCTAACATTCACTGGTGTGTGTGGTATTTGTTGTTGCACGTCATGAGGAATGGCTGGAACATCAACTTTTTGAGTATCATCCAGCACTACATAATCATCTTCTTTCTTCTCATGTTGTCGCAACAGATCTTTGTACAACACTTTCTCATTGAATATGACATCCCGACTTCTAGTAATTTTAAAATTTTCAAAATCCCAAAGCCTATAACCAAATTCATTAATGCCATATCCAAAAAAGACACATTTCTTTGATTTAGCTTCTAGCTTGGTTCTATTTTCAGAGTCTATATGAGCAAAAGCTTCACAACCAAAGGTCTTGAGAAAAGAATAACTCACCTTCTTACCAGTCCATGCTTCCTCTGGAATACCACAGACCAAAGGAGTAGAGGGACCTCTATTAATCAAATATACTGCAGTATTGACAACCTCCACCCACATGTGTAAGAGTAACCTAGCATGCAACCTCATGCTCCTTGCGTGCTCCATTATAGTCCTGTTCATGCGTTCAGCCACTCCATTTTCCTGTGGAGTCCTTGGAATAGTTTTTTGTCTATGAATACCATTAGTGGAGCAATAATCTTCAAATTCATGACTACAATACTCACCATCATTATCAGATCTGAGACATTTTAATTTCTTACCAGTCTCATTTTCAACCAAGCATTTCCATTTCTTAAAAGTTTGAAATACATCAGATTTCTGTCTAAGGAAATAAACCCATAATTTTCTAGTTGCATCATCAATAAATGTAGCATAATAATGAGAGCCACCAAGGGAAGATACCTGAGCCAGTCCCCATACATCTGTATGCACAAGCTCTAATTTCTCCTTTTTGTTTTCCTTCCCTGTCTTTACAAAACTCACTCTCTTTTGTTTTCCATACACACAACTTTCACAGAAATCCATATTCACATATTTTAGACTTGGTAAAACTTTCCTTGAATGAAGTACTTTCATACCTTTCTCACTCATGTGCCCAAGTCTATTGTGCCACAACGCTGTATCAGAATCTACAGCAGCTATTTGTTCTCCCTGCTCAACTGCAGTAATTGTTCCTAAATATTCATTTTTCTCTGAAACAATCAAAGTAGAAGAAACAATATGACCTGTACAAAGATATAAGGTGCCTACTTTCACACCTTTTTCTACTACAAGGGAGCCTTTTGAAACCTTCCAATTTTTATCATTAAAAGTAACTACACAACCCTCATCACCGAGTTGCCCTGCTGAAATTAAATTTCTACTTAGTTTTGGAACATGTCTTACCTCATGTAGTAGCCAATGATTCCCATTCTGCAACTTAATCTTAATTTTTCCCTTTCCAACAATCTGACAGGGTTCATTATCCCCCAAATAAACAAGCCCAAAATTCCCTTGGACATAATCAATGAAATAACCTCTATGAGGTGTAGCATGAAATGAAGCACCAGAATCTAAAACCCATGAATCATCAACACTCTCTAAAGATAGAAGCAAAGCATCCTCTTCAGATTTGTTACTTACCAGATTTGCCTCCTTGTCTCCATCTAATTTATTTCCTTCATTTTTCTTTCGATTCCAGCAATCTTTCTTTTTGTGCCCTGGTTTCTCACAGTACCAGCAATCATTTTGTCCTCTCGATTGAGACCTCCTCCCCTTTGACTTTCCTCTTGATTTCCCACGATTTCCAGAGTTACTTCCTCTTTTAGTCGTTCTGCCCCTGCTTTGTGCATTTAAAGCACTTCCTGATGTAGATCCACCCGAGGATTTTCTATGAGTTTCCTCACTTAAAATAACACCGATCACATCATCATATTTTAGGGTACTAGATCCAGGAACAGAATTACTCACCGCCATTATCAAGCCATTCCAGCTTTCAGGAAAAGAACACAAAATCAAGAGAGCCCTCATTTCTTCATCAAAATTGATACCCACAGAAGATAATTGACTAGTAATAGTATTAAACTCATTTAAATGATCTGCAATAGATCCACCTTTTGCCATTTTCATATTAAATAAACGCTTCATGAGAAATACCTTATTTGAAGCGGAGGGCTTTTCATACAGTGTCACTAGGGTTTTCATCAAATCTTCTATCGTCTTTGCTTTTGTAATATTAAATGCCACCGATGGTGCCAAGCATAACCGAATGCTTCCGAGTGCCTTTCTATCCAAAAGATCCCATTCAGCCTCTGACATAGTTCCCTGATTCTTGGCTTTTCCTTCCAACGGCTTCCATAAATCCTTCTGATATAAATAGTCTTCCATTTGCATCTTCCATAACTGGAAGTTCTTCCCATTAAACCTGTCAACCCTCAACTTACCCTCATCTGCCATCGCTCCCACTCAACTGTGAGACTCCCACTTAACTGTGAGACTTTCCTGCAGAGGATAACTGAAAGACAACCTTGCTTTGATACCACTTGTTAGGATAAACCACAAACAGAAATAAAAACTACATGAAAATATAACCAATAACAGAAAATAATAGAACACACAGAAATGAACACAAGGCAGCGGGGAGATTTGAACCCATGACCAGGCCAAAACCAGGCTCTGATACCAATTGTAGGGCCCATTTGCCGTTGCACCAAAAGCCATGACTGTTAGTGAATATGGAACACCACATAATTAACCACCTGTGGGTAGGGGAGCACGTCACATCACCCAACAATCTCCCCCTCGACGTGCATACCAGGTGCTTACGTGGGTCGGGAAGGCATCGGGGAGATTTGAACCCATGACCAGGCCAAAACCAGGCTCTGATACCAATTGTAGGGCCCATTTTCCGTTGCACCAAAAGCCATGACTGTTAGTGAACATGGAACACCACATAATTAACCACCTATGGGCAGGGGAGCGCGTTGCATCACCCAACAGATTTGACAATTGACAACTTTGTATTGGCCAATACTACAAGTTTTAGCATCACTCGAGATGATGTCACAAAATCAAAACATAGTAAGATCTCCAAAAAGTGAGAGAGGTTATTGTAGGTCTCCGCAACATAGTCCTATAAAACCTAGAATCATATCCATACCTCACACGAGCTCTGAGATATGCCCTATCAAAGATTGCTTCCCTATGGCATTTAGTGACTCTTAGGGATGTTTCAGTTCGACATGCCTGAGAACGTTCGAGTGCTCAAAAAGACAAGAAAAGTTTGAGCTAGGGTTTACCTGGCCACCTAGAGCTAACAAAATAGACATTTTGATCCCATGACGAACAGTGAGGGAGATTTGGCAGTTGGCAACTTTGTACTAGCCAACACTACAAGTTTCAACATTACCTGAGATGGCGCTGCAAAATCAAATGGAGTAAGATATCCAAAAAGTGAGAGAGGTTATTATAGGTCTTTTCAGCACGGTCCTATAATAGCTAGAATCACATCCATACCTTACATGAGCTTTGAGATATGCCCTATCAAAGATCGCTGCCCTATGGCATTTAATGACTCTTAAGGATGTTTCAGTTCAGCATGCCCACGAATGTTTGAGCACTCAACAGGATGAGACAAGCTTGGGGCTAGGGTTCACCTAACCACCTAGAGCTAAAAAAATAGATAGTCTGATCCCATGATGAATGGTGAGAGAGATATGAGCAAGATATGTATGCCTAGGCCACTTTGTGCAAGATATGAGCAAAAGTTGCTAATTAGGCAAAACTAGGTCTTTTTAAGTTTTTGGTCAAGATAGCCTAGGAGTAGGTGTTTTTAGTTATTTTTTTATAGTTTGGATCCTTTTCCAAGTCTAAGAAGTGAAATATAGTGAACTTTGCATTAGTTACACTTTTTGAGCAAAATTGCAAAAGTTGTAAAAGTTACTTAAAAATGCAAATTTGACTGGAAACCTTCTAGCCTTTGAAAAAATGTTTTCCATGCTCATATACCTGAGCATGGTATGAGCATGGATAGTTACAACTTCCCAAACTTCCATTTGGAACTTTTTTGCAAAAATTGCAAAAGTTGCTCAAGCAACTTTTTGAGCAACATTGCAACTTTTGAGCAATTTTTGCTCTTTACATATATAGGTCAAATGGGTCCATCGAGGACTATTCTAGGACCCTAGTTAAGATTCCTAGGACCTATTAGGTAACCAAATACCTTAGTTTCCCATGAATATTGAAAGACAATGAATAAGAAATTGGATACTAGCTACAGATATTTCAAAGACATTGAAAACAATATATATTACTCTTTCAAAAAAAATGAGGTACCGATTCTAAAAATAAGATTGAAATGATTTCCGTCAGTGGCATGTCCAAGAACTACCTTTTCAATATAAAGACTAATAGTTGGCATCACTCCCCATGCCTTCTCATTCCTACAGAGGAAAGCTTAATATATAGAGGAATATATATAGAGGAATTGCAGCTACATCTATTGAATATACAAAGGAAGATATAGAAAATGTGCTTAATAGAGAGATTAATCTAAGAGAAAAGGAAATTTGAGAAGAAATTGGTTATCTTAGTGCCATCCATGGTATGCCAATTAGTTAGGATGAAGAGACAAAACCTACAACTATTGGGAAAGAGTGCAAATGTACACAGACACAAAATTTTCAGATAGAGAAGTAACCAGCCTCAAATTGGCTCATTAGTAGGAAAAGAATCTAGTTACACACTTCATCCCTACACCACAGATGTTTCAATTAGAAATGCCTATTCATCAATGGTCTTGCATTTATAGGACTTGGAAAGCTAGGATAATCAAGTTGGGCATGATCCGTCAAAGTTATCATCAAAATATATTAATGATCTTAACAAAACAACAAAAAGCTCATTGCCACCTTTAAATGGACACTTTAGTTTAAATGGAGAATGTCAGTTCCCAAATGTGTCCTAGTCAAGTAGATGACTGGTGCAGGAGCACCCATTCTAGACTCATCAAAGAAGGCATAGTTAAGGATCCTAGATAGTTCACTTAGGATAGGTTGTGATGCAACAGTGCACGGTGGAAGCTCCTAAAAGGCAAGCCACTAGGTAATTAGACAAGGTTGGAATCCTTCAAATTTCCTAGAAAGAGGGTTTAGTGTTGGGACACTTATCACAAGCATCAATAATGAACTTATCATAGGTTATAACAATCCAAACAAGACAAGAACCTAATCACTAGGTTTTCCTAAGTTCAAAAGCACCAAAACATAAGGATTCTCAAAAAGCCTAATAAGGGAACATGCCCCCAAACATGAATGAAAAGAGAAAAATGACCACAAAATAGAATAAAAACACACCTTAGACCTATTAAGGTTTGTATATAGTAGATAAAGTGATTCTATTGTGTCCAAACAACACTGATATACAGTTACAACAGTTTGCCATTGAAAAGGTTAGTGGCCCTTCAAACTGTAAATTGAACATAATATGGACAAACCCCACATAAAGACACAACTTAAAGTGAGATTCAAACACCGTTTTAGGGCATGTAAAACACATGTAAACCTCACACATTGGAAGAGACTAGAGACCACTATTGTGACAATATTTGGAAAGTGTTGATAGGCCTAATTAGGCTCTAGTTACACTACAGGTACCCTTTCACATGTTCCAATCTGCAAAAAAAATATTGGAACATCTAGGGGCATGTGAAAAAAGTCCAAATCCAAATTTATAGACCTTGGATCACTTTGGAGCAAAAGTTATAGTGACTGTGGTGAAATGTTGAATGGTGCATGTATGGAGCCATACACCTACAGTATGGTGGAAAAATTCATTACTTGCTTGTCCATCTATAAAACTTGCAAAATCATGAAGTACACTGATGGATCTTACATTCAACTAAGGGGCATCAAATTCACATGGTGGAAAGTGCCAGAAAAACAAGGCCCTAGGTGAAACGCTTGGTTTAATGCTGATTTCTAGGGACCTTCAGCAAAACTTGAATAACTTTCAAAATACAAAGGATCAAAACATGAAACCAAGTGAAAATAAAAGATAACGCACCCCTCTAACTCTTGGGATCATTGGAACATGTCCCAACATCTGTACCAATCCATACAACACTTTGAAACACAAAATTTTGCATGAGAAATAGGTTATTTTATTGATTTCTTGCCAAAATAAGTAAATCATACCTATCACCTACCTGTAAGAGCTAATATAGGTTTTCCCCAATGGTTATAAGGTTGGTTTGAACCAACTAGCCCTTTGGGAAAGAGTTTTTGAAAGTTTAACAACTTTTTAAGAAGTTGCTCAAAAGTTGTCAAGCAACTTTTTGAGAAACTATGAAAAGAAAGACAATCAAACCAAACTTCATAAAACAAAATTGTTCTAAAAAACCCAATCTACAATGGAAACTAGTACAGTCTACAAAAATAATGCCTTAAAACTCAAAAACTCAGTAATTTTGCCTTCAAATATTATGCTATAGCATGTTGACCGTACATAATGATATTAACTTCTCTCATTTTAGGATTTGGAATGTCTTTATATCTTCTCCTAGGTCTTTCCCCTTCATCCTTATGGTTTTCATTTGCCTCCTTCAAGTTTTAAAAGGAAAATCCACAATTTCTTGCAAAATCAACATTTTGAAAATATTGCAAAATTGCAAGATAACAACTTTTGGATCTTTCTTGCTTGCTCTTCTTAACACTTATAACTTGTTATTTAGGCTATCCCTTAGCAATTCCATGCTAGGGACCCTTCCCTAAGCTAATGACTCATCCCTTAGGTTACTCATTTCCCTATGGCAATGTATTCCTTGATTTTTAAGCCAAAATAGTGACTCTTCTAAGGACATTAAATGTCATCCAATACCCTAACTACCACACCTAGGTCCAATGATTCTTATTCTACTTACAAGGCTCACTTGGAGCATAACACAAAAAAAATGAAAAGATGAGGGCCCTATGATTCAAGGTGCCCTTGTACCTCTCTCTCTCTCTCTCTCTCTCTCTCTCTCTCCCTATTCAATCCAATGAACCAACTGGATCTAGTCTACATTTTAATGTCTCAAGTATTGCCTCATGGTCTGACTCGTGAACTTTACAAAGAGTCTTATTATGTGATTTTTCACCATATTTTATCAAGTGGACATTTGATGCAACAATAAGGTTTGAATAATGAAGAATCTTCCTCTCTATTTTCCAATCCTTGAATAACCACAAGTTAGAGTTTTTCATAGAATATTGTCTAAGCCTTATGTTGGTTAGAACCATCGCACCGATATGGTACTCTAAACCTTCACCATCTATAACTGAGTGATCCAATTTTGGTTTGGCTTGGACACAATGATACAAATAATAATTTGTCCCTTCTTCATTGTCTTCAAGTGCAATAATAGCAAAAGCATGGCCTATAGTGATAAATGTACAAAATATAGTCATTAATTCAAAAAATACTTAGGTAAAAGTTATAAAGTTACATATTGAAATTACAAAGATATATAAATGTATATATTACCAGGTTGCACTAGATTAGACAAGCGATCAAAGTCAATGGATGAATCCATCTCTACCATTTCTATTGCTTGTGGGGGACAATAGGTGTCAATTGTGTCCAAAACCCGTATATCCCATTTGTTCACCCATTCGGTCGACTCACAATCATCCCAATTTTCCTCTACACATGATGGACAATAGCATGCCATTTTTTGTGTGTGGATACTCCATGAACCTGCATCAAAGCTTCTAAAAGAGTGAAACTCACTTGATCCTATTAGTGTGCAATAATCCTCATATTGTGCAACGTTAGTGTGATGTCCCCATTTTGTCAAGTAATTTAAATAATATTAAAATAATAATATTATACTATAAGTAATATTATAATAATTATATTATGTATGTCATATTATAATAGTAATACAAATGAAATAATAAATAATGATAAAGATATGTTTAATATAGCAATACTGTATTAGTAAAGTATTATAATATAATATAATATATATAGTTATTAAAATAATATATGTTATGATATACTCATTAATATGGCTATATTAATTAATATTATCAAAGCTTATTAATATAAATATATAATTAATATAATATAACTATATTATTATTAATATAATGAAAGGATGTGACTCTTATATATATATATATATATATATATATATATATATATATATATATATATATATATATAGAATAAACTATGGAGGAAAATCATTAGATAGGAAGATTATCAAGTTTGTACGGATGAAAATGGGGAAATACATAAATGTCCCAAAAGGGGACATTACAAGTGGTATTAGAGCCTTGGTCTTGCCAGCCTGAGGGTCATTACAAATGATCAGAACCATGAAATATAGAATGACTTGAATAAATCTGATTTTAGTGAACAACAATTTTGAAACCAAGCATACCCCATCACATTCACCAAGCCAAGATAACAAAGTATCTTCTGTAACTCGCAAAGTTTGCATGTCTGAATGAGATTCATAGATAGATTTTGAACCATGTTTCTTGGTAGAGCTTTCAACAGAAAGCATATCCCTGGCATCAATTTTTCTCCTACGAGTGCTTTCTCTTACAACGCTTGCAAGCCATGACAGTTTCACAAAAGAATCTTTGTTAGATGGTTCCAACATGGTGCACAAGAGCTTCCATGACATCCATGGGAATATCTGATCTCTTTCCAGTATTGGACATGACCTTGCTTTCAAAACTCCTGGCTTGGAAAAAATTAATTTTCTTCACCAAAACTGCTACAAATGAAATGAAAATTAAAATGATATAAATGCTAGAACTCACAATCTGTGGCCATGTTTGTGTATTTTTTGGATTGTGGACTTCAGCACAACTATCTTTTCTACTGTTCTGATTGTAGACTTGTATTTAACCTAATGAAGCGCAAGAAACCTAAAAACAAATGAAAATTTCTTTCTACAGGCCCAGATTCAAGATGTGGGCTCGTACATTGAAATCATCTTGCATATCATAGACGGTAGTAGTAGAATGAATGGTGAATAATGAATCATACAATAAATTTTAATGAATTGTAAACATATGGGTTTGTGGCAGAATGTGAATAGTTTTCGATAACCTAATGGTGTTTTTGATGATCAATGCATAACCTATTAAACAAACTAGAAAAAAGAATCCCCAAAAGCAAGAATCCTACTTAGACAAAGTTCCTAAGAAGAACAAGAAAACTATAAGGAGAATTCCAAATGGTTGTTAACAGAGCAAGCTAAATGCAACCATATCAAACAAGACAGATGGGATTGCAGGCCTAAAAAACCATCATTTCTACCCTTTTTTTCCACAAAACACACCCAAGTATAAAATAACTGCTCTATGGGATATGGATTAAATAACTAATTGATCAAATATTGTAAGTGCCGCTTTCCAATATAGAAGGAGATAATAGTAGGGAAGAGATCAAAATAATCTTAGCTGCAGGATTCTCTGACAAAAAATACTAGGTTTTCCTATTTCTCCTAATCGAAATCAACAGAAATCAACAATGGAAGTACCAACAGTGAATACCGTGGAAGACATGGCATTGGGTCATTGGAGTTTTTGTGACCCACATAGACCCTACCAAAAAGGGATATCAGGCAAAAAGAAACAGGGATTGGTTCAAATGCCACCTCTACCATTTGTGCTACTTACTTGTCGAATGTTGAACAATATTTATGTTTCCACACCATCATCGGGGTCAGTAATAAATACTCTTATGAAGACACACGTTACTCATAAGTGGGAAAAGAGAAAATTATAAATGCAAAGGAGATAAAATAAAGTTATAAAAGGTAATATCCAAGGTATGCGTATATTTTAATTTTTATATTAAGTTTAGTATTTCATTTTTATATTGAATAAAATATTATGTTACTTTATATAAGGGTGAATAATTATGTTATTATTTTAATGAAGAGTTATCTTATGAGATGTGTGTGTGTGTGTGTGTGTGTGTGTGTATCATATTTACATTTAGAAGGTACATATGTTATTAGATTAATAACATTGATTTCTAATATCATCATTATAATTATTTATTTTATTAAATGATTATTGAATATAATATATGATAGAACATATGGAATGAATTACATCTATTTATTAATTAGGAAAGGGAATGTCTTAAAATGGAAATTTAGTGAATCCTTAACTATTAAATAAGATCATAATCTCCAAGTTGAGATAATGTCTGCGGTGGAATGGGTTGGGTGACACCACTCGGGGTACCGAATAAAGCCTATAGGTACCGGTTAAGGCCTACGGTGGAGCGAATATCCCAGGGTACATCATACAAAGGCACCTTCTTGGGAATAATGATCAGAGAGAGGTAACGATAATGAGGGAGAATAGTGAGGCCCACTAATTTGGGTAATAGGGCACCCCATTATGGTTTCTCCTCCTATAATTGAATGATAAGATTAAATATCTAATATTTCAAAGATTATGTTTTAAAAGACTTCTTATTGAAAAATAGTTGATAGAATCACCTTAAGATCAAAATTCTCCAATGATGAGATAAGGCCTGTGGTGGAATGGGCTGGGTGACACCACTCGAGGTACTAGATAAAGCCTACGGGTACTAGGTAAGGCCTACGGTGGAGCAAATACCCCAGGGTACATCATACAAAGGCACCATCTTGGGAATGATGATCAGAGAGAGATAACAATAATAAGGGAGAACGATGAGGCCCATGATTGGGTAACAAGGCACCCTATTATACTTTCTCCTCCCATATTCAAAAAATGATGAGTTAATAAATGGACTATACTTTTGATTGACAAGACACTAAAATTGAGATTATAAACACCTTGTTAGTAGATTGTTTTATATATAATGTGTACTAATAAAAAATTTTGGTTGCAGGTTCACAATTAAGGAAATACATAATATGTGTATTGTGTGTCTGCATCATGTGTGCTTCATGTCTTCATCTGTCTGCATTGTGTCTACTTCATGTTTTCATCTGTCTACATTGTGTATGCTTTGTGTTTTCATTCATGTATATTTCATAAATCTCTCTGGTCTTTTGAATGCAAATATGTTTTGTGTCTGTAAAGGAGCTTGTGTATGAATAATTTTGCTTGAGGACAAGCAAATTCAAGAGGGGAGGACTATGATGTCCCCATTTTGGCAAGTAATTTAAATAATAATAAATACTTTATATAAAGTAATATCAATAAATAATATTAAAATAATAATATTATTCTATAAGTAATATTATAATCATTATATTATGTATGTCATATCATAATAGTAATACAAATGAAATAATAAATAATGATAAAGATACATTTAATATAGCAATACTATATTAGTAAAGTATTATAATATAATATAATATATATAGTTATTAAAATAATATATGTTATGATATACTCATTAATATAGTTATATTAATTAATATAATCAAAGCTTATTAATATAAATATATAATAAATATAATATAACTATATTATTATTAATATAATGAAAGGACATGACTCTTATAATTTTTTTTTTAACAAAAATAAAAATAAAAAATATATAGAATAAACTATGGAGGAGAATCATCAGGTAGGAAGATTATCATGTTCGTATGGATGAAAAAGGGGAAATACATAAATGTCCCGAAAAGGGACATTACAATAGGTATTATCTATCAATCAAAAAAATTTACGAACTATAGACTCACCTTCCTTACCTGGACCCATTGTAGCATTACACCACTAGACAATGGATTTTGCATGTGTTAATATTGCTCCATCTTTGTACTTTAGTTCTTCATGAGTTAAGGCTCTTTTGATGCATATGCCTACACCATCATGCTCTCCCTTTCCATGACCAACCTCTGTGAAATTTCACATATATTGAATTCTAGACAACCTGTGCATCCTGCTCAACCAATAGAATGTCCATGCATTCTTGAATTGAGATGCACAATTGTTTGACCAAATAATGTGCTGATGATATGGTATGCCGCTATTAGCCAAATCTCCATAAAATAGTTGAAAATAACCATGTACAAACTCTGTAGAATGTGATCGATCATCGTTGATGTAAAAATGGTACTCCCTCAAAATATTCCTGTCATCCTCTCTACTTGTAGGTGAATGCATGAATGTTATGTCAAAAAATATGGAAACCTATTGAGAAGTATAATACTTTGCTTACACCTCATTTTATGGTTGTAGTGTGTAGTTCTCTGTGAAGTCTACAACCGAAACAATAGTTTCAGGTGGAAATCCTTGAACAACTTGAATTGCAAATCCAACCATCAAGCTCTATGTGTATGCCTTGCATACTCGTAAATAATCTTTTCACAAAAAATCTTCATGAACTCATACACTAGAATCTTTTCAATAACTAAATCACATCTTTTACCCTGTTTCCCATCTTTTAGAGCATATGTCACTATCTTGTATTTTCTGTAATCTACTATTTCATTTCCAATTGCATGTGTACTATCCATATGTTCATAAGTTGATAAAAGTTGCAAAGAACCACAAAATAACCATGTACCATCCAAGCATGATGTCTTGTAAAATTTTTGGCCATCCCCTATTTCACATAAAATGTTGGATATGAATTCCCTTGAAGATCTAGGTGGCTCATTCATGTCACAATCCTGCAAAACAAGCTTAGAATGCAAAAACACACATAGAATCCTAAAAACATCAAAATGGTTAGAAAATTCAAATTGTATCCTACAACAACAAGTTGTGCATGTGTGATTTATCCTCACATACAAAGCTTTACCCATCTCAAAAAATCTTTGACTTATTTGAATTTGAGAATACATACCAATAAATTTTGCAAAAAATTGTGTTTGAGTTGAGTCCAAAAACTATTTCGCATGTGGTTCACGATTTTGGCTACCAATCCTCCTTCTTACAACATCTCTTTGATTAGGGGAAACACGTGTGTTATTTGTCCAAAAAATTTTGATCAATTATTTCCAAGCTTCACTAATTTCTTTATCCTTTTACGATAGTATACTGCTAAATGTCCATAACTCATTTTTCATTGGATCTTCCAATTTCTCATGCCTTAGTATGGCTATCCTTAGAGTACCTCTACTGATTTTCAATGTTTTGCTTGTCTTTCTCATGAGTCAAGATTTCTTCATTTGGGTACTTACTATTGTCGATGTAAGTACTCGTCTTGTGATATTATTATCTTTGGTGCATGATTTAGAACCCACTTTGTCATAAGCACTCATTATATTCTTTACAATGTTTTTTTTCATTTGAATTGTCCATCATTCTTAACCCAAGAATCTTCATGATAGGCCTAAATTTCAAATTCCTCATCATTTCAACAAATAATTGGCATTGACCTATAATATTTAATTCTTCAAAGAACAATCTCCACATATAATTAACTTTTCTTTGACAAGTACGCTTGCTAATCTTGTCAGGCATTGATTTCAAAATGTTAGCATCAATATCAATCAAATATTTTGGTCTTCTAAAATGAATTCTAGAAGGTGTTATAATCTCTTCCGTTCCCTCAACATTTTGAACATCAACATAAGGTTGAGTTCTTTGCATACCTTGAACCGAAGATGATGTGCCTTGGAAATAAGATGCAAAAGATGGAATATCACCTACTTGATATGTTGATGTTGTGCCTTCAACATGACATGATGGAGTGTGTACATCGTCGAATCTACAAATTAGTGTCTCTTCAACATGAGATGATGATATGAATCCAACATTGAAAGATGGTGTAGCTTCAAAATTCAATTGTCTTCTTGAGCGTAATAGTCTCATTTGTTCTCTTTGTCTTTCCAATTCTTCCTTTTTGTTTCTTTGTATCAGTGGTTCGTGTTCCTCTTCGAAAGTCAATTCTTTGTTATTGCTTTGCACTTTTCTTTATTCACATAGTAGTTTAATTTTATCTCTTTTAATTGCCAAATCTCTCTCCCTCTATTATGTTGTTTGAGTTTTGGGTTTCTTCCTTGGCATGATAATGATTTCTATATGTCAAATTATTCAAACATCTAAATTACTTACAATTTGTAAATTACAAATCATTCAAATACATAGACAAATTAAAATTATTTCAATCAATACACAATATATATTAAACAACTTGTCAAATTTCTAACCATTTCCAAATAACAATTCATTCAAACATACAAATTTCAATGAATTCACTATATATTAAACAACATGTCAAATTATAATCAGATTTGTCTCTATATAACAACAAAGAATATTTAAAAAGGACTGCACTAACCTTTTCTATAGAAAGAATATTCAAAAATCCTTCAAATAGTGTATCCAATGATTGAATTTTGTGTTTGCTAGCTTCAAATAGAATGAAAGAATATTCAAAAAGCCTTCAAATAGTGTTTGCTAACTTCCAACAACTTGAAACCTGTGTTTTCTGTCAGAACTATAGAATGCACAACAAACAAAAGATAGAATATAGATTAGCTGGGACCCAAACTTGTGTTATGACCATTTTTTGGCGTTCTCATATAGTGCGTACACCCTATAGTACATACAGACTATATGAAGAATAATCTCTTCCTATCCCACCATCCCACATCCCCTACTCTCTCTCTCTCTCTCCCTACTCTCTTTGTCTCTCAATCCTCTCCCATCCTCCACTCTCTCTCTCTCTCGCTCTCTCTATCTCTCTCTCTCTCTCTCTCTCTCTCTCTCTCTCTCTCTCTCCCCCCTCTCCCATGCCCTACTCTCTCTTGCTCTCTCTGTCCTCTCGCATCCCCTACTCTCTCTATCTATCTCCCTCTCCCACTGCCTACTCTCTCTCCCATCCCCTACTCTCTCTCACTCTCTATCCTGTCCCATCCCCTACTCTCTCTCAATCTCTCTCCTCTCCCATTTCCTACTCTATCTTTCTCTCTCTCTCCTCTCCCATCCCCTACTCTCTCTCTATCTATCTCCCTCTCCCACCACCTACTCTCTCTCTCTCTTCTATCCTGTACTCTCTCTCTATCTATCTCCCTCACCCACCACCTACTCTCTCTCTCTCCCATCCCCTACTCTCTCTCACTCTCTCTCCTCTCCCATCCCCTACTCTCTCTCTCTCTCTCCCCTCTCCCATCTCCTACTCTCTCTCTATCTATCTCCCTCTCTCACTCCATCTCCCACCACCTACTCTCTCTCTCTCTCTCTCTCTCTCTCTCTCTCTCTCTCTCTCTCTCCCATCTCCTACTCTCTCTCTTTCTCTCTTTCCCATCCCCTACTATCTCTCTTACACACACTCCCATCCCCCTCTCTCTCTTTCTCTCCCTCTCACACTCCCTCTCCCACTGCTACTCTCTCTCTCTCTATCTCCCTCTCCCATCACCTACTCTCTCTCCCATCCCCTATTCTCTCTCGCTCTCTCTCCTCTCCCATCCCCTACTCTCTCACACTCTCTCTCCCCTCTCCCATCCCCTACTCTCTCTCTATTTATCTCCCTCTCCCATCGCTTACTCTCTCTCTCTCTCTCCCCCATCCCCTACTCTCTCTCTCACTCTCTCCTCTCCCATTTCCTACTCTCTCTCTCTCACTCTCTCTCCTCTCCCATCCCCTACTCTCTCTCTCAGGCTACTCTCTCTATCTATCTCCCTCTCCAACTCCATCTCCCACCACCTACTCTCTCTCTCTCTCTCTCTCTACCATCCCCTACTCTCTCTCTCTCTCTCTCTCTCTCCACCCCATCCCATACTCTCTCTCTCTATTCCAGACACTCCCATTCCCCCCCTCTTTCTCTCGCTCTCCCTCTCACACTCCCTCTCCCACCGCTGATCTCTCTATCCCACTCCCTCTCCCATCACCTATTCTCTCCCATCCCTTACTCTCTCTCTCTCCCTCTCTCTCTCTCTCTCTCCCTCTCCCACTCCCTCTCCCACCATCTACTCTCTCTCACTCTCTCTCTCCCATCCCCTACTCTCTCTCTTACTCACACACCCATCCCCTCTCTCTCTCTTTCTCTCGCTCTCGCTCTTGCTCTCCCACTCCCTCTCCTACCACCTACTCTCTCTCACTCTCTCTCTCCCATCCCCTACTCTCTCTCTCTTACACACACTCCCATACCCCCTTCTCTCTCTCTTGCTCTCTCTCTCCCACTCCCTCTCCCATCGCTACTCTCTCTATCTATCTATCTCCCTCTCCCATCCTTCCTCTCCCACTCCCTCTCCCACTGCCTACTCTCTCTCTCTCTCTCATCTCTTACTCTCTCTCATTTCTCCCATCCCCTACTCTCTCTCTTTCACACACAAAATTCCATCCCCCCTCTCTCTCCTCTCCCATCCCCTACTCTCTCTCACTCACACACTTTCATCCTCCTCCTCTCTCTCTCGCTCTCCCTCTCCCACCACCTACTCTCTCTCTCTCTCACTCTCTCCCATCCATACTCTCTCTGCCACCCCCTACTCTCTCTCTCTCACAGTCTCACACTCTCTCCCATCCCCTATTCTCTCTCTTACACACACTCCCATCCCCCTCTCTCTTTCCCTCTCCCACTTCCTCTCCCACCACCTACTCTCTCTCTCACACTCTCTCTCCTATCTCTCCTACTCTCTCTCTCTCACTCACACACTCTCATCCTCCTCTCTCTCTCTTGCTCTCCCTCTCCCACTGCCTACTTTCTCTCTCACTCTCTCTCTCCCATCCCATACTCTCTCTACCACCCACTACTCTCTCTCTCATAGTCTCACACTCTCTCCCATCCCCTATTATCTCTCTTAGACACACTCCCATCCCCCTCTCTCTCCCCCTCTCCCACTCCCTCTCCTACCACCTACTCTCTCTCTCTCTCTCACTCTCTCTTCCATCCCCTACTCTATGTCTCTCTCTTAGGCTATTCTCTCTCTCTCCCATCTCCCATCCCCTACTCTCTCTCTTTCATAGACACACACTCCCATTCTACCCTCTCTCTCCTCTCCCATCCCCTACTCTCTAGATATCTCACACACACTCCCATCTCCCCTATCTCTCCCTCTCCCACCACCTACTCTCTCTCTATCACACTCTCTCCCCCATCCCCTACTCTCTCTCTCTCTCTCTCTCTCTCTCTCTCTCTCTCTCTCTACCACCCCTACTCTCTCTCACACTCTCTCCCATCCCCTTCTCTATCTCTTACACACACTCCCATCCCCCCTCTCCCACTCCATCTCCAACTACCTACTCTCTCTCTCTCTCACTCTCTCTCCCATCCCTTACTCTCTCTCTCTCTCTCTCTCTCTCTACTCTCTCTATCTCCCTCTCTCATCCCCTACTCTCTCTTTTACACACACTCATTCTCATCCCCCCTCTCTCTCTCCTCTCCCATCCCCTACTCTCTCACACACACTCCCATCCCCCCTCTCTCTCCCCCTCTCACACTCCCTCTCCCACTACCTACTCTCTCTCTCTCTCTCTCTCTCTCTCTCTCTCTCCCCCTCCCTCCCTCCCTCTCTATTCTCTCCCATACCCTACTCTCACTCTCTCTCTCTCTCTCCCATCCCCTACTCTCTCTCTCTCTCTCTCTCTCTCTCTCTCTCTCTCTCTCTCTCTCTCTCTCGTTCTACCTCTCTCCTTTCGAATTTAGGTCTTAATAGTGCATGCACACTAAAGCATGTATGCACTAAAGCATGCATGCGCTATTAAGACCAAAATTAAAAAAACTTTAAATAACACGTGCATGCTATAGCACACACATGCTATTTAAAGCTTTGCATTATACCAAACCTAAGGCTTGGTTTTTCCTTAGGGATCCAACCCAAAGGTTTGAAGTCTCTAAACTGGTCTGAGATGTGTTTTGCTATAAACATACAAAAAATAATTGATTTTTATTATATTCTTTCCTTCAAGTTTTCTCACAGTTGAGCATCAATAAAATTAGGTTACATGACATTGTAGGTCTCTATCTTAGCTATATAACCATATAATTTATTTTTTATTTGAACTATTTCAAACCTTTCAACTATAATTTCTTTTGAATGTATGTCCATTTTTTGTCAAAAACTAACATGTACTAATTAGGCTGTAGATTTTAGCTCATTCATCAAATTTTGCAGCAACTTAGTTTTTTAGAAACTAGACTCCATACTACACACTTTAAAAAAAAGAAGTTTTGATTTTAGATTAATTTTCAATCATTTCTAGGGGGAGCACACAGATATTTCACATTTTTGGGATGTGTCCAATTAAAAAATTCATTAAAAAAAATGTGCATTATAAAATTACCTAAAAAAACTGGGATAAACTACACAATATTAGGTAACTTTTGACTAGAGTGATTAAAGAATTTCAAAAAAAATTTAAAATTTTAGAGGGGCCACACTTTGTACTATGTTATATTTTTTCTAAATAAACAGTACCACTTTCTATGGCCCCCTTTTTGAGGACCTAAAACTAAACCATTTTGAAAAAAACATTAGTAGTTTAGAAACTAGATTCAAAGGACTACTACTTTTGTTTTTGTCATATCTTAAAATTTTGAGCGTAGCTATCTTCAAATTCTTTTTGAAGTTTAGAAATTGCTAATTTTAGAAAAAAGGTGTCCATTTATACCCCCTTTTGGCACCACAACTTGGTGCACTCACTCTAGTTAGTATTGACCTAGTAACTCAATGATGACTAAGTGTCAAAAGATAGTGTTGGTCGAGTGACATCATTTGACAGTTTATCAAGAAATTTTGATTTCTAGCTGACAGAATTGAATTCTTGGAATATGGAAAATGTGTTGAAGATAAGGATGAATGACCTAGAGCATTGAATACATTACAAACCATATTTGAGCATTTCTATGCATGGATTCAAAGAGAAGTTTTGAGAAGTTTCTAGAAGAGAAGAAATGAAACAAAAAGATGGAAGGATTCGATGAATTCGACCTAAACCTATGATCAACGGTGATGTTTAAGTGGCAAAAGATCAGAATTGCCTATTTAAGGAGGCAGAAGGGCTAAACATAACTAGGTTGGAGCAATTGTTGATGCTATTGACTAACAAAATTAAGTAGGAGGTTGATAAGAGTTATTAAGAAGTGAAGTGTTATCACTTGAAGGAGTGCCAATAAAATCAAAGATAAAGATGATAATGAAGGTCAGTCAGTGGATTGACATATGAGCTACATTGTGATATGTATTTGCAAAGTGAGTTGTATTTATTAGATCAACCTATTATTACTTTCTAACCATTACATTAGTATTAAAATCCTATAATCAAAGTTGACTTAACAGTCAATTGTAAATCATTTAATTGAGGTAACATTCTAATGGAATGTTCTTCCCTCTAACATGGTCATTACTAATAGGTTGATTAAATCCTTTAATAATGTCACATTTAATAGTGTGTTTTGGAACCTTTAATAGGGTTGATTCCTCACAGAGCTCACTCCAGAAGAGTGAAGAATTGGTAGCATGTTACTGGTCCTTTTTCCCAAATTGAGTTCACACGTTAAATCTTGGTGTCATACTTGTGCAGATGTTATTTGAGATGTTTGACTGTTAATGTTTTACATTCTACAAGTTTTCTACTATTAGAATAGTGGACTACAAGTTTCATGTTGTTGATTATTTTCTATAGAGACCAAGCTACTAAATGTTTAGATCTGAAGTGTTTGAAGTGATTAAAAGTTGAATTGGAACATTTGGACCTAAGGATAACTGATTCACCACCCCCCCCCCCCCCCCCCCCCTCCCCCTCGCTCTTAGTTATTCTAAAATATTCTAACAATTACCAATATCAGAACATTGGTGCTTGTAAAGAAAATTTAGAAGGTTCTTATAGATCAAGATTGAGATGTACAAAAATGAGGTACCAAGGCTGAATAAGGAGAATTTCCCTGCATGAAAGAGTCAGATAAAGTTGCATTTGGAAGGAATTGGAGAAGGGGCTATACACTATGTGGAAAATGCATATGTAGAGATACCAAGACATTTGAAAACTTAGCAGACGAAAGAGAAGTAAGAACACAATTAGGCAATGTTGGAGATTGCATTAGCCCTAAGCTATACCGAGTTTGATGACATAAAGGAGTGCACTATTGCTAAGAAAAATTGGGATACACTACAGACTATCTATCGAGGAGACACAAATATTTTGAGAGAAAAATCTGAAATCTTGAGAGGCACGTTTGAAGAGATGATAATGATAGAAGGTGAAACCACATTGCTCAATACTATGGCCGAGTCAAAGAAGTGGTGAATGCTATAAGAGGATCTAATGGAAAGATTGATGATGAAAATGTAATCAAGAAGGTATTGAGAACCCTACTTCCTATTTATGCTAAAAGAGTTTCTGCAATACAAGAACTGAGATGTACACCTAGTAACAATCTAACTTTGGAAGGATTAGTTGGTAGAATTACTAGTTTTGAATTGTTAAACTTTGATATAATCAAGTTTTAAATCTCAATTGGTTCTTAACAAGAAAGGAAAAGGAAAATGTTTGAATAGTGATGGTGATATCTTTGATGATGATCTTGATGGTCTGGAAGCATTAATGGCTAAGGAACTTCCAAGTGGTAAAGGAAAATTCAAAGGTAAACTTCCTATAATATATTTTTCATGTAACAAGGTTGGTCACATTGCTCCAAGATGTCTTGACAGAGAAAAAAAGGATGATGGAAGGGAAAAAAAGTATAAAGACAAAAGAGATGACAGAGACAATAGAAGAAACAAGGACTACAAAAACAAAGATAAGAAATCTTCTTATATTGTTGAAGAAGCAACTGAGAATGAGTTTGATAAAAATGATGAAGAAGTTTTCTATGTTGCTATGAAAGAAGATTCTGATGAAGATGAGAAAACTGCATTAATTTCACATGTCAGTAAAGTTGATAGATGGATAATTGATAGTGGCTACTCACATCACATGACTCATGATAAAAGTAAGTTTAAAACCATGGAATAATATAAAGGTAGTTGTGTTAAGCTTGGTAATGATGCACCATGTCTTGTGAAACGTAAAGGATCAATTAAATTGACTAATAAGATCAAGTGTAACAATATTTATTTGATTGAAGTACTTTAACTATAATTGTTTTAGTATTGCACAGTTGAAAAAATTAGGATACAAAGTTGAATTCCATCACAAGAAGGCCAAGATATTTGATGCTAATGGTGAAATAACCAAAAGCAGAGAATAGAGAAGAGGTAACTTTTTCTATGTAGATTTATCTGATTTGAGACTTGCTTGTTTGCACGATTTGTTGACATGTGGCTATGGCATACGAGGCTATGTCATGTGAAATTTAATAATTTGGTAAGAATTAGTGATGTAGAGGCACCTAAATTTCAAGAGAACAAATATTTTTAAGGTCATTAAGTCATATGTTGAATTAATGTGATCCATTTACTATATATTTGAGTCTTTTGAGTCAAGATATAAAGGGTAGAGAAACCATTTGTAATAAGTTGTCAAAATTGTAAGAGGAGCTCATAATATGATAAATAATGTCAAAATATTTATTTCATAGGTGAATGGATATATTGGTATCCATATAAAGTCATTTGAGTCATAATTTTGGTCTAGGTTGGGTTTGTATGAAAGTTGTAATGCAAAAATGTATAAAGTACATAAAATGTTGTCATAGTTGCATAATTATTAAAAAAATGTAAGGAGATGGTTTAAAGGGTGGTTTGAAATTTATAACCAACCAAAAAATCTATAAAAATGGATGTATGATCAAACCAAAGCATTAATGAAAGGAAGAGATACATTTTGAAAGAAATTTGGTAAGATTCTGAGTTATTATTTTGATTAAGTTTTTAGTTTTAGTGTTGGTTCCAGGTTTTGTATGGCCATGTACAGCCTAGAAACCATATAAATTTTGTATATTTGGATAGATTAGTGAAAAATATTTCTTTTGGATTTGATTTGGATTTATTTTGTGTAGAAATGAAGAAGTTATGCAAGTTTTGGCAAAGCTTGTAAGTTGCAGATTTGAGGATGCCCAACTACAGTCAGATTGAAATGTTTGGAATGATCATATTCTAATGAAATAGGAACTAAATTTATATTAATTGAAAATATTTGTGAACCAAGGTTTATTTCCAATTGGTTTGAGTTATTTTCAGTCAGATTTGTGTGAGTTATGTTCATTTAAATGAAGACTTATTTTTATGAATCTCCATTGAAGTTACAGGACATAATTGGTCCTTGTAGAATGGTTTATACATTATAAGAATTAATGGCCTATATATTCTGAAACTAGAATCATATAAGGTTTAGTGGAAATTTTTTTGATGTTACTTGGAATCATTTTGAGTAAGTCATGTAATGCCCTAGGAAGGATTACTAGTTTTTTTTTTGGTTTATGACAGAGAAAATGAGTCTTCGTGTAGACAATATAATTTGAAATTGGTATATTATATTGTATTCATACTTGGATATGCTTTAATAGGTCTAATTTTAAACAATTCCACTAAAGTATTTTTCAAGATAACATTTAGAACTGAAGTGATGAAAAATGGAATTAGATATAGAAATTAGTATATGCAAATGGAGAAGAATTGATGTTTTTCTGTTGAAAAATGCTTTGTTATGCCTTATGAGATGTCACTAATTAATGGAATTATCTACTGGATTTTGAAGGGATCAGCATGTATCCCACTTATTGGTTGAGTTGTAAGATGCTTTGCATCAATTAATAAGATAAAAAGAGTAAGAGGATCACTAAGATTGAAGAAACTTGATAATGCTATGTGTAAACAATGTCAGTTGGGAAAAATGACAAAGTCTAGTTTCAAGAGAAAAACCTATTCATCTAATTATATTTTGGAATTGGTTCATAGTGACCTTTATGGACCTATTGGAGTACAAAGCTATTGTGGTGACAAATATTTCATTTTATTTCTTGATGACTACTCTAGAATGATGATTGTGGTGTTTCTTAAAGAAAAATCGGATGCTTTTCAATTGTTAATGTGGTATTTGGAGAGAGTTGGAAAGGAAATAGGAAAAAGTATGAAGTTCTTGAGATTTGACGGAGGAGGAGAATTCATCTCTAATGAATTCAATATATTCTACAATGATAGATGAATCAAAACACAAATGTCAACACCCATAACCCCTCTACAGAATGGAATAGATAAAAGAAGGAACAAATCAATCATGGATTATGCTAGAACACTGATGAAGAAGAAGAATGTATCAAAAAAATATTGGAGAGAATTTGTAAGTACAATAGTCTATACTTTGAACCAAGTACAAGTCAATAAAGGTACAAATATTACACCCTTTGAGTTATGGTATGGCTCTGCACCTAATGTGAATTATTTTGGAGTCTTTGAAAGAAAATGCTATATACTATAGGATAATAGAAATGGGAAACTTGATGCTAAAAGTGATGAAGGAATATTTCTAGGATATTTCACCAAAATAAAAGCTTATAAGTGCTTGAATTCTAATGCTAACCATGTTGTGGAAAGTGCAAATGTGAAAGTTGATGAATATGTAGAAAATAATGAAGTTGAACGCAAGTCAAAACTTGAAGATTACAACACATTTATATAGGTCAATGAAAGTGTGATCTACACCTTACTTGAGCTAAAGAGCAAAGGTAATGAGAAACAGACTGCAAGTGCCAAGCATTAGCAAAATGATGTTGGGATACAAGAAGCTACCAAATACCAAGAATCCAGGGTCGAGCAACCAAAAGAAAAAAAAAAAAAAAAGATACAAAATGAACTTGAAATAAATTTTCAAGATGAACTTGAAGAAGAAGAAAGAAGAAAATGGCCTACACTAGAAACGTATGTGAGATGACATCATGCACTTGAATAAATCATTGGAAACAAGGACTCTAGATTTATGACAAGAAAAGATTGAGAAGTGACACATGTTTACTTTGTGAGTTTGAACCTAAAATAGTGAAGGATGCTTTGGAAAATGAAGATTAGATTCAGGTAATGAATGAAGAAATTGAATAGATAGAGAAGAACAAAACTTGATCATTAGTGCCTAGACCAAAGGAAAAGAATGTTATTGGGGTGACTGCACCAAGATGGTGTACAAAAAGGGGGTATAATTGGACAAATTTTTTTTTGAAATAAGTGAGCCTAAACCTGGACGAGACATGTGAGTGTCATCCACTCAAAATGACAAGATTTATAAAACATATAAATTGTAGTACTTTGTATCTACTTTTATAACTTACATTGAAAATAATTGAAAACATATATATTTTTTAAAATGTGTATAGAATAAAGTTTAAACCAATAATATATAGTTTATTTTGAATTTTTTTAAAGTATATCAAAACTTATTAGAAAAATGGTAGACAAATGCCTATGAGGAAGGTCAAGGCATTGGTAAAAGTAATTAAAGTTTACCATGTTATTGTTGTATGAAAAATTGCAAAATTTATATTGTTAGAAAGCTAGGAAGATGTGTAAGATTATGGTCAAAATTTTAGAGATATCCACTTCACCATTAGAAAACCTAATGAAGATAAAGATGAGAGTTCATCTTAGAAGATGAAAAAATGTCTAAAGGAAAAAAATAGGAGGGAAAATAGTCTACCAAGCCTTTGGGTCATTTCCCTATGCTATCACTAAGCCATAACCCAATCGGGTTTCTAGGATTCAAATAACTTGAATAGGTTATAAAAATGAAAAGGTGCATTCAAAACTTGATCAGGTTATTCAAAACCCGATTGGGTTATTAAAAACTCAATTGGGTTTTGAAGAACTAAATGTAGGTTTTACTTTGAAGACCATAACTTTCACATACAGAGGCCAATTGACTCCATTCAAAATGTGTTGGAAAGCTATTGAAGAGCTCTATAACATGACGTAGATAAATAAATCATATGCCATCAAAATTTTATTTTCCATAAATTTGAATTAAGCATAATCTAAAATAGGTAGTGATTGTTTTCAAAATGTGTAATTAATAGGTAATCATGAATGCTAACATATAATTAATTCTCTCTCTCTCTCTCTCTCTCTCTCTCTCTCTAAAACACACATATAAACACTAAATCACTAACTAAATAACTCCTAATATATTTCTCTTACTAACTCCTAACCTCTCACATTCTTTAACTAACTCCTAACCCCCCTCTCTCTCTCTCTGTGTCTAACTTATTATCCTTATGCGTTGTCTCTCTGTGTGTAATCCCTTAGCCCTCTCTCTCACATCCTATATATCTCTCTCTCTCTAGATCTCTCTCTATATCTCTCTCTCCATATTATCCCCCCCCTCTCTCTCTCTCCATCTTATCCCATTCTCTCCATATTTCTCACTCTCTCCATCCTATCCCCTAATCTCTCTTTCTCTCTCTCTCACTCTCTCTCTCTCTAAATCTCACTCCCACTCTCTCTCTCCCTCTTCCTATCTCCTTCTCTCTCTCTCTCTCTCAAACCTCTTTCTAACCACTAACCCATCTCTCTATGACCCCTAATCCCTAACCCCCATCTCTCTACATGAAGTTCCCACTTCAGGGATTAGAGGCCAGGGAGAGAGAGAGGGGGGTTAGGGATTAGGAGTTAGAGAGAGATGGGTAAGGGGTTAGAAGAGAGAGAGAGAGAGAGAGAGAGAGAGAGAGAGAGAGAGAGAGAGAGAGAGAGAGTGATTGAGAGAGTGATAGGGTATTGGACATGGACAAAGAGAGTAATACATGTGGAGAGAATGGGATATGATGATGAGAGACAGATGGAGAGAGTGTGAGAGAGATGAAGTGACAAAGAGAGAGATATAGGGGGATAGGATTTATTGAGTGAGAGGGTATAGGACATGGATAGAGAGAGAGTGAGAAATATGAAGAGAATGGTATAGGATGGAGAGAGAGGACAGGGAGGTTTAGGGATAACTCAGAGAGAGGCAACACTTAAGGTAATGAGAGAGAGAGAGAGAGGTTAGGAGTTAGTTAAAGAATGTGAGAGGTTAGAAGTTAGTAAGAGGGATAACATAGGGGTTATTTAGTGAGTGAGTGAGTGAGTGAGTGTGAGTGTGTGTGTGTGTGTGTGTGTGTGTGTGTGTGTGTGTGTGTGTGTGTGTGTGTGTGTGTGTGTGTGTGTGTGTGTGTTTCATTTTTTGAGAGAGAGGGGGGGATAGGATAGAGAGATTGAGAGAGTGTGAGATAGAAGGGGGTAGGATAGAGAGTGAGAGAGAGGGGATGATGGAGAGAGAGAGATGAATTAATGGAGAGAGATAGTGAGATAGGAGAGAGAGAGAGAGAGAGAGAGAGAGAGAGAGAGAGAGATTGATGTTGGGTGCTCTCCTTAATATAATAAACACATAACAAAAACAAAGAAGAAACAACAATTAAGAGAACAAATTGTGGGCTTCTTATTATCACCGCAAATGTAGAATTTTAGAATTTTAGAATTACAATATGCTAACCCACATGGGTGCCTTCATTACAATAATCTACAAGAAAAAAATGTGAACTATCACCTAGAGCTTTCTTAGACAATGTTTGGGCCTTTCTTAAATAGGTAATTTTATGCCACTCGGGAAAGTTCTAGACACTCAAACTTAATACCTAGGGTTGACATACCTTAACAGTACATATAGAGTCGACCAAATACACTTTTGGAATTTATTTGAGAAATTTTGGGTAGCCCAACTTTGGAAGACCATAATTCTTGAACCACTGCTCTGATAGCCTACTATAAGCAATTTTTAGAAACCTTAGCTCTTGATCTACAAGCTTGAATATGCATAAGGGCCCACCCGTCAAGTTTTCTGGCTTCATCCGGGGCTTCTGAGGCCTTCAAAATTGAGCCTGAATTTGTTATACAAAAATTACACACTGAAAATTTGTAATAACTTCACAAATACATACAATTTGGCCATGAAACTCCACTGAAAAATTGATATAACTGAAATGAACCTTCACCACTGGAATTAGAACATTTTGAGATCATATGACTGACTTACTAAGTAGCAAGCCTCCACAACCAACAACTTTGCATTAAGACAACCCTTATTGAAACAACTAAAAGGAAACATTTTTGGGTGATGCATGATTTCTCTTAAACCTAGGATGCTCCTACATAAGAGATTAGGGGATAAGATGGAGAGAGTGAGAGGGGAATGGATGTGGATAAAGAGAGTAAGAAATATGGAGAGAATGAGATAGGATTATAATACCAATTGTAAGAGTTTCCATTGTTTCTTACCTTTGTTGGCTTGTTTGATGACCACATGGATTTGGATCTACATTCAAAAGCTCTATGTCCATACTTTTGATAATTGTAATAGTATGTTTCAAATCTTTATGTATGCATAGTCTAGGTTCTGCATTCATGTGCCCAATGACCTTGATTTTTGCACTTGTGATAATGAGTCATGTTCTTAGGCTTGACATTCTGATTTTTAGTTTTGCTTCTACACACATCAACAATATGTCCTTTCTTACCACAATTATGACAAGTGGGTTTGGAGTTCTTACCTTTGATGTTCCTTTCTTCTGCAACTTTGGATGATTCTTCTTCTTCAGTGCTTGTGTATCCTAGTCTTGATGTATCATTGTTGGATCTAGGGGATCTCAATAGTTGCTCAAAGTATTTGATGGCTTCATTTGACTTGTTGAAACTTTTAGAAAATTCATTTTCTCTATTAAGGTCATTCTGCAGTTGTTCATTCTACAACTTCAATGTAGTTATCTCAATGTCCTTGACATTTAGCTCATATTTGGCATTCATCATTTGACTTAGGGTATCCAATTGCATGTTGGAAATCTTGGTTAGCTCTGTTGACTTCTCTTCCAATCTATTGGCCATAATTCTTTTGTCTTCTTCAATCATGGCTTTGTCTTCTATACCTTTCTTCTCTTGTTCGGTCACCTCACATAGAAATATAGCTTGTGATTCTTGTTCTATCTTGAGATTTCTAATTTCCTTAGCTTAGAATCTATTCTTTTTCATTAGATCTAAAACTATTGCATCAAATTCATTGGAGTCACCATCTGCAAATAGCTTGGTAGTATCTATCTCTTTGTATAATGTGTCATTCTCCACAATAGCAATCTCTTTCCTTCTCTTCAAGGATTTCTTTAGTTCCTCTCTTGCCTCATTCAGTTGATGTAGTATGAGATCTATTTCAATTTCTTAGTTTTCAATAGTCTTTCCCAACTTGTAGACTTTCATCTCAAGATCTTTCCTCAAAGTTGCAAAGCTTCCCTTTTTGAGGAAAAGGATCTAATACCAATTGTCGAAATTACAATGGGAAAGAGTAAACTTCTGGGGGGGGGGGGGGGGGGGGGAGGGGTGAATCAATAGTTTAACCTTGGACCCATAAAAATTTCACCATACATTCATCACATGCATTCAATATGTAAGTTGAAATAACATGTAAAGCATATGCATCTAAATCATATAACCATGAAAGCATTCACACACATAACACTAGATATGATTACCCGAAAACCCTCCAAGTGAGAAGGTAAAACTAGCGTGGGGATGACACCCACAAATCTTCACTTCTATAATAATAAAGTGTATCCAATGAAGGTTAAATTTTTTAACCATGAAACATGATATACCCTATGAAAGGTCTACCTTGTTAAAGGCTTACAAATACTATTAGGTCTCACCTTGTTAGAGGACTTCAACTTACAAGTAAGTAAGCACCCTATTCAAGGATTTAATACAACCTATTAGGACTACTCTATTAAAATATTTAACTGAAATCACCTATTAAAATGTCTCAGCATAAATCCTACGATTGGTACTTGCTTTCCTGATAATAGATCACCTCTACACAATATCTTATTGATCCTTCATGATCAAATGTCTCAATGATGTATCCTTTGCGCTATCCTTTGTTCTTCTCTAATTGATTTTGTAATTCACTCTTTCATCATAACTTCCAAGTCACCTTGAATGCTCTGCATGCAAACTATCTTGTTCCCACCTTTGATTCCTTACACACTTGATATATATTTTAGGGCTTTGTCCTCATTAAGAAGACTTAGGTGGCTTAGAGTTAGGTATGAATCTATGGCTAAGATTCATCCATTTTGTTGCTTAATCCTTCCTATTTTCTGATTGGTTGCATTTAATTGCATAGGGAATCCAAATATAGATTCGTCCTTATCTCCATAATATCAAAATATAATCTTAAGCCAGCTTAAAAGGGTAAAAGCATAGATCTGTGTCATTGTTTAGGATACCAAAACCTATTTTGGTCAAATCTCATTTCATTATCAAAACTCAATTTTTCTGAAAAACTAAAAATACCCTTTTATAGATCTCAAATTCAATATCATCATTATATAAATTTTTGAGTGTTTTGATTAGTTATATTATGTTATAATTTCAAAATATTATTAAGTTGATATTTCAACATTTTAGAAGATGCTCCCTCAAAAAAAGAAAAAATAATAGTAAATCATAATAATAAAAATTTGAAATATATATTTATCTCTAGAGGAGAGAATCCTCTTCACGAATATGTAATTTTTTTTCAAGAAGGTGTAGATTTGATAGGGAAGTTTCGATGGGAGAAAAAAAACTATTGGATGCTGATAAAGTTGAGCTTGAGCACTTATAACAAAAAAAATATACATCAGAAATAATTATTTCTTTCTTTGTTCCCTAGCTATACATGTAATCTATAAGATATTTTCAAATTAGAACAAAAAAAATGATTTGCATATACTTGTTTGAGGAGAACTAAACCCTATACTTTTTATAGTTTAAAAAGGACTTCAAAATAAAAGAAAATGAATAAATTCTTACTCAAAAAATTTATAAAAATTATAGGCATAAAATTCATCCAATTCTACACATTTCATCAGTTTACATCATCTTTAAATTCTAAACACAAATACCATTTTTTTTTTGTCATTAATGTTGAACTGTCGCATTTTGATATCTCATTTCTTTATAAAAGGTGACATTGGTTTGTGCTTTTACCTAAAAATAGTTTACATAGTTGTTTGTGCCATTACAAACAAATATTTCAAAACTATGTTACTTGACATATGAAGTCTCTGATGCTCGGCATGCACTATTATTTATATTGTGACTCGACACCTGCATTGTTGGGCATCCACTATTTACTTGCCTCCTAAATAACTCAACATGGTCTATCTGCTCGGCACTTGAGTGACTTGGCACGTGAGTGACTCAACACTCATTGCAACTTGGCATGGTCTAATATTTACATGTTGTACTTGACATGTATTACTAGTTTGGCATGAACTAAGTAAATGGCTTAAGTGTTTTGACAATCACTTGTCAAAACCAATCTAAGATCAACACTTTAAACCCTTTATGTCCAACATAAGCAAGTAAATTCCTAACACCTTTTAATCTTAAAACAGGAGAAAAATTTTCAGCATAATGGATACCTTCTTCTTGAGAATAACCTTTGCATACTAACCTTTCTTTATTTCTAGAGACTTCTTCATCTTCATTTAGCTTATTTCTAAAATTCTACTTTGAGTCAATTACATTTTTGTTCTTGGGTCTAGGAACAAGAGTCTAGGTCTTATTCCTTTCTATCTGTTTTATCTCTTCATTCATTGTTTCAATCTAACTTTCATTATTGAAAGCATCTTAAACTAATCTACGTTCAAAATTAATAAGCAAAAATGTACCTCTCAATTTGTTTCTTGTCATTGTACCATCTGACTTGTCTCCAATGATTTGATCAAGTACATGGCACTTTCTGACATATCTTAGTAGTACTTTGGATTTAGAACTTGTTCCACTTTCCTTGCCATGATCTTCTACATCATGCTTGGGTCCCACTATCTCTAACTCAGGTCTTTTAGACTCGATTTTCTAGTTAGAACTCTGTAGCCTTTGCCTACAACTTGGGTCCTTCAGACAGTGATTCGGGTTGCATTGGATGCATCTCGGGAGGTGAAGTCTACTGACTTCCAATAGGATTTGGAAATGTATCAGGTTCATAATACATAAACATTTTGTAGTCCTCAAGTTCTTTTCTACTCTCTTCACTCTTTTCAACAAACTCGTCAATTCTTACTTTTGCACTTTCTATGATTTTATGATAGACAAATTCAAACATTTGTATGCTTTACTTTTGCAAGAATATCCTAGGAATATGCCTTCATCACCTTTGACATCAAATTTGCCTTTCCTAGATTCCTTCAAGATATAACATTTTCTACCAAATACTTTCAAGTAATTTACATTAAGTTTGTAGTCATACCATAGTTCATAACGGATTTTTATTTGAGTCTTTCTTCAGCTGTACTCTTTTCAAGGTATGCACTGCGGTACTGATCGCTTCCTTCGACTATTTGATTACAACATTCTTTTCTATCATCAAAGTTCTTGCACAATCCATGATCGATCTGTTCCTTCTTTTAGCTATAGCATTCTGTTAAGGTGTACCAGGGGCTGATACTTGTCTTTTGATTCCTCTTTCATTGCAAAATTCATCAAATTCATTAGAGATGAATTCATCACCTCTAACTAACATCAGACACCTAACCTTCTTTCCAGTTTCCTTTTCTACTCTTGCCAGATACCACTTAAACTTTTGAAATTCTTTTGACTTCTCTTTCAGATACATTACAGTAATCATTCTAGAATAATCGTCAACAAAAAGAATAAAATACTTATCTCCATTGTAGCTCTCAATTCCAATGTGTCCACATAAGTTTGTATGAACCAGCTCTAAGACTTCTTTAGAATGATATTTCTTGTTTTTGAAACTTGTCTTGCCCATCTAACCAATTTGACAATTTTTGCATAGGCCCATATTCGATTTCCTCAAACCAGGACTAACTCTCACTATTTTGTTTTTGCTGATTTTGATCAAATTATCAAAGTTCACATGACATAGCCTTTTATGCCATAACTAAATTTCTTCTACTTGAGCAATGAAACATGAACTTTCACTATGATCTAGGTAGAATAGATTACCTTTGGTTTGTTTACCAAACTCAACTAGATATCCTTTTCCATCTAGTAGCTTGGCCTTCCCATTCATGAATTCTACCTTGAATCCAATGTTATTCAATTGTGCCACACTTAGTAGATTATACTTTATTCCTTCAACCCAATAAACATTATCACATCTAAGTTCTTTGGTTAGTGAGATAGAACCTTTTCTCTTTATGCAACATGGTTCATTGTTTCCAAATCTCACACTTTCACCATCATAATGTTCTATATGTTCAAACTTTGTTTTTTCAATAGTCATTTGATGTGAGCAACCACTATCAATAATCCATGTATTATTTTTGCTAACATGAGAGATAAGTGCTACTTTATCTTCTTCATCATCAAATTCATCTTTTACAACAATATTGACCATTTCATCATTTTCACTACTATCTAAATCTTTAGCCATAAAACAAGACTTCTTACTCTTGTCCTTGTAGTCCTTGAGGCTCTTGAAATCCTTCTTGCCTTTTTTCTCTCTATGCTTCTTTTCATATTTATCTTCTCTATTTGGACATCTTCCAATAATGTGTCCAACTTATTCACAACAGAAACAGATCAAATGAATTTCACCTTTGTACTTTCCTTTGCCTTTGTGATACCTTCTTGCAAGTAATGCTTCAGTGGCTTCGAGATCACTATCAGAACTGTCTTCCTCTTCACACTTAGATTGTTTGCATTTAGAATTTATAGATTTCTTCTTTAGTGATAATTTGGCTTCAAATACAAACTCAAGATTGCTAGAACTAGGAATATAATTATCATACTTATCTATTTCAAATGCAATCAATCTTCCAACTAGAGCATCCAAAGTTATCTTGTTATTTGGATCACATATCATCTCTTGAATAGAAACTACTTTGATTGCATAGATAGGAAGAAGGGTTCTAAGTACCTTGCTTACCACTGTCACATCTTCAATTATCTCTCCAGAGGCTTTGATAGCACTAAAACTAGCTTTGATTCTTTCAACATATTTTGTAATGTTTTCATCCTCTCTCATTTTTATCTGATTAAACTGACCCCTCAAGCTTTTTGCCTTGGCTCTTTTCACATTATCATCACCTCCATAGATATCATTCAGTTTGGTCCACATTTTGTGAGTAGTAGAACGACCGTTGACCTCATCAAATTCAACATAGTTAAGAGCTAATGCACATTTGTTAATCATCATAATGTTATGATTTTTATTTTCAGCAATCTGTTCCACTGTCAATGTTTCAATAGAAGAATTGTAAAATTTTTTTAGATATTTCAAATGTGAATTACTGATGGTTTCCAAGTGAAACTTCATAAATTCTTTCCATGCCTCAAAGTTATCTTTATTCAACTTGGGAATCTCTCTTCTATAAGGTATCCTAATCTTTAGCTTAGGTCCTTGAAACCTTCTCTGTGAGCACCAAAAACTCTAATACCAATTGTTGGAAATATAAGAGGATAAATTGAGAGGGGAGGGGTGAATAAGTTATCACTAATATAAATCCTAGATCCCTTAGGTGTCAACACATAACATAAACTTCACTAAAAATATTGTTTCTTGGCAAACACAGAGGCAGTAGATTAATATTGATAATATGTTGTAACTTGGTAAACACTTGAGTAAACAAATATAACTTAGTAAATGCTTAACATGCCAATCTTATGATATTATATGCAATTAACCTTAATTAACTTAGTTTCATACACATAAAAGAAATAGCATGAACACAACTAACACCAAGATTTCGCGTGGAAACTCAATTTGGGAAAAAACATCAATTGTAACTAGTTAAGTTTACTTTCACTATTCTGAAGTGAGCCCTATTAGGAACTAACCCTATTAAAGGTTATAGAATACACTATTAGGTGTGACCCTATTAGAGAATTTAATCACTCTGTTAGGAGTGGCCTTGTTAGAGGTCTTTAGACACATCAATCTAGAAATGCCACCTTGTTAGAGGATTTACAAATAGCTATTAAGCCAACTCTGTTAAGAGATTTAGATCACTACCACAATAGTTAGAGAGTAACTATGAGATGACCTAATTTTTTATGCAACTGAATTGTTGATTACAGATCTCAAATCTGGCTTGTATACTTGATCCTTTCTGATCAAATGTATCTTTGTAGCTCTACAAGGATATTCTGTTTATTCTTCTAATTAACTTCCTCTTAGTATCTTCTATTTTTCCATACACTTGTACATATTCAATCTTTAATTTTACCTTGTACTCATATCTTTCACATTGTCAAGTTAGCTTGAATTTATCTTAGAATAAATAATATTCATCACCTCAATCAGGTAGAAAAAACAAACAAATTTATTAAACTCAATACGCTAAAACAAGAAAATCCTTCATTAGATGACCATGCTCGGTAGACACTCACTTAGAAATGATTTTCATGTGTTAACCAAGTAAACTCGATTAACACTACATCTTCACAAACTTCCTTTGGTAACTAAGTGAGCTTGGCTAGCACTAGTTCCATCCAACTTTCCTTCATTAACTAAGTAAGCTCAGTTAACACTCAACTTCTACGAACTTCTCTTTGTCAAACAAGTGAACTCGACAGACATTGTTTTGTGAACTTGACAATCACTAGAATGCTCAGTAGATATAAAAAATTGTCTTCATCACCTGAGTGAGCTCAATATAAACTGATAGGTGAAGATATGAAATTTTGTGTAACATCAAAGAAAATACACAATTAATAAATTATTTTCAATAATTACCCTCTTTGGCATTGATGGAAATACAACATGTCATAATACAATGAAATTTTTAGAGAAAAATAATAGTAAGGAAAGTATCCTTAGTTCCATTCTAATTCTCATCCATTAGAACTCCCTTTATTAGTGTGAACTCCCTCTACCTTTAGTTTCTCCCTCTATCATCAAACTCTATCTTCAACATCTTCTTCTAATAGCAAAACTTTGCCTCTTTGATATTAGACCAAATTCTTCCACTTTCACATCTCTGATTGAAATCTCTACAAACTCTCCCTTATAACACAACTCTCATTCTTTATAAAATTTATGTGAACATGAAAACAAAATCTCCCTCTTTGACATCTTATGCAAAAGACAATATTCAGTGAATAGCAATGTACCTCTTATACTAATTCATATGCAATATGCCCTTCCAATACTGCATCAACTTGACTAATCTTCAATATTCTCTAGTTCATGCATTACTAAACTTCATTTAGTGAGCTTTAGATAGGGAGTAACCCCTAACTTACCTCTTAGATACAAAAATGCATCCTTAGGCGATGACTTAGTGAATATGTCTACAATTTTTTCTTTAGTATTCACATATTCCAATTTTACCTCTTTATTTTGCACCAATTCTCTCAGAAAATGATATTTTATTTCAATGTTCTTGGTCTTGGTATGTATCATAGGATTCTTTGATATGTTAATTGCACTAGTATTATCACAAAAGATAACCACTAGATCCTCTATCTCTACCTTTATGCCTGCCAATAGTTGCTTGACCCAAACAACATTGGAGCAATTAATTGTTGCTACAACATACTCAGCCTCTGTTGTAGACCGATAAATGCAATTCTACTTCTTAGTTGTCCAAAACACTAGTCTTTTACCAAGAAAGAATGCTTCACCACTAGTGCTCTTCTTGTCATCAACACTTCCTTCCCAATCAACATCTATGAAAGCTTTCAAATCTAGATTGCCTCCTTTCTCGTACCATAATCCATAATCTTCAGTACCCTTTAGATACCTCATGACTCTCTTGATCTTCATCATATGATTTTATTTACGATTTTTTAAGAATCTTTCCACCATACCAACTGCTAATATACAATATCAGGTCATGTATGCACTACACATTGTAGTTTTCCAATCATTGATTTGTATGTGGTCTAATCTACCTCCTTGGAATCATCATTCTTGGAAAGCTTATGTCTAGTAGACATAGGTGTTCCAACTGGTCTTGAATTTTCCATTCCAAACTTCTTTAGTATCTTAGTGATATATTTTGATTGAGTAATGTAGATACCATCTTTATTCAATTGAAGTTGCAATCCAACAAAGAATTTTATCTCTCCAAATGTGGACATCTCAAATTCTTTACTCATCTCTTCTAAAAAAACTTTTCACGAGTCATAATTTCCAGTAAACAATGTGTCATCCATAAAGATTTATGCAATCTTCTTGTCTGGTCCTTATTTGATATATAGGCTATTGTTATCATTTGTTCTTTGAAAACCAATCTTCATCAAATAGTTATGAATTCTTTCATACCAAGCTCTAGGAGCTTGCTTGAGACCATACAACACTTTGTGCAATTTACAAACCATATTCTTTTCGCTAGGATCTACAAAACCTTCTAGTTGTTCTATGTAAACTTCCTCTTCAATAATTCCATTCAAGAATGCAAATTTCACATCCATTTGATAAAATTTAAATCCTCTATCTACAACATAAGAAAGTAAAGTCCTAACACCTTCTAATCTTGCAACACGAGGAAAAGTTTCACCATAATCAATACCTTCTTCTTGAGAATAACCTTTGTATACTAACCTTGCTTTATTTCTGAAAACTTCTCCATCTTCATTCAACTTATTTTTGAAAACCCACTTTGTTACAATTACATTTTTATCCTTGGGTTTAGGAACACGAGTCCAAGTTTTATTCCTTTGTATCTATTCTATTTCTTCATTCATTGCTTCAATCCTACTTTCATTATCCAAAGCATCTTTAACTCATCTAGGTTCAAATTCAGTAAGAAAATGAAATGCCCCTTTTCTGATTTTTCATGATATTTCAAGCTTCAAATCAGATCTTTAAAATCAAACAACTAATATCCCAAAGATCCACCAAATTCCTCAAGAAACCCCAAATCGGGTATGCTAAAAATAGTGCTAAAAGCTTCACAACTTCACAAATTATTAATAAATCTGAAAATGAATTTTTTTTACAAAAATTTCAGCAGCATAACAGCCTACAAACTGACATTTCCAGATCCGTATAGCCTTTACACAACAACTCAAAAATGTAGGACAAAAACTATGCTCATCGGGCTCCCGAAATAGCACAAAATATGCCCGAAAACACCACAAAAACACTAATAATCTATCTCAGAAGTTTAATCATGTCCCAATACATATATTCAGATCTATTTTAACATTTAAAAGTCTGATATACAACAGCAACTCAAACTGATATGAAATACTCAACTGAAAACACCAAACTCATACAAAAAACACACCCAAAAACCCACAAATCTGCATTGTTTAGCACAAAGGCAAACTCTGTATGAGAATGCACATGGAATGGCTTCAAACTCCATTTTTAGCCTTCTTAGAAACCTGCAAACTCCCGTTCTTGGGTCTCCTTCTCCACAGGTTTGGCAGCCTCTGAAGAACAACAAAGAAATGAGCAAAAATCAAGTTCTGGAATGAGCCCCAAAATGCCTCCAAACCCCTTAAAAGAGGGCATAACCCTAACTCACATCCAAGAGGGGTTAATAAAATATAATTTAATAATAATTTTTATTTATTAGTCCATTGGTTTCCAAAGATTATCCCCTTTTTCCGAAACTTCACCTTTTTGGAGCCTGCCTGCCTTAGCAAAGTTTATTATTTTTTAATTATTTGAAAAGGGGACATGACAAGTCCTCCCCTCCCAAATATTTCTTGTCCTCAAGCAATGAAGGTTGGAATTCTAAAGAATATGTGCTCCTTCCCAAGTTGCATCCTCTAGTGGTAATCCTTTCCATTTGACCAAATGCTCTATGACGCTCATGTTTCTCAATCTTTTCTCTCTTGTATCCAAAATCTCTTCTGGTATCAAAACTAATTTCCCTTCATCATCAAGAGGTGGTAATTTTGTAGATACTATGGTTTTCTGGCCTAGAACCTTCTTTAGGCAAGATACATGGAAAATATTATGTATTTTGCTGTTTGGTGGGAGCTCCAATTCATAAGCTACCTCTCCTACCTTCTTGATGATTTTATAAGGCCCATAGAACCTTGGCTTGAGTTTCTCTGCCCCACTCCTCTTCAAGGTGCTTTTCTTATATGGCTGCAACCTAACAAATACCAAATCTCCCACCTCAAAAGATCTTTCAATCCTTTTCTTGTCAGCATATATCTTTTGTTGGTTCTGTGCATGTTGTAGGTTATCCTTGAGGGACCTTATTATGTCTTGGCTTTGCTTGATGAAATCACTTGCTGCAGGTACTCTTCTATCGGAAAGTATTAGATCAACAAAGGAAAGGGCATCATAACCATAAAGAGCATGAAAAGGAGGCATACCAATAGGCATGTGATGAGATGTATTGTAACAATACTCCCCTAGGTGTAACCATTTCACCCAAGCATGTTTGTGATTTGAAACATAGTTCCTCAAATATCCCTCTATCCATTTATTAACTATCTCTGTTTATCCATCTGTTTGAGGGTGATAGCTAGTACTAGGAGTGAGTTCAGTTCCTACCAAATGAAAGAGCTCCTTCCAAAAATAGCTAAGGAATCTACTGTCCTGGTCACTAACAATGTTTCTAGGCAAACCATGTAATCTAAAAATTTCCTTGAAGAACAATTCGGCCACTTGTGATGCCTTGAAATCAAATGTGATAGGAAAGAAATGTGCATACTTAGTTAGTCTATCTACCACCACATATATGCAATCCTTACCTTGAACCTTGGGCAACCCAGTGATGAAGTCCATGGAAATACTTTCCCATTTTTGTTCGGGAATAGGAAGTGGCTGCAACAACCCTGCAGGAAAATTTTGCTCGCTCTTGCTTTGTTGGCATACCATACATTCCTTAATGTGTTTAAGGACATCCTCCTTCATACCCTTCCATGAAAACCACTCTCGAATTTTCCTGCATGTCTTGAAGTATCCCTGATGACCAGCCAAAGGTGTGTCATGAAAGGCCCTAAATATCCTCTCCTTAGTTTTTGACCCTGGCACTAGGAAGATCTTGTTCTTGTAATAAATCAATTCATCAACAACCTTGTACCTGTTATCATCCACAAACTTATCCAAAATCTTTGTGGCAAAGGAATCTTTAGCATACTCTAAAATTATGGAGACTTTCCAATCAGCAGAGATAGATGATAAGGAACACAAAGTGGGCTTTCTTGAGAGAGCATCAGCAACCACATTATTTTTTCCTTTCATGTATTCAATATCAAAATCATAAGCTTGCAATTTTCTTACCCATTTTTGTTGACGATCATTCAAATCCCTTTGGTTCAAGAAGAACCTGAGGCTATTATGGTCTGTCTTTACAATGAATCTCCCACATACCAAATATTGTCTAAACTTATGAAGTGCATGCATGATTGCCAACATTTCCTTATCATAGATGGAGTAACCTTTCTCTGATTGATTTAATTTTCTACTCTCAAATGCTATTGGATGTCCCCTCTGGGTTAGGACAACCCCTATACCTTCTCCAAAAGCATCAAATTCAACAACAAAAGGTAAAGAGAAATCTGGAATTGCAAGCACAGGGCATGAACTCATTACCTCCTTAAGCTTATCAAATGTTTTTTGTGCCTTTTTTGTCCAAAAAAAAGCTCCTTTCTTTGTCAAATCAGTCAAGGGGGTAGCAAGCTGAGAAAATCCCTTGGCAAATCTCCTATAGTAGCTACACAACCCAAAGAAACCTCTCAACTGTGTAAGATTAGTGGGTGGAGGCCAATCCAAAATTGCCTGGATTTTTTGTTGATCAACCTGTACTCCTTTAGAACTTATAATATGTCCCAAATATAGGATCTCTGTCAAACCAAACTCACATTTAGATAGCTTAGCATAGAAGGATTTCTGCTCCAAGATTCCCAAAACAGTGTCTATGTGCTTTAGATGCTCTTCCCATGTTTTACTATATATCAAGATATCATCAAAAAATACCAAAACAAATTTTCGAAGATGCTGGCTGAATACTTTATTCATACAAGATTGGAATGTTGCAAGTGCATTAGTGAGTCCAAATGGCATAACAAGAAATTCAAAGTGCCCATAGTGACATCTGAAAGCAGTCTTTTCCACATCTTCACTCCTCATTCGGATTTGATGGTACCTTGATCTTAAGTCAATTTTTGAGAAGTATATAGCACCATGTAACTCATCAATGAGTTCATCTATGCATGGTATAGGATACCTATTTTTTATGGTCTTCTTGTTTAGAGCCCTATAGTCTATACACATTCTCATTGTACCATCCTTTTTCTTGACAAGTACCACAGATGATGCAAATGGACTAGAGCTAGGCCTTATGAATCCCATGTCCAGGAGTTCTTTAATAGTTTTTTCAATTTTTTCCTTATAACCTCTTGGATGGTGGTATGGGGTTGTCATAACTGGTTTGGCACCTTGTTCTAACTCTATAACATGCTCAAAACCTCTATCTGGTGGTAATCCTGGAGGCAAATCATTGAAAACTATACTATGCTTATCAAGAATATTTTGAATTTCAAAATGGAAATTACCTTGATTCTTTGGAGAGCTTGTTGGTTGGATTATGACTCCTGCTGCCCATGTTACTTGTCCTCTTCGAAAAGTCCTCTCCATCCTCTTTGCAGAGACCGCCTTAGGTGCTCCATTCGATAAACCTCTCAATATGACTTTTTTCCCATTGGAATGAAATTTAAACTCCATAGTTTGATGGTTCATGTAATAGCCTCCGATAGAGTGCAACCATTGAACAACCAAATACAAGATCTGTCTCCCCAATACCAACCACATAGAAGTCATCACATAACTCATAATCTCCTAAGGTCATCTTGAGTTGTTTCACCACCCGTGTGCAAGGCATAGTGAATCCATCAGCTACTGTAACATTGAATCCCTCAAAATCTTCTTCTTTAAGCCCTCTTTTAATGACAAATCCCTCATCAATAAAATTGTGAGTTGCCCCACTAACAAGAAGAACTATCAACCTTTTCCCTGCTAGTACCCCTCGAATTTGAAAGGGATGGTATCTTGGGACTCCCGATAATGCTGCTAAAGTGCCATCCTTGCTGATTTCTTTTTGTTTCTCTTCTTCTACCTCATCCTTAGTATCATGAAATTCCTCATGCTCATCTGAATTAGATTCTGAAGCAACTTCAATATAGTGCACTTGACCTTTCCCCAAACATCTGTGTCCTGGAGCCCATGGTTCTCTACAAGTAAAACAAAGCTTTTTCCTTCGTAATTCACTCCTAGTCTCTTCATCTACCTTCTTTTTTGCCACATTTATCACATCTTTTGGTGGTAGTGTTGGGAAAGTCTTTTTCTGAAAATTTCCCTTATGTTGCCAAAGATTTGGAGGTTTTTGATTAGTGATTGATTTCATAGGCACGCAAGTTTCAAGTTGCAAGCTTCTTTTGATAGCTTCCTGTAAGGTTGAGGGTGAGAAAGCCTTAACCAAACCCTTAATAGAATCTTCTAAACCATCAAGAAAAAGATAAAAAATCCTCTTTTCACTCATATCAGGTACCATAATAGCCACTTTTTGAAACTCTTCTATATACTCATTAACTGATTTGGTTTGCTTCAACTTTGACAATTCTTTAAAGTACTCTTCATCATCCTTGAGGTCAAATCTGTTTATCACTCTTTGACTGAAATCATCAAATGTAGTTACCTGATCATGACCTTGAGTAGTCATTCTATGATACCACCAATCATAGGCTGCATCTTCCAAGTGTAGACTTGCAAATTGAACAGCATCACTCTCCTTCATGGGGTTAAGTGTGAAGAAAATCTGTAATTTTTGTAGCCATGCTCTAGCTGAAATTTTGTTTGTTCCATCAAAAGTAGGTGCTGTAAACTTGCTTATTTTATTTTTGAGCTCACTACTACTTATGTCATGCTCCCTCCTATTCTCTTTCTTGGGCATCAAAGTGTTCATCATATCCACATATTCTCTAAAAGGAACCGAACTACGAAAGTCATCATCTAAGCCATTATAAATAGCTCTTAATGTAATCAAGTTACCTGTAACCTCTTCCACAGGATTAATGGCTGGATTTGGTATTGGTGGCTCATCTATAGGCAAGAAAATAGTTTTAGTTGATTTAGATGGTGTGGATTTCAGATTTCTTGGCTCCTCTAAAGTGCTCCCTTTCTCATTAATAGATGCAACTCCTTGTAGTTTTTCTGTCAATATTCGCAAAGCCTCTCTAGTTTCTGCCAAACTATCCGCTGTTTGTTTCTGAGTATTTTGGATCTCTTGGAAAAATTTCTTTGCCATCTCATCTGGATCAGCCATACTTTTCCCTTCCTTGGATTTTGTACTTTTACTTTCAACTGGAGGTTTGATCAAAATTTCTTTATTCTTTTCTTGCTGCAAATATCTTTTTTCTCTTTCACTTAGTTGCATGCGATCATAAATTTTGACATGCAACTGATAAGAAGCCACATGCAACCATAGAATATGACATGCAAGATCTGGGTAGTTGTCAAAACTAACATGCAAGATCTGGGTAGTTGTCAAAACTGACATGCAAGATCTGGGTAGTTGTTAAAACTGACATGCAAACTTCTACAAACCCTCAGGATGGAAAGATCATGGCTCTGATACCACTAAAATGTCCCTTTTCTAATTTTTCATGATATTTCGAGCCTCAAATCAGATCTTTAAAATCAAACAACTAATATCCCAAAGATCCACCAAATTCCTCAAGAAACCCCAAATCGGGTATGCTGAAAATAGTGCTAAAAGCTTCACAACTTCACAAATTATTAATAAATCTGAAAATGGAAATTTTTTACAGAAATTTCAGCAGCATAACAGCCTACAAAATGACATTTCTAGATCCGTATAGCCTTTACACAACAACTCAAAAATGTAGGACAAAAACTATGCTCATCGGGCTCCCGAAATAGCACAAAATATGCCCGAAAATACCACAAAAACACTAATAATCTATCTCAAAAGTTTAATCACATCCCAATACATATATTCAGCTCTATTTTAACATTTAAAAGTTTTATATATAGCAGCAACCCAAACTGATATGAAATACTCAACTGAAAACACCAAACTCATACAAAAAACACACCCAAAAACCCACAAATCTGCACTGTTTAGCACAAAGGAAAACTCTGTACAAGCATGCACATGGAATGGCTTCAACCCCCATTCTTAGCCTTCTTGGAAACCTACAAACTCCCGTTCTTGGGTCTCCTTCTCCACAGGTTTGGCAACCCCTGAAGAACAACAAAGAAATGAGCAAAAATCAAGTTCTGGAATGAGCCCCAAAATGCCTCCAAACCCCTTAAAAGAGGGCATAACCCTAACTCACATCCAAGAGGGGTTAATAAAATATAATTTAATAATAATTTTTATTTATTAGTCCATTGGTTTCCAAAGATTAGCCCCTTTTGCCGAAACTTCACCTTTTTGGAGCCTGCCTGCCTTAGCAAAGTTTATTATTTTTTAATTATTTGAAAAGGGGACATGATAGAAAACATGTACCTTTCAATTTTTTTCTTGTCATTATACCATCTAACTTGTCTCTAATGATCTAATCAGGTACATGGTTCCTTCTGACATGTCTTGCTAACATAGATACTTTGGATTTATAACTTGTTCCACTAGCCTTGCCATGATCATATATATCAAGATTGGCTCCCATTGTTTGTGAATTGGGTTCTTCAGACTTGGTTTGATCTAGCAGCAACTTGGTAGCCTCTGATTGCCAATCAGGTCCTTTAGATTGTGACTCAGGTTGCAACTCTGATGCTTCTAGAGATTTTGGAGACTTGAGAGGTGAAGTCTCCTGACTTCCAATTAGATTTGGCAATGTATTAGGTTCAAAATAAATAAACCTTCTATAATCCTTAGGCTCTTTGTTGTTCTTTTCTTCACTCTTTTTTGCAAAATCATCAATTCTCACATGTGCATTTTCTATGATCTTATGAGTGCATAAATTCAAACATTTATATGCTTTATTTTTGTTGGAGTATCCTAGGAATATGCCTTCATCACCTTTGACATCAAATTTACCTTTCCTAGTCTTTTTTAGAATATAACATTTGCTACCACATACTTTCAAGTGACTTACATTAGGTTTTTAGCCATACCATAGTTCATAAGGAGTTTGATTTGAGTCTTTCTTCAGCTATACTTTATTCAAGGTATACACTACAATACTGATTGCTTCCTTCCAGTATTTGATTGCAACATTCTTTTCTATCATCAAAGTTCTTGCACAATTGATGATGGATCTATTCCTTCTTTCAGCTATACCATTTTGCTGAGGTGTATGAGGGGTTGATACTTGTGTTTTGATTCATCTTTAGTGCAGAATTCATAGAATTCATTATAGATGAATTCACCACCTCTATCTGACCTCAAACACTTCAACTTCTTTCCAATTTCCTTTTCCACTCTTGCTAGATACCATTTAAACTTTTGAAAATCTTAAGACTTCTCTTTTAGTTACATTGTAGTCATCATTCTAGAATAATCATCCACAAAAAAAAAAAAATTTCTTATCTCCACTATAGTTCTCAATTCCAGTGGGTCCACATAAGTGTATGAACTAGCTCCGAGACTTCTTTAGAATGATAGTACTTGCTTTTGAAACTTGTCTTGCCCATTTGACCTATTACCAAATATATTTTTCTCATGTTCTAGGATGGTTTAGTCTTGAGTCTCTTCTTAATCCTGAAGTTGAACTTGAAGTTTCATCTGGCTTCAACTTCAAGTTTGAGCTCACATCAGTCTTCCACGTGTCAAAGTCCACTTCTTGTCCCTGAGTCAGTCTTGGTGAAGTCGAAGTTGAAGTTGAAGCCAAATCAACCCAAACTTCAACTTCAACTTCAATGTCAATTTGGTATACTAATGGTTTATTTTCATGCAGGTTTCCAATCTTTGAGCCAAAAAGCAAGGTGAGTCCCAATAATAACACTTCCCAAGGCAAGCAGGATAATAAATAAGAACTTTAAGGTAGTACGTGCTCAGATATGGTATGATTTGGTGAAAGCACAAATTTGTCATTTCATGATGACATGAAGTAACAATACATGTGTGGATTTGTTGGACATTTAAACAAATTACTCAGTGGGTCTTTTCCAATGCATGACACATGAATAAGTAATTATTACATTTACTTGCCATATCTATCCTATGATTTCCTTTGTAATTCATCCCTTAAATGCAAACATTTTTCCTTTTTCCCCACTCATTTAACCATTTGCAAAGAAATTCCAATGCTATTGAGTAGGGAGAACAAATCAAAAGTTGTAGTTCTATCAAACTGTAAGTGTGTTGCCCTAGCCCTCTACAATTTCATTTGTGCTTGCTTTATTTTTGAAGTAATTCAATTTGTATATTTTCAAACCTATCTTTCAAGTAGCAAGTCATGACATCATTTCATCCTAAAATGCCCAAGTTTGAAAAGCCATGTTTGCTTAGTTCTTTGCCTGAAATTCGTGATACATTTTTGTTTAATAAAAACTTATCCAATGTCATTAAGAGAAATAGAAACACCCAATCAAGCCCCATTTATCACAAGCTAGCCAATAGTGGGTTATTTAAAGCAGCTTCCTTTCCCGCTGCAATCACATGCCCAGAACTAGTTATCGTGTGTGCAAACCATTATGACCTAGACACTAAGTGCATCAAGAAAGTTTCAAGGGAAGTAAGAGTTAGGATTAATAGAACCAATGTCTATTGAGCCTTTAGAATTTTCCACAAAGAGCCTTATGAGCCATGGACATTCGAGGAAGCAGAGCACCTATATGCTAAAAGAAAAAGCAGCTATGATAATAAGCTAGCCCAGTCTTGACTCCTGAAACCTATAAAGGGGGGGTTGAAGGTTGCCAAAGCCTCTAACTATTGAGCATTTCATAAAGGAAATTGCAGACATTGTACTCCTACTGAATAGGATTAAGGGAAATGAACATGCATTTCATTAGGAGCCTTGGATGTATTTCTTCATCCAAAAGATTGTTGAAGGGAGTAAATTGATTGACTGGGCCGACCTGATTGCTGAGAATTTTCACAAAGGTTTAATAACTGTCACCAACTTTGGTTCATTTTTCTTATCTTCCTATTTGATTTTTATCTTAGCAGCATCTAAAGAATGGTAAAATCTCCCACATACATCTTGGACTGATAAAATGCCCATTTACCAATATTATAGTGATCTTCAGGAGGTTGCATTATGTAAGGAGTTTAGAAGGGAAAATGATGTCTTTCTAGGAAGGTTGGTCTTTGAACTTCAAGGTCATGAAAATGATAGGCTATCTGAAGAAGCCATGTAAGTTGTACAAATCTATAGCTGCTTTTATATTCAATTTCCCAGGTTCACATACATCAGGATGGGTGGCTTTTCTGGTGAATTATTGAAGTAACCTCATTACTGTTTATACTTTATAGTTTTATTTGAAATATGCAGACAATTCGTCTCTGTGGTAGAGGCTTTTGAGATTCCTAAGAGGTCTTCTATATTTTCTCCCCCAGCCTAAAACAAGCTATGTTAGCAAAGGAATCATTGGCTTGTTTGTGCTTTAAACCCTTCTACTCTCAAGAATATTTTGATTATATTGGTCATGTCAGAGATAATGTCAAAAATGTAGTCTCTCTTGTTCACACTCTGCAATTGCAAGATTCTTGGATGAATTGCCTTAATGAATTTGAAGTAAGGAAAAGGCTATGGTCATGCCTAACTATTAAACAAATCATTATGTTTAATGTGGATCTTGATACATGTGGGTTGAAGGAGGATGATTCTGAAGAGGTGCTTGATCCATTCTACATCGACCAGATTGAGTGCATGCCCTTTTCTGAAATTGATTGGGGAAGGAGAGAAGAAGATGATGTTTTCTCTCACACTAAGGATGTGCTAGCTACAATTGCAAATTGAATAAAATCAAAAATTGTTGCAACTTTTGACCTTTCTAGGAAGTTTTGAAAAAGAAAAAGTAAAAAGGCTCTCAAAAGAAAAAAGAGATCACTAATCAAGATATTCCTGATCCTATTGCAGGTCCAGTTGAAGTTGAAGTTGAAGCCGTTCTAGAGCCACTTCAACTTCAAATTAAAGAGGGTACTCCTAAGATAGAGTGATTAACCTATTCAAGCATGAGGAAGGCATCAACCACCAAAAGCAAGGGTACCATAACAATTGATCTTGAGGTTGTAGAAGAACTACCTATGGTAGACAGTGTACCTGAACCTCAAAACTTTCCGGTAAATACTGAGGGCTAAAAAAGTAATCTTGCCTTAGCCAAATTCTCCCTTTCTATTAATAAAGAACAAGTCACACCTAAATGGTTTAAAACTTCTGTGGAGAAGAAGAGGAGCATGGTTCCTCCTTCCATGTCAATCGATGATTTAGTTAGTAAGTGTTTGGGAAAAACAACTAAGGTGAAGAAGGCAAGGATTGAAGCAAGGATCAACTTTGATTAGAATTCTAGGAATTGGTCTACTGAGATAGCCACACCACTATATGGAAGCTCACACAAATCCGTGGCTCCTCAAGACTACTAGATAACAAAAGTTGATCTAGGAAAAGGGAACTATGAGCTCGATATGGAATTCTTCAAAGCCTCTAATAAAAAGATTGCACACAAAGTATGGAAAGATGGACAGGACAAACAAGAAATGAAGAAAACTATCAAGAACATGGCGCAATATATTAATGCTATCCTTCATCTTGAAGCAAAGCAGATCAGTGAGATGTTAGCAATTGTTGATGTGTCCTCAGCAACTAACCAACAATCTTTTGAGAACCTGCACAAATGTAAAGCACTTGCAAAAACAACAAGAGAATGGGTGCAAGGTATCCTGGATGACACTGTGAAACATATAGGTCACCTGAATAAGGCTTCGAAAGAAATATTAACCATTACTAAAAAGGTGGAAACGAGCAATGAAGGATATGAGAAGGAGAGAAATAATTGGGCAAAGGTAAAGTAATATGGCTAGAAGACGTCCAAGAATTTGGATTGTATAAATTCTAGGCCAAATGTTCAATGGAAGGCTTAGATGAGAAGGCCCTATATGTGATCAAAGACTATATTGAATAGAGAAATGAAGCATTGATATGTGACTAAGATCAAGGAAAAGCTACAAGAACTTAAGATCATACACTAGATAATTCAAGGTGACCTTAAGTGGTTTGTCAAGTAGTTCACAGGTAAGGAAGATGACTCTGTTGCCCAATCCAAAGAGGTAATCAAGGAGGTTCAAAAGAATTTCCAAGAACTCCAGGACAAGAAGGCACCAGCTAAGCAATATTTTTCTAATGTAGTGCATACGGAAGCCATGCTAATCATTAATCTAAAGCACTTAGAAATGCATGAAGTGAAAATAGTTGAGTTGAAGAAAGAAAAAGAAATCTAGAAATAGCGGTTCACCTACGTTGGTTTGCCACATCAGCCCATCATCTTAGCCTTTTTGACTACCTATGAAATGTGGAAAGTGACAAGAAACATGGCCAATGGAGATGGCGCTACCTGATTGAAAGAAGTGGTTACGCGTAGTTGCTTAGTTGTTCTTTCTTTTTCTTTTTTGTAATTTTTCTTTTCTTGCTTTTCGATTAATAATTATGTTAACCAAGAGACTATCTTACTCCTGGTGGGGTAATTTTGGTATCTATCCAGCCCCATGCCTATAAATATGTAATAACTAGTATGGCATAGGGTTAATCTCTAACAGATCAATAGACAAAACTATTTTTTTGTGTGGTTTAATTTCAAGTTTTAGAAGTAGCATTTCAGAACTTTACAAATATGAAGAAAACTCTGCAGTTTGATTTTGGTTAAAGGCTTTGTAAGTAGATACTATTATCTTCTTGTTTAAATCATTATTTATAAAGATACTATTTATGCAAAAGCTCTTAGTTGTGTTTGTTATTGATTCTGAAGTTGTCAATTTAGAACTTGGGATGCTGTGATAGGTTAGATTTATTAAATCTGCCTACTTGATTGTTTAATTTTCAGTTATGTGGATAATCTTGATAATTAAAATCGAGTGGTTCTTCAACATAAAATTTTTTTTTGTATTGATGAGATAAAATAAGTTGATTCAACAATGTTAGCAGATTGTATTCTAAAAAGCTCTTTCTCTTGAATTTTAAGATCAATTTTTTAAAATTTGAAATAGAGGTAGTTACACCTGTTTTAATGAAGAAACTTGAAGCAGAGAATTCCTTAGCCCTGTATAGGAATTCATTTATTGGTATACATTTTTCTCTATTTTACATATAAAAATCATATGGGAAAAACTGTTTACTAATAGTTTTTGGCGACACTACTAGGGAAGACTAAAATGGTTTTGCCTCATCATGAAATTTTCCCAGTACTAATCCCGAGGCCATTCTAAGTGTTAAATGTTAGTTTATATTGTGATAAATTGGCTAGTAAAAGGTATAATCGAAGTGATGAAAGGAAGGGGTTTATTAATGAGTCTTATGAATTTGTAAAGAGCCTTAATTTCACCCCTAACCTCTCCAAGAAGTGAAAGAAGTCAGTCAAGAGTAAAAGTAGGCCAACATCTCCTATGAAATCAACCCCTGTAACTACAAGCCTTCAAGCCCTAATCTTACCAGGGACATTAATACCTTCTCATTTAAACGTCCAACCTTTGAATTTCATTCCACCTAAAATGGCTACTAACTCATGGGGTGCGCAAGTAGGTCCCTTGGCTCTTGGAGGTAACCTACATCCACTTCCTAAAGGTGCTAGAGAAGTGTTACCCAAATTTTATGGTGATGGAAATAAGTCAACTGATGCACATCTCAATGCTTTTAATACTGCATGTGTAGTCCTAGCTATTGCACATGAAGATGTGGTTGTGAGGCTATTTGTACAAACCTTAATTGATGATGTTGCTGACTAGTTTCATCATCTCCCACAAGGGTTCAACACTGACTGGAATCATATGTGTACTATTTTTGAAGATAGATTTAAATCCGCTAATGATGAACATACCTTGATACTTCAATTAACCTAGTTTGAAAAGGAAGTACATGAACCCAGGAGAGATTTTGTAGCAAAATTCAATAAGATAATTCACAAAATTCCTACTGCCAAGAGACCCAATGATTAAAACTATAAAGGATTCTTTGTTAATGAAATGCCTCTAGACATTAGCTTTCACTTAAGGAGAAACAGAGTAGCAGATGTTGAAGCTACCCTAAGACTGGTAGTTGAACTTGAAGATGACCTTTTAGCTATAGGAAAATGGAAAAAAGAGATGCAGAATTCTAAATCTCAAGCATCTCCCTTAGAAAAATTAGATCCGTTGGTTCAAAAGCTCATTAATGATGTGATGACTATAGAGAAACAACTCCCTAAAATGAATACTCATTACCATGATATTCCAAGAAAATATCTAGGGAAAAGTAGTTTTCAGGGAAAATAGCTTACATTACCCTCAAGTCAACAAAAATTACAAATTGAAGTTCAACCTAGCAAGAACAACATGTGTATTTTCCATCTTACCAATGATCATGAAGGAAGTACTTGTCTTGAGAATGTAAGATATCAGAAACTTGAAGCGAAAAAGGTGGCTATAAGCAATGTTATAATAGAGGAAGAACCTTTTGAGGAACCTAGTGACTCCAGAAGCTATTACCTTGAGTATGAATCCAATTCTGATAGGGGTAATGACATTCTATTAACCTTAGAAGAGGCTTCATGTTTGGTGTTGACCTAAGGGAAAAGAGATGCAACAGTTGATGTTCATGCTAAAAATAGTACATCTCCTACTCAAGCAAAGGGAGAGAATGAGGGCAAGTCATCACCTACTTTAACAACTACTCCTCCAATCTTGAAAAGGGCTGGTTCTAATTCTACATTTGACATTGTTGAGTTTTGTAAAGCATCAAGGATACAAATTTCTCCTACAGAATATTTGAAAATGAATCCTCGAGAACTTAATAAATTGATTGAATATGTTAATCAGTCATCTCTTGGCATAGTAGCTAAACAGATCAATGAAGTAAGGGCTTTGGGAGACAATGAAATAGTTGCCCAACAGAAGAAGGAATCTTCCAAGGGTAAGAAATATGAGACACAAACACCTAATAAACAGGAAGAGATAATCCAACTAGACAAAGTTAGTCCTGAACCTTCCTATAATCACAAACCTGATCCATTCTATGTCTCCCTCTTTCTCCATGGTTTTAAGCTAAGAAACTACATCATAGATTTAGGTGCTTTTGATAATATAATGCCAACAACAGTAGAAAAATCTCTAGATCTTCCTTTAACTAAAACATTTGGAAAATGTTATTCCGTGGATTCCAAGCAAGTGCTTTTAATAGGTCAAATTAAAGATGCCCAAGTGTCTTTAGTTGCTTACCCTCAGAAAAGAATTAAGCTCACCATCCTAGTAGCTTGCAAGTTATGATATGCTTCTTAGCCAGACTTTCTATCGAGACCTGGGAGGGGAAGTTAAAATGGATTGGTCCCAAGTTGTTATACCCATGGGAAAGGAGAAAGTAACCTTGTTACTTGAAGCCAAATCCAAATACATAGTCTTTCCATCCAATGACCGCAAATCTCAAATCCTTTATCAAGAGACTAATTTTGCTAACTATTTGATCTTGTCTGAAATTGAGAAAACAGGTGATAAATCAGCAGTAGAAGACTCACTATGGACTCTTGAGTTTGATGGAAGTTTTTGTTCAAATAGATGTGGGCTTGGTGTAGTACTGATATCACCTGATGGTCAGAAATTGCCTTCTTCTTATAAAATTTCCTTTGAGAACACTAATAATATAGTAGAATATGAAGCTTTACTTCTAGGTATAGAAGAAGCCAAGAGGAGAAATATCAAACTGCTAAAAGAAAGAGGAGATGCTGAATTAATAGTGAACCAAGTTAAAGACATGTTTTCAATGAAGAATCAAAGGTTAAAACACTACAGAAATTGTGTATGGGACAAGATTAAAGGTTTTGATGCTTTTGCAATTGAAGCAATCCCTCGAGAACAAAATGATAAGGTAGACTCCTTGGCAGTATTAGCTTCTTTATTGATTCCCCATCCTAATTTCATAAATAGAAAGTATTCAGTGGAGATCATTCACAGGCCAAGTTTCCTTGATAATAACAATTCATGGCAAGTATTTAAAGATGATGCTCACATTAATGCTTATTTACAAAGTATTGAAAAATTCTCTACTAACTATTTTGAAGGCTTGGATGTTGAATGTAGAGAGTTTTGTCCTGATCTCACTGATAAAAGTGACGTGTTCCAGTTAAAAGGAGATGTAATACCAAAAGGCTTAGTTGAGCTTGAAAAACTCTTTGATAGGCGAGATACTTTCTTAGCTCAAGATTTATCACCTAAAGAAGATCCAAATGTTGATTATGGAAAGGTGAATTTGGGAGATAAACATGATCCCAAAATTATCAATTTTGGAACCTGTTGTGAAGAAGGTGAGAAAGCTAGATTCATCAAGCTTCTTACAAAATATATAGATGTCTTTTCCTAGTCTTATGATGACTTAAAGACTTTTAGAAACGGTCAATTCAAACACCATATTACTTTGAAACCAAGCACCTCTCCTTTTAGGAAAAGATTGAGAACATATAATCCAAAAGTTTATGATGCAATATTTAAGGAGATAGATAAGATGCTTAAAGCTCACATTATCTTTCCAATTCATCATTCCACATGGGTGGAAAACATAGTACTAATCAAAAAGAAGAATGGAGAGATAAGGATTTGTGTTGATTTTAGAAACCTTAATCAAGCAAGTTTGAAGGATAATTTTTCTTTGCCAATAATGGATCAAATTCTTCAAACAATTGCTAGTTCATAAATGATGTCATTCCTAAATGGTTTCTCAGGTTATAATAAGATAGAAGTTTCTGAAGAAGATCAACACAAAACAACATTTACAACACCATGGGGCACCTTTGCCTACAAAAGAATGCCTTTTGGCTTAATAAATGTTGATGCCACCTTTTAGTGAGCTATGAATTCAACTTTTGGTAACTTACTGGATAGGTGCATCATGGTGTATCTTGATGATATGATAGTGTTTTCAAGAAGGCAGAAGAAACACCTGAAAGATCTAAGTGCTCCAAAAATGTAGGGAACATGGAATTTCATTGAACCCTAAGAAATCAATTTTTGTTGTAATAGAGGGAAAGTTACTTGGGCACATGGTCTCAAAAGAAGGAATCAAAATTGACTCAGAGAGGGTAAAAGCTATTCAGTAACTATACCTTCCTATCAATCGCAATGGTGTTAAATCATTTTTTGGACAGATCAATTTACTAAAAACATTTGTAGCTGATTTTGCAAAGACCGTCAAACCTATGGCAAATTGCTTGCTGAAAAGAAAAATTTTAAATAGGATGAACCACATATAAAGCATTCCAAGAGGTAAAAGAGGCTATTTCTAAAGCTCCAATGCTTTTTCATCCTAATTTCAAAAAATATTTTATAATGTACTGCTATGCATCAGAACATACCATGTCAGGAATATTGCTTCAAAAAAATGACAAAGGAGAAGAGATGCCTATCTCTTTTATGAGTGTTCCATTAAAGAAACATGAGCTAAAATATTCCTTGTCTAAAAAATAAGCCTTTTCTGTTGTGAAAGAAGTAAAATACTTTCGGTATTATATTTTTCATTCACATTCTATAGTTTATGTGCCATCCACTATAGTCAAGAGTATCCTTACATAGTAAGATCTAGCAGTCAATAATTGAGCAACATGGGTAGCAAAAGTGCAAGAATTTGATCTAGATATTTGACCAAAAAAATTGGTTTGAGGGAAAGGGTTGTGTAAACTTATTGCAGAAAGAGAAAAAGAAGAAGCTTATCCCAATTGTTTGTTTGTTGGCTTGAAAGATGAGTGGTTTTCTAACATAGCTTATTTCGTAACATATGGAAGATGTCCTGATCATTTGAAAGGAAAGGACCAAAGGATTTTTCAACTTAGGGCAGCCAACTTTGTGATCATTGATGATGTCTTGTACAAAAGAGGTTTGGATGGTATGCTTTTAAGGTGTGTTGATACTGACCAGCAAGAAAAACTACTGAAAACCTTCCATGATGGAGCCTACGGTGGTCATTTTTCATCAATAGTGACAACTTTTAAAATTTTGAGAAGTGGATACTATTGGCTAGGTATGTTTGAAGGTGCCTATCATTGGTTAAGAAATTGTTAGAAATGCAAATTGTTTACCGGGAAACCACAATTAGTTTCTCTTCCTCTAAAATCTGTGATTATAGAAGAACCCTTTCAATAGTGGGGATTGGATTTTATAGGACCTATTAATCCAAATTCAAGTGCAGGACATAAACACATCCTTACTGCTATTGATTACTTTACTAAATGGGTTGAGGCAGTTCTCATTAAAGCAACAACATCATAGGTAGTGTGTAAATTCTTGACAAAAAATATTTTGACCCATTTTGGTATTCCCAAAAAAATAGTGACCAATAATGCACAAAATTTTTCATCCTAGGAAATTCAATTATATTGTTATGATCATGGTGTCCAATTCTCTCATGCTTCAGATTATTTCCCTCAAGACAATGGATAGGCAGTGTCCATGAATAAAAATTTGGTGAATATTATGAAAAAACTAGTAGATGAAAAAGGAAAAGATTGGCACAAGAAGTTATATGAAGAAGTTTGGGATAATAGAACTTCTCCCAAAAGAGCCATGGGCATGAAACCTTTTGAACTAGTGTATGGAGTTGAAGCACAATTGTCCCTACCTTTGGAGCTGCTACACTTAATTTGCAAAAAACAATTGAAGATGAAATGTTTCAATCTTCCATTGAAAAGAGAATATTGTACCTCTAAAAAATAGAAGAATAAAGAAACGATTTTTGGATCATATCACAAACCATCAAGCAAGAGTCAAAAGAATTTTTTATCGAAAGGCAAGGCCACGAAGATTCATGAAAGGAGATTAGGTACTTCTATGGGATAAGAGGAAAGAACCTAAAGGAGCCACACCAAATTCAAGAGCTTATGGAAAGGGCCATTTGTAATATCTGAGGAGTTGGGTTCAAATGTCTTCAAGCTACAATATTTTAATGGAGATTATCTTCCCCTGTCCTATAATGGGCAGGACCTCAAACTATACCAATTTTGAGTTCGTTGTCTATCTCATTGTAAATACCACCATTTGGGTTTCTCTCTTTGCTTGCTCCGTTCTTTGTGTTTTGTTTTTGTCTTTTTGAGTAGGTCTACAAAGCCAAAGTTCCCAGGTTCATCCATGATCCTTCCAGTCTCATTCCCCAGCTAGAGCCGATTGTTACCAAATATATTTTTCTCATGTTCTAGGATGGTTTAGTCTTGAGTCTCTTCTTAATCCTAAAGCTGAACTTGAAGTTTTGTCTAGCTTCAACTTCAAGTTCGAGCTCGCATCAGTCTTCCATGTATAGAAGTCCACTTCATGTCCTCAAGTCAGTCTTGGTGAAGTCAAAGTTAAAATTGAAGCTCGATCAACCCAAACCTCAACTTCAAATTCAATGTTGATTTGGTATATTGACATTTTGTTTTCATGTAGGTTTCCAATCTTTGAGCCAAAAAGCAAGGTGGGTCCCAATAAAAATACTTCCCAAGGTAGGCGAGATAATAAATAAGAACTTTAAGGTGGTACGTGTTCAGATATGGCAAGATTTGGTAAAATGGAAAATTTGTCATTTCATGATGACATGGAGTAATAGTACGTGTGCAGATTTGATGGGCATTTAAACAAATTACTCAAAGGACTTTCTCCACTGCACGGCGCATGAATAAGTAATTATTGCATTTACTTGCCATATCTGTCTTGCAATTTCCTTTGTAAGTCATTCCTTCAATGCATTCATTTTACCTTTTTTCCCACTCATTTTGCCATTTGCAAAGAAATTCCAGCACCGTTGAGTAGGGAGAACGAATCGCAGGCTATAGCTCTGTCAAACTATAAGTGTTTTGCCATAACCCTCTACAATTTTATTTGTGCTTGCTTTCTTTTGAAGTAATTCAATTCATATCTTTTCAAACCTATCTTTCAAGTCCCAAGTCATGACGTTATTTCATCCTAAAATGCCCAAGTTTGAAAAGTCATGTTTGCTTAGTTCTCTGCCTGAAATTTGTGATATGTTTTTGGTTAATAAAAACTTATCCATTGTCATTGAGAGAACCAGAAACACCCAGTCAAGCCCCATTTATCAAAAGCTAGCTAATAGTGGGTTATGGGAAGCCGCTGCCTTTCCCACTACAATCACATGCCCGAAACTAGTTATCGAGTGTGCAAACCTGTCATGCCCAAACTATGAGGGCAAAGTCTGATAAGATTGAGATAGAATTTTTAGTACAGGTTCTTTCATTGCAATCCTAAGATTTTAAACACGAAGATGATAACATTGTTAAAATTTTAAAACTTTCGTTATAAGATTAATACCGCTAAAATCATGATATTACATCAACTTATAAAGATATGCAATAAAACTTACTTAAATAACAATGTACATGAATTCGGATCTAAAATTTCTTGCAATAACAAATCAATCAAACCTACATTAAAATTTATTTAAATAGCCAATTAATCGATAATTTTAATCTACTTAATGGTTAAAACAATTAGAGTACATTTAAATTAAAACTAGCTAAATTAGTATTTAAACATAACTAAGTAACTAAAAATTATTAACAATTACAACAAAAGTCCTTAATCAAACATAAGATAACCTTAAACTTTATTAATTCAACTAATTATTCTTTAACAATTTAAAGTTTCATTTTAAACTAACTAGATATATATAAAATAATATTAATAAAGAAACTAAAATCAAATAATTAAATAACTAACTAATCTAAGACTAAACTTAAAGTTTAAAAACTAACTAAACACTATATCCAAATCTAACTACAACTTAACTAAACTCTTAACACTCTAACATATTTTATAACATTTTAATAAAACACAACTTAAAATAATTAATAAACTAACTAATCATACTAATTACAAACTAAAAAGAAACTTAAATATGAAACTACCTACAACTAGCCCCCTATTCTAAGCTCCCCCTACACACCTACTAACTCTACCAACCTGCCCCCCCCCCCCCCCCCCCCCCCCTTTGGTTTCCCTAGCCGCCACGTAAGCGCTTCCCAAGCATCCCATAGGAAGGACTGAGCGCAACACGAGGGAAGGAAAAAGGTGTCGTCCCATCCCAATCTGCCATGAAAGGTGGCAATGGAAAAGAGGCAAGGTGTTTGCCTTAAACAAATCGAATTTAGTGCAAATGCCTTTAAGAAAAAATCACATCTCAAGGAAGGTAAAGAATTATCCACAAGGTCAGCGAGAGTTAAGGGAGAGCAGAGTGATGGGATGTTGAGCAGCTGACGTCATCTTCTATGATGGCAGTTGGCATCTTTTTTTTAAAAACAAAGAAAATCTTTTTACACAGCAACCCAAACTGACGCCCAAGGAAGGTGGTCAAGCATTAAAGACAATAAAGTTTTGTAGGTGATAATATAGATATTAATTTCTTTTATTTCTTTATTTTCTTAGGAAGGAATCCTTTCAAGAATATGCTCTGTGGTTTGGGAAGGAATGTAATTTTCTCCTCGTGTATTTTCCAGAGAGTTAAATGGACACCTACAACAAGTTATTCTTTGCCCTTATTCATTTTATGATATTCACTTGATTTTCTTCTTTTGTAATCTAGGATACTCAAGATAAGTTAGTGCAAGGATAATTTGGAGATATTTATAAATTAAGTATAGTCTTTAAAATGGTGATTCACTTAACATTCAAACATTAAACTTAATACAATGGATATACATTCCATGACAAGGCTTGATATGAAACTATTTGAATTGTTCCTATATATGCATTAAGAAGTTTAAAAACCACTTTCTCAAAGATTGACATTATAACCTCATGTAGATTTAAATTTGAATGTACATTCACAGCTACTATACACTAGATCCAAAATGATAATAATAATCAACAAGGATAATCATTTCTATGAATACTATCTCTACTATGATATCAAATTTAGTTTGGAAAATACTTTTGTTTATCTCTCAAACATCAAGTATTCTAAATTCTTGAGAGATGTTTCTATCCAAGACAATGAGACAAACAAATTATGGCAATGGACTTCTCTTCCTTGATGTTCTTATACTTTACAAAGGTGGCGGTCACAATAATGTATGGTAAATTTGATCTCCTAAATAACTTGAATTGCAATAAATCAACCATAGCCATTGTATTCTTTCCTTAATCATAATTTTCATTTTGAACATAAAAGGAACTAGAAAATTTTGCTTGATTAATCCATCATCATAACTCCATCCTATTTAGATATGCATCCATCCAAAATTAGAATTTACAATTAAATCACATGACAAGCAATTATACATAACGACAATTTTATTGGCAAACCTGATTCAAGGCTCAGTCGGGAAAGAATTAGGAAGAAAACCCGGCTTCGTTGCCATTAACAATAAGGTTTAAAATACAATTTACAAAAGGATCTCAATCCCAAAATTCAACAATTTTATCAAATTTTCCTCATGATCAAAATCAAGGAGTTTGTAATGTTTTCTGAATCTCATTTCAAGAACCATGGAGGAAACCAATATCTAATTGGGTGATGACCAAGTAGAACCAAAAGAACATCAAGCATGCATAATCATACATGGTTTACACAATAGGATTCACAATGAATCAAGACTAGGGAAAGGTGGATTCTTCCAACTGGAGAAGTCAAGCACAACACCCATTCAGATGTCCAATCGGGGCTAATAACCAAGAACTTCCGTTCTTCCATTTAAACTTTCCATACTCATACCAGGTTTGTGCTGACGGGTAGGGGCCCATAACACCCTACCCTTTATCCCTCTTCTCATCCTGAGAAGAGACTCTACACAGATTGGAGTCCAACTAACAGACCTTTCCCAAAATTGGTCACTTATGCCCTCTCCAAGGGTGAGTAATACCAAAACACCCATGTAAGGAAAACTCAAAATTGCAACACATAAACAAGAAAGGAAAACAACCAAAATGACATGGTTTTCAAATCTTCCCACATACCCACAACCATACAACAATGAAACAACAACAAGGTAACATGAACATGGAACCACACATAAAAACTGAATAAGGGAGATGAGAATTCCCTACCTTCACAAAGAGGTAATGGCAATGAACAAGTTTGAGTAGAGTATCCCCTTTCCTTCCTTCAAGCTTCAAGAAACTTCTCTAAATGTAGAGATTGGGTAACAACCAACTAGTCCAAGGAAGACCTCTAAATAAGCCTCCAACTCAACCACCCAAAAGGAGCAATAACTATTTCCACCCACTAGCAACTCTAGAAACTCCTAACTCAACCTACACTATGGTTAAACCCTGAGTGGAGATGAGGTGAGGTAACTCAAGATGACCATGGTCAATTTTCGCACAAAGGCAAAAAGGGACTTTTTGAGTGACCTCAAAAGTCAATAAAAGGGGCTTGGGGGTTGGAAAAGACCCCTAACCTATACCCATACCCTTTGGTTAGAATAATAACATGTTTTAAAGCCTTAGGGAAGAGGTTTAGATTCAAAAGAAAATAGGTCCATCTAACTACTCTATCTTGCAAACAAGCACTAATCCGGATTAGGGATGACTAACCCCGATTAAGAACCCATTTAGCAAACTGACACTATCTTAAACCAACTTGGTCCAAAGGTTAAACAATTAACCCTAAAAAGCACACTGAAGCACATAAACATTTTACGAGTGTCAAGCGACACTAAAAGAACCTAATTACGAACATTAACTTTCACTGAACAAAGAGATGCATACATACATCCCACAGTACAAATATGTGAGTTACGAACAACAAGGTTTCCAAAATTAGCACATAGAGATCAGTTCTATTCCTCTGTGGGGTTTCTCGGCTAAATATCTGCATTCTCATTGCACACATCAGTAGTCCCATAAAATCACATGTACATATATGTATACGTATCAAAAATTTACTTAAATTAAAACACACATCAATAAAGGTTTCTTCATCCTACATAATTCTTAACCATTTAAAATATCTTAAATCAACGTCTCAATCCTACATTTACTGATTTCATCAACATACATATACATGAAACATTAAATGACAATCATCAAATATATCTGAAAATAACATCACACAACATGAAATAATAAAATATGTTCTAAGCATCAGATAATTTCTCGACATCTCGAGTCGTGAATATCCAAAAGTAATAGTAATGCATCGCTATGCTACGATGGGTCGGGGCGAGGCCTCACAAAACCATTATGACCTGGACACTAGGTGCATCAAGAAAGTTTTAGGGGATGTAATAGTTAGGATTAACAGAACCAATGTCTATTCAACCTTTAGAATTCACCACAAAGAGTCCTATGAGCCATGGATATTTGAGGAAGCAGAGCGCCTATATGTCAAAAGAAAAAGAAACTATGATAATAAGGTAGCCCAGTCTTGGCTCCTAAAACCTGCAAAGGGGGGTTCAAGGTTGCCAAAGCCTCTAACTATTGAGCATTTCATAAAGGAAATTGCAGACATTGTACTCCTACTGAATAGGATTAAGGGAAATGAACATGAATTTCATTAGGAGCCTTGGATGCATTTCTTCATAAGTTGATTGACTAGGCCGACCTGATTGCCAAGAATTTGCAAAAAGGTTTAATAGTTGTCACCAACTCTAGCTCATTTTTCTTATCTTCCTATTTGATTTTTATCCTAGCAGCATCTAAAGAATGGGAAAATCTCCCACATGTATCTTGGACCGATGAAATGCCCATTTACCAGTATTACAGTGATCTTTAGGAGGCTTTGTTATGTAAGGAGTTTAGAAGAGTAAATTTTGTCTTTCTAGGAAGGCTGGTCTTTGAACTTCAACGTCATCAAAATGATAGGCTGTCTAAAGAAGCCATGCAAGTTGTACAAATCTATGACTTCTTTTATATTCGATTTCCAAGGTTCACATACATCAGGATGGGTGGCTTTTCTGGTCAACTATTGAAGTTACCTTGTTATTGTTTAGACTCTATAGTTTTATCTGAAATATGCAGACAATTCATCTCTCTGGTAGAGTCTTTTGAGATTCCTAAGAGGTCTTCTTCTGTATTTTTCCCTATTGAAATTGGATATTATATATGCCCCAGTCTAAAGCAAGCTATGTTAGCAAAGGAATCATTGGCTTGTCTGTGCTTTAAACCCTTCTACTCTCGGGAAGATTTTGATTATATAGGTAATGTCAGAGATAATGTCAAAAATGTAGTCTCTCTTGTTCACACTCTGTAGGTTGAAGATTATTGGGTGAATTGCCTTAATGAATTTGAAGTAAGGAAAAGGCTATGGTCATGCCTAACTGTTAAAAAAATCATTATGTTTAACGTGGATCTTGATACATGTGCATTGAAGGAGGATGATTCTAAAGAGGTGCCTTATCCATTCTACATCGATCAGATTGAGTGCATGCCCATTCCCGAAATTGATTGGGGAAGAAGAGAAGAAGATGATATTTTCTCTTGCACTAAGGATGTGCTAGCTAGAACCAAAAATTGAATAAAATCAAAAACTACTGCCACTTCTGACCTTTCTGGGAAGTTTTCAAAAAGAAAAAGTAAAAAGGCTCTCAAAAAGAAAAAAGAGATCACTAATCAAGATATTCCTAATCCTATTGCAGGTCTGGTTGAAGTTGAAGTTGAATTAGTTCCAAAGCCACTTCAACTTCAAATTCAAGAGGGTACTCCTAAGATAAAGCGATTGACCTATTCAAGCATGAGGAAGGCGTCAACCACCAAAAACAAGGGTACCATTACAGTTGATCTCAAGGTTGCAGAATAACTACCTATGGAAGATAGTGTACCTGAACCTCAAAACTTGCCAGTAAATACTGAGGGCCAAGAAAGTAATCTTGCCTTAGCCAAATTCTCCCCTACTACCGACAAAGAACAAGTCACACCTAAACAGTTGGAAAATTTTGTGGAGAAGAAGAGGAACATGGTTCCTCTTTCCATGCCAATTGATGATTTAGTCACTAAGTGTCTGGGAAAAACACCTAAGGTGAAGAAGGCAAGGACTGAAGCAAGGATCAACTTTGATAAGAATTATGGGCATTGGTCGGCTGAGATAGGCACACCACCATATGGAAGCTCATGCAAATCCCTAGCTCCTCAAGACTACTAGATAACACAAGTTGATCTAGGAAAAGGGAAACGTGACCTCGATATGGATTTCTTTGAGGCCTCTATTAAAAAGATTGCACACAGAGTATTGAAAGATGGACAGGACAAACAAGAAATGAAGGAAACTATCAAGAACATGGCGCCACACCAAATTTGAGAGCTTATGGAAAGGGCCATTTGTAATATTTGAGGAGTTGGGTTCAAATGTCTTCAAGCTACAATATCTTAATGGAGATGATCTTCCCCTATCCTATAATGGGAAAGACCTCAAACTGTACCAATTTTGAGTTTGTTGTCTGTCTCATTGTAAATACCACCATTTGGGTTTCACTCTTTTCTTGCTCCGTTCTTTGTGGTTTTTTTTTTAATCTTTTTGAGTAGGTCTACAAAGCTAAAGTTCCCAGGTTCATCCATGATCCTTCATTCTGAAGAAAAGTTGATCAGTGAGATGTCAGCAATCGTTGATGTGTCCTCTGCAACTAACCAACAATCTCTTGAGAATCTGCACAAATGTAAAGTAGTTGAAAAAATAGTAGGAGAATGGGTGCAAGGCATCTTGGATGACACCGTGGAACATATAGGTCACCTAGATAAGGATTCAAAAGAAATATTAACCATTACTAAAAAGGTGGAAACAAGCAATGAAGGACATGAGGAGAGAAATAATTGGGCAGAGGTAGTGATATAGCTAGAAGACGTCCAAGAATTTTGATTGCAAAAATTCCAGGCTAAATGTCCTATGGCAGGCTTAGGTGAGAAGGCCCTGTATGTGATCAAAGACTGTATTGAATGGAGAAGTGAACCATTCATACGGGGTGTGACTGAGATCAAGGAAAAGATGCAAGAACTTAAGATCATACACTAGATAATTCAAGGTGACCTTAAGTGGTTTGTCAAGCAGTTCACAGGTAAGGAAGATGACTTTGTTGCCCAATCCAAAGAGGTAATCAAGGAGGTTCATACAAAGTTCCAAGAACTCCAGGACATGAAGGCACCAACTAAGCAAGATTTTTCTAATGTAGCACATACAAAATCCATGCTAATCATTAATCTAAAGCACTTAGAAATGCATGAAGAGAAAATAGCCAAGTTGAAGAAAGAAAAATAAATTTGGAAGCAACAATTCACCTACAGTGGTCTACCACATTAGTCTATCATCTCAGCCTTTTTGACTGCCTATGAAATGTGGAAAGTAGCAAGAAACATGGCTAGTGGAGATGGTGCTACCTAATTGAAAGAAGCGGTTACACATAGTTGCTTAGTTGTTTTTTTTTTTTTGTCATGTTGCTTTTCTTGGTTTCTGGTTAACAGTTATGTTAATGAAGAGACTATCTTACTCCTGGTAGGGTAATTTTGGCTTCTATCCAGCCCCATGCCTATAAATATGTAATAACTAGTATGGCATAGGGTTAATCTCTAGCAATTTGATAGGCAAAACTATTTTTGTTTGTGGTTTAATTTCAAGTTTTAGAAGTAGCATTTCAAAACTTTGCAAATACGAAGAAAACTCTGCAATTTGATTTTGGTTAAAGGCTTTGTAAGTAGATACTGTTATCTACTTTTTAAAATTAGTATTTCTAAAGATACTATTTATGCAAAATTTCTTAGATGTCTTTGTTATTGATTCTAAGTTGTCAATTTAGAACTTGGGATGCTGTGAGAAGTTAGTTTTATTAAATTTGCCTGCTCGATTGTTTAATTTTCAGTTATGTGGATAATCTTGATAATTAAAATCAAGTGGTTCTTCAACATAAAAGTTTGTTTTTTATTAATGAGATAAAATAAGTTGATTCAATAATGTCAGCAGATTGTATTCTAAAAAGTTCTTTCTGTTGAATTTTAAGATGAAAAATTCTTTATTTGCAATAAAGGTAGTTGTGCATGTTTTATTGAAGAAACTTTAAGCAGAGAATTCCTTAGCCTTGTATAGGAATTCATTTGTTGGTATACATTTTTCTCTATTTTACATATAAAAATCATATGAGAAAAATTGTTTACTAACATGACCAATTTGACAACTTTTTCATAGGCCCATATCATGTTTCCTCAAACTAGGAATAACTCTCACTCTTTTTTTTATTAGCTTATTTTGACCAAATTATCAAAGTTCAGATGACATAACCTTTTTATGCTATAACCAACTTTCTTCTACTTGAGCAATGAAACATGAACTTTCACTATGGTCTAGGTAGAATAGATTACCTTTTGTTTGTTTACTAGACCCAACTAGATTTCCTTTTCGATTTGGTCACCTGGCCTTCCCATTCATGAATTCTACTTTGAATCCAATGTTATTCAACTATGCCACACTCTGTAGATTATGCTTTATTCCTTCAACCCAATAAGAATTATCACATCTAAGTTCATTGGCTAGTGAGATACAACCTTTTTCCTTTATGCAACATGGTTCATTGTTTCCAAATCTCACACTTCCACCATCATAATGTTCTATATGTTTAAAATTTATTTTGTCACTAGTCATATGATCAAAGGAATTTTACCTTTGAATTTTTCTTTGCCTTTGGGATAACTTCTTGCAAGTAATGTTTCAATGACTTCAAGATCATTGTTAGAACTATCTTCCTCTTCACTCACAATTTTTTTTTCCTTTAGACTTTGTAGATTTCTTCTTCTTCAATGATAACTCAACTTCAAATGTAGACTCAAGATTGCTAAAACTAGGAGTATAATTATCATAGTTATCTAGTTCAAATGCAGTCAATCTTCCAACTAAAGCATCTAAAGTTATCTTATTATTTGGATCACATCTCATATATTGAATAGAAGACACTTTGATTGCATAGATAGGAAGAAGGGTTTTGAGTACCTTACTTACCATTGTCACATCCTCAATTGGCCCTCTAGAGGCTTTAATAGCACTGACACTAGCTTTGATTCTTTCAACATATTTTTTAATGTTTTCATCCTCTCTCATCTTTATCTGATCAAACTGACCTCTCAAGCATTCTGCCTTGGCTCTTTTCACATTATCAACACCTCCATAGATATCCTTCAGTTTGGTCCACATGTCATGAGCAGTAGAACAACCTTTGACCTCATCAAATTAAACATAGTTAAGAACTGATGCAATGTCGATCATCATGATTTTTCTTTTTAGCAATCTGTTCCACAGTCAATGTTCTAGCAGGAGCCTTGTAAGCTTTTTCCAGATAGTTAAAACCCAAATCACTGATGGTTTTTGAGTACAAATTCAAAATTTCTCACCATGCCTCAAAGTTATCTATGTTCATTGGGAATCTCTCTTATGTAAGACATCCTGATCTTTAGCTTAGGTCCTTGAAACCTTCTCTGCAAGCACCAAACACTCTAATACCAATTGTTGAAAATATAAGAGGAGTAAATGAGAGGGGAGGGATGAATGAGTTACCACTAAAATAAATCCTATATCCCTTAGATGTCAAAACAAAACATAAAATTCACTAAAAATATTGTTGCTTGGTAAACACACAAGCACTCGGTTAATACTGATAATATGGTGTAACTCAGTAAACACTTGAATAACAACTGTAACTTGGAAAATCCTTAACATGAAAATCTTATGATATTATCTATGATTAACATTAATTAACCTAGTTGCATACACATAAAAGAAATAGCCTGAACACAATGACACCAAGATTTAATGTAGAAACTCAATTTTGGAAAGACTACCAATTGCAACTAGTTACTAATTTTTACTCTTCTGAAGTGAGTCTTGTTAGAAGCCAACCCTGTTAAAGGTTGAAAAACATGTTGTTAGGTGTGACCCTATTAGAGGATTTAATCACTCTGTTAGGAGTGGCCTTGTTAGAGTTCTTTAGAAACTTTAATCTAGAAATGCCACCTTGTTAAAGGATTTACAAATAGCTATTAAGACAACTCTATTAAGAGATTTAGATCACTGCTACAGTGGTTAGAGAGTAATAATGAGATGACTTGATTTCTGATGCAACTGAATTGTTGATTACAGATCTCAATTCTGGCTTGTATACTTGAACGTTTCTGATCGAATATATCTTTGCAGTTCCACAACGATATTCTTCTTATCCTTCTAATTCACTTCCTCTAAGCATCTTCTATTCTCCCATACACTTGCACATATTGAATCCTCAACTTGACCGTGTACTTATATCTTTCACATTGTCAAGTTCGCTTGAACACATCTTAGAATAGTTAATATTCATCACCTCCTCAATCGGCTAGAACCAACAAATAAATATTTTTAACTCAATATGTAAAAATAAAACATTCCTTTGTTAGCCGACCCTACTCTGTAGACACTAACTCATAAATGGTTTTCTTGTGTTAACAAAGTGAACTTGGTCAACATTTCATCTTCACAAACTTCTTTGGTAACTGAGCGAGCTCGGTTAACACTGGTTCCATCCAACTTTCCTTCATTAACCAAGTGAGGTCGGTTAACACTCAACTTCTATGAACTTCTCTTTGTCACCCGAGTGAACTCAGCTGACATCATCTTCTAAACTTGGTAAACATTAGAATTCTCAATAGACACAGGAAACTATCTTCATCACCTGAGTGAGCTCGACATACACTAACAGGTAAAGATATGACATTTTGTGTAACATCAAAGACAATACACAATTAATCAATTGTTTTCAACAACTATCTGAGTAGATTGTCATATCAAGATGATTGATGAAGAGGATTTGAGAAAAAGAGATAAACAAAAGGACCTAGAGGAAAGGTTGAGTTATGGGAAACTAAAATGGGCACTTCATTAGTTAGACCTTGACAAGATAATGTGATTGTTTAATCATAACCTAGGTAGAGAAGATAGTTGCAATAAAGCCTAGAAGAAGTGAGAAAAGAAAGGCAAAATGCATAGGCTTGGACAAGAAAAGAGAACAAGATTAAGGAACTAGAAGTATAAGCCGAGAAAAATATAGTGTCGATCGAGCATTAGTGTCAATCGAGTATCAAAAAGCATGTTGAACATAACAATTAGTATCAACCGAGTAACTCATTGATGACCAAGTGTCAGAAGAAAGTGTTGGTTGAGTGACAATATTTGATAGTTTATGAAGAAATTCTAATTTCCAATTGACACAATTGAATTCTTGGAATATGGAAAATTTGTTGAAGATAAGGATGAAAGACTTGGAGAATTGAATACATAACAACCATATTTGAGCAATTCTAATGGATTCAAGGAGAAAATTTGAGAAGTTTATTAAAGAGAAAGGAGAAAATGAAAAGATGGGATTTAATGAATTTGACTTAACCCTAAGATCATCGATGATGTTTAAGCAAAAAAAGATTTGAATTACCTATTTAAGGAAGCACAAGGGCTAACCTTAAGAAGGTTGGAGCAATTTTTTATGCTATTGATTGACGAACTTAAGTAGGAGGATGAGAAGAGTTATGAAGAATCTAAGTGTGATTGCTTGAAAGAGTGCTAAGCAGATCATAGACAAAGATGATAATGGAGGTCAGTCAGTAGATCAACATATGAGCTACATTATGATTTTATACAAAGTGAGTTGTATTTATCAGATCAACCTACTATTGCTTCCTAACTATTGTATTAGTATTGAAATCCTTTAATCAGGTTGACCTAATAATCATTTGTAAATCCTTTAATTGAGGTGACATTTTAATGGAATGTTCTAAAGCCCTCTAACAAGGCCACTCCTAACAGTTTATTATATCCTTTAACAAGGTCTCATTTTACAATGTATTTTGCAACCTTTAACAGGGTTGGCTCCTCATAGAGCTCACTTCAGATGAGTGAAAAATTGGTAGCATGTTACTAGTAGTATTTTCCAAATTGGGTTTCCACATTAAATCCTAGTGTCATACTTGTGTGGATGTTATTTGAGATGTTTTACTGTAAATGTTTTAGATTCTACAAGTTTGTTACTATTAAGACAGTGGACTACAAGTTTAATGTTGCTAATTATTTGTTATAGAGACTAAGCTACTAAATGTTTAGATCTAAAGTATTTGGGGTGATTAAATGTTGAATTGGTACATCTGGACCTGAGGATAACTTATTCACCCCTCCCCCCCCCCTCAATTATTCTAAAACATTCTAACATAATATCTCACTTAAATGGTTGAATAATAATATGTTGTAATTTTCCCTTTCCATATAATTATGTTTTCCTTAAAAAATCACAACAGAAAAATTAATATTGAAATTTTAGATTATAACATATTTGCCAATTACATCTTTGTAAAATTCCAGGACTAGATCGATAATATTGGTCCAATTGATCTAGTGCATCGACTTGTCACTCACAAAGGTTTTATTGGTAAAAAAAATGCCTCTTTTGAGAGTACAACCCATGTTAAAGGAAATTATTAGATGTGAGAGTATGTTATTTTTGGCTAATAATTGAAATTAGAAATGATAGAATATATGAACTACATTGTGAATCTAAGATTATATTATAAAAATAACACTTTAGAAAATTATGATTGTAAACATACCTTAATGAATGGTGAGATGAAAAAATGATGTGTGTGCTCAAATGCCCAAAAATTTACGAAGATGCAATTTTATATTGATCATACCTAAATTAGATTTTGAATCAATTTTTGGCCACAACTTTTTGCACAAGCTCCTCTCATTGATCTCTCTCAACTCTTTACCATTGTGCAAGCTATAAGAAAAACAAAATGGAAACTAAAATTGAATTAAAAAAGAAAAATCAATAGAATCTTGGAAAAATCTTTCACATCTCTAGAAAAATCATTATACATAAATTGTTAAACCACTAGTATGACATTGTTTTTAGAGCACCTCCATGAAGACTCAACATGGGAAATTTAAAAGGATGTCACTTGTGATAAACAAACAAAACCCCTACAAACAATAGAAATCTTTCTTTAGAAAAACAAATTTTTCACCTTCAATCCATTATAATGTGCTGGTAAAAAATGGATTCTTCTAGGCATCTCCCTAAGCTCTCATTTGTTGTGGCAAAACTTTCATTGACTTAAGCATACAGGGGCTTAAATCAATCTTGACATGAATTTTGGTGAGAGGAATTGGAAGATTTGTATCAATGGAAAAGGTGAAGGGGTGAGTGAAGTGATCCCATATATGATCGTTGAGCCATAAGACATATCCCCACTTTTATAGAAGCTTCTCTTTATATTGCTCACCTATAAATGCAATTCCAATCATGGATCATTTCTCTAGACATTGAATGAAAACATAATGTATTGTTTCTTCACTCAAAGCTAAAGTGCTCGCTTTGACTACCAAAACAATGGCATAGCCCCCACCTTTACAATATATATTAACATGCTTAGAAGTAGCATAAATGTGTTCAAAAGAATCAACTCCATTATACAAATTGAAAGAAAAAGTGGCAACATCAAAGATACCTGGTAATCCACAAGATACTTGGACTCCATTATAGCTGTTATTTTCATGCATTAATCCACTAGGAAAACTTATCATATTAATTGCAACTATAAGAACATTTGTAGAATTTTTTTTATATACACCAATGTGTATTAAAAAAACCCCTTAATGGAAAGAATGTATCTGTAATAATTTTTTATAAAAATATGAAATATCAATTACTTTAAAAAAAATACTGAAGTTCAAATAATTATAATTAATAAAATATCTAAATAAACAAATCAAAACCAAAGTAAAAATTGAGAGTGTTCTTCTTTGCTTGGTCCAGATGTTTTGGCTTGGGGCGGTACCTTGTCTGGTAAATATCATGTCTCTGCTGGGTATCAAGAGATAACTAGACAATTATTTGGGGATGCTGAGGTCCCTTGGTGGAAGCAAGTTTGGAATAAAGTTTCTTGGTCCAAGTGCAATTTTTTCATGTGGCTAGTAGCTCACAACCGTTGTCTTACCTGGGATAATCTTTGTAAACGTGGATTTCAGGGCCCCTCTTATTGTGTTTTGTGTGGTAATGGAGAGGAGTCTATCTCCCATCTGTTCTTCCATTGCTCCTATTCTACTCAGATATGGCACCTTTGGTGGAGCGCTTGGGGTTGCTCTTGTCGGCATGCTTCCTCTTTGCCTGAGTTCTGGGCCCGCTTGGGTACTGCTCCCTCCAAGTTTCTTTTCTCCATGCAGCTTGGATTGCTGGCCCATCTTTTATGCTTTGGCATATCTGGTTGGAGAGGAATCGCCGCATATTCCAAGATGTTCGGCTTGGTGTTTTGCATCTTTGGTGGAAAATATCACATTCTCTTCAGGAAACTATTCTTGTGAAGTGTGAGCTTGATGGAGGCATGGATCCAGTTGATCTTGCTATCTGTAATCGCCTCAATTTTCATCTGCAGGATGGGGCTGCAGCTCATAGGTTTCCTTCTATGTCCAGGTAGCTTCACCATCAGAGGAAGGGTCGGGTTAACCGGGATGGGCACTAGACTCCTCCTCCCTGTGGAGTTTTGAAAATTAACACTGATGGTTCTTCTTGTGGGAATCCTGGTCCGACTGGTATTGGCGGAGTGGCTCGTTGTAGTTCTGGGGATGTTAAATTTTTCTTCTCAGTTCATAAGGGTGATTATACTAACAATCTCATGGAAGCTCAGGCTATTTTATATGCTGTGGAACAGTGTTGCTTGCGGGGATGGAGTAAGATTATCTGTGAGTCTGATTCCCAGGTGGTGGTGAACATGCTTTCTTCGCAAGAGCTTGAGGATGTTAGTTGGCAGCTGGCCACTGTTGTTAAGCAGATTCTTTTCTTCTCTTCCTGTTTTCAGTTCATTAGGTTCACGTATATTCCTCGTGAATGGAATAGAACTGCTGATTGTTTAGCCAAATGGGCATCTAGTCATGATCCGGGTTGGAATATTAGGGATAGGAGGCAACTGTCCTTTGAGATAGTGCAAGAATTTGATGATCTTGTTGCTCAAGATCGAGCTCCTTGTTGAGCTCTCCTTGTTGTATTCCTTTCTTTCTTAATAAATTTTTACCCCTCTTTTTGCAAAAAAAAGTAAAAATTGATTGATTTCCAATTTAATTGGTTGGGGACATAAACTATATGAAAAACTTGGAGGATTAAGCTAGGAACTAAAGATGTCTTCATGCGATTTTCTACTCGCTCGAATTTCAAAACATATGGAAGCTTGTGCATGATCCCATCTTAGGTTGATTCTATTGATGTCATTTGTCCCTCCACTCTAGTCGGAGTAGGTGATAGTCTATTTTTTCCTAAAACATACGATTTCCTCTGTTACATGACTCTGTAATATTTTATTACTATATAATATTATGTACTTGTAATATTTTATAAATATTTGTAACAAATTAGAGATTATCTCTTGAAAATTTAATTATATATGTTTGACTAAGATTTATATATTTGGACTAATTTTTATGTGTGGCTAAGAACTTAAATTAGAAAAATATATTTTACTAAGATTTATTTTTCTATAAAATGGCATGAATGTAATTCTCATGTTACCTCAATTCAAGAAATGATAGAAAATAACCATAATAGTCCCTCTTAATCAAAAACCACTATTTAAATTTTAAAAGCTTTCTCTAACAATGACATTTTGATTTATAAGTGTTAAAATATCTCTTTCAATTGAAGACATGTTACTTCCAAAAGTTATAATTTATCAACATCATTATTATATTATGCATACATAATAATGACACATATTTATCTTAAATTTGAAAAGGAAAACAAAATAAGAATTGATTGCTAATTAAGCATGATGGAAAACAAAATAAGAAGCATTCATAAAAATGAAGATTAATAATAACAATTTTAAAAATAATCATATTAAATACCAATATATAAATGTAAAAAATTGACACATTTCTCTCTTTACCATCCTAATAATTCAAAAAAACTAAAACAAATTTCCCATATTTTTTTAATAATTAGATATAAATATCAATTACAATCTAAAATCTGATTTTTTTGTTAATTGATTATTTATTAAATAAAAATTATTGAAATATCTTTAAATACATTAAATTTCTTAATTTATTTCAAAATATCAATTATCTAAAGTTTGAATATTTTTCAGAGAACCATATTTCAAACTTTGAGAAATTTCCTAATAAAGACTTATAAACTATGAAAAAAAAATTAGTTCTGCTATGTCAATTGACTTTCTCACAAGTTATTAGATGTCATTTCTTAAATTTTTCATTTATAGATGTATAAAGAATAATTAAATCATTAAAAGGCAAGAGCCTACATGGTAAATTGTGAACCTCTCATTGGAGAGATCTTGGGTTCGAATCTACTTGAGATTAATGCATAATAATAATTAATCTAACAATAATAATAATATGAATAATAAATAATCTAGGCTTTGGTCGATTACCTATCAAATAATAATAATAATAATAATTAAAAATTAGTATATAAATCGTAGTCAAATTATAATATATATTTTTAAAAACTTGTCCAAGTATATAAATCTTAGTCAAACATATTTTTCTAATTTAAGTTCTTGGAACATTATTCTAATATTATGTACTTGGAACATTTTATAAATATTTTTAATGAATTGGAGATAATTTCTTGAATTTTTCATTTTATATATTAAAATAATTATATTTTCAAGAAATGATCTCTAATTCATGGAACCTTTTTTTTTGTATTAAAATAAGCTATGCCTAAGGGCAGTACCCATTATATTAAAATCAAGAAGTTAAATACAACCATATTAAATTGAGCCTCCAATATAGATTCAGTGATAGAGATATCCAATCCCCTATTGAGGCCAGTCTAGCAACTATATCAACCGAAAAAATACCCTCACTCTCATTACAAATAGTTAGAAATTTTTTCAAGTTATTCTCCTCAGCCACACATTTCTTGAAAATCTTTCAGGCTTTCTTCATGAATTTTTTCTCATTTTCTTCTTAGGAGCAAAAAGTGCCTTCAATAACCCCCCTGGTAGACTAGGATCTATTATACATAAGACCGTAGTCATCTGCTCAAACAACTCATCCACTATTATTCTTCAAACCATTCCATTTACCAAAGTAGAATGACCAATAACTTGCATGATGGGCAGAAAAAGATCATGCAACATCTTGCCATCATGGACATGAAGCTCTGACCAGAAGTCTACTCCTAGGATCAAGATGATAGATGCCTGCTCTGTCATATTTGCTTTGGGAAATAACCGTTGCAATTGCTCATTTGCAGTTTCCCTGATCTCTGCCTCTTGAATGCATTTGCAGTGCAATCCCAACATAATTGCCATGTTTCTCCTCCTCAAAATCCAGTGTCAAAACATGTCTTCAATGAACGACTTAATATAGGCTTTGGCATCAGATTTTTCCCGGTCAAATCTCCCACCTCTGCACTTTTATTCACGCTACATTGTAAACAGAGCAGATCATACCCTATTTGCTCTCATTCATAGGCATCCAAATACTGCCTACGCCGTCAAAGAGGATCATCCTATCCCCTCTCGGTCAATACACATATTTGCCACTCAATTGCCCTCTCTAAAGATGTGTTGTACTTTGTAATTTGTCGAACTTTGTAAATGAGATTTGATCTTGGGTATCCAACCAACTAGTTTCCAATTTTGCAATGAATTGTTAGTTATTCTATTTATGATCACCTATGAATCTCCTTCGATTACTACTTTTAGGTGATTGTTTGAAACACACCAATTCAAGCCAGCCTCCAGCGCAACTATTTTAGCAACATTATTGGACAAAATGCCAAAATGTTTGGCGATTCCTCCTTGTAATTCACCCTTGTCATTTCTAATCATAGCACTGATCCCACTTACACTTGGGTCACCTCTGCTTGCACCATCAAAGTTTAATTTGACCAAGCCTTATGGAGGAGTCTTCCAGTTCGTGCTCGTTCTTTCAACCTTTGTGCCTTTTAGACAGTGATCTGCTCTAATCTTGACATTCCACAACCTTTCCATATCTAAATCCCACTTGAATAATTTTTTTTTATTTCAATCCAATTGTTCTGCTATTAATAACTTCTTCAATTACAAACTAGATTTTTCTTAGGAGTTGTTCTACCTGCATAGATTTGTGTTTGAAAATCTGACGGTTTCTTTCTTTCCAGATGTGCCACGACATTATGGATGGGCAAACTAACTAGAAGATACCCAATTTGGACTGCACACCATTTATTAGCTATGAAAATAGGAAATCCTTGAAACTCTCATTCCTGACTCCCTACCATTGTAATTTGAATAACAGCCAATCCCAGCATTCTTTAACAAAAGGGCACCACAACAACAAATGATCCACTGATTCCACTTCAGCCTTACACATAATACACCAATTTGGCCCAGAAAAGCTGATTGACTTCAGTCTCTCCCCTGTTAAGATGTGACCATGCAGAGCTACCCATAAAAATGCACTAGCTTGAGGTAGAGTCCATCTACTTCAACATAGTTTTGATGGCCAATAGGAACTATTCTGTGTGCCTCTAAGTAGCTTGTATCCCAGATTTACTTTGTAAGCTCCCGTCTTTGCTACACACCAGATTAAATAATCCTCCTCATTGGATGTTAATACAATTCTATTTAATAGTAATTCCTTCAAGTGAATATTATTGAACAAGCTTGAATCCCCCATAGATTTCCACCTAGTAAACATGGAAGAGTCTCCTAATTCCAAATAATCTACCACTCTTCTACCATATTCAGCTTCCATTTTATCAACCCAATCCTTGTCCTGAATCTGGGAATCCAAAGGGGCTTCCCCATGCCAAGAATCCCTCTAGAATAGAGCTTTCCTATCATTACCAATCTGCCAGGTGAGATGCTCAGTTAATAAAAACCTATATTCCCAAAGGAAATTCCAAAAAGTTGATCTTGAAGGAGAATTTTCTACAGTCAAAATTCTTTCTAGGTCTCTAGTATCCAAATATTTGGCATTCATTACTTTACCCCAAGATTTTTCTAAGTGTTGATACATTCTCTAAATCAACTTCACCCCCAAAGCAGTGTTTTGTTTAGTAATGCTTCGCAGACTGGCACCTCCATCTATTTTGGGTAGGCAAGCAATGTCCCATTTTATGAGATGTATTTTTTTGTCCGATTTAGCTCCTTCCCATAATGTTTTTTTGAATAGACTCTCAATGGATGCTGCACATTTCTTTGAAATTTTGTAAACTTAAAGATAATAAATGGGAATAGCGAATAAAACAGACTCATTGTAATTCTTCCTGCCTGTGACAGCTACCGATTTTTCAATGAAGAGATTTTGTAATGAATTTTATCAGCAATCCCTTGCCACATTTTGTTGATTCTACTTCCCACAAATAATGGTAAACCTAGGTAATGAATAGGAAAGGATCCTTCCTCAAAATTCAAAATCTTGATGATTGCCCCTTTCAATTTTTTGCTTGTATGAGTGAAGAAAATTCATGATTTCTGAACATTCATGACCTGACCTGAATCATATTCATATTTAGACAACACTGATCTAATGCATTTGGCTTCCCAAATTGTAGCTTCTCCAAATAATATTGCATCATCTGCAAATTGTGAGTGCATGACAGGATCTAAACCATTAGATATAAACACACCTCTCCAACACCCAATATTAGTGTTTTGTTTAATAAGACGGCCAAGCGATTTTTCCATTAAAACAAACAATAAAGGAGATAGGGGATCTCCTTGCCTAAGACCATTTGTTGCATGGAAGAATCCTAAAATGGTCCCATTAACGAAAATTGAAAAATGTACTATAGATAAACAGAAATGAATGCATCTAATCCATTCAGGGCAGAAGCCAAACCTTTTTAGAAGTTCCAATAGAAAAGACCAACAAACTCTATCATATGCTTTGCTCACGTCTAGCTTGATAATCATACTTGGCATTCTTTTGCTATTCATGTTGTGAATAGTTTCTCTTGCTAAAATGATGATGTCTGAGATTTCTCTTCCTGGAACAAAACCATGTTGTTCTGCTGAAATAATTTTGCCAAGAATGGGTTTAAGATGATTAACCATTGCCTTTGCAACAATTTTATACAAGGTGCTACAAACAACAATTGGTCTAAAATCATCCATGGAGATTGGATCACTTTTCTTAAGAATAAGAGCAATAATTGTATTATTTAATTCTTTTACAAATTGACCCTTACTCTAAAAGGATTCCACCACCTTAAGAATATCCTCTCCCATGAAAGCCCAACATCTTTGGAAAAACTCAACCGGAAAGCCATCCAATCCTGTCGCCTTGAATGCGGGGTTGTCAAAAACCACCTTCTTGAATTCTTGTACAGAAAAAGGCTTCATAAGTAGTGCATTGTCTTCTGCTATTATAATATTAGGAATAACATCTAATATAGAAAAATCTGAAGAAGATTGGGACACAACAGATGAACCCAAAATCTGTTGGAAGTGTGAGATAGTTGTTGTTTCAATTGATTTTCTATTATCGTGTCACCCACCAAAACCATCTTGAACACGACTAATACTGTTATGAGCCCTTTTAGCTTTAACAAAGGCATGAAAAAAAATTGAATTTCTGTCACCAACTTGTATCCAAATTTCTCTTGATTTATCCCTCCAATAAATTTCTTCCGTGAGAAGTAACTCTGCAAGTTCCTCCTTTGAACAATTTTCTTTTTCAAATTCTACATTAGTCATCCTTGAGGCTAACACCATACTATTAAAATCCTCCAATTCCTATTCTACTCTCAACTTTTCTGTAAAGATGTTTTTAAAGGAAAGTTTGTTCCATACCTTAATTCATTTTTTAATCTCCTTCAATTGGTTAACCATAACAAAGTTAGGAGTGCCCTTGAAGTGATCACTAGATTTCCACCAATCTACCAAATTTTGAAGAAAGGTATCATCTCTCCACCACATGTTTTGGAATCTGAAGCTGCTATATTGTTCTTCATAAATGAGGAGGATACACCAAGTTGAATAGAATAATGATTTGATAGGGACATTGGAATGATGAGCGATTCCACCTTGATATCTGAATCAAACCATTTTGAATTGATTAAAAATCTGTCCAATCTTTTAGAAATTTTTGGTTAAATTTTCTCTCCAATTTGACTAAGTGAAGAAGCCATTTGAAGTCACAACATCAATCAGATTATTGTCGTTGATAAATTCCCTAAAGTCTTCCATAGTTTTAGACACTTTCTTACTTCCTTCAACCTTTTCATCTAATGCCAACGTTGCATTGAAGTCCCCAGCCAAAATGAATTTGCATGAACCTAATCCAACAATCTTCAAGGAAACCTCTTTCCACAACGCATATTTGTCTTCAATTCTAATGGGACCATAAATGTTAAAAATTACAAAAGAGATGTTTTTCTATAGACAATCCACCTTGCCTAATAGCTAGTTTTCATGTTTTTCCAAAAGGGACATTTTGATGGAAGAAGATTTCCACAAGAAGCCAATTCCTCCTGAAGCCCCTTTGGCTTCCTAAAAGTATCCTTCCCAAAATTTGCCTGAATGAATAAGGTTGAGAGCTTTGTCCAAATTTAATTTCATTTCCTGTATTAAAACTATTTCACTATCCAGTTTCTGAAGTGCTCTAAAAGAAAAGCACTTTTTGTTAGGGGATGTCAGACCCCTGACATTCCAAGAGGATATCTTCATTTCTCACCAAGGGAGGCCACTCCTCCCTTGGCTTTCTTCATAAAATCTAGGACACTGACTATGCCGTTTTCCTTTGCTTTCTCCTCCCTTAACTGCTTGTTCAATCTTCCCCCTCTACCACCTTTAGCTTTACCCAAAAGAATGTTTGTCGATTGACTGATACATCTTGGTTCAATGTTACCCAACTTATCATTCATGAAATCTTCAATTAAGCATCTGTCATATTCAATGTCTGAATCTGATCTGCATTGAATCATCGAGATGATCTCCATGTTGAGTTGTTCTCCCCTAGTAGAATCATGCTTGATAGATGAACATTCTCCTATTTTTCTATCCAAACTGATCAGAAGGGAGGACGATTTGTCCTTCAATTTCACCTCAATGTTGTTTTGTGGAGGGGATTGCTTGTTCAACGAATTTGCCTCCTTTTTAGAGTCAGTTAATGGGACCGTTGGCTTCTCCTTTCTTCTCCATATTTTGGCTAGTTTGACAAAGGTGTTAATTATTGTTTGTTGGACAGTTGTTATTTTTGACCCAGAAATAGCAGTAGTATTTATGGGTAGCTTGGACAGCTGTTCGTCCTTATCTATGAATAGCAGTTGTATTTATGGGTGGTTTGGATAGCTGTTTGTCCACTTGCCAAGAATTAGTAAATGGTTATTATTTACTAATGTTAGAGATTCCCTTTTGGACACCTTGCAGCCAATTCTATTATTGGTTGTCGAGTTGTCTTAATCTCATCCGTTGGTTTGATTTAATCTCGGTCGTTGGTTTACCAACAGGAGTAGTATAAAAAGGGGTCACTGGGTCATTTGGAGAAGAAGTTTTTGGAGAAACGTTTGCAGTGTTAGCAAGGGCGCAGTGTTAGCATGGAGATAGCAATGGGAAATATCAGCGGGAGAAATTAGGAGGTTGTCGGAGTTCAGCCAGTGAGAGGCAAGGAATTTTGTATCTCTTGATTTGCTGAAGTTTAATATAATTCCTCATCTGTAGAACTGGTTTTTCCTTAGGGGATTTTCCAGGGACAATTTGTCCGAAAATATTGTGTTCATTGTGTTGTTCATTTCTTTTCGTATTAGAAGTGAAATTGCAGTTGTGTTATTTTTCAATATTAGCTGGAAATTTATTTTCAGAAGTTTAATAATCGTTTACGATAGGAGATTAATAATCAGTGACTGTAATAGTTTGATTTTTCACATGGTATCAGAGCATTGTTAAGGGTAGAAGAGTTTTGCCCTAGGAAAGAAATTTTGATCTCTTTAGATTTATTATTGCTTTAAACCCTTGGGATGGCTTCAGCTGGTTTGAGAGATCAGGATAGATTGGATGGTGCCTCAAATTTTGGTGTCTAGAAGGCCAAAATTTCTTTATTGTTGGAAGAGAATGGTATCAAGGATTATACTTGATGGTGTCAAGGATCATATTGTTCCACATATCTCGGAGCTAGATACAGCAAAGAAGATGTGGGGCGCCATTCTAAATCTGTACCAAAATGCTACCACCAACAGGAAGTTAATTCTCAGAGAGAAGCTAAAGAATACCCGGATGAATTAGGGAGAAGACGTCACAAGTTACCTCACCAGGCTCAGACTTGTCAAGGATGAGTTAGCAGCTATTGGAGATAGCCCTAGTGATGATGAGCTAGTGAGAATAGCCCTAAATGGGTTTACTAAACAATGGAGTGTCTTTGTTCAAGTTGTCAGTGGATGAGATACTTTACCGAGTTGGGATCGACTATGGACTGATTTCACTTAGGAGGAGTTTAGACTAAGTCTTGTCAATGGGGCCAACAAGAGTTAGAAAAATGAGGTGGAACAAGAGAACGTTGCCCTAGCGGGTAAAGGGAAAGCAAAGAAGGGATCTAGCAAAGGATCAAATTCACAAAGTGAAAAGAAGAAGAAGGACCTTTCTAAGGTCAAGTGCTTTGGATGTCACGAGTTTGGCCACTATGTTAGTGATTTCCCAGAGAGGAAGAAGGGTAAGAAGTAGGTGGCAACTTCAGCAAGTGCAGAAGAACTCTCCAGTAGAATGGAAAATCAGTTTGCACTCATAGCTTGTATGGTTAGCTCAACCTCACAGTGTGTTTGGTATATAGATAGTAGGGCGTCATTTCATATGACATAGAGAGTACTTCTCCAGTTACAAGGAGGAGGACACCAACATCCATATTTCTATGGGAAACTTGTCCAAACTCAACCCTGTTGGGAAAGGGACTGTTCAATTTCAGAGGGAGAATGGAAAGATAATTCCACTTCATGATGTGTTATATGTGCCAGGCTTAGGTATGAATTTGATTTCTGTATCTATTCTTCAGGATAGGGGGTATAATGTACTCTTTAGAGGGACACATGTGTTGATTAAGCACAAGGATTGGAAATCATCCATAACTATTGGAGTTAGGAGTGGTCGTCTTTATAGATTGCAGTTTGATGCTCCTAAGGCACTTATGAGCAACAGTAATCCTAGAGATCTTGGAGAGCTATGGCATAGGAGGATGGGCCATATTCATCATGGAGCACTTAGATTGCTTTGTGAGATCGTGATAGGTGTTCCAGAGGTGAGCACAGAGCATGACGATGTATGTAAGGGATGTGCGTTGGGGAAGTTTGTGAAAGCATCTTTTCCAAGGAGTGACACCAGATCTAAGGGTGTTCTTGATCTAGTACATTCAGATGTTTGTGGACCAATGTCGACAAAATCTCTCAGAGGATATGAGTACTATGTTACTCTTATTGATGATTTCTCTAGAAAGACCTGGATATACTTCTTGAAGACTAAGGATGAGGTTTTCAGTCAATTCCAAGAGTTCAAGGCTCTTTTGGAGAACTCGACAGGAAAGAAGATAAAGGTTCTTTGGTCAGACAATGGAGGTGAGTACAAAGGAAATGTCTTCCAGGAGTTCTGCACCAGAGAAGGAATCAAGAGAGAATGGACTGTTCCTTACAATCCACAGCAGAATGGAGTTGCTGAGAGAAAGAACCATTCTATATCGGAGGCAGCAAGAGCTATGCCACATGACCAGGACATGCCCCGTTACTTATGGGCAGAGGCATGTAATACAATAGTCTACATTCAGAATAGAGTTCCACACAAGGTGCTAGGGAAGATGACACCAGAGGATGCTTTCATAGGGAAGAAGCTAGATGTTAGTCACTTCAGGATATTTGGGAGTTTGGCATATTGTCATATTCCTGGAGATACATGTACAAAGTTAGATTAGACTGCAGAGAGGGGGTACTTTGTTGGGTACAGTGAGACCTCAAAGGCATATAGGATTTTCATTCCGGGGACTAAAAGAATTATTGTCAGACGGGATGTCAAGTTCATGGAGGACAAGGCATTCAGGAGATCCAGAGATTTGCCAGCAGATGATCACAGTGAGCAGCCAACAGAAGCTCCAAGACCAAGTCAAGTGCAACAAAGCTCAAGTACAGTTACCAGTACGAATGTAGACTCAGTTAGTGGAGATTCATAGAGTATGGAGCAATAGGTGCAACAGGAAATGCATCTAGAAGACTTAGAGGTTGACATTTCATCCTCTACAGTTGGCAGCAGGAATCATGTGGTTCCGGATATACAAAGGGATACTCAGGAGTTTGTGGGAGCTCCTAGGAAGAGTAGTAGACAGTGAAGACAACCAGCCAAGTTCAATGACTATTTGGTATTAGTTAGTCAATTGGTAGATAGTGAGCCTTCCAGCTATCAAGAAGCTGCAAAACATCAAGTATGGCGAGATGCTATGGTTGAGGAATATTCTCCAATAATGCAGAGTGATGTGTGGGAGGTAGTACCTAGACCAACAGATAGGGTTGTAGTTGGATCACGCTGGATCTATAAGATAAAGCACGGTGCAGATGGTAGCATCGAGAAATACAAGGCTAGGTTCGTGGCAAAGGGGTTCTCTCAGAAGGAGGGAATAGACTATGAGGAGACATTTGCTCCAGTTGCCAGATATACTTCTATACGAGCTATAATCTCACTTGCAGCACAGATGGGATGGAAAATCCATCAAATGGATGTCAAGACAGCATTCCTCAATGGTGAGTTGAAGGAGGAGGTATACATAGAACAACCAGAAGGCTTTGTAGCGCACAACAAAGAGACCCACGTGTGCAGATTGAAGAAAGCATTATACGAACTCAAGCAGGCTCCTAGAGCGTGGTATGAGCGCATTGATACATACTTGTAGAAAATGGGCTTTGTGAAGAGTGAAGCAGATGCTAACCTCTACTACTTGATGGTTCGGGGTGAGATTCTCATTCTTGTTCTTTATGTGGATGATCTATTTCTTACAGGTTCACTAGGGCTCATAGTGGATTGCAAGAGGAACCTTGCAGAAGAGTTCGAGATGAAGGATTTAGGACATGCACTACTTTCTAGGCATGGAAGTGTGGCAGACAGATGGGGAGTTTTTCCTTGGTCAAGGGAAATATTGCATTGAAATCTTGAAGAAATTCGGGATGGAGGATTGCAAAGCCATGTCTACACCCATGATCATGAATTGGAGGAAGGTAGATACATCTAAGGAGAAAGATGTAGATCCCACTTTATATAGACAGTTGATTGGTTCGCTTATGTATTTGGTCAACACTAGACCAGATATAGCATTTTCAGTTAACTCTCTTAGTTAGTTTATGGTTGAACTAAAGAGAATGCATCGGATAGCAGCTAAGCATGTGCTACGTTACTTGCGTGGTACAGTCGAGTATGGGATCATATATGTTCGAGGTGAAGGTATCAAGTTGATATGCTATACTGATGCAAATTGGGCAAGAAGTACAATAGACAAAAGGAGCACTTCAGGGTGCTGTTTCAGCTTGGGTTCAGGAGTTGTATCTTGGTTCAGCAGGAAGTAGAAGTTTGTGGCTCTAAGTTCAGCAGAAGCAGAATACATAGCAGCTAGCATGGCGACATGTGAAGCTTTATGGCTTCAGAAGTTGTTAGTAGCCTTGTTTGGTCAGAAGGTTGAGACTACTGTGATACATTGTGACAATCAGAGTTGCATCACTTTGTTTGAGAATCTAGTGTTTCATGATAGGTCTAAACATATAGATATCAGATATCACTTCATCAGAGATTGTGTACAAAGGGGAGTTGTTCGACTACAATACATACCTACAAATGAGCAGGTAGCAGACATTCTGACGAAGGCTTTGGGAAAGGCCAAATTTATCTTCTTTAGAGATAAGATGGGTGTCATGCAGAACAACTTCCTCGCTAAGAGGGAGTGTTAATTATTGTTAGTTGGGCAGCTGTTATTTCTGACCCGGAAATAGCAGTAGTATTTATGGGTAGCTTGGAAAGCTGTTCGTCCTTATCTATGAATAGCAGTTGTATTTATGGGTGGTTTGGATAGCTGTTTGTCCACTTGCCAAGAATTAGTAAATGGTTATTATTTACTAATTTTAGAGATTCCCTTTTGGACACCTTGCAATCAATTCTATTATTGGCTGTCGAGTTGTCTTAATCTCAGCCGTTGGTTTGATTTAATCTCGGTCATTGGTTTACCAACAGAAGTAGTATAAAAAGGGGTCATTGGGTCATTTGGAGAAGAAGTTTTTGGAGAAACGTTTGCAGTGTTAGCAAACAGTCTTACAGTGTTAGCAAGGGCGCAGTGTTAGCGTGGAGATAGCAGTGGGGAATATCAGCGAGAGAAATTAGGAGGTTGTCGGAGTTCTGCCAGTGAGAGGCAAGGAATTTTGTATCTCTTGATTTGCTAAAGTTTAATATAATTCCTCATCTATAGAACTGGTTTTCCCTTAGGGGTTTTTCCAGGGACAATTTGTCCGAAAATATTGTGTTCATTGTGTTGTTCACTTCTTTCTGTATTAGAAGTGAAATTGCAGTTGTGTTATTTTTCAATATTAGCTGGAAATTTGTTTTCAGCAGTTTAATAATCGTTTACGATAGGAGATTAATAATCAGTGACTGTAATAGTTTGATTTTTCACAAAAGGTCCTACATCTATTTGTGTCATGACTTTTTAATCCACATTTCATGCACATCGACAGCTGTTGCTCCACTTCTATGAGTTGCATCTAGCAAAAATCCCTAGAGACCAATTTGATAACTAAAGGAATTTTCTAAATTGCCACTAGTTTAATTCTTGCGAATAAATATGAATCACTATTAACAATTGACTCATTGATTTCCAGCAAAGTTCCTAACAATCGACCAATATGTTCCAAAATTGAATCCCCCCAAAATCTGAGTGGCAAATTGTACAAACAGATCGAAATGGGATTTTGATAAAAACCTAGTGGCAACGGATTAAAAAATAGTTGTCACGGTTGAATGTATAGAGGCAAAATCTCGAAATACCAAGTCTATCCAGAAAGGATTGAATTTCTGGTTCCTTCATCCTGAAAAATTACAATAAAGAAATTCTTGGGCATAAACTTGGCAATAACTTCTTTGCACCAATTTTTAGAGACCCAATTCCTGGTTTCCTCTCGTGTGACCCTTACACCAATGAATCTCCCAATAATAGCTAACTTCTTCCACGTATCTACGTCTTCCTCCACTTCTTTGGGCATTTAAATCTCCATGAAATTTGCATCATGTAAAAACTTCTCCTCCTTATTTCTGCCATTAGCATGAACAAGTTGCACACCCTCTCTCCCTTTCACCATTCCCCAATTCATGGAACATTATGTTAATATTGTGTATTTGGAACATTTTATAAATATTTTAATGAATTAGAGATCATTTCTTGAATTTTTTATTTTATGTATTGAAATAATTATATTTTCAAGAAATGATCTCTAATTCATTACAAATATTGCATAATATTATTATGCCGAGAGGCGTTCTATACAATGGCAGTACAAATGCCCAGCACGGGAATATGCCAAGATTCCTTGTCAATAAAAAAGAATTGGGAGCAGTTACAAACTTTCAAATTAAATATTAAAAAAGAATTCTCGAAATAATAGCTGGCCGAAATAATAGGAAGCCAAATGGAGGCCGAAATAATAGGCTCGAAAAAGTAGGGCCCGAAAAAGTAGGACCCGAAAAAATAGGGCCCGAAAAAATAGGGGCGAAATAATTTCAATATGATTTTTTTTTTTTGTTAAATATAATTTTGCATGCACATTCATGCTTTTTTTTTGCGGGGAGTGGGGGAATTTGAAACAAATTCGTGGAATGTGAAGAGACGTCTGTTGGGGGATATGAGGAGCCTCTCAGAAGTTATAAAACCAAGGCTCCTCATTTCATTTTCATTTTATGTTTTTGCAGGAAGGAAGAGGTGGAGGTTATTGGAGGATTAGATTGGAGTTGAATAGGAGTAAATTGAAGTTTTGGAGTAACATTTTTGTAGGTGAGATTTCTATTTTTTATTTACATTTTCATTTAGATTTAGATGTAGAAGTAAATTGAAATTCAAAATTAGTTATAATATTCTACTTTAATTTATATTTCAATTTTAATTAATTTCATTTAGATTTAGAATTCTGTTCATATGACCGAAATTGAGGCCACTGGAGGACCTGTGCAGAGTTTTTCGTGGAGATAAGCATGTGGGTACTGAATCAAGGCACATTAGGCCTCTTGGAGATGTAATTACGGTGACTTCCATGGCTTTTTAAATCGAATAGGGCAATCTAAACAATCTCAGATCTGAAATTCTTTTTTTCCTTTTCAGCTGAAGACAGAACAAAGATTGCTTGCAAGAAATTTTGCAGAGTTTAAGATTTGATTGCTTATGGCCGACTATTCTTGGTAACTGATATTTCTATTGTATATTCCCGTGCCCAGCACGGGAAGTTTTAATCTATACAATTTATTTTGTGCATTTAGTGCACAAGCTAAAGAATGCATATGCAATCAATTTTTTTATCAATCTTTATGATAGCTTTTTTTTTAAAATAGAAAATAGAAATTATTCTTTTATGTATGTAGAAAAAAATTAGAAAGATTTTATGTATGTAAAAAATTAAAAGAATTCTATATACATCTAGATTTATTGAAAAGAATTCTATTTACATCTAGATATTTTGATTGAAATAACCATAATGTAAAAACAAAATATAAAATAGAAATGTTAATATATGTATGTAGAAAAAATTAGAAAGATTGCATGCATCTAAAAAAATTCTATTTACATCTAGATTTTTTTAGAATGGAAAAAAATGGATAATAGAAATATCAGTTACATGTTTGTAGAAATAAATTAGAAAAACATGTATCTAGAAATTAAAAAGATTCTATATGTGTCTAATTTTTAGATTTTACTTTATTCTAAACTAATTATTGATGGATATATATTTTTAAAATATTTATGTAGTTTAAAGTTTAGATTTTAATTAATTTGTATGCAAATAGGAAAAAGAATAAATATTTTATATATATGTAGATTAATTTCTATTTTTAAAATTTACAAGTAAATGAGTACTTTATTCATTTAAAGTAAACAAGTTTTTAAGTAATATATTTTTATTTTAGAAATATATTAATCATAATGTTCATTTATTATTACTTATTTAATATACTTACTCTCAAATCTAAGACAATAGAAATGATATTTTATTAACTTTGAAATAGGGAAGTGTTAAGCAAGTTCGTTTACAAAAATACCAAAAATATATTTGGTCTTTGATCAAATTGGAGTTAATATTAGAAATATAAATATGATCATTAACAATTAAGCTAAATTCAGTTCAAAACAATAATGTTATTTAAATTTAAATTTATTTTTTTGAAAAGAATTCTATTTACATCTACATATTTTGATTGAAATAACCATAATGTAAAAACAAAATATAAAATAGAAATGTTAATATATGTATGTAGAAAAAATTAGAAAGATTGCATGCATCTAAAAAAATTCTATTTACATCTAGATTTTTTTAGAATGGAAAAAAATGGATAATAGAAATATCAGTTGCATGTTTGTAGAAATAAATTAGAAAAACATGTATATAGAAATTAAAAAGATTCTATATGTGTCTAATTTTTAGATTTTACTTTATTCTAAACTATTTATTGATGGATATATATTTTAAAAATATTTATGTAGTTTAAAGTTTAGATTTTAATTAATTTGTATGCAAATAGGAAAAAGAATAAATATTTTATATATATGTAGATTAATTTCTATTTTTAAAATTTACAAGTAAATGAGTACTTTATTCATTTAAAGTAAACAAGTTTTTAAGTAATATATTTTTATTTTAGAAATATATTAATCATAATGTTCATTTATTATTACTTATTTAATATATTTACTCTCAAATCTAAGACAATAGAAATGATATTTTATTAACTTTGAAATAGGGAAGTGTTAAGCAAGTTCATTTACAAAAATACCAAAAATATATTTGGTCTTTGATCAAATTGGAGTTAATATTAGAAATATAAATATGATCATTAACAATTAAGCTAAATTCAATTCAAAACAATAATATTATTTAAATTTAAATAAAATAAGCCATGTTTACTTTGAAACATCAAACAACTAATTAACTAATACAATAATTAAAATAAATGAATCTATTATGACATAGAAAAATATTTTCGAAGTATAATTTCTTTGTTTTTGAATCAATATGAGTTTTTTTTTCTACTTGAAAAGACAAACCATCCTAATTTTCATCCTTAGTTAACCCTAACAACAACCCCTACCTTAGCCCTAGCCCCAACAATGATGTACAATATAACTATAATCCAACATTAAACTATAATTATAGCACTAAAACATATCCCTATTGATATAACGAAAATCTCAGTCCAAACCATAATCTAAACCAAAAACCTACACACTAATATTGGTTATAGTCCTAACCCTAAAATCTAACCCTTAACCATAATGTAAAAAAAAACTCCAAAATATTGATCAAAATCCTAAACCTACCTATATGGATAACCATGATATTAAACTCTAAATCCAGTCCCAAGGTCCTAACCATGGTGTAAACCTATAACCGAACTCTTAAAAAATTTACTAATCCCTGATCCTAATCACATTCCCAACTTTAAACTTGAACCATAAACCATAGTTGTAACCATAATCATAAACTTAAACAAAACCCTAACCCTAAAGGTACAATCATAAAATTAATCATAGCTTAGACCCTAATCCTAGCACAAACCACAATCATGACCAAATATAAATCTTCACCTTACCCCTAATCATAATTTCAATGTTAACCCTAACATTAGTTTCAATCCTACCATGATATGAACCCTAATATAGACTTCACCTTGATCCTCACCCTAATCTTAAGTCTAATTAAACCCTGACTAAAACCTAATCTAAATGATATATCTAACTATAATCCTAACTGTAATTATCATACAACCCAATGCTAACCCTCATGTATATTTAATCCCTAATCTTAACTCTAAATATTCTATAAACTCTAGAATTGACCTTGATTCTAACCATAACCCTAAAATCTAAATTGTAACCATAGCATGAAAGGTGGGGACCTCCACTACATGGCACAATTCTAGGTCTTGGAGCCTTGCGAAAGCACTACAGAGTGAGGAAATGTCATAAAAGTGACATGTAGTAGCATGATGCAATTTTGGGCTTTAGAGCATTGTAGAAACAATGCAGCTTAAGGAGGTGCTAGAATGGAGACTCATGGAAAGAAGAGGAAAGACATTCATGTCGCTGGCAAAAAACTATGAAAAGAGATAACATGATGTCTTGACCTCCCACAAAAAATGCAAGGTTGATCCCAAGGGGGAATTTGGTTTCCCCAAAAATGAATGATGGTCATCGATGAAGGTCTTCCTCTCGAAATAGACGGCATAGATGCATCGTGAATCCTCACCAATGAAGGATTAATTCGCAACCATCGATGTAGATTCTCCCCTCAAAAAGGATGACTGAGATGCAACGAGGAAACTCCTCCCAATGAAGGATTAAGTCACATTCGTCGATCAAGATTGGCTTTATTTCCAATGGATGACTAAGATGTAGTGAAGAGATTCCTCCCAACAAACGAAGCAGGTAGCACAAAAGGTGTGAACCCCCTCCATGTGGCACAATTTTGGGTCTTAAAGACTCATGAAAGCATTGTGGAGTGAGGAAATGTTGGAAAGGCAATGCGTGGTAGCATGATGCAATTTTGGGCTTCAGAGAATTGAAGAAACAATGTAGCATGACGATGCATCAGAATGGAGATGCATGGTAGCATCTTGTGCAATTCTAGGCTTTAGAGTGTTTCGAAGACACTAGCATATAAAGAAACGTTAGAATGGGAATGCATGGCAACATCTTGCACTTTTGGGAAGATGGGAAGATAGCTCGCGAAGAAATAAGAGTTATCGAATCTCGCAGCATGAATCAACCCGACCAAGAAAAAATGATCCAGCGTGGTCAATGAAGAAACCGAGCCAACACAAAATGTTAGCCGCCAACTTTAGCGATGTTAACACTCTGCAAAGAACCTATCCCATTTAAGGTCTCTCAGATTAGACATTAGTGATGGGTTGAATAGGGGGAAAAAATAGCACACAATGCCCTCCTAAATGAAATTCTAAATGTAACACTAATAACCACAGTCCTACTTCTTTCCCTAACCTTATCCATGAGCGTGGGAATATACATATTATTATATAGGGCACCTTATATAATAATAAATATAATCTAAAATCCCAACCCTTACTCCCCTCCTAACTATAACTGTGACCATAAGAAAACTTCTAAATATAACCCTTCCTCTAACTCTAACCCTAACCCTAACCCTAACTATAATTGTAACCCTATCCCTACCACTAACTGTAACCCTGAATCTAACTCTACCATAATTGGACTTTAACCCTAACTATAACTATAACCCTAAACCTAACTCTAACCTTAACCGTAACCATAACCGTAACCGAAAACCTAACCCTAATCGTAGCTAGGATTCTAATACTCTGTCTACCCCTAACTCAAACTATAGCCCTAACTATACCTCAAACTCTAACCGTAACTCATATTCTAACCCTAAACCTAACCCTAACCTTGACCCTAAGCCTAAGCCTAAGCCTAAGCCTAACCCTTTGTCTACCCCTATCTCTAACCCTAACCCTAAACCTAACCCTACCCCTAACTCTAACCCTAAATCTAACTCTTTCTGTAAATCTAACTCTACCATAATTAGACTCTAACCCTAACCCTAACTTTAATCCTGACTGAAACCCTAACCCTAACCCTAACTCTAACCTTAACCCTGACTCAATCCCCTTACCCTAACCTTAACATTGATATAACTCTCTCTATATATAACCCTAACTCTAAATATAAACCTAACCCTAACCCTAACCCTAACCCTAAATCTAACTCTAACCCTAACTGTAAGCGTAACCCTACCCCTACCCATAACTCTAACTGTAAATCTAACTCTACCATAATTGGATTTTAATTTTAACCCTAACCCTAACTCTAACCCTAACCTTGACTCAAAACTCTAACCCTAACCCTAACTCTAACATTAACCCAACTGTAAAATTAACTCTATTGGTAACTCAAACCCTAAAACTAACCCTAATTCTAACCCTAACTCTAACTCTAGCTCTAGCTCTAACCCTAACTCTAACCATAACTCAAACTCAAACCCTAAACCTAACCCTAATCCTAACCCAAATTATAATGCTCTGTCTACCCCTAACTCAAACTATAACCCTAACCCTAACTCAAACTCTAACCCTAACTCATACTCTAACCCTAAACCTGACCCTAGCCCTAACCCTAACCTAGAACCTTACCCTAACCCTAACCCTAACCCTATCTATAACCCTAATCCTAACCCTAAATCTAATCCTAATCTTAACCCTAATTCTAATCCTAACACTAACCTTAACCCTACCCCTAACTCTAACCATAAATCTAACTCTACCATAATTAGAATCTAACCCTAACCCTAACCTTAACCCTAGCTCAAACCCTTACCCTAACTTTGTCCCTAACCATATATCTACGTATGACTATAACATTTTACATTACAATATCCCAAAAATAAAATATATATTTTTATCTAAATTAAACTCCTTATATTAAATTTAAAATAATATTTGACTCAAACCTTAACCGTAACCCTAACCTTAACCATGAGCATTACTCTAACCCTAACATTAACCATAAACATAACTCTACACCTAACTCTAACCCTAATTCTAACTCTACCATAATTGGACTCTAATCCTATCCCTAACCCTAACCATAAGCATAACTCTAACCCTAGCCTTAACCATGAGCATAACTCTAACGTTAGCCTTACTATAACCCTAACACTAACCCTAATCATAACCATAACCATAACTCTAACCCTAACCTTAACCATGACCATAACATTAACCCTAACCTTAACCATAAACATAACTCTAATCTAAACGATAACAATAACTCTAACAATAACCATAACCATAACTCTATCCCTAACCTTAACCATAGCTCAAACCCTAACCCTAACTCCAACCCTAACTCTAATGCTAACCCTAACCCTAATTCTATCCCTAAGGTTAACATTAACTATAATGGTAACTTTGTCCCTAACCATATATCTATGTATGACTATAACATTTTACATTACAATATCCCAAAAATAAAAAATATATTTTTAATCTATATTAAACTCCTTATGTTAAATTTTTAAAAATATTTTGAAGCATAATTTTATACTAACTTCATACAACTCTAATTAAAAATTAATCAACAATTTTATAGTAACCTTATCAAAATAAAAAATAAAAAGTAAATATTTTTCCTATTGCGCCGCGACTACCACTAGCTATATACCTCTATATATATTACGCCGAGAGTAATCGTTCTCGAGGCGCCTATTTTTATTTTCATTAATCCTAACTTCGATTAAAAGAACTTTGGAATTAAATAAAAATAGGCGCATCGAGAACGATTACTCTCGGTGTAATATATATAGAAGTATATATAGCTAGTATATAATTTTTACGATGAAAAATTAGAAGTGAAGTAGCAAAATCTCAAATGTGGGGATTTTGTTTAAGAAAACAAATGACATGAATTTATTGAGATAAAAATTCTAGAATCTTCTATAGTAGGTGGAGAAAAAGCTCTACGCAAATGAGATATCATGATCGCAATCAGTTGAAAGGTGTCTGGTCTTATACGCCCATTATCTTATGAGTTGCGTTTCGTTTCGTTTCTTCTAATCAATTGTCGTATGAAAAAGAGCACCATAAATAGACTGCTTGGATTCTACTGTATACGTATTCCATGACCTCATCATACTAAAGCACGAGGACTGCTTTTATTTTTTAAATAAATAGATCTCGTCTGTGAGACTCCCCAAAAGCTTCGGTCTTTTGGAAAAAGCAATTGAAAAAACAAAGAGTCATTTTATTGATTTATAAGGTTTAAATTAAACAAACCGTCGTAGTCAACCTAACGGACATCTAGAAGACTGATGGTTTGCCTTACGTCTTGGGTTGAAGACGCGTAGCCATAAATTATACATCCCGATTAGTTTGAGTGAATGTGTACATCGCTTCCTCCACAAAGATCAACAAAACTTGTTTTGTCTAATCTCTCGTGTTCCCGTTTGACGCGTGTACAATGAAAACGATGGGACTGCAAGTTACAGAGGGCGGCGGCCGTCTTTAGAAACTCTTACTCACACACTTTGGTACCCTTCCCCAAAACCCTCCAATTCTCCACTCTTACCTATCCCTTCAATTACTCTTCATAAAAGTCTCCAAAATGATAGCATATGTACTAATATACATGCAGTTGATAATTTTAAAACTTTCTTAGTTTCTAATTGGTACATTTGTACAAAAAGTACTATTTTATATGTGAGTGGTTATTGGGGGGTGAACGTAACGAATCAGGCAAATGTTTTAAGATGATACTTACATTGTTCTTCCCTAGAATTTGGGGATGGTTTCATGTTTAAGATTGTTTTCTATAATTGAGGCATTGCAAGAAGAAGGTTGTTCAATTTCATATGAACCTCAACTTGCATTACTTCTTGTATAATGTTTTGTTCTGCCTAGTTCCTCCTTGAGGTATCCACAATGTCCTTCATTTGTATTCTTTTAGTCACCATCTCTTTTTTATTTCTGATTTGTCCCATTGCACCCTTTTTTTCTCCTCTTTTATAATGGGCACCCTGGAAATGCCCAAGAACTTAACCAACTGCTAATAAAGATTCTAATGTTTTTGCATGGATTTTGAAACCATATAACATGAACAAGACGAAATTTATGCAAACTGAAGATTGAACCATGCTAAAATAATATTAGTTCTCAAACTAATAAAATCAAATATATAGCAATGAATTCCAAAGGCCAAACTCTAAGGGAATGACGTCTAGAATGTCACAAGAGGATAGACGTCCTCTAATGCCAAGAACAAATGTGTAACTCAAACATCCAAGTTCTTATCAAATGCCATTCACAATAATCGAATGCTAAACAATGAAGCTCCCACCTCTATTTATACTTTTCCTTCACCCTTCTAGAAGAAAATAAAATATTAATTAATTGCATTTACTAGAAGCTTCCCTCTTCCAATAATTAATGCACTTTCTAGAACCTTGCAATACAATAATTAATTGTGCTTGTAGAAAATTAAATTATTAGACGCTTCTCCCTTTCGAATAATTAATTGTGCTTCTAAAAAATTAAATTAATCAAATATAAAGTCACCTTTTAATTTCAATTTATTTAATGAATTTATAAGAAATTAATTTAATCAATTTCTTATTTCTCCACTTAGCCTTTGGAGAAGATAAAGGCTAAGAACACTACTAAGTTGCTAAAAAGATGGGGACATTATAGTCTACCCTCCTTGAAATTGCTTGTCCTCAAGCAATCTTTGTCTTGTTTACTATAGCACTTGTTCACTCTCCGAAGTAGCATCTTCCTCTGGTAGGTGTCTCCATTTGACTAAATATTATTTAATCAACTTGTTTCATAAAATCCTTTCCCTGGTATCTATAATAGCCTTAGGAATCAATATGAGCTTCCCCTCCTCATCTAATCGCGACAATTCTGCATAAGGCACAACTCTCTGATCGATGGCTTTCTTAAGCCTTGACACATGAAACACATTATGCACCTGACTTTCCTCTGGAAGCTCAATTTAGTAGGCAACCTTGCCCACCTTGCAAATCACTCTATAGGGACCATAAAACCTAGGCTTCAATTTCTCAGCCTTGCTTTTCTTGAGCGATGACTATCTGTATGGTTGTAGCCTCAAGTAAACCATATCCCCAACTTCAAAGCTACGTTCGATCCGGTGCTAGTCAGCATACAATTTCTGTTGATTTTGCGCTTGTTGTATATTCTCTTTGAGCACCCTCAAAGTATCTTAGCTATCCTTCAAGAAGTTTTTTGCTTTGGGAGTTCTACTATCCCCCAAAACCGAATCCATGAAACTAGGCACTTCATAACCATACAGTGCCATGAATGGAGTCATCTTGATGGACATATGATAAGTGGTGTTATAACAGTACTCTCTCATATGTAGCCATTTGACACAAGCCCTCTATTGTGCAGTCAAATAATTCTTTAGATATCCTTCCACCCATTTATTCATAATCTCTGTTTGCCCATCCATCTACAGATGATAACTAGTGCTAGGTGTAAGATCTATACCACACAACCCAAATAATTCCTGTCAAAAAGTACTCATAAATTTACTATCCCAATCATTGACAATAAAACTAAGTAGCCCATGTAACCTAAATATCTCTCTGAAGAAAAGATCAGCCACCTGTGCTACTATGTAAGTTGATGGAATAGCAAAGAAGTGAGCAAACTTCATTAGTTGATCAACTACCACATAGATGTAGTCTCTTCCCTATACTCATGGTAACCCGATGATGAAGTCCATAAAAATACTTTCCCATTTCCTATCTAGAATGGGTAAAGGTTGTAACAACCCTATAGGATAGGTGTGCTCTTCCTTATTTTGTTGACAAGCTACACACTCCCTGGCATGCTTCTGAACATCATCCTTGAGCCCTTTCCATGTGAACCGCTCACAAATCTTCTTGTAGGTCTTAAAGACCCCTGGATGTCTAGTTGTAGGTGCATCATGAAATGCCTTCAGTATTACCTCCCTAAATTGTGATGAAGGAATCAAATATATCCTACCTAGAACTTGATCAATCCGTCTATCACTACATAATGATCATTCTATATGGTGCCTGCAATCACTCCAGAATCCCAATTGTCCCTTGCATACTCCATCATAATCTTATTTCTCCAATCTCCTATAATCTTAGCTAAAGCACAAATATGAGGTCTCTTGGATAAAGCATCTGCCACCACATTCTTCTTACCTTTGACAAATTCAATGTCAAAATCATAAGCTTGCAACTTTTTAATCCACTTCTGTTGTCGATCATTCATATCACTTTGACTCATGATGCATTTGATGTTGTTGTGATCAGTCTTGATAAAAAATTTCCCCTAGCTAGGTAGGACCGAAACTTGTCTAATGCATGCATAATCGCCAACATCTCTCGACCATAGATGGAATAACTCCTCTCCACTCCATGGAGCTTCCTACTCTCAAAAGTAATGGGATGCTTCTCCTACATCAAGACTACCCCAATCCCATCACTCGATGCATCACAATGAAGCTCAAATGGCTTCGTGAAGTCTGATAGAGCTAATACTGGACATGATGACATCACTTTCTTGAAATGATCAAAGCATCTCTAAGCTTCCTCTGCCCATATGAAGGCTCCTTTCCTGGTAAGGTTTGTCAAGGGTGTAGCAATATGTGAAAATCCCTTAACAAATCTCCTATAAAACCCACAGAGACCAAAGAACCCCTTAAGTTGTGTAAGGATGTAGGAGTAGGCAAATCAACAATAGCTCTAATCTTTTTAGGATCTACCTGTACTCCATCTGCACTGATGATATGCCCAAGGTATAGTAGCTCAGTCAACCCAAACTCACAATTAGATTCCTTAGCATATAGTGACTCTTTCTCCAAAATGGACAACACCATCTCAAGATATTGTAAATGCTCCTCTCAAGTTTTACTGAAGACTAAAATGTCATCAAAGAAAATCAAGACAAATTTTCTAAGCTACCCCTTGAATACATGATTCATGCAACTCTGGAACATAGCAGGGGCATTGGTTAGCCCAAATGGCATAACAAAAAACTTGAAGTGGCCATAGTGACACTGAAAAGTTGTCTTCTCAATGTCCTCCTCCCTCATCCTGATTTGATGATACCCTGACCAAAAATCAATCTTCGTAAAAAAATGCACCATGCAATTCATCAATTAGCTCATCTATCTATGAGATGGGATGTCTATTCTTAATGGTCTTCTTATTTAATGCCCTGCAATGTATGCACATGTGCATTATCCCATCCTTCTTCTTTACCAATACTATTGCTGAAGAAAATGGGCTTTTACTAGGCCCGATATGCCTCATCTCGAACAACTCCTTAATTGCCTTCTCTATCTCATCCTTGTGTTTCTTAGGATGACGATAGGGAGTAATCATAACTAGTTTGGCTCCCTCCTCGAGCTCAATAACATGCTCTATCCCTCTGTTAGGAGGAACCCCATGCTGAATCTCACCAAATGCCTTAGTGTGTCTATCAAGTATCTCCTAGATATTTGGTGGATGACTCTTCACCTGCAGCTCCCATGAAGCTAGCATAGTGAAACATTCTGCTACCCACTCTATGTCATTGTGTTGAAAAAGTCTTTGCTTTCTCCTCAGGGAGACTACTCTGCAACTCCCATCCGAAAGTCCTTTAAGTATAACAATTCTCCCCTCATGTTGAAACCTCATCTCCAATTTTGCTAGGTGGAGTGTGAATTCGACTAGTGAGGTCATCCATGTCATGCTAAGGATGACATCATAGTCTCCCATGTCTACTACATAGAACTCATCCTCCAACTCATAGCCATCTCCAAACCTGTTGCGAAGATTAGATATCTTCCAAGTACATAATAATTTGTCACCAGTAGCTACCATGACTTTGAACCTGGCATGCTCCTCGGTCTATAAACTTCTCTTGGCTACCAATTGTGCATCTATGAAATTATGTGTAGCCCCAGTGTCAGTGAGTGAGATCACTTTCTGCCCCTAAATAGTACGCCTAGCCTTAAATGTGATTACCTTTTGGGCCCCTGTCAATCATGCCAATGACTTCTTATCCTCAGGAGTGTTGCTCTCCTCTGTAGTGCTATCCTCGTCTGAATCAAAATGCTATCCTCCCTCTCTGACTGTGACTCCTCTGTTGAGAAATACTCCATTTTTTTTGCCTTAGTCTTGAGAGGACACTTATGTGATAAGTCTCAAGGCTCTCTGCAATGAAAACATAGTTTCTTCTTTCTCAACTCATTCAAGGTGTCATTATCCAATTTATCCCCTTTTGGTTGAGCATCCTTGTGAAAATATTTTTTGTCCTTCTCCTTGTCTTTTTTCACATAAGAATCCCTGTGCTAAGATCTGTTCCTAAAAGAAGGTGCTACGTCACAAGCCTTCTTTGTAGCCTCCTATTATGTATTTGGGTCATGCCCCTTGATCCCACCCCTTAAGGGATCTAAAAGTCCATCCATAAACAACACTACTAACCTCCTCTCTGAAATATCTGTGACCAACATAGCTAACCTCTAAAATTCACTGATATATGTCTCAACTGATCACTACTACTTGAGTTGTACCAACTCCTTAAATTGTAACTTAGGATCCCTAGTATCAAATCTCTCTATGAGCTTCTCAGTGACCTCCTCATAAGATGTGATCTGATTATGCCCTAAGGTTACCATGTTGTGGTGCCACCACTCATGTGTTAGTCCATCCAAGTGAATAGCCACATACTTTATAGCCTCTTCCTCAGACATAGGATTCAGCTGCAAGTATGTATCTACCTTATGTACCTAAGCTCGTGCAGTCATCTTCCCTGAAGCATCATAATAAAGTAAAGAAAGTTTCCCAACTTTTTTTCTTAGCTCAAAGTTTTGATTTCTCCCTCCTAATCTGGGCATGTGTCTCATCCTCAAGTCCATATAATCTCTAAGTGAAATATCTACGTGAAACTCTGGTCCACTAGCTTCCCAGTCCCTCCTAAACTGATCCTGTAACTCGGTAATTTGTGGTTCATTAACTAGTTGAACTAGATTTGTGGGTGGGAAGGTGGGTAGAAGAGGTCTCGAGCTTGTTGTTCGAGTTGGGCGTGCAACATTTCTAAAGTTATCAACCTCATTCCCATTGTTGCCATGTCCATTATTACCATTAATGTGATTCTCAGGACCATTATTGTTGCCTTAGCCTCCATTATTATTGCCCCTATTTTTGTCATTTCCTCCATTTTTATTGTTGTTATTGTTAGCCTCACTTGGATTAATATTGGTTCCCATCTATCTAGCCATAAGCTGCAACATCATATCCATTCACCTATTCTGCTCCTATTGCATACGCTGCCCCTTCTCTAATGTACCCAGTAACCCTTTGAACATTACATCCTAAACTGAATCAATATTCCTACATCTACCTAGTCTTGTATCCCTGTCATCTCGCTCACCCATATTCTTGTTTTGTTCAAAGAATATCTCCTTTGGTCTATATGACTGGATTGTATATCTCTCTACATGGATGAACTATATTGTTCGCTCTGCAAGTCTGAACTCCTACTTTGTCTTGCTCTGGTACTGCAAAAATTATAAAGCCTCTGTCGCATGCTCAAACATAAGTGTTGTTTCAAATTCCCTATAAGACCTCCATAGGATGGCAGGACTTATAGCTCTGATACCACTGTAATGGGCACCCTAGAAATGCCCAAGAACTAAACCAACTATTGATAAAGATTCTAATTTTTTGCATGGATTTTGAAACCATATAACATGAACAAGACAAAATTTATGCAAACTAAAGATTGAACCGCTGCTGAAATAATATTAGTTCTCAAAATAATAAAATCAAATATAGAGCAATGAATTCCAAAGGCCAAACCCCAAGGGAATGACATCTAGAATGTCACAAGAGAGGATAGATGTCCTCTAATGCCAAGAACAAATCTATAACTCACACATCCAAGTTCTTATCAAATGCCATTTACAATAATCAGATACTAAACAATGAAGCTCCCACCTCTATTTATACTTTTCCTTCACCCTTCTAGAAGGAAATAAAATATTAATTAATTGCATTTACTAGAAGCTTCCCTCTTCCAATAATAAATGCACTCTCTAGAACCTTGTAATACAATAATTAATTGTGCTTCTAGGAAATTAATTTACTAGAGGCTTCCCCCTTTCCAATAATTAATGCACTATCTAGAAGCTTCTCCTTGCAATACAATAATTAATTGTGCTTCTAAAAAATTAAATTAATTAAATATAAAGTCACCTTTTAATTTTAATTTATTTAATGAGTTTATAAGAAATTAATTTAATCAATTTCTTATTTCCCCACTTAGCCTTTGGAGATGTTAGTGTAGTTTTTTATTTTTCCTATTTTGCTAGGTTTTTCCTACACTTTTAATAATCTCGCTTAGGTTAATAAAGCATGTCTTATTAGGTGAATGGTTGTGAGCTGTCACCTTCCTACATGTGAGCATCCATTAGCTATCTTGGGAAGATACTTTGCTATCTTTAGTCCGATAGATGGTTGCTCCTCATTGGTTGGTGTTGCCACCTCCTCCCTCTTCCTAGCCTATATAAGCATGATACCTGGCTTGTATTTGTATCTCTTGTTTTTGCACCCTCTTAATGTTATTTTGCTTCCAGCATTTGCATTACTCTCTTGGAGACTAACTCTATGATGCTATTTTGATTTTGTATCATTTGCATTCATAGTTTAGATATTTACTCTTTGCACTAGTTTTCTGGGTTATTAATCTTTTCAGATTCTAACATGGTATCAGAGCTTTTCTATGTGCAAGAGTAGATTTTAGTTTCCTTATTTGAGAGATTCGGGGGGGCGGGGGGCGGGGGGGGGGGGGGGGGGGGGGGAGGGCAAATAAACTTTATTGTAGTTTTTTGAAAAATGAAGTATGCTCTTCTCTTGCATCTTTGGATGATCCTGAGAATCAGAAAAGTTTTGACAAAAACAGTTTTTCTCTGGGGTTTCAATCTCAAATCTGACAACCAATTTGCATATTTGGAGTTTTCAATCAGTTTTGCAGGTTCCAGCATGCCATTGATGGAATTAAGAAGCTGATCCAGCATTTGCATGTCATATTTTAGTTGCTGGGGTCATTTTTTGATTTTTGGAGCCTTTTTTTACTGTTAAAGGCGTCTGATTTACACTACAGCAACATCTTCTGTACATTAGCAAGAAAAAATCTTTCTGGGTTTTGTTCGTAGCCCCAAAAAACTATCTGGGTATCTTTTAGATTTTGCATGCAAGCTTTATATTTTTCAGAATCGAGCATGCAAAGCTACAGACATACCCCTCTCCATTGGCAGTCGCAGATTTGAATGCAGTTTTCAAATGTCTCATTCTTGCTCATACGGACTTCGATTTTGATGATTCTTGTTATGAACTTGGCTATTTTTTTGTGCTCTATCCACTAGTGGAGTTGGTTTTTTATTTTCATGCATGAATTCTTCAGCAATTGCAGATTCTTAGCCATGACTGTGCACAGTTCTCGTTTTGGAAACTTCGGAGGATCATAACTTTCTCATACGACCTCGTATTGAGGCGATTCTTTTTTTTAAAGTGCATGATTTTTCGAGTAGATCACAGTAGTTTGTTTGTTTTCTTGATTATTGTGCCCAAGTTTTACTTTTAGCATATGCTCTTCATGAGGGTTTGTAATGCATTGAAATCAAGACCACTAAGTATCTCTTTCTAGTGGTAGTTGTAAATGCACTAAAATAAAGTTCCAAATCATATTTCTTTGGGGGGGGTTCTTTGATTGAGTAAAAAGGGGGGGGCATTGTCGTGGCTGGGTTCTCTTCTTTTTAGCATTTCTTTGCATTTCTTCATCATGGATCAAAAAAATATGCCCATCCTAACTCCATACAATTACTTTGAGTGGAAATAACGCATGAAAATTCACTTAAGAAAAGCTGGATTAAATAGGATAACTATGGAACTTGAAACTGAACCTGCTAAAGATGAAGATAAGCCTAAGTGGTTTAACAAATGTGATGAGGAATTTGGAACATTGTGTTTGTCTGTTTCTCCTGAATTGGTATTTCACATTGAGTATTTGGATACACCAAATGAAGTATGGACAAAGCTAGAAACACTATTTGGCACACAAGATTCAATGAGAGGTCATATGTTGGAAAATGAATTAATTAGTTTGAGTCCAGGCAATTTCAACACCATCCAAGATTTCTTCACCAAATTGAAATCACTAAGGTTGCAGTTAAAACAATGTGGAATTGAAAAGAAAGATGAACAACTGATTCTTAGTATTCTCTCTAAGCTAAGTTCAGAATATTCTATGTTTGTCTCTACCTTCTATGCTACTAAGGGTGCACTTGGTACTCAATTCACCATGCCATCTTTAGATGATTTTGCTGTCAATCTCACTCGAGAACAGGACAAGGTAATCCAGATGGGCATTCTTAAGTCCTCTAAGTCACATGCCTTGGCTGCCAACCAAGGCACAAAAGAACAACAAGGACAAAGTAGTAACAACAATAGTAAGGATAAGAAACAAAAGAATAGAGAGGAGAAGAAGGATCAGATATCGATTTCTTCAAAAGCAACTATTGATACACCATCTTCCAAGGGTGATAAGCCTAAGAAAGAAAAGGTCAAATGTGCCTATTGTAAAAGACCTGGTCATGATGAACATAAATGTTTGCAGAAACAACTTGATCACTTGACATACATTCTTGAGAAGAATAATATCAGTGTTCCTGAGTCTATCAAACAAAGTTCTAATGAAGAGTCTAACAAGGAAAAAGAAAACAGCAAGGGGAAAGGAAAGGGCAAGGCCCTTTTTGCAGTTGCTTCCTCACCATCCACTTGGGTTCTTGATTCGGGTGCTTCACACCACATGGCTTCATCTAAGGAAGAACTTGCATCCTTGGAGCCATGTACTATGCCTTCTATTTTGATGGGTGATAACACTCTTGTTGAGATGTGTGGGAGAGGGTCTGTTGATGTGGGGGATGGCACATTTCATGATGTTCCTTGTGTACCCTCTTTGTCAACTAATCTCCTATCAGTACACCAGATCACTCACACAGGTTTAGGCAAGCAGGTTGAGTTCACTCCTGATTCAGTGGAGATACGTGAGTTGCACCATTATTCTACAGTTGTAGTTGGCAGAGCAGATCATCGGTCACGACTCTATATGTTTTCTCACTTTGTTCCTGATCCTCCTTTGACTGTTTCACTCACTCACTCTAATGATGTGAGCAGATTATGGCGTGAGCAGTTTGGGCATCTTAACTTTCACTACTTGCATCAGCTTAACCAGCAGAGCATGGTCACAGGGTTGCCTTCTACTTTGACATTGGAGTCACTTGGAATACATGATAGATCTTCTAATGGGTCAGATTCACTTGAGCAGTCTTCTACCTCCACTTCTGATGCAGAGAGTGATTCAGAGGACTCACCTCCTTCCTCTCCTAGCCATCATTCACAGGTTGATGATTCTTCTCTAGATTCTCCATCTTTTGGTCCACTTTGGGCTAGACAGACCTTGCAGTTTGTAGGTGATTGGGTTGGGGATCCATCAGACACCAAGTAGAATCATTCACAATTCCAGGATGCTCTACATATCTTCATTGCTACTACCTCAAATCCACAGTCCTTTCATGAGGCTTCTAGTATTTTTGAGTCGGATATAGCTATGCAGGAAGAGTATAGTTCCTTGATGAGGAACCACACTTGGGATCTTGTCCCGTTTCGTAAGGAAAGAAAACTTGTTCAATGTAAGTGGATCTACCGGACAAAATTTGCAAGCTTTGCTGGAGGTGCAGGATGCTGCATCTTTTGGGGTGGCCTCTTCCTCTCACTTGGAGTCCTAATTTTCTTTGGGGAGTCTCTTTTCTCTCACTTTTGGGGGAATTTTATGTACATGGGTACCTCATCAGGCTTGACTTGCCGGGACCCATTTCTACATCCACCTAAGCTTCACTTATGGGGGGGTGTTAGTGTAGTTTTTTATTTTTCCTATTTTGCTAGGTTTTTCCTACACTTTTAATAATCTCGCTTAGGTTAATAAAGCATGTCTTATTAGGTGAATGGTTGTGAGATGTCACCTTCCTACATGTGAGCATCCATTAGCTATCTTGGGAAGATACTTTGCTATCTTTAGTCCGATAGATGGTTGCTCCTCATTGGTTGGTGTTGCCACCTCCTCCCTCTTCCTAGCCTATATAAGCATGATACCTGGCTTGTATTTGTATCTCTTGTTTTTGCACCCTCTTAATGTTATTTTGCTTCCAGCATTTGCATTACTCTCTTGGAGACTAACTCTATGATGCTATTTTGATTTTGTATCATTTGCATTCATAGTTTAGATATTTACTCTTTACACTAGTTTTTTGGGTTATTAATCTTTTTAGATTCTAACAAACATAACTTAGGCAAAGAACTCTAGTGAGTTGCTAAAAAGATGGGGACATTATATCTTCAGGGTCTAGATAATATCATCTTTTTCACTTGTAGGTGAGTGACTGCTAATATTTCTTCCTCACATCTTTCTATAGTCAATATGTTCACCTCGATCTTAAGGCATTTAGACTCATCGTGGTCTCTAGCACCACACAATCTACACATAATTAGTTTTACTGTTCCCTTCGTAGTACATTCTCTGTTAAAGTGGCCCCATAGGTTGCACACACAATATTGTATGATTGGTCATCTAGTTGGATCATATTGTATCTAGCTACAACCTCCATTATTATTGTTGTTAGTGTTGTTTCCTCCTCTTTTGCATTGGTTATTTTCTCAATACCCTCCTGAAGTTGTCTCATCATATTTTTAATCTATTTCTATAGCTCCCGAGGTGGACACTTCTTGCATCAGTAGCACTTGCTGGTGACTTTTTGTTTTTATAAACTAACATTCTTTGCTAGCATGTTTAACAATCTAGCATATATCACAAAATTGGTTCTTGGGGCAAGATCCCTTTGTGTGGGCCTCCTCCTTGCAGTCCATACATCATAGTTCCCCTTGTCCATTTTGGTTAGGGTTCTTCTTCATGTTTTTAAAAATTTTCATCATACACAACATATCTTTTTTTAATGTCTAGACCTTTTTGTTAAATGATTTTTTGTCACTGCTTTCAAAGGATGAGTCTTCCGACTCTAAGGACCTGTCTTGCTTCTTTTTCCCAATTTTGTGTTTGCTCTCTAAGTCCATTGCTTAATTATATGCATCTATGTACGATGTTGGAGATACTATTTTCATCTTTTTCTGCAGTGTTGGTTGTAGCCCTTCAACAAACCATCTTTTCTTCAATCGATTGGTTGGTGAGCTTTCCATCTTTCCCACTAGATCCTTTAGTCTCATTGCTTTGCAGATTGTCTCATTCTTCCCTTGCTTTGTACTATATATTTTTGCTACCATCTCATTTTTATCCTCTAGTAGTTGAAATTATGCAATTAATTCTTTCTTGAGTTCCACCCATGTGGCTAGCATCTTTAGGTAGATGTTTGAAAATTAATTGATTGCTACACCTCCTAGGGTAGCTATAAGCTAACGAATCCAATCATCTTCACCTATTATGCCATTCATAGTTCATATCATTTCACATGTTTTACTATGTCAAATGAGATCAACCATCCCATTGCCAGTAAATTAGGCAGTTTCTCCTTCGGCCCTGCATTGTTGGCTTCTGTTTGGATTCGCTTGAATTTTGTGCTTGTTGCATCCCTGCATTGTTCTATGCATTCATGTTGTTCTCCATAGTTTCATTACTTTGTACAATCAATTTACTCTATGCTAGTGTGATGAGGTCCTCTAGCAACGAATTTGTTCAATTATTGAAATGTATTTGTTCTTTTGGTGTATTAGGGATGAAGAGTTTTCCCATGCTCATCCTCCTTCAAAACCTCAAGTCATGTTGGTTCTTTCTCTTCCATTTGGATTCTTCATCCTTGGCATATACAACTCTACAAATTCCTCCCTTGATTCAATCAACCTCGATCTTTAAAACTCTTCCCTTGTCTCTTCTATCAAGTCCTCTCATAGATGGTTAGGTGAATGCACTTCATTAGTTTGTGCTCCCATGGCATTGTGGTCTCCTTTAGTGACACCCCCTCAGTACTTGTCAGCAATCTATTGAAATTTATATCTCTATTCTGCTTGTTGTATGTGAATTAATGCTTCATTTGTTATGCATACATCATGATTTTATTTTCTTTTGCTTCCATCCTTATTAAGTAAATTTGGCATCAATCTTCGAAACACCTCATTGATACCAGGTTGCACAAACAAAACCACCAAATATTTACCACTTAGGGTAAAGATATAATTATTGCATTCAGAGACTAGAATATGACATATAACAAGATAGTACTTCATTCATATAAGAAGAGTATATAATTACAAGTAAAGTAATAATGATCAATAGTTCAATCTGGCAATAAAAATATCATCTTGAAGGGGTGACTTAACTATTATACAACCTTTCAGATACTAACTAATCTCATTAGTTGTGTTAGAATTTGCCGATAATATAATCCCCTCCAAAAAAGAAAAGTAATCTCTAGACGAAAAAATAGAGATAAATAAGTACATCAAAACAAGACTAAGAAGAAGAAAGGTGTGTCCTTGGTGGTGTGGGTGTAGTAGCCTTCAACTATGCTTATAACTCGTACACTTGCTGGATCTGACCTATTGGGTTTGATTATTCGGATCCGCCTTAGCTTGCATATGAATTTGTGATCGATTGCTTGCTTTCTTTGCTTCCTCAAGTTGAGATAAGAATGTTGCATTCTCTAATTCTCTTTCTTATTTGAATGCCTCCAATTAGATAATGAGTGTTGTGCACGTTGACTCCCAAGTTGATTGTTGCATAGCCAAACGGGCTTATACTATCACTAATTGGGTAGTTGTCTCCTCCCAAGCCTTTTGTCTAACTCTTCCATAGAGCATAGTATGCATCTAAATACACCTGTACTTTCTCTCATGTAAGGTTCTCGACTTGGCTCTCTACTATGGGCTCTTTAGGAATCCACTATTGCCCCACATCTAGAGTCTCTATGTTAGGCCACCTCATGCCTTGAAGGATACTGTAAAGGAAACTAGGAAACTGACTCACATGAAGGATAGAACCTACTATAACTCCTACACCACTATCTCTAGTACGCATGCCTGCATAGAAATCACCACTTGGTGACTTCGAGTCACCATGCTAGAAAAATATGCCTATATATCCCCCCCTGTAGCTTTGGATGACCCTAATGTGGGGTACTCTTGTATTCCCATCGTTGTCTCAAGTGCCTCTAACATCCTCTCAATCGTGTTGTTCATCTTAGGTGGAGGTGATAGCTCAACTATACTAGTGGGGTGACTCTCCTCCTCTTGTGGAGCTTTAGGATCCTATAGCTCTACAAGAGGAGGAGACTCACACCACTGATAGAGTTGAGCTACCACCTCTACCTCTAATGAATAGCATGGTGGAGAAGATGTTAGAGGAAGTCTAGACAAAAATGGACACATAGGAGCAACCCACATTAGGCCCATCAACATTCATGGGGATGGATGTAGAAGCATACTTGGCTGACGTCATGCCTCAAGGTCCCCAATTGGTGATTTTTGTGCAAGCACACACACTGGAGATAGTGGTGCAAGAGTTGGACAAAGTGCTACCCTTCATGCAAGTTAGTTGCCTAACTACCTTTACATTATGTTGTTAGAGTATCCTAAGCATTGTAGAGTACCGACATGTTGCAGTCATGATTGTGTTTGTAATTGATGTCAACATACCAACAATTATGTGAAAACTGACAAAGTAGTAGATAGAGATCATGGTCGTATGGACAAGGTCTCAATTGTCAGATGAGGCACGATTAGGAACATGTTCTTCACTGTGTCTTGATGATAAGGTTTAATGTGTGCAAAGTTATTTGAAGACATATGGAAGATATGTCTCATTTATAGTGAGCAGTATAGAGACAAAGTACCTAAGAAGTTGTTTATGATGATTGCATTATATCTTCTAACAGAGATAAATCTGAAGATGTGCAGTTAGAAAGTGATAGCAAACAATCTGATGGTCATGTTAGCGAGTGTGCAAGCCCTAGTATCCCATGTATGAGAAGTTGTATAGATTGTGAGCCTACAATATTATTATAATTGAAAAATAATTAATTATCTTATTATAATTAATTGGGATAGCCTCAAGGCTAACTGAAGAAATTATTTTGAAGATATGGTATAAAGGAAAGATTTTTTCCTTGTTTGTTAAAATGTGTGCATCAAGTATCGATTGTGAAGTGTGCAAGGAACTGCAAATAAGAGTAGAGCTTTTGGTAAATGTGATTAAGTGATCCAAGGGTTTATTGGATGTGAGTTTCGTGATCTGGTATCAAGATCAGGAGGAGCTAAGGTCCGGTTGATAAGAAGAAGAAAGAGGAAGGAAAAATAGTTCAATTCTATTATTCTGCAATGAATAGTATAGAGATTGTTTGGATAGTGGGTTCATTGATCTTATCCCTGAAGTTGTTTGGATAGTGGGTCCATCTATCTTCTACAACTCCTAACAGAGTTGACACAACTTCTAATAGGGTTGGAATCCTTTAATAGGGACTAGTATGTACTAAATGTATTTCATAGACTCCTAATGGGGTCCATCCTCTAACAAGAAATATTTATATTAGTACATTATCATTTGGGCATCATCCCCACTGGGGTTTCCCCTTTGATCAAGGGTTTCCCTAGTTAACATATCTAGTGTTATTGTGCATGAGTATCTTATTGTGGTTTCTAATTATATCACTCAGTTGGTTAAGATATAATAAGGTTGATAATTGTGAAATTAGTTGGATATCTAATTCACGCCCCACACCCCCACCCCCCGCCCCTCTCTTAGTTATATTGGTAGACTATATATTCCAACATATCTTTCAAGGCACAGGGGTGACCTAACATAGAGACTCTAGAGATGAGGCAGGAGTGGAGTGCTAGAGATCCAAGTGGAGAACCTTACCTGGGAGATAGCACAAGTGTATCGGGATGTATACTATGTTCTATAGAAGAGTCAAGAAGATCATGTAATAACAAAGAAGGTGTAGGAGGAGACAACTACCCGATTAGTGGTAGTAGAAGCCAATTTGTTTACATAAAAATCAACTTGGGAGTCAAAGCAGGAAACACTCATAGCCCAATTGGAGGTAGTTAAACAGGAAAGTGAATCAGAGAAGGTAAAATTCTTATCTCAGCTTAAGGAAGCAAAGCAAGAAAATAGTCAGCTATAGATGGAGTTAGATGCCAAAGAGGTGGAGCTCAAGAATATAACAAAAATGTTGAAGAGAGCTTTCGAGATTCAAATGTAGGCCGAGGTGGATATGAACACTTAGACCTAGCAGGTGCATGAGTTATGAGCACAGTTGAAGGCTACTATACCCGCACGACTAGGGACACACCCTTTTTCTTCTTATTCTTGTTTTGGTGTACTTAGTTGTCTCTATTTTGTTGTCCAAAGATGACTTTTCTTTTGGGGATAATGGTGTTATCGACAAAGTCTAACACAACCAATGAGATTAGTTAGTATCTAAAAGGTTGCATGATGGTTGAGTCACCCTTTTAGGATACATATGTATATCACCCAATTGAACTATGGATCATCATTATTGCACTCATGATTGTATACTCTGATTATATGAATAAAGTATTGTCTTGTTTTGTGTCATATTCTTGTCTTTGAATCCAATAACTATCTATTTTCCTTGTACAGTAAACATAATCTACTCGAGTTTAACAAATAATAATAATTAAACTTGATATTTACAATCTTTAGGCTAGCCAATGTTTAGGATACTAACTTTTATAAATAATCTCATGCTATGTATTAGCAATAAGTTGGTCGGTTATTAAGGGAACATCCAGTGCTTTATTGCACTTGAATCTCTCATTTTCGGAGATGGTACATTACTTAATGACCCAGTTAGTAGTGCTCTGCATTGAAGCAATATATTTCATAATTAGGATTTTTGATCACCCTCGTAGCATTATGTCGACAGGCTATCTTTTAATTATGACTTGGTGTGGGACAACTTGGCAACTATTTAGGTTTCTAGGAACTTTGAGGACCTTCTTAATTTGTTCTCTTTTGTTATTTCATCCTAGCATTGTCATCAACTAGGGTTTGTAGAGTCAGGCAATGGATACCAACATCTATGTCTTCCATTCATATGAAGAGAGGATTATGGCATTCCTTGGGAATGTGAAACTAGATCTAGGTGGAATAACATACTTAGGAAAGCGGATGGCATTACCATAATTGCGGTCAATAGAGAAATTGGTGAAGGTGTGTTTAAATATGACCATTCTTGGAGGACCAACACTGATGTCATTGGCATATTTATCGTGTGCATGGAAAAAGTTGGGTTCAGGAAATGGGCTATGATTTGACTATGCCTAGTTTTTCAACCCACATGGTGTAAAGGTATTGAGGAAGCTATCATGGGGTTAGATGAGAACCTATGTTTACCCCTCCCTGAGGAATATATGGGGCATCCCCCTGGTAGCCTCATCATAGCAAATATCCCCAAACGCCCAACCCCTATGATTAGGGATAAAGTGACCTTCAACTTGGCATGGCCCAAGATGGAAACCTGCTTCCATCTTCTTATGGGTTGGAGAAAGATTACTCTGATAATGGGTAATGGGTGGATTGTCAATTATCTTACCATGCATAAGGCCTATATTGATCCTGGCGTGATATTTGATAACATTGATATTTTGGATTTTTGTACCCCCAACATTGAAAAGACAAGCAGAGAGAAATTGACATTTGAATTTCCTCCTTTCTTCAGGGCAGAAAATCCAAGCGATGTGGTAGAGGTCATCATGATATACTGGAAGAAGTAAGGAAGGAGAAGTTGGGTGTTTTTTGTTCATGGTCTTTGATATCTTGTATAGGTTGGTTTGGAATTTGGGTTTGCTGGTTTGTCTTTTTTGTAAATATCAGCTTCACTTTGGCCTATGTTTTGGGGCTGCTACTATTCTATATAGATTTAAAGGTAGGCTAGATATGGTTTATGTATTGTATATCTTAGCTTTAGCATTTGTAGGGCCATACATTATGCTTTTATGATATAGTTTAGTATTGTCCTATTCTGCGGGATCTGACCTATCAAGAATTGGCAGCACATTATTACAGATTAAGATAGTAATATGTATTTCTTATACTCTGTTCATAATATTAAACATATTATCCATAATTCCTTTTTTGTTTTTTCTTCTATTGCTCGTTATCTTTCTTGTTCTTTTCGTGTGACAACTCGACTTCTCTGTAGTTTTGGATGTATATATTCTATCATAGTAGCTCTCTAAGGGTGGTTATTGTTTAATAGATTTTGTTTCAGATTATGAGGCTTATTTTACGTTTATTTTTACAATGTTTATCTTGAAATTGTCTATTTGGATATATGGATTTTATAAATTATTTCAGGCTAATAGAGGACTACTTTGAGGAATTGGTAATTAGAACTGGAATTATTCCTTACTTTGTCAAATTAATTATGATTCACGCTCATCACAGATGGAGGTTTATAATTGTGATTAAAACTCTCTGAGTATGTGTGTCTTTTAGGGTAATCTTTTAGTATTCGATCTTTTGCGTTGTTTATTTATCATCTCAATCTCTCAAGCTTGGGCTAGTGAGGTTGGCTAGATAGTCTATATATACTTTGTATATCTGTTAAACATTTTTATAGATTAAGATAAATGGGTTAGTATTATTATATTTTGGGTTTGATATGAAGTCATTGTCTTCTCCTTAGTGCTCCTTGTTTCGGCCTTCAGGTTGTGAGCTCTAACTAGGGCATGGATGGATTTTACCTATCATTCACAGAGCAGTTAAGAGATTAAAAGACTTCTCTAGTTTTTGAGTTCTGTAATGGACATTTGGTTCATAAATCTCAACACATGTTGGTAAATGCAAATATCCTAAAGATAGAAATTCTGAAGAATTCTCATTAAGACTATTTTTCTTGGGTATTACTTCAATAGTATTTTTGGAGTTTTTAACAATAGGCTTTAGGTTGTTTTGTTTTTCATGGGGCTTCAATCCAAGATAAGATTCCCACTTGGTATGTTTTGTTGTGGATTTATAGCTCTTTAATCTATTTGGATACTTTGTCTGAAGGTAGTAAAGGTTTTATGGTCTGACAGAGAATGACACTATTATATCTGGTTTATTATATCTTCAATCCATTTGTATTTTAAAATTTAGAATATGGTTTACTTATTTGCATAGAATTAATTCTAGATGATGGTATCATTTGATGGAGCTCGGTGTCCTCTCTTAGTTCTCAATCTAACATGTTGATGATCATATGGTCAAGCTTCTAAAGGAATCAAAGGTTTACTATTGAAGATGGTATTCTTTTATGGCTCTTTTGTAGGATTATTGAAGGGTTACTTTTTATCTTGGATTATTATATGTTAGTTGTAGATTTGAATTTTATAATAATTGTAAATAGACATTAACAAAGTCAAGAAACCAAATCTTGTTGGAGGCCTTGAATGGATAAATATTTCTAATTTGGTTTAATGTTTACTAACCTTGTTGATTGATAAGCCTAGTAGGAGGAATTATGGTTCGATATAGGAGATAGGTTAGCACATTGGTGGTTTTCAACTCTTGATCAGATGGAGCTTGACAAATGTATTGATAAATGTATCTTAATCTAATGTTAACCTCTAGGGATGTGCCCCTTCATTTGTTGTATTTTTAAATAATAATAATAATGTATTTATTAATTGTGATTTGACTGGGGTATGCCCCTTTTAAGCTGTAATGATATAGGACATTTTGTCCAGAGCTAGACTAGAGGTTTTCTTCTCTATTCTTTCCTACTAGTGCCCGTTTGAACGGAGTAAAGCTATTGTAATTTATTTATTAAATTAATAAAATTCATCAAGACCTTGGCTGTTTACCGATCTAAATAATAATAATAATAATAAATCTTGGTTTCCACCTCTTACATATAAAAATAAATAAAAAATTAAATTTTTTTATCACAAAAAATACTAAATAAAAATGTACTAATAATATTATTAATTATTTATCATGTGTCATTTTCCTCTTAGTATACTTACATGCTTTGCCATTTAAATTTAATTATTTGTTATTATATACTCATAATGGTAAATTGTGAGCCTCTTATCTGGGAGGTCTTGGGTGTGAGTCTATTCGATCTTAATAAATAGTATTACTATTCATTAATCACAACACATAATAATTAATTAATCTTGGCCTCGACCTCTTATCAATAAGAAAAATATATATACTATAATTGACTTACACAATGATAAATTATAAGCCTCTATTTGAGAGGTCTTGAGTTCTAGTCTACTTGAGCTTAATAAATAATAATAATAGTTAATTAGAACACATAATAATAATTAATCTTGGCTTTGGTCTCTTACCAATCAAAAAAATTAGTACACATCATTAATTCTTCTGTCAATAATATAGATATTGTGAAATTGAGAATATCATTATATTATTCACAATTAATTTAATGTCAACATTTATTTAATAATTTACAAACAATATTTTATCATTTAATTTTACGATTGAAGTGTTTTTTTATAGAAAATTTCTTTAATAGTGAATGCATTTATTTATTTAGTCTAAGTTAGAAAAAAAGAGGGTTTAAGGGATATTAAAATGATTTTCTATTGAAACAACATAAAATTAATTATACTTCAAAAATATTTCTCATGGATACCTTTTTCCCAAAATGTTTTATTTGATTTTTTAAAATTCTACCTCATGAATGATTTTGTTGTAATAGGGAAGATTATTTATTATGTTTTACATAAAAAGTGAAAGTTTAGATAGGTTGAAGTTAATTTATAAAATTATTTCTCATAACTAAATCTTTGTTGTCTTAAGAAAGATATTTTATTATAATTTATATAAAAGTGTGAGAGTTTGAGTCAATGCAAGTTTTAAATATAGTAAAATTATAGAAATTTGAAAGCATTGTCTCTCATAATTGCAAACATAACATAAGTTTTTAGGGGATAGAGTTAAATTGACTTTTCTTGATATGAAGAGGAGAGATAGAGATGAGAAAATAAATATGAAGATGTGGATATTCAAAGGTATAGGAAGTGGTCGTGGGGGACAAATAGATGGTCAGAGAGAGGGAGATGGACATACAATAAGAGTGTGTGTGCATGGGGAGAGAGAGAGAGAGAGAGAGAGAGAGAGAGAGAGAGAGGGTGATGGAGTGAAATGAATGGATGGAGAGGGAGAGATGATTTTTAGAAATGGAGGGGGGAGAGGAAAGATAAATATTGAGATTAAATAGAGAGGATGGGAGAAAGAGAGGGGGAGAGGGACAAAGAGACAAATACTAAAATGACCTTCTATAATTATGTGGCGTACCCATTGCACACTAAGGTGTGATTGCTACTTTATTTGATTTCATATGAGATTTTATAGTAGTGCTTATATTTCCTGCATTCAATTGAGGTATCAAATACTATTTGATTTTATGTAACTTAACTTGTTAAAGTTAAGGTTTCAATTTATGGCCAATAACATTGCACTCTATAAGAGACCTTATGCGTAAAAGGGTTGAAAAGTGGTTGAACAAGTATTGATTGATACTTGACCCCCATTATACCAATAAACTTTCACTCAAATCACTAGTACTTATGGATAAACACTCTAGTAGTAGTTCACAAATATCTAGTAGTCATTCACAAATCTCCAATAGTAATGCACAAAAGGAGCTAATCATGAGTAAAATAAAAATAAAAATGATAGACTATTAATATATAAATCAACCACTACTGAAACTATAATTAGTAAAAATGAGCAAACCACTCTTGAACCTCACAATTCCTTTCCCCTATTTAGAAGTTAATTTTTAAATTATATTATACCTTGAATATGACATTAATTATTGTTAAATTCTTATAGATAATGTTATCTTATTTATATGCATGCATAAGGGAAGAGACCTAGTAGGTGCCTAGGCTAACTTTGTGCACCTAGAACTCCTAATATGTACATCAAAATTTACCAATTTTCTCAATGAATCTCCATAGGTGACTTAAGAGCTTAAAGCTAAGGTTTAGGTGTTTCCACATTTATGAAGCTCTCTATAGAGGCCAAGGAGTATGAAGTGGTTGAAAAGTGTCATTTAAAAACGTTTGCCCGATATCCATTATGTTCACCCCCGACAACCGCTCACAAAAAAATAGTACTTTTGGCACAAATGGACCAATCACTAACCAAAAAAGTTTAAAAAATTGAACAATTATTAGTACATCTATGATCGACTATTAGTACATGTGTTATTGACTATTAGTACATGCATTATCGACTATTAGTGCACGTGTTTTTGACTATGTACATGTGTTATCATTTTTTGAAGTTTTTTTAAAAGCAGTAATTGGGGATATCTATAATGATACCGCATCTATCATTAGACCCCTGAAAAACTATTCAGTCTCTTCCCCTATATTTAATGATTTTGATCTAAATAGCCTATGTAAGTACCTTATGATAAAATGACCTAATAAAACTAAATACATTTAAAAATCAAACTTTTTTTTCTAGGGAACCTTTTCCATCCAAAATTCGAGTTTGGTCAATGGGCCCTTGGTCTGGTGAAGTTGAATGGCTCACAAAAAGCCCACCAGGGATCAAGTCTTGCTGAGTGCAAGGCTCGAAGACATAATAAGGGATGAGGTCGGGATCATATCTGCGGCAAATTTGGTAGTGTGGATGCTTCTTAATCCTTGGCTCTTAGCCAAAGAGGTTTCAAGCACATGTGGGCCCATATTGAGGACCTAAAACTTGTTTGTGAATGACCTCCATCAAAAAATTCGAGCTCAAAAGTTGGTCTTGTCACCATTAGGTATCTTCTAGTTCTTAGGGCGTTGTATAATAACTTTTAATTGCACCCACCAAGGGTCTGTTTGGTTTGTGGAATTTAAAAAACCCGGATTCCTACAAACCTTGGTTTAGCAAAATCAAGGTTTTGTATATCTTTATTTTGATTTCTGGAATTTTACTGAAACCATTTGTTTCACTCGAAAGATGCGTGTGAAGACACATTTTTATGCGTAAGCTTGGAGTTGAAGGCAAATTTCAAAAAGTAGTCCAATCTATTGTTTTTACACTCCTTAAAAAAATAAACTAGGTTTTGATTTTCAATTCCTACTTTTTTTAGGAAATTGGAAAACCTGATTTTGAGGCAAAATTAGAAGTCCCGTATGCTAATTCCATTTTGCAAATTTTGAAACAAATGCACAAATTTTCAAATCCGAATTTTGAAAAAGCCAATCCTTGGAACCAAACGGACCCTTAGGGCCCGTTTGGTAGCCGGAATTAGAATGGAATTAGTATTTGGAATTCCAGAAAAATTCTAATTCACTGTTTGGGTATGCACAATCAGAATTGGATTTATAAAAAATGAGGATTTGGTATGCTCGTTTGCCCTCGAAAATCCGGATTTGGTATTCCATCTCAATAGGTGGAATTGGTGTAATTCTTGTTTTAATTCCAATTTTCCCAAAATGGGCGTTATATAAAAATTAAAATGAAATTTATTTGAGGTCCAAATGACCTATTTTGTTTCCCGCTATGTTCCAATGTTAAAAACTTTGCTTTGGTCATTATTTTTTGCTACCTCTGGTTGCTTTGCATAGTCTCTTATTTGTGCTTTGGTAGTTTTTTTGCCGCCTCTTGTTGCTCTACACAGGTATGCACTATCAAACTGTCCTTATTTCAATATTTGCACAAGTCTGATTTTGAACAATGTCTGAAGGGCTTTCCTGCTGAAAACTAGGGTTCCGCCTTTGTTTATAGCAATCAATGAACTCCAAAATAAACACAGCATCTTGAGCCATCATCCATCCTAGCACTTCATTGTTGTATTCAATCAGATCACTGTAGCACTTTCTTATCTCTGCTCCCATTCAAATCATCTCCTCAACCAAATGCTGGAAAGTACCATTCTTTGCTCTTTTCTCAACTTCAATGGCAAGCCCAAATTTATATCTTTCAGCCCCGTACAGTTTGATTTCAAGGTGGTAATAAGGCCCAAGAGAAGCTATTAGAGGGAGGTCTCTGGTACTGTGAACATTGAAAATGTATGGATGAGATGGTTGCCCTTCTTCTTTCCCCTGCTGCTGTGTCTCCTTTATAAGGTGCAGCCAATTCCACAACATGCAACCAAACAGAGGAGATGTCAATTCTCATAATGAATTCTTTGTCAACCAAACAGTTCATTGAATTCCCTAATTATAATCTAGATTCCAGATTCCAGAATTCCAAAGCCACCATTCTGAATGCCAATGCTTAATTTATATTCCAGCAACCAAACGGGCCCTTAGTGAAGGCACTGGCTAAATAGCCGATTATTTGCACCGGTGCCATTACTTCCAATACTTTCGTCAGTCAATATTTGCATAGATGTGTACTGTCCTATAATATTGAAAACAAATGAAGTCAGTCCTTACCAGTATCTGCCCGTGAAATGTGAGTGAAGGTGAGCGCATCAGGTTATAATTTTTTACATTTCCTATTTTTAAGACTTGTATAAAAAAATTATATGGCAGATTAATATTTATAGTTTATGTTTTTCTTTTAAAAATTAAATTAAAAGTTTAGAAAATTGTCAATTTAATAGTAATATAGTAATTTAGATTAATGAATAGAATTATTAAAATATAAATATAAATTATGTGAAAGTATATGATAAAATTGAATAATAAATAGATGAAATACTATTAAAGTTTTTTTTAATGATCTTGAATAAATAAATAAATAATAAAAATATTTAGATGGAAAATATAATATCAATTTATTTTCTAAAATAAAATAAAATGTATTTATCAAAAATTTAAAAAATATTATGTGCTAAAAAATTGAATTATCTTAAATAAGATCAAATTAAATACAAATCTATGTTAATAAAATTATGCACAAATTAAACAAACTTCTTTTATAATTTTTCTAAGAAATTCAATAAAAAATTTAAGTATATAATTTAAATAGTATAAAGATAGATATAAGTTTATAATTTATTAATTATAAACTTCAAATAATTTTTAAACAAACTTTTTAAAATAATTTTTCTAAGAAATTCAATAAAAAATTAAATTATATAATTTAAATAGTATAAAAATAGATATAAGTTTATAATTTATTAATTATAAAATTCAAATAATTTTAAATTAATATAGATGGTGGTCATCTGCAAAAAGTTTAAAATATTAAATATGAAGTTTAATAAATTATTTTTTTAATTAAATAAATAAATTATTTATTCAAAAAATTATTAATTTATTTTTTTTGAAAAAAGTTGTGATTAATCATTCTATTTTAAAATAAATAAATAAATATATATATATATATATATATATAACAAACTAAAATAAATAGATAATATAGTATTACAAAAAAAAATTAACATACTTTTAAGTTAGTGTATTGAAGATTGTTAATTTTTTTTTGTAATACTATATTATCTATTTATTTTAGTTTGTTATATAACATAATATTATATATATATATATATATATATATATATATATATATATATATATATATATATATATATATATATATATATATATAATCTTATTAATATAGAATAATATAATATTAAATTGACAAATTTCTATAATTTAATGAGTTCAAATTTTTAATAAGATTAATATATATATATATATATATATATATATATATATATATATATATATATATATATATATATATATATTTAATTGTTTTTAAAAACATAAACTATAAATATTAATCTCTCATATAATTTTTTTATACAAGTCTTAAAAATAGGAAATGTAAAAAATTATAACATGATGCGCTCACCTTGACTCACATTTCACGGACGGATACTGGTAAGGACTGACTTCATTTGTTTTCAATATTATACTTCATTTGTACAGTACGCATCTGTACAAATATTGACTGATGGAAGTATTGGAAGTAACGACACCAGTGCAAATAATCGGCTATTTAGCCAGTGCCCTTAGGGCCCGTTTGGTGAGCGGAATAGGAATACGTATTCCAAAAATTGTGAATTCCTTGTTTGGATGCACCAAAACGGGATTGGAATACGAAGCAAAAATGGAATAAGTATTCCATTTTTTGCCCAAAAATGGGGTTTTGCAATTCCACCAAAATAGGTGGTATTGGAATACATATTCCTATTTCATTTTTTTTAATTTTAGAAAACATAAATTTTCGGATCCGCCAATTCCCATCAAATATTCGCTGAACCAAACGGAAAATAGGAATACGTATTCTGGAATACGTATTCCTATTCTGCTCACCAAACGGGCCCTTAGTGAAAACTTAAAAAGTAATGATTGGGTTTCTATCAACCGTCGTAATCTTGAGAGGACGGATATCTAGAAGACTGACTGTTTCTTTGCCTGCCACTACTGTTGTTAAACGCGCGTAACGCAAATATGCGCGATTGGTTAAGCGGTTGAACATCGCTGCTTTGCCCAATCGTGTCGATGTTATTCTTTGTAAATTTGCCTGGATTCATGTCGTCTCACCGTTTGACGCGTTTCCGTAGCGGCCGGGTCGGGGGTAGACGGCCACCGCCAAATTCTAGAAGCAAAGAAAATCTTACGGACCTGTATAGACTTCGTTTGCTTCACCGAAACCCCAATTCGATTTCCATCTCTCTTTCTCTCTCTATATATGCGCTTTAAATCTTTTATCCTTACCCTCAAACCAAGTCTTGTTTCTTTGATCCAATTAAGGTGAAACATTGAATTTCCGTCTGTAACAATTCGAAGCTTTGTGTGTCAGATTAATGGAGTACAGTGCATCAATTAGGGCTTTACAGGCACCCTGTCCTACGAGCAAGTCTGCTTCTTCTGGACTTTCACGGGTCAGAATTGCAGCAAGGCCGAAGCACTCGACGAGTATTAGGGCTTTTCACTCTCAAAATGCTTCCTTTTCTTCATCATCTTCATTGTATGATGTTCTGTCTGTCTCTCCGGATGATAGTGCGCGTGATATAAAGAACGCATACCGTAAAATGGCTCTTAAATATCATCCTGACGTCTGCCCTGCTGAACAGAAAGAAGAGTGTAGCAGATTATTTCTTAAAGCTCAGGAGGCGTATGAAACCCTATCAGATCCCCTGCTCCGTCAGGATTATGACTGGAGGCTGCAGAACATGTTTACAGTAGGCGATTATGAAGGCGGATTAGGGAGTAGTCAAGTGTGGGAAGCTCAACTGATGGAATTAATAAGGAGGAGATCTGGAAATAACTCGACCTCGTGGGGTGGCAGAATGAGAAGACGAAATCAACAGGGGGCTTATGCTTGCTGCTGATTACAGTCGATTATCTGAGATTTTTGGTGTAAATTGGATTTGTAACAATGGGCGTTTGGGCGCCTTCTAGTTTTGTAAATAATAAATTATTGATTTTCTGTAAATTACATTCCTTGTGATAGATTTAAGAATCAGTCTGGGGAAATGGGATAATATCTTTCATATAAAACTGTCCTGAAATGGTTGTTACCAGTTTTTCCCCCATATTTGTGGCCGTCAAAATTCACCAGTTTTCCAACACAAAGGAATTGTCAAAAGGCAAATGTCAATTTGAGCTTCAGACATAGTTTTTGGTTTTTCCAATTTACTGGTAGAACAGAGGAGCACAATCCAACATTAAATAATTTGTCCTCCACACAGTTAATTTCTAAATTTAAAATGGAATTGGATATCAGCGCAATTTCTTGTGAGGGGTAAGCAAACTAATGATATATTGCAATAGTGTTACCTGTAAGCCATTGTATAGCCGGTGGTTTCGCTGCCTTTTATAAGCATATAGTCCTTTTATGGCGCAAATTACTCCACAGTCAAACCCACCTCATTCTGACAGAAATTATTCGCCGTGTCTACTTACATGCCAAAATTGTTATTATGAGTGGCAAATACGCCAATCTTAAAAGATGTGTTTGACAAAATGTCTCCACTTAACGGAGCTTCATAGACTTCACTGATATTGAGATATGCACACGAGAAATGTTTTTAGTTAACCGCTGCAGGTCTTTTATCGGTTTTCCGAGTGAAATGTGATTGCATTGACTGCATAGTGGTTTACAATGAATCTCTAAATCCTTTCAGATGAATGCAGCTTACATTAGGGTTAGTTTGCCTCTGGATATGTTAGCTTCGAAGCACTGGACGAGGCAACAGAATCCAACGATATAAGCGAGGTTTACAGTAGCGTGCAAAATGTTTGACAAAATGCTTACCTGTTTTAGTACTTCTCTCATCAGGTTTGTTGTTGTTTAGCACCAGCACCTTTCACACAAGCGGTGCATCAATCTGGGTAAATTATCTTCTAATTTTCTACGAATGCAAACATAATATGTAAAACGCACATACATAAACAAATTGCGTATCATGTTGTTTATTGTAAAATAAAATTAATCTTTCAGAAAATACTAGTGCAACTCGTCGTTTTATTCCAATCATACAAACTCTGGTATGTTGAACAAATAATTTAGGTGGTTATATATCTAAGTTCCGGGTATTTGACGAGTTGCCTTGGCCGAAGTAAAGCCGACTTGGGCTTTACTTCCTTCCCAAGTACTCTGAAAATATTGTTTAATATGGATTACGCTCGTGGTTTTGCAGACACTATAGAGCCATTTGTACCAATATCACTATTGTGCCTTATTTTCTAATACTCGTACCGTCATAATTGTATTTGGAATTTATACAATTGTTATCATCAAAATTTAAGGTCAATTCGACATAAATGATCTAATTAATTACAAGCTCTTGACTGAGATATCTTTGGCCTAATAATAAATGATGCACGGAAAATAATAAATTCATAAAGATATTAATCTATTTTTAAAAAATTATTTAATTTTGTATTTAATTAATTATTTTATTTTATTTGTGATTATTAGTCAAATGTAATAAGTTTTTTTAATATAATTTAATTTTAAAATATTAGACTTCAATTTTACAAACATATAACCCTAAAATACTAATATTTTTCTTTGGTTCTTTTATTTCCTTTTATTTTAATTTTTTTAATATTAACTTTCTCTTTTCTTCCTATAACCAAAAATTACATTTTAGCTTTTTGCCTCATAAATACTTAGTTGTTTCATTTGTTGAGAAATAAACTGGCTATAGTTCTAGTTAAAGATATTTTAAAAATTTCTAATGTAATGTCATCAAAAGTCATAGTTTAACTTAAGGATATTTTAAACATTTAGGTACTCTCTTTTGCATCAATCACACTACAATACAATCAAATAAATAAAAATTAACCTTCTCATTTTTACAAAAGGCAAGGACTCTAATTCTTTAAGAGTTTTTGTTAATATTTATTTCTAAAAATTAAAAAACATCTTTTATTTGTTGATTTTTCGTTGGTTTGAGCAGGCTAAAAAATATAATTTACTTATAACAATAAGAAATCTCCAACATTATAACAATTCATTTTTAAAAAAAGTTTCTTCTGTAAAATTCTCGAAGCTTCTAGAATATCTTTGTGCTATGCAATGGCACCTTCTTGTTGAAAATTCACTTGCTGTGATTGGGAGGCTCTTGAAGATCGGTCCTGGTTCAATTCTTGCAACTCTTTTCTCATTGAGCTTCTAAAACCCTTGCCAGATCTGGAGCAAGTTGAGTGTGCTCATCTTCTTTACTTTACCTAGAAATCCCCTTGGCCTGATTTGAGCCCTCTTTCAACCTACTCTAGAAGTATGTCCATGAATTTGCTTACTATGTCGGGAGCTTCTAGAATAGAGATAATGCTACAACCATTAGTCTTTTAAAGTTGTGGTGCAATAGAAGGGCAGTAGTCTATAATTGAGTTGCAGAAACTTGTTGGCAAGAAATGGCAAAAACACACACAAATATCCCTGGGGCGGTGATCCCTTGGATGAGGGATGGAATGGGCTCTTTTTGCCCTTTCTTCCTTGGAGGTGAATGGAGCCACCACTGTGGGATCAAGTATTGCCAGCTATGTACATAGAGTATCCTTTATTTGAATGACAATAAATATCACTGCTATTCACTATAATTTTGCACAAGCACTTCTCTTTATTTTTGTGTCATTCAAAGTCATTCTTTGAATATCATAAACTAACATGTGTGTAATGGTTTCTATACCTAAGTCTCATCAGCTTAAAATCAAAAGATCAAAGGCTCAATAAAGGGTGGTTTTCCTTGAGATCTTTGTGCCACTTGAGACATTAGATATGGCCCTTCCATAAACTCCATATAGTTTTGTGGATTCAAGATGTACTTCCACAATCTTGTTAAGAAACTTAGACTCGAGCAATAAGATTTAATCTAAGAAAGTTGTTTAGCATTAAATTTCCCAAGACCATTCAAAGATTTTATTTCTTGCAAAACTAGAAACCTTGGCTTTTGGACCTTTTCCAAGATCCTTGCTAGAAGTTGAGGCCAATTTACTATATAATTTATAGGCCATCCCACATCATTAATAATAAATTGCATAATTTGTCTGACATTTCTATGGACAAAGCCAAGAGCAAAGGAGTAGTTCTAAATAATTCCGTAGTTTCATTATGGGAGAACCCACAAGGTTGAAGATTGTGCATTTTAGACTCTAATAGTTCCATTCACAAATTGGCAAAAATTAGGGGTGTCTCTTTGAAATTGAACAGAACAAAAATAAGAGTTCGTGTATTTGGATAGGCGTGAGAAAGGACGAGTTGGAAGTACTCATAGAGAATGAGAGAATTTTGAAGATTAGTGGGTCGAACAAGGGAACAACAACCCCTTTTAGGGGAGAATGTACTATGGTTAAGTTATGATAAAATTTAAATAACAAGTACGGGTTTTCATTAAAATTATGGCTATGAAATTGTGTATAGGTCTCTATACACTTGATTTTTCTTGCTACAAAATGTAGTCAATTATTTGATGTGTTAAGTTTTAGGGTCACTGCAAATGTACTCACACTACCAAAATATTTGGTATATGTTTTCCAAAGGAAAATCTCCTCATATAAATAAGCGTAATCCATGAATAGACATGTGCCTTTAAGGGACATGTCTATTTGTTAAATAATTATTAATACTATAACCATAGTTATTATATTATATTGATTTATAATAAACATAATAGTAGTTATATATATTTTTATACTATTTTAATTTATCTCATATTTAATAATAAACACACATATATAACTATATCTTATAGATAATTATATATAGGTTTATCCAATTGAAGCTACCACACATCAACACTCCCTCTTAGCAAGCGACGGTAAACACATGATCATATATCCCCTTAATATAAGAATATCTTTGATCAGATATATTCAACATTTTGATATCATTAGTATTGGTCTTCCAGAATATCAACATATGATGATCACCAATTACTTCAAATGGGGTTTTGATATCACATATGATATCAAGAGTATTGGTCCCCCAGAATATCAACATCTAATATTCACCAAGTACTCAAATTATTAGAAATTAGAAACAAGAAAATGGTGACAATAGATAACAAAAGTGTTTTATTAATTTGACTACACAAAAATGATAGATTACATGGTCTCTATAAATAGAAGACTTCTATCAAAAAAAGAAGAGTCTAGATCCCATACATGGATGGTGTAGTGTGACAACACCCAACTAAACTTGACACATGTGTTTAATCACTTAGTATATCATGCATGCACCTGTAGAAATGTGGTAGAGTTAATTGGAGTTTCAGTTCAGTTGCAATGATAGAATCAGTCTTATTCCAACACCCTCCTTTAATTTGTATCACTAAAGAATCTTCAAGTGGAAGAAATTATGATAAGAAATTCAAATAGAATAGGTCCCAACATTGAGCCTTTTTAGGTACCCATTTACAACATAAAAAATATTTAGTTCCCCTTCTCACTATCAGTTTGTTCATTATATCATTATGATGTGGATTTTTAACCGGTTGACCCATAACCATTTGGGATTTTTCTTAACTAATGCAATTGATTTTCTTTGTGGTTTCTCACCCAAACAAGTGTTTTTGGCTTACCACAAACCCTTCAAAAAACTTTTAGGTTTCACACCCAAACAAGTGGATTTGGAAAATACCCAAAACCCTTCAAAAATTTTACATCTTATAGCCAAACAAGTGGTTTTGGCTTACCACAAAACCTTCATAAATGTTAGGTTTTTCACCTAAACAATTTTTTTTGGCTTACCAAAAACCGTTCAATAGATTCACCTAAACAAGTAGTTTTGGATTACCACAAACCCTTCAAACTTTGCAAAAACATTTTTCCAATGATAGGAAACTAGATCTAAAATTTTCCCATGCACAATAATATTGAGTCCATATGAAAAACAATCCATCTACCAAGGCACACGGGTACCCAACCATTGCGCTCACTAGTTCTCTAGGAATATTTTCATATACATGGTTCATCAATATGTCAAACCAATTTTTAAAAAAATTAAAAATTTGTGAGGGTGTCAGGCACCACTAATAATGCACCTCTTACTATAATCATCATTGATTTGATCTACATGCCTTTTATCTTTTTCTTTGGAACTAAAGATACCATTACACCACCAATCCATACTCTGTGCACTAAGCACACATGATTTATTTATAAACCAAACTAAGCATATATGACTTGTAAACAAATAGAATTAAAGTCTGATGATTATCTCCTTGCTATCTTATTGATGCTTATTTCTTCCAACCTATATCCCTTATGCAACACATACATGTGTACATAATTACAAAAAGAAAACTTACATCCAATAGTTTTCATGAATGAAAATATTATTTGAACTAGCTTCTATGGACAACACAGTCATTGATTGACTTGTCTCATTATAGAGTTGTCACTGATCGACTTGTCTCATTATAGATTTATCATTGATCAACTTGTCTCATTGTAGAGTTGCTCAATACCCTCATGCAATTACGTTTATAGCACACCTGTCTCATTCAAAGACTTGAATCAACATGCCAGAAAGAGTGTGTAGAGAATGCTTGCCCATTCTTGGTGGGGATAATTGTATTTCAAAGAATCAAAACAGTCATAACACCTATTATTTGCAACACTAGTGAGAGTGGAGTAACATCAAGTGTCAACAAACCTTGTTCTTTCTCATTTCCTTCTCCACTTAAAATTGCAGCCTGGACATCAACACCATAAGAAACATGTTCATCAGAGTTGATGCTCTTACATAACTTTGTTCCACTGAATAAGTCTTGTAACAATTTTTGTAGATTAGGAATTCAAATAGAACCTCCCATGAGAACCAACATCATGAAAATTTCTCTTATCCATCTTGGCATCCTTCAAACACTTCTCAATAGACTTCAAGCATTTTCTGAAGAGATATATATTGAGCTTCTCAAATCTAACTCACTACTCACTGCTCAGTGCCCAAGGATTAGATTTTCTCTAATAACACACCTTCAACTTAGGTTTACTTATTTTCATAGCTTCTTTGATTTTTATAACAAGTCTTCAATTTCTCTTTTCTTTCTTTTCTTTTCACCCAACTTGCAATGCATGCACATTTCTCTGCTCACGTTGGTTAGATTTATGGATAGCTCCTTAACACTAGATTAGTCCATTAGATTGGTGGAGAAAAGAATAGAAATTGAACACAAAAAGTATGATGTATTCCTACAATCAAACTTTGTAAACTCCCAACAAGTACAAAACACTCGCATCAAGCACACAATGCTAAATAATACTTCAAACTTCAATTTCCTTGATTTAGGAAGGAAACATGTTAGCAAGACATCATCTTTAAGAGCCAAATCTCACTTTTTCTCCAAGTTTAGATTACCTCCAAATTTCCCAATCTTCAGCAATTTGTATGTAGCCACTTCACAACAACAAGTTGTACAGATCCAAAAATACACCACTTCTTTCATCTATGCCTCAAATAGTTTGCAAACCTGTAAAAAATATCAAAATTTTGAAAAGAAAAAAATCATCATATTACAGTATAAAGATCAAAGTTTTCTCTAATACCATATTAGAAATTAGAATCAAGAAAATTGTGATGGTAAAACCAAAAGTGTTTTATTAATTTGACTGCACACAAACTACAAATTACATGGTCTCCATAAATAGAAGACTTCTATCAACAAAAGAAGAGTCTAGATCCCATATGTGGATGGTTTAGTGTGACAACACTCAACTAAACTTGACATGTGTTTAATAACTTATTCTATCATGCATGCAACTGTAGAAACGTGGCAGAGTTAACTGAAGTTTTAGTTTAGTTGTAATGATAGAATTGATCTTATTCTAATGCAAATAAGGTGTGATATCACATCTGATATCATGAGTATTGGTCTCCTAGAATATCATACGATATCCACCAATTACTTAAATAAGGTGTGATATCACATCTCATATCATGAGTATTGGTCTCCCAGAATATCATACGATATTCACCAAATGCTCAAAAATAAGGTTGCATGTCACATCTTATATCAAGAGTATCGGCTTCCCAGAACATCAATCACTAAATACTCTGAGTAATGGTCTTCCAGAATGTTGAGATGCAAGACATTCACCATTTACTTAATTTATTTGATCTCATAGTACAAGTTATTGTAAGATCGTCACCTTACAACAACTTGTCCAAATATAAGTGATGATCATTTGGAAGTTGTTACTTTCTCATGATATACATAGGGGGTAGGCCCATTAAAATCACATGGTCACAATCTATGAATCACGGTCCTCTCAACTACGAAAAAATTATAGAACACTAGAGAAACCATCTCAACATTGTTTAGTCCCTCTTAATCACTAAGATCGAGTTCACTGAAGGTTAACTAAATAATATCCTTAGTTTTCTCCCTCTCTTTCAAGGTTTCTCCTAATAACATGTCAGGCTCCCTCTAAATCTCAATCTTCCTTTTCCTACAATAATATTCTCAAGGAAAACAATATCAAAGCAAATCATTCCCATAGAACATATTAAAATATAAGAGATAGATTACTACAATAAATAAAGATGATACTCATAAAATACTTATCTCATTATTCAAGAGAAAATGATTATCAACATTCTTTCTGTTATAAGCTACTCTAGTGGAGGTCATAATGCCTTGGCAACTTAGAACCAATCTACAGTCACTTTTATTCTCCCAATGTGACAAATCCGATGTATGACATAATTACTAGTGATGTTACAAGGGGAACTTGGGGCTCTTAAACAAGATGACACCTGGAGATATCTCTTTCTCTCTTGAACTTTATTTCTATATTTACTTTCATCCAATCCAATGCTATTATGTATACCTCATCCTTTAGAATGTGGTTCTCAGTTTTAGGAAATTAATCTCTCCTTATAAGCTCTTATGTGATCATTGAAGATGGACCATATAACATATAGTATTTGAATTTTGATATTATTTATTAGTTTTTAGAAAGAGAGCATTCTTCAAAAGGTATAATAATGACCAATACATGCCCTTCATCTAACTTAGCAAGTCAAATACATAAATAGACTCTAACCTATCCCAAACTTTGTTTTTTCTTTTATAAAAACCAACATTTGATAGGCACAAAGTCCACTTCAACCAGCTACTTAGCTACTTTCTCTACCATTTCATAAATTTCCTCTAGAAATAGGTTTGATTTGTTCTCTTTTATAAATGGATAAAGCATTATTTGTACAAGAATCCCATGTCCATCATTCCCTTGTCTTTATAACACCTGCCCACCTATTTTCTGCAACATATACTTGGTCTTTGTCATGGATCACTATCTTTAACACTTGAACATTGCTTGTGGTGGAAAGTAAGTCTTCTAACATGTCCTCTTCATACAATGTCTCTTACAATATTGTTTTAGGAAGTTTGTGCAATTTGTTAAATAATGTTGAGTTAGCAACTATTTTCTTTCCTTGTATAGTTTTAAACTATTTCCTAGAATGAATTGATTGTTTCTAATTCTTGGGATTTCATCCGATCGTATGGAATCGATCACTGTAATACTCTCTCTCTCTCTATATATATATATATATGTGTGTGTGTGTGTGTGTGTGTCTTTCTCCTCAATGTAAATACATAAGATATTTATATTTTTTCATGGTATTAGAGCTATAACGATCTTAACAACTCCCTTCCTAATTTTTTCTTTTCTCACCTTCAACCTAGCATTTCTAATCATTGTTGTCATGGAAGCCTCTTCTATGGCTGATCATCATTCTTTAGTTAATACCCATTGTCAAAATACCCCACTCAATTCCACAAGCCCTTACTTCCTTCATAATTTTGACAAGCCAGGCACTGTTTTGGTCTCCTGCATCTTGACAGGAGATAATTTTTCTACCTGGAGCAGAACCATGTGAATGGCATTGAGTGCAAAGAATAAGTTGAGGTTCATTGATGGGACCATTCCCAATCCAGATTTAGATACGAATCCAGACAATTTTCCTCTATGGAAACATTGCAGTGATATGGCTCTCTCCTGGATCCTCAATTCTGTTGATGCAAAGCTTGCCAATAACGTCATTTACACATATTCTTGTTTAGAGGTATGGGTAGACTTAATTGAGCATTATTCTCAAAACAATGCTCCTTGTCTTTATCAAATTGGGCAAGCCATTTCTTCTCTTAAACAAGGCCAATCTTCTATGGCTACTTATTTCAACAAATTGAAGGGATATTGGGATGAACTGGCATCTTATTCACCCATGCCCTCATCTACTTGTGGAGCGATGAAGAACCTTCACAATCGTGATCAAGAAGAGAAAGTTCTCTAGTTTCTCATGGGACTTCATGACTCTTATGATGCTATTTGTGGATAGATTCTACTCATAAATTCTCGTCCTCTTCTGAATGGGCCTATACCCTTTTTTTACAAGAAGAAAATAGAGAGAAATTGACAACTCTTTTTGCAATTCTGATGGTGCAAATCTTGTTGTAAATCCTTCTTTCTCCTATTCTTTCTCTACTCTAGACTCTGGGGCGTATGGTCATGGATGAGGAAAAGGAAAATAATGATCTATCTGTGACCATTGTCAGAGACTTGGCCTTCTTGGAATTGGTCAATCCATTGACCTTTTCTATCGTTTGCATGGTTATCCGCCCAACCATCCCAATAACAATAATTCCACCAAAGGAGTTCTTAGTGTCAAACCATCCTCTCACAGTGTAACCAAAGATGAGTCCAATGCATCATTCACTCCAACATAATATTAACAAATTCTGGCTTTTCTCCATGAAGGTACCTCCCACAGCTCAGCCAACATTGCAGGTACTTGTTGCCTTTCCTCCACTTCCACTACTTCCTTCTCTAGTTTCAACACTTTTTCAAAAACCTCATGGATCATTGACACAAGGGCTACTCATCACATGATTTCTTCTTTTGATTTTCTCACCAGTTGCACTTCCCTTCCTGCTCTAATTCCCATTCGATTGCCAAATGAAGCTTCACTTTATGTTTCTTCTAGTGGTTCTATTGATCTCACTTCCACTTTACATTTGGATGATGTTTTCCATGTTCCAACATTCAATGCCAATTTGATATCTATTAGCAAACTCACTTGATCACTTGATTGTTCTGTTACTTTCTTTCCTGATTTTTGTCTTTTTCAGGACCTTGCAATGAGAACAATGATAAGATTGGGTAAAGAAGTTGGTGACCTCTACCTATTCAACCCGACATCCTCCAACTTATCTAAATTTTTTGTTGCTTTCAATACATCCCCACCTCAGATTTGGCATCAACGTCTGGGGCATTCATCTCATCCTAGACTACAACATCTCACATGAGTGCTACTTGACATTAGTTTCGATGCTTCTTTAATTTGTGATCGTGGTGTAATTCAACAACACAATTGTGTAAATACTCCACAAAAAAATGGTGTTGTTGAATGCAAACACCGTCATCTCCTCAATGTTGCCCGAGCACTTCATTTTCATGCCTCCTTACCTATGAATTTTTGGGGAAAATGTATTCTCACAACCACTTACCTTATTAATAGAATTCCCACACCTCTTCTTTCAGGAAAAAATCCCTATGAGATTTTATTTCAGATTTCACCTACCTATGCTCATCTACATGTTTTTGGATGTCTATGTTTTGCCATTGCTATTTATGCCAAAGGAAAATTTTCCAGTCGTGCACATCATTGTGTGTTTATTGGGTATCCTTATGGACAAAAATAGTACTGTCTTTATGACCTTGATTCTATTCAGGTACTCACTAGTTGAGATGCAGTCTTCCATGAAACCATGTTCCCATTTGCTTCCCATGGAACTCACAAACCACAAACTAAGCAGCCTATCTTACCACTTCTTGGTCTAGATTTGCACTTATCAAACAACTCTCCCTCGCCACTAGCCTCTATCCCATTAATAGACTCAACTCCCTCTTTTGACTTTGTCCCTTCACACCTACCACATTTGATCAAGCTATAGAGGACTCACATTGGTGTCAAGCCATGGATGTTGAACTTGCCAGCCTCAGATACTAATGGCACATGGACTCTCATCCACTTGCCTCCTAGTCATCGCTTGATTGGTTTTCATTGGGTTTACAAAATTAAGTACCAAGCTAATGGTTCCATAGAATGCTACAAATCCCACCTTGTTGTCAAAAGATACACTCAACAAGAAGGGCTAGACTATCATGAGACTTTTGCACTAATTATAAAATTAACTACTGTCCATTACCTTTTCATAGTTGTCATAGTTTTCAATTGATCTCTCCATCAACTAGATGTTCATAATGCTTTTCTTCATGGAGCTTTGGATGAAGAAGTTTACATAGCTCTTCCTCCCAGTCTTCGAAAATAGGGGGACAAATGAGTTTTCTACTTGAATAAGTCTATATATGGTCTTAAACAAGCTTCAAGAAATTGGTTTGCCAAGCTTTCTTCTACTCTTCAGAATGCTAGTTTCACGCCCTCCAAGGTTGACTATTCTTTATTTACTTGCAATAAAGGAGCCTCCTTTACAATCATTCTAGTCTATGTGGATGATATCATCATTGCTAGCAATGATTCTTCAGCCATCACCCACTTCAAACGCTTTCTTCAAGATCAGTTTCATATCAAAGACCTTGGCCAACTGAAGTACTTTCTTAGAATAGAAGTGGCTCGTTCTAAAAAAGGCATTTGCATTTCACATAGGAAGTATACGCTGGATATTTTATCCAATGTAGGTCTTCTTGGGGCTCAACCTACAAATTTTTTGATGGAGCAACAACTAGAACTATCTAATGAGGAAGGCCAACTTCTCCATAATCCTTCCTCTTATTGTCACTTGGTAGGGCACTTTATTTATCTCACAATAAATTGGTCGGATATTATATTTTTTGTTCATACCTTGAGCCAATTTATGCACGCACCTCACAGATCTCATCTAGATGCAACTATGTGGGTGCTTTGATACCTCAAGGGTTCCCCTAGTCAAGGCATTTTATATCCAGCCACAAGCTCCCTTTCTCTCATGGTTTATTGTGATTTAGATTGGGTGAGTTGTCCGATGACATGATGCTCCACAACAGGTTGTTGCACCTTATTTTGTGATTCTTTACTCTCTTGGAAAACTAAGAAACATAATATTGTATCTCGCTCCTCCACTGAAGCAGAGTACCATGCCACAGTCACCACCAGTTGTGAACTTACCTAGATTTATTACCTCCTTCATGATTTGTGGATTCCTCATTGTCAACTAGCAGTTCTATATTGTGACAACAAGTCAACATTACATATTGCTGCCAATCCCATTTTTCACGAAAGGACAAAGCATATAAAACTAGATTGCCACCTCATTCGTGAGAAAATATAGTTAGGATTAATTCGAACTACTTATGTACCTAATACACATCAACTAGCAGATATTTTCACCAAGCCATTGGGACGCTCACAATTTTTCTATCTTCTTCACAAGTTGGGTATTCATGATGTTGATACTCCAACTTGAGGGGGACTGTTAACTAACATTGATTTACCAACTATTTTCTTTTCTTGTATAGTTTTAGACTATTTCCTAGATTCTAATTCTTGGTATTTCATCCGATCATATAGAATTGGTCACTGCAATACTCTATATATATGTCTTTCTCATCAATGTAAATACATAAGACATTTATAATTTGTCACAATTCACCACGTTCTTTGTTTGTCTTACATCTGCAAACCTTCCCATGTCACCCCCCACTTTTTATTATCGGTGGTTATATTATGCTTTGACTAGGCCTCCTTTTGGTTATCGTGTTATGTTTAGTTTATCACTCTCTACTTATTTCTCATATACCATGAATATTTATGTAATCTTCTAACGAGGTTTAACTGTCATTCTGCTTATCTATACTCCAGTAGACTATGATCCCACCTTTGATGGAGTAAGGACGTTGGTGCCAAAAATAACTCTAGCCTGGTGGTTGTAGTCCTTTATGCATTCTACTTGGTTGTTTCATAATTCAATTAATGCATCTCGCTATCTATTGCTTCTTACAAACATTGGTGTTTCCTGCATAGTTTTCACCAACTCAAGTCTTTGGTTAGAATTAATATTCTCCTTGTTGTACTGAAGGGAACGACTTAAACATCACACACTAACCTTAATTCCTAGATGAAAACTGTTAAATAGAAAAGTTGATTTCTTTTTTTCCAAGCTTAATTCTTCCCTTAGTGTGTGATGTTTAAGGGTGGCCACATTGAAGTGTGACCTTTACGATGGCAATTTCATCCCAAAGAAAAATAATGAAATGATTGCAAGATGTGTGTAAGATATGAAAATCACTCAAAGCATAAGTTGTTAAAATTTGGCACAGAGAAATGAGAAATTCATAGTTTCAAATTTAAAACATTATTTGCACTGATAGTACCATTTCTAATTTTAGATAATATAGATCACAATTATTATTAGTTAGATTGGACATATCACAACTATAGTGGATAAATAATAATCTATAAGTGGTTAATCTGATATGACCTCCTGATATTGTCTTCAAATATCTCTTTTCTTTTAGAGAAAAATAAAAAATTCTACAAATACTTTGTAGTATCTTTAGTGGCCATTATATTAGTCCTCCTTCCATAGGAATTGTCTAAGAAAATCGACATGCTCTGATATCACATGTTAAGTTTCAGGATCGCTACAAATTTAATCGAATTTCCATAATATTTGGTGTATGTTTTCCAAAGGCAACCCTCCTCATATTAATAAGCATAAGCCATGAATAGACATGTCCAGGCTTTACGGGAGATGTCTATTTGTTAAATAATAATTAATACTATAACCATAGTTATATATATATATATATCTCATAGATAATTATATATAGGTTTATCCAACTAAAGCTACCACACATCAAGATGATGAAGGTCAATGTTTAATAATCATTAGTAAGACTTTATTTAAGGAAAATTTGTAAATAAATGGGTAAGTGCACAAAGTTAAGGACCAAAAAGATGCCACTATTTATTTTCTAATTTGAAGCAAGTGTGAGTACACAATAGCAATATCATGGTATTGCATGATCACAATATGGTTTGAATAGCATGAACCATAAGCTCAGAAAATTTTGAAAGTAACACGAGCACTTTGTAAATTTCCAACATTATGTTTTTCTATGTAAAAAATAATTCTAAATTTTCAAGTAACATGTGTTATAAGGGTTCTAAGGAACCCTTAACACACATATAATGGTTTGAATGGGTCAAAAGTGATTATAGATTATCTTATGATCCCTTTTACCCATTTGATCACATAATGAGTGTCTAAAGGGGTCCTTAGACTCCTTAGCACACATATAATGGATCCAATGGTAAAATGAAAAATAGAGTACCTTATAACTCCTTTTGACCCATTTTATCTCATATTGTGTGTTTTAAGGTGTGTAAGGAGCCCTTTTCATATATGTATAATGGTTTGAATGGGTCAAAAAGGGTTATATGGTATCCTATGGCCCCTTTTGACCCATTTGATCACCAATATGTGCCTTAGAGGACACCTTAGCACACATAATATGATAAAATGGCTTAAAATGGGTCGTAGTGTACCCTATGAGCCCTCTTAACACATTTGATCACATAATGTGTTTCTTAAGGGGTCTACGAATCCACTAGCACACATATAATGGTTTGAATGGGTTAGAAGGGACCATAGGGCACCCTATGACCGCTTTTTTACAAATCTAATCACATAATGCATTCCTTAAGGGGTCCTCAAGCCCCTTCACACATATATAATGGATCCAGTGGGTCAAAAGAGGTCATAGGAGACTCTATGACCCCTTTTGACCCACTTTATTGCATAGTATTTTTTGAAGGGTTGTGCGGACCCCTTACCACACATATAATAGTTTGATTGGATCATAGGGTACCATATGACCCTTTTTGACCCATTCAATCACATAATATGTTTTAAGTGGTCTGAAGGCCCTTTAGCACACATATAATGGTTTGAATTGGTCAAGAGATGACATAGGGCACCCTATGACTCCTTTTGACCCATTGGATCACATAATGTGTGTTGTAAGGGGTTTAAGGATCCCTTAACACAAATAATGTGATTGAATGGGTCAAAAGGTGTCTTAGTTACCTATCACAACTTCTAACCCATTTGATCATATAATGTGTGTATTAAGGTGTTCTCAAACCCCTTAACACACATATAATGGATCTAATGGGTCAAAAGAGGTCACAAGGTACCCTATGATCTGTTTGACCCACTTGATAGTATAATGCTTGTCTTATAGTGTCTAAGAACACATTAGCACACATACAATGGTTTGAATGGGTTAAAAGAAATCACACTGTACCTTATGACCTCTATTAACCCATTCAAAAGCATAATGTATGTCTTAAGGTGTCCAAAGACCCCTTACGAAATATATAATCATTTGAATGGGTTAAAAGAGGTCATAAGATACCTTATGACCCATTTTGATCCATTAGATCATATAATGTGTCTCTTAAGTGATTTGAGGACCCCTTAGACTAACATTATACAAGTTGATTACATTTGTTAGAAAGTTTCCACTAATTTTCAATAAATCTATGTTGTTATGTTCTATGATATCATTTATCTAAATTATTTCTTTTCTATTATTTAAACAATGACATATAAATTTTGTTGAGTTAGTCATGTAAGAAGGTTATCTTCTCCTCATTGTAGAAGGATATTAAAATTAAAAAAGTACAAAAACTAATTTGAATGATAAAAAAGTTTATAGTTAAAATCAAATAGACTTAGAAAATATTCTATTACAAATATGACTAATTATTATGATGTATTATTGCAATTAAAATATTCAAATTATTAGTAAATAAATTTTAATAGTTCAAATCTATTGATGGAGGATGTGTAAAAATCTTGAAAGAAAAAAAAATCACCACAGATGAATTGAGAAAGCTGAAACTTTTAACTAAATCAGTGAAGGTGTGACATTATTGTACCATCATTTATTTACTCTTTCTTAAAAATATAGCATATACATTTTGAATATTAGAATTTGTGCATTAACCAACAACACAAAAGTGTTAGAGGGAACCATTCTAAACATTAGGATTGTCCACACCAAAGAGGCAATTGTAAGGCAAGTTGTGGCTTCAAGGGAACCTAATTAAGATGTAAATATTTTCAAGTTCAGATGAATGCTTTTAAAGGTTGTAACCTTATGTAAACTATCAATAATGTGGAAAATAAATAAGTAATTGTTAGTTGCTTAATCTAAATATAATAATTTTTGAATTCATAATTTTTTTAAATATAAGTAAAATAAAATAAAATTTTAGTTATATTATAATTTAAAATATTATTAAATAATTAATTTTGAAGAATATTGTATGAATTTTGTCATATTATTGAATGAATAATGTATTCAAAAAATATATATAGTTTTAGGCAAGAGCTTACAACACAATGGTAAATTGTGAGCCTCTTATCTAGGAGATCATGGGTTCAAATCTACTCAAGTTTAACAAATACTAATAATTAATCACAACAAATAATAATAATTAACCTTAGCTTCAGCCTCCTACATATCCAAAAAAAGAAAAAACTTTTATCTAAAAGGTTTTGTGTTTGAGTCTACTCAAGCTTAATAAATAGTAAGACTATTAATTAATTACAACGCATAATAATAATTAATCTTGGCTTTGACATCTTATCAATAAGAAAAAAAGATACACTTTTAAGTTTTGTTGTAGTAGGTGAACCAAGTTAAACAAATATTTAATACATTTACAAAGAAATATTTTAGTTTTCTAAATAGAATATTTATTAGAAAGTACAATAAAAAGACAGATTAAAAAAATGAGGTTTTTAATTTATTTTCAATATTCTAATTAAATATATTGAATTATTAGGCAAGAGCCTACACCACACTAGTAAATTGTGGGCCTTTTATTTGGGAGGGCTTGAGTTCTAGTCTACTTGAGCTTAATAAACAATAATAATAATTAATTACAACACATAATTAAGCCAATAGGCTTATTGTGGGAAATATTGTTAGACTCATTAAGTCGATAGGCTTATTGTGGGAGCTTTGCTCCCAAATTTATTTTTTCCTCAGAAATGTTGTAAGACTAAAGAAATGTTTTAAGACTTCTCATTTTTATGATTTTTCGTTGGTGTAAAAACTCATTTTTGAAAATTGAAGTTTCCTTTAGCATTGTCAATCTTGTGGAAAACTTTCTAATTTTTATTTCTTCTCCATAAGCTTCTAATTTTTCCTCTATTTAACTTATATGATTTACTAATTAACCTATGTTTTTCTCTCATTTCTGACATTGTGAAGGTTCTATTGAATTTTCTTTTTTAATCACCAATTTCAGTTATTTCTCTTTTTGTGCATGTTCATTATTTTTGCTGATATATGCAAGGATTATAATGCCACACATTTATATACTAGTTTGAATTGCTTGACAAGTTTAACATCATGATAAATACATAGTGAGTAGTTACAAAATGCATGCATACATATATTATAGAGAAGTTGAGGAAACAAATAAAAATGGTAATACGTGCATGACAACAAAGAAGTGTAAATATAACTAAATCATATTAGTTATATATTTTTTTTCTTGATTTCATGCAACTATAGGTTTGTTTCAATTTCATGCTCAAATCAATTTTGACAAGCTTGATTTGATTTGCAAAATTATCCATCTTTCTACAAATGTCACATGCTCATAAATATGTGTTGTTTATGGAAGATCTTGAAATTGTATTATTTTTATCATCAAATATGTTGACAATGATTTATGTTCTTATAAATCTTAAATATAATAATAATCAATTTATACGTCAATTTTGATTTTAGATTCGGGATTAAACTACTTATTGCTTTATCTCAAAATTTTAAATTTTTTTTTATCTTAAATTAAAATTTGAAATGCAAAAAGACAATAGAATACAAATTTTCTAAAAACAAAATTAAAATATTGCATTTGTATCTAGATTTTATTATTTAATAGAAATGTTGTTTATAGGAAAAATATAGAAAGATTGTTTTCATATATTTAATTATAATTTAAAATAATATGCATGCAAAACCATCAAATCAAATAGAAATATTTACATTTTTAGAAAAATATAGAAAGTTTACATTAAGTTTAGATTTTTATTTTTTTAGTTTTAAATTTAAATTGATTCATTTTAGAAAATTGAAAATAGAATTTTATATAAATTTAAAATTTGAAATGACTTATAAGAAAGAAGAAAACTTAAAATATATGTTTTCTACATATTTATTTCTATTTTTAAGTAATTATTAAGATAAAAATAAGATTCATGCAAAAAAGAAATTTAGTTTACATATCTTAGAAAGATTTCCTTCTATCTATGTTTTAGTTTTAAATTTATAGTTTAATTTTATTATTTGATTTGTTTTACACAAAAATGATTTGAAAGTTAGAAAAAATTGTTACATATGTAGAATAATTTCTACCATTTTTTAATTTTCTAATAGAAATGTTGTTTCTAGTAAAAATATAGAAAGATTATTTTCATATCAATTACAATCTGAAATGATATGGACCCAAAAAATAAAATAGAATATAAATATTTCTTACATTTCTAGAAATATATAGAAAGTTTAGATGTAAGTCTACATTTAGTTTTTAACTTTTCAATTTATATGATTCATTTTGAAAAATTAGAAATAGAATTTTGTATAACTTTTAAATTTGAAATTATTTACGAGGAAGAAGAAAAAAATAAATATATACATTATACCTATTTATTTATATTTTTAAAGTTTTTTTAAAATTTAGTAATTATTAAGATAAAAATGAAATGCATATAAAAAAAATATTTCTTACATATCTTAAAGACTTAATTTGTCTCTAGATTTTACTGTTTAATTTTATAATTTGATTTTTTAAATAAAAATATTTTACTATTTATTTCCATAATTATAAAAATTATTTATTTATTTAAAATTAATTTATTTATTATGATGTCAACATAATACATAATATAAGCATCTATTTACCTATTTTGTAATAATGTATTCTAGAGTAATTATATTCTCACAACTCTTAGAACTATCCATTATGTAAATCCTAACTATAACTATAATCTCAATCCTAACTATAACCATTATCCTAATTCAAACCTTAATCACTTTTCCAGACCCTTAAGTCTAGGCTAAACCCTAATCCAAACTTTAAACATAATGTAACTACAATGTGACCCTAACTATGGCTTAAATCTTAAACATAATGTGAATTCTAACTTAATTTGATTCTATGTATGGCTTGAAAATGGTATCAACCTACTAAAAATATAAATATATATATCTTATTAAATTAAGGATTAACTTAACATTAATCTTTATTAAATCATAAGTAGAAATTGAACACTTACCCAAAAAAAATTGAGTTCTCAATACCTTCCAAAATCTTCTCCAATAAATTAAACTTTGAACCAAACTCTAATACTTAGACAAAATCGAATTGAATCCTAATCTATTTAAAATCTAAATAAATTAACCTAATCCTACACCATGTAATTAATTGTAAATTTTTTTTTTGTACCATAGCCCTAATCCTAAATGATATTAAAAATTTAAGATATATTTGAATCATTATCCTAACTCCACTCTTATCCAACTTAAAACTTGATGTCAAACTTAACTCTAACCCTAATTAAGCATATTGTTAAGTTTAAAACCTAATCTAACTATAATTCTAAATAAAATCAACCATAGCACTTATTCTTTTCCCTTCATTCAATTATACAAATCACTCCTATCGGTTAATCATTGCACTTACATAAACGCACAACTAGTAGTAATAACTAATTTTGGCTTTGGCCTCTTAGCGATAAAAAATATTAGTACACATCAGTAATTCTTTTGTCAATAATATAGGTATTGTGAAATTGAGAATAAAATTATATTATTTATAATTAATTTAATGTCAACATTTATTTAATTTATAAACAATTTTTTATCATTTATTTTTATAGTTGAAATATTTTTTAGCCGATAGGCTATTCATGAATTTATTATTTAATAGAAATGTTGTTTATAGGAAAAATATAAAAAGATTGTTTTCATATAAATTATAATTTAAAATGATATGCATGCAAAACCATCAAATCAAATAGAAATATTTACATTTTTAGAAAAATATAGAAAGTTTACATTAAGTCTAGATTTTTAGTTTTTTAGTTTTAAATTTAAGTTGATTCATTTTAGAAAATTGAAAATAGAATTTTATATAATTATAAAATTTGAAATGACTTATAAGAAAGAAAAATAATTAAAATGTATGTTTTCTACATATTTATTTCTATTTTTTAGTGTTTTATTAAGATAAAAATAAGATTCATGCAAAAAAGAAATGTAGTTTATATATCAAAAAAAGATTTGCTTCTATCTATGTTTTAGTTTTAAATTTATAGTTTAATTTTATCATTTGATTTGTTTTACATAAAAATGATTTAAAAGTTAGAAAATTTGTTATATATGTAGAATAATTTCTACCATTTAGAAAAAAATTCTAATAGAAATGTTGTTTATAGTAAAAATATAGAAAGATTATTTTCATATCAATTACAATTTGAAATGATATGCACCCAAAAAATAAAATAGAATAGAAATATTTCTTACATTTCTAGAAATATAGAGAAAGTTTTGATGTAAGTCTACATTTAGTTTTTTGGTTTTCAATTTATATGATTCATTTTGAAAAGTTAGAAATAAAATTTTGTATAATTTTTAAATTTGAAATTATTTACAACGAAGAAGAAAAAAAACAAATATATACATTATACCTATTTATTTATATGTTTTAATCTTTTTTTAATTTAGTAATTATTAAGATAAAAATGAAATAAATACAAAAAAATATTGTTTACATATCTTAAAGATTTTATTTGTATCTAGATTTTACTGTTTAATTTTATAATTTGACTTTTTTACATAAGAAGATTTTTATTTTATTTTATTAGAAATAAGAGTTTCAGAACAAAAAAAAATGCCAGAGTATCAATACGAATATACACAAGGAGGCCAAGCCTCACCTAGAAGAGAAAGTATCAGCTGAACATACAAAGCAACAAAAGGAGGAAAAGCAAAACTATCTAGCTGAGAAGATCATAGTGATTGTCAACCCAGGCAGTCCAGCCTAAGGGACCTTCCGTCCAAACTATACTTTTATGCCCTTGAATTTGCACCAACATAAATAACTCTTCTTTTCTAGCATTCCCTTTTTCTCTAATATCTTTGTTCAATCTATTGCAAGCTTGCTCAAAAACATGCAGATCATCCAAAGTACTACGCCACTAGTACCCACACTTAAGCTCAAGGTAGTAAAGAGCAGCATGCCCATCACGAAGGAACCTCCTCATTTTGTCCCATTCAATCATCATAGTAGTCTGCACCTGCAAGAAGATTTTAAAGTAAGTGAGTTTTCGAAAAAACTCAGTAAGATCCCTATGCTTACCTTGATACCTTTCCTCGTTCCTGCACTTCCAGATCTGCCAAAGAATGTTAGATGACAATATATTCCAAAATAAATTGGTATCTTTAGGAAAACCATTAATATGACCAAAAATAATATCAAAAATATTAACATTAATAGGATAAAAAATGCCAAACATTTTCCATATTTCTTTAGCAAAAATACAATCAAGAAGGATATGTCTACCAGTTTCAGGAACTCTACACAAGTTACAAATATCAGAATTAACAAAATCTCTCTTTATAGGTAGCTTGTCCAACAAAACTAACCATTTGAAACATCTAATCTTGGGTTCCACAGGATTCTTCCACAAGATATCAAAATACTTTTTCAAAGCATCGGCATCATAACAAGAGTACCAAACAACATTAATATGATTGATAATATGAATATTACAATCAATGATTTTATAAATATTCTTAGCTTTGAGCAGAGTAGTAATGATACCACCAGGCCATTTGCACTTCAAGAACCTGAGAGAATCAGTGTGACAAATAGTGGGAAGACCGACAGAAGCTTGCACAATCATGTTATAAGTTCTTCTATGGGAATCTGGGATAGCATATTTATCCTTAAGAACATCCCAAGGCATAATTTGATCATACTCAAAGAGATCCATAAATTGTTTAATACCTTTATTAGCCCACTGTCTGGCAGAACACCCTTGGGTAAGGGCCAAAGGTTTACCATTTAGGTGGAGATTCCACCAAATGGATATTTCACCATGGAGTTGAATATTGGAATGAAACTCCTTGTTAGTGATGAATTTCCTAACATGATCCAAAGCCTTCCAAATAGACCTGAAAACCATGGAGCCTTGAACCATGATAGTAAAATTACCAAGAATGAGGTCACAAAAGGGGAGGCTAGTCCAAGAATTAGCTTTTCTAGGAACACCCCTCTCAATATTGCTCCTAACTAGCACTTTCCAAGGAGAATCAACCTCCATGGACTGAAAAATCCATTTGGCAGACAAGGCTATACCCGGAGTTCTTAAATCCTTCAGCCCAAGTCCCCCAAGGGTCTTGTCAGTGTGGCACCAAGCCCACTTAACAGAATGGATCTTTCTATTCCCTTTGCCATCAGACCAAAGGAATTGTCTGATGGACTTCTGGATTTCAGAAATCTGATAGTTATTAAAACACCAAGCAGAAGAATAATATATGGTGTATGAGGACAATATCTTCTGGCAAACTTGAATTCTGCCTGCCAATGATAATGCCCTGTTATGCCATTTGTTCAGCTTTTTATCAATCTTCTCTTTCACCCAAGACCACATGTCTTTGAGGTCAGGCTCCACCGAGAAAGGGATGCCAAGATATCTAATGATCCTATTAGGACCACCCCATTTAAAATTGTATTGGAGAAACCAGTTCGGGGGCCGCTCATCCCAACCTAAACAAATTGATTTAGCTTGAGATATCTTAGCCCCAAAAATAGAACAAAAAAGATTGAGTTTAGCTTGCATGTTCCTAAAATTATTTTCTGAAAGTTCAAGGAATAAAGCAGTATCAACTGCAAATTGACAATTGACGAGCTCTTCATTATTAGGTAGATAAATACCTCTGACCTTCAGAGATAATGAATTATCTTTGAGGATATAATAAAGAGCTTTCGAAGCTATGACAAAGAGGGTGGGTGCCAGAGGGCACCCTTGCCTAATGGATCTCCCAAGAGAAAAAGGAGCAGAAAGAGTACCATTGACCTCAACCTGAGCAGAAGCATCATTAAGAAGCATAGCCACAGTGTTACAAAAGAAAGGAGGAAAACCAAAAGCATCCAGCATCATAAGGATAAATCTACATTCAATCCTGTCATAGGCCTTCTCAAAATCCAAAAGGAGCATGGCAGAGTTTTGATGAGAGCATCTAGACCAATCCATGGCTTCCCAGCTAGTTATGAGATTCTCAAGAATATATCTACCCTTGATAAAACCAATTTGGGTAGAATTAACAAATTTAGGAAGAATATTAACATTAAGAAGGGTAATAAGCCTCCAATTCTTAATAAAGGTTTTATCCCCTTCTTTTGGGAGAAGTTTAATAATCCCTCTATTGATATCTTGACCCAGGGTACCTTTATTCAAGGCTTCAGAATAAAGATCAAAGAGATCCTTACATATCCATCCGATGTTGGACTTAAAGAATTCAACTGGGAGACCATCAGGGCCCGACGCTCTATCATTATTAAGGGCCTTAATAGCACCTTCAATCTCCTCAACAGAAATATTATTAGCAAGAATAGCAATATCATTAGGATCAAGCTTTTTAGGAATAAGCTTCCTACAATGAACTCTAATCGACTCAGCCTCAGGAGAGTCTTCTGAAGAAAAAAGAGTCTCATAATAATTAGCAAAGGCCTGAATAATAGACTCAGGGTTAGATATGTCTTGGTTATCAATCGAAAGTCTATCAATAGACTCTTTAATACGTTTATGCTTAAGAAGGTTGAAAAAGAATTTCGATCCCCTATCCCCAAATTGGAGCCAGTGGGATCTAGACCTGATCCTGGCTCCCCAAATTCTAACATGTTGATGCTTCCTAAGAGCATCTTTGGTAGCCATAACCTTGGAGAGAAGATCCATATTGGAAGAGTCATTTTGAATGTTCTCCTCGGCAACTTGTAGATAAGAAGATAAGTGTTTTTTAACGAACCTATAGTCCTTAGCTTTTTTCTGCCCAATGGTTTGCAAAAAGATCCTCCTGGAGGAGAGGTTATTATTCCATCTATCAATATGGGATAGGTTCTGAAGATTAATTTTATTTAATCCTCTAATAATCTGCACAACAGCAAGGACATCCTCATCCATGAGGAGGCTGGTGTTTAAGATGAATTTACTGCTTCTAGACTTGTGTTGAAGGGGACTATTGTTAAAATTAACCTTAGTCAAAATAGGGTGATGGTCAGACAGAGTGGTGGCAATGTCTCGAACAATAAATCCAGAGATGTCAGGAGGAAAAGAGAAAAAATACTTATTGGCATAAAATCTGTCAAGCCTGGAATAAATCCTAGCATTGCCCTGCTGAAAGTTGCACCAGGTGTGCCATAGTCCAGGGTTGGTTTCCTTGTTACCAGCAATAGGATCAAAGAGATAGTTAGAGTTTAAAAATCTATTCCAATAAATTTTTTCATTATCCTTCCAATGAAAGGGAATACCCCTTGACTTATCATCTTGGGATTCAATCATGTTGAAATCTCCACCGAAGAGCCAAGGCAAATCTGGGAGATCTATAAGCCATTTCCATAGCTCAATTCTTTCCTTAGGGTCATTGGAAGCATAAATAACACAGACCCCGAAGGTCTTGTCATCAAACTGTAAAGTAACCCATACTGCTCTTTGATAGGGAGAACACCCATTATTAGTAATATGCTTTTCCCATTTATTACTAATAAGAAGGGCGATTCCTCCTTTACCTCTTTCATGGTTAGTGCAAAACTTAATAGCATCTTTCCAAATAAAATTGAGATTGGAGTCCAAAGTGAATCCCACAGACTTAACTTCCTGCATCATAAAGAAATCTATAGAATGCAGAGAATTTAATAATCGCTTGATAACAAATTTTCTATCTGGGGACTCTAGACCCCTCACATTCCAAGATAGGCAATTCATTGAGACAAATTGTTAGAGGTGGAGCACGCAATACCCTCTTGATCAGCAAGGGCCAAAAAATTATTTGAAGACTCCCCTGGTTGAGGCACAGATGGCTTATTTTTTGAACCAGGTGGTCTTCCTCTTCGCCTAACAGTAGAAGAGTAGGTGTTAACATCATCTTCAATATCTGCTAGAGAATCCACATCCATGCACTGCCCATTGTTAGACTTCGGGGGAATGGGGGCAGCCGGAATAATTTCAAATTCATAATCCTCCCCAATCTCTTGGAAGATATTTTGAGGGAATTTTCAAGAGGGCTCACTAGTTTGGGGCTTATAATTGAAATCAGCATGTTGACTGATAGTATTCGCGTTAGTCAAAGCAGGACTAGTTAACAATTTAACATGATGATTATTAGAGTTATTGGGGCGAGAATTTTTAGGCATGAAGACACTATTTCCCATTCTTCTTTTTTTCCTATCTGAAACAACAGTAAAACCATCATCTATGTTAAGATCAATAGCTAAATCAAGATTGGGGAGCATTTGAATACCTCCAGAAGTAGAAGTGGTATCACACAAAATGTTCGCAGGCTGAACAGTAATAGTAGAGAGAGGGTTAGGCCCAATTTTAGTTGGAACATTCTCAGGCCGAATAATGCTAGGAACAACATTAGTCGAAACATTAGAGGGGTTAGGGTTTACGGTGGGAGGCGATGGGGGTGAAGAAGAAGCAGGGGTTGAATGACAAAGAGCATCGTCAAGGGGAGGATTACTGGTGATGGGAGGATTAACCCTATTATTAGCTGAATCATTGGAGGAATTAGGCTTTTTCCTAATGATCGGACAATCCTTATGGAGGTGGCCTTCTTTGCCGCAGAGAAAACAGGCATTCAACCCCCCCAAAACCTCTATAGGACAGATATACACATCATTAATGATGTTAATTGAAATATCGGTAGGAAGGTCCTTACCAGGCAAGAGAGAGATAAGAATTCTAGCATCCATATGTGGGATAAGTCTCATAGTTTCATCCATTCGAATAATTTTACCAATGGGCTCAAGCAAATGCGGCAAAAAGCGCCACAAAAAAGGGGGAATGTTTTTAACCAGAATCCATCTCGGAGCTGAAAGTGCAAGAACCTCCTCATGGACAACCTCTGGTGACCAAGCAATAGCCCTAAAAGATGTTGAACCCACATTCCAATATTTTTTTTTAAGAACCTCTATTTGAGCATCATGATTCATAAAGAAAATCACATATAGACCTTTTTGTATTTGTCTACAGAAAGAAATATGCAACCCAAGTTTGTTATTCCAGTAATGATGGAACCAGTCATCCATAAATTTCCTTGGTGGACATTTATCAATTTCAATAGCTGAGAAAAAAATCGCAATATCTCTTAATCTACTTTTTTCCTTAACAATTTCATCCAACATTTCAGGATTAGGAACAATGGCAAAAGGAGACAGAGAAGTCGAAGGGGTCTTACCAGAGTCAGAGACATCATTGTTACCCGCGCTTGCAAACTCAAACCTTGCCCTATCATTAATGACAGATGATCGACCCATAGCCTCAGAAAAAGACTTAGGTCGATCGCTGCTATGGGAGATTGGGTTACTAATGCCATTATCTGGAGCAGATTAGTCGCCGTCGAAAATGTAATACCTGATGCTTGCTCGGCAGTCTTGCCAATACCATTCACCTTAGCCATATTAAAGACTTTCGTGCTAGATGTAGAAAGGGATACGCCATCAGTATTGGCATTGCCAGAGTTCACCACCTTGACAAAGCCGTAGGCGCAGACCCAATTGAAAATCAAAAGCGGATCAAAAGGAGCAGATCCAATCAAAAAGCTTCGCACAAAATAAAAACCCTAGTTTTCAATCATGCTGTCTGATTAATTTGTAGTTCAAATCCGCTCATCACCTCCAAATTCACAATGTTTGATCAAAATTGCAACGTTAGATCTTTGAATTCGCAGCAGCAATAAAGAGATTAGGTCGCTTCCTAACGAGAAGTGTAGAGAGTAGAGATATTCGCCAAAAACGAAGAATAGGTCGCCAAAAAAGAGAGCAGAAAAAATTTGGAAGAGCCTTCTGTTCATTCGTAATCAACAGAACCTGTTCATTCGCAATCAGTAGAGCCTTCTGTTCATTCGTAATCAGCAGAACCTCGGTAGTTCATACGCAATTCAGCCTTCTGTTCAATCGAGCAATCAAACGATTCGACCTCACGCAATTCTGTCTATTTTCGACTGTCTCACTCAACTAATCCATAAGAAGATTTTATTTATTTATTTAAAATTTATTTATTTATTTTAATGCCAACATAATACATAATATAAGCATCTATTTACCTATTTTATAATAATGTATTCTAGGGTAATTATATTCTCACAACTCTTAGGACTATCCATTATGTAAATCCTAACTATAACTACAATCTCAATCCTAACTATAACCATAATCCTAATTCAAACCTTAATCATTTTTCTAGACCCTTAGCTCTAGGTTAAACCCTAATCCAAACTTTAATCATAATGTAACTACAATGTGACCTTAACTATGGCTTAAACCTTAAATATAATGGGAATCCTAACTTAATTCGATTCTGTGTATGGCTTGAAAATGGTATCAACCTACTAAAAATATAAATCTATATTTCTTATTAAATTAAGGATTAACCTAACATTAATCTTTATTAAATCATAAGTAGAAATTGAACCCTTACCCAAAAAAAATTGAGTTCTCAATACCTTCCAAAATCTTCTCCAATAAATTAAACTTTGAACCAAACTCTAATACTTAGACAAAATTGAATCGAATCCTAATCTATTTAAAATCTAAATAAATTAACCTAATCCTACACCGTGTAATTAATTGTAAGAATTTTTTTTGTATCATACTCCTAATCCTAAATGATATTAAAAATTTAAGATATATTTAAATCATAATCCTAACTCCAATTTTATCCAACTTGAAACTTGACGTCAAACTTAATTCTAACCATAATTAAACATATTATTAAATTAAAAACCTAATCTAATTATAATTCTAAATAAAATCAATCATAGAACTTATTCTTTTCCCTTCAATCAATTATACAAATCACTCCTATCGGTTAATCATTGCACGTACATAAACGCACAACTGGTAGTAATAACTAATCTTGGCTTTGGCCTCTTAGCGATAAAAAATATTAGTACACATCATCAATTCTTTTGTCAATAATATATGTATTGCAAAATTGAGAATAGCATTATATTATTTACAATTAATTTAATGTTAACATTTATTTAATAATTTATAAATGATTTTTTATTATTTAATTTTACATTTCAAATATTTTTTAGCCAATAGGTTATTCATGGGAACTTTGTTCCTAGAAATTGTATTTTTGATGGAAAATTTGTCAATTAGGCCATAAAATTATAAATCCTTCCTATAAATTATTTTTCGGTCAGTTTTTATCTCGCTCCACTTTTTACTCTTGTTTTGATATTTATTAGTAGTTATCTCTAGTTTTAACTTGTGTTTTTCTTTTTCTATTTATTTAAAAAAATAATTACTAGTGATCTCCATTTATTTAACTTTTGATTTTTAGTTGATAGGCTATTATAGGTGCACATTTCACCAAAACCTGTCCATTCATACATACCATATACAAGATACCATTAGCAGGTTGAAAACTGATCAATAACCAATCAATGAAAATCTAGTATCAATCTTCATTACTGACCATATTTATTCAGTGATTTTAGATTTGTAGATGGGGATTTCACCCCAAATTTGTCGAGGCACAAAATTGCATACCATTTACTGTTGTAAGCTACTTTCCCATCAATGATTTGTTGTGATGAGTTGTGATCCAAATCAAATCCAATCAGATATGATATTTGGACCTAATCAAATCTCTCGTCAAATCAAAATCATACTATGAATCAAATCTTTGATCAAATCAAAATCAAATTATGACTGGAGTGTGTGTCATTCATAGCTCACCTGATCTACAAGTAGGTCTTAATCAGATTCATTTAACTAGTCATTACTCACCGAGTCTGGTCGCAAGATGGTTGCCTCAATGCAAGCAATCTGGTGGTTAGAATATTTGATGAATAGGTCACTTTGAAAGCGATTCATGTATCTCTCCAGAAATGCAACATAGTTCAGAATCAATTGCTCCATTATTATTGATACTAAAGCTTCTCTCTCAAGGCAACATCAAGCACAACCAATTAAACATGCATTTTTTTCACCTCCTCCATCACCAAATTAAAATCCTTTAATCTTTCTTGCCCTGTCTCATCTTTGGGGGGCTTTGATTGAAGGCCTGTGAATTGGACTGTTTGATGATGAGGGAAAACTAGCTACTTTGTGGAGGCACATTTTTGCTCTAATTTAGATGGTACAGATTCAACCCTAGGTCATTCATTGTCATTCTTGTGCCCTATAGTGTAGGAAAGTTTGAGGGAAAATGGAGTGCAATTGGGAATAGTGCGATTATAATAATTCTCAATAGTTGTTCTATGACATTAAAGAATCTTTAATTAATGTCCTTTCTTATTTTTTTGATACTTAGCTTTGGAAGCCACACCACATTTTGTACACATTTATTTCAGTAGTAGTTGTATTTCACTTCCTCCTAATTTTGTTTCTTTCCTGCAATTTTATGTCTCTTCTCTCTCATCAATGTCTTTGAGAGTGTTTTTTTACTTCTTTTATTAAGTGCATCTTTTTTTGGTACAATTTTTTGCAAATCCATTTGCTAATAATAACATGGTCATAAAATTATTTACCTTGAGACAAGAAGCCAATTTACCTATCAGCTCGAAATGCAACGAGAGGACTGGCTGGAGCCGCACCCTTGTTCTACTCTTTGCCGCTTGCCATGTCAATATCAAAATTGAGTGCCATCTAAGGATAGATTGTTGTGATCTTACATGCGAGACATGGTGCCTCTTCTTTGTGATTGTATCCGACATTTTATTCTCAACCCAAGTTGAAAGAGAAATATACTTTCAAATACTCAAAAGGAGGTAAAGTTGCAACAAATTGTTCAAGAAATTATTGAGTTTAAGGTAAAATCAAAAGGGAACAGAGTAGTTATTACCTGAATAGGGTACACAGAGTGATACAACCATGTTGTGGTGGCGCTAAGTGTGACAGGAGACTATGTTGTTATCTCCTAAAAGGGACAATTACCTGAATTCCATTTTTCCATAAGATAGATCTGCAACTTACTTGGAATATACTTTGCTACAAAACAAAATTAGAGATTGCATATTGCATATTGTAATTTTTATAGACATTCAAAATATGATTGAATGTGGTTCAAATTGAGCATATAATTTTGAACTTTTCAATTGTATTTTGATATTGATGTAGGTCTAGGAATGAACAACAAAGGAAAGATTGATATAATGCAATGTACAGGAAATTTGACAATAGGAAAGTGTTTAATGAAGCTTTTGTTCCATTCATCCAAAATGTGCATACTTACATGAAATGACTTATCAGTTCATCTGTTCAGTCTCTGGTCTAAACAAAAAGTATAAAATAATTACCCTTTGAACATGTATGCTATACAAACCTTAGAAAGATTTTTTCTGTGTGTCTTGAAAATAATAGATTAGTGTGAAGTGGATTACAATGAAGTGTTAAAAGTGTCAACCTCCTCATAAATAATTGAAGAATTTAAAGCCTCTTTAAATAGATTGGTGTGTGTTTGTGTCCACCAAATGCTAAATATCCAAGCACATCGTGCAAAGGAAAAAATAGTGGCCAATCCAACAATAATTGGTGATAAGCCTTTTACATGGTTTTATTTTCTATTATAGTAGACTATATTGTGTCCTATAATATGAGACCAATTAGATAAATGTGATATTGATTAAAATTGGTTAACATTGTTATTGTGATCAATTGATAGATTGAATTTTCTAGATGAATATAACCTATATAAATTTCAAGTTAAATACTAATTTGATATGTTAATTCAAATGGGTGTGCATCACCTTGTAAACTTAGTATCATACTAAAGAATCCACAAAGAATCATGAAAAATGAATAATTCTCTTCTTTTACTAACAATAGTAGGTTTCTTTTTTCACTTATCTTATAAATAAAACATATTAATGCACTCATTTGTATACAATTGTTTGGAAACAAGGATGACAAACCTTGATTTCGATCAAAGCCATTGAAAAATAGAAGGCAAAATTCAAACTTGAAGAGCTTGCATGGGATTCCATGTATGAATATTTGAAGTGAACACAACTCTAATTTCTACTTCTTCTAAAGCTCCATGAAAAATTCATTTTTCTTCTATCGCACACATAATAGATGAAAATCAATCTTATCATTTGTAAAAAGTTGGGATTGTGTAACAACTTGAATATATTTATAATTTTAACTTTTGACAAAAAAAAGTAGTAAAAATGTTATGTAAAAGGGATAAACTCAAGTGCTACACATGTTTAAGAAAAAAATTGCATGACTCAACTACCAAACAAACACCCCTAAATCTTCCCTTAAATGATGTAATGCAAATATAAAACACCAATCTATAAACAATACTTAGACCAAAATAGACAATAAGAAAGTTACATAGGACAAGATGAGATGAAAAGTTGAACAATATACAAAGTATGCGATTTCAATGATTAGTCACTACATTATGTCCTTAATGGAACTCCCCCACACTTCACTACACAAAGTGAAAAGTACAAATTGATAAATAACAATGGAAATATAATGGAAATATGGGTTCACAAGCATATGAATGAGGAAAAATGTTGAGTTTAAAGTTCCAAAATTTTTACTAAAATGATTTTTCTTAAACAAAAGTGGACTCTTCGAGAACCCATTTAATGAAAGTAGAGAACACCATCCAATACAATAACAACCATTTTCATCATTTTAGATCAACTAAGCACAAAACAACATTATTTTTATTTCACAACTCAAGGGCATTTTAGACAAAGTGTACTAAATTATGGGGTGCTCATCATCTTGCAACACCTAAACTAAATATTTTACAAATCTTAGTTGTTGAAAATCTAAAAATGGATTAAGATGTGACACTAAATCACTTCTTGACAAAACTACCTAACATTACTGCCCACAAGATGGGAGCCAAATACAAAGGCAAAATACAGAGTCATGGGAGTAATTGTAGGTACATAACCCATTCGTAAGAATTTTTGATGATTTAGACATTGTTGAGGGGCTTCACCATATATTGTTGGAATTTACACGTGGAAAGCTAAGACAAACATGAAGAACTACTGATTTTTTGTATTACATATCAAAACACTAGTTAAATTCATAGGCTAACATTAAGAGTCTACGTAAACAAGGTTTGTAGAAGTAAAAGTAACGTACATAAGATTTGCAGAAGTAAAAGTATGACTGTGTTTTTTTTATCATGGGGATTTTGATGTTGAACTTCATTGATTTGGATAGTCGATTAACTCTTTTACTTGATTTGCATTGCATGCATCTAAAAATGGAAACAAGTTATATTATACTTTGAATAATACTTGATACACTTGTTTATTATTCTAAGTAGGTAAACAATGCACAAAATCAACCTTACCACATCTATAATAGCTACAAGAACATGTTAGATATAATTAGTTTGTATTTAAGAATCGTGCCTAACCACAAAATAACAACTATTATAGCTTAAGGTTCCTAATTATGTTCTCACAAGTTCTCAAAATGGGATTTTAAATTAGGGATTTTTATGGAGAATGTTGAATGAATCCTCCTAGAAGACATCCTTCTTTTGATATTCTTGAAACTCCTTTTCAGTGTACAACTCAAAATAAATCTCACCTCAAATGGATGACTTATATCTTGCACAAACTAAGGGTAGTTGAGGATGCAACCACCAAATTACTAGCAACCTACAAGAATATGGAAACTATAACATGGAATGTAAATGTATCTCTTTTGCAATAGCATTCAAATGATTCACTTAATCAACCTTTATCCTTCATTTGTATCCATTTGTGACTATGGTTTCTAACTTCTAAGAAAGATAATCAATGGCTTGCATGATTTCAATCCTTTCAAGACTTCAAAATATCTATAGTAAACTAAGTATTCGTGATGTTAGGTAAAATTTCAAAAATAAAAAAAACATGCAACCATATTATATAAACTTTCACCTTTTTTAGATACTATTGGCGCACCCCTTGCATCACCTTTGGGTGCAAGTGCTAGTTAAAATTGATTTTGATTTTAGTTTTTTAATTATTTTAATTTATCTTTTATATTAGTTTATTTTTTTCTTTAAATATATTTTTTTTGTTTCTATAATTTATTTAGTCAATAGAATATTTGTTAGAGACATTGCTTTTTTTTTTTTTCTCTTATTAATTTTTCATAATAGATTTCTTGATGGAGTTTTTCTAAATGATTTTTTTGATATTTGTTAAATTAAATTTAAATAAATAATATTTATTAATTTATTTAAAATATATTAGTAAATATTATATTATTTAAATTAAAAATTATTAATAATCTAATTTGTTCACATAAGATTATATTTTAAACAATAATTTTGTTATCGAACACCTATCAGCTTATCGTTGCAAGCAAAAAAGTATGCAACTTGCTAGTTCATAATTTTTTTCTCTAATAGTGATTGCATTTATTTATATAGTCTAAGTGATAAAATTGAGGTTTTAAGGGATATTAAAATAAATTTCTATTAAAGCAACATGAAATTGATATTACTTTAAAAACATTTTTCATGGATGTCTTCTTTTGTCAAGATGTTTCATTTGATTTTTAAAACTTCTATCTCATGAATGAAATTGTTGTAATAGGGAAGATTCTTTATTATATTTTATATAAAAAGTGAAAGTTTAGATAGGTTGAACTTAATTTATAATTATTTTTTTCATAACTAAACCTATGTTGTCTCAAGAAAGGCACTCTCTCTTGTAATTGAAAACAAAACATGAGTTTTTATGTGATAGAGTTGAATTGGCTTTTCTTGATATGGAAATAAGAGATTCATGGGGACATATATATGGTTAGAGAGAGGGAGATGGACATACAATAAGAGTGTGTGTGCACAGAGAGAGAGAGAGAGAGAGAGAGAGAGAGAGAGAGAGAGCAAATACAAACATGGCCTTCTATAATTATATGACATACCCATTGCACACTAAAGTGTGATTGCTAGTTTATTTGACTCATATGAGATTTTATTATAGTGGCTATATTTCTTGTGTTCAATTCAGACATCAAATGATATTTGATTTTATGTAACTTAACTTGTTAAAATTGTTAAAGTTAAGTTTTTGATTTATGGCCAATAGCAATGCACTCTATAAGAGACGTTATGTGTAAAAGGGTTAAAAAGTGGTAAAAAGTATTGATTGATATTTGACCCTGATTATACCAATAACCTCTCACTCAAATCACCACAAATCACCAGTACTTGTGGATAAATATTGTAGTAGTAGCTCACAAATCTCTAGTAGTCATTCACAAATCTCCAATACTAATGCACAAAGGAGCTAATCACTAGTCAAAAACATAAAAACTGATCTACTATTAATATATAAATGATCCACTACTAAAACTATATTAAGTAAAAATGAGTAAATCACACTTGAACCTCAAAATTCCTTTCCTCTATTTAGAAGTTGATTTTTAAATTCTATTAGACCTTGAATATGACATCAATTATTGTTAAATTCTTATAGATTATGTTATCTTATTTATATGTGCATAGGGGGAGAGACCCAATAGTTGCCCATGCTAACTTCGTGCACCTAGAACTCCTAATCCGTATGTCAAGATTTTTCATTTTTTTCGGTGAACCTCCATAGGTGACTTAAGAGCTTAAAGCTAAGGTTTCTACATTTACAAAGCTCTTTGTAGAAGCCATGAAGTGCGAAGTGGTTGAAAAGTGCCATTTCAAAACGTTCGCCTAATATCCATTATGTTCACCCCTCATCAGTGACTCACTAAAAAAATAGTACTTTTGGCACAAATGGACCAATAGTATAGTTATTCGTACATGAGTGGTCAGCTATTAGTACATGTGTTATTGACTATTATAGTATGTGTTATCAACTGTTAGTATATGTGTTTTTGACTATTAGTACATATGTTATCATTTTTTGAAGCTTTTGAGAAGCGATAATTAGAGGTATCTATAATGATGTCATATCTAAATATCTATAATGATGTCGTATCTATCATTAGATCCCTGACAACTACTAGGTCTCCTACCCTATATTTAATGATTTTGATATAAATAATCTATGTAATAAATTTAAATACATTAAAAAAATCAAACTTTTTTTCCCTTAAAAGAGGGGACCCCTTTCCATCCAAAATTCCAGTTCAAAAGTTGGTCTTGTCAACATTAGGTACCTTCTAGTTATTAGGGCGTTGTATGGTCACTTGTAATTGCACCAGCCACAATATTTTATTGAAAAAGCAAAAGTAATGATAAGGTTTGCATCAAACGTCGTAGTCTTGGGAGGACATATATCTAGAAGATTGATTGTTTTAAGCAGTTGAACATCGCTGGCTCGCTCAATCCCTCATGTCGTGTCACCGCTTGACGCGTGTACATAATCGAGAAGGCAGGGAAAAATCAAATGGAAGATCGATGGGAACAATTGTTCACCATACACAGATGGGACGTAACGGCCGGGTCGTGGGGTAGACGGTAGACGGCCACCGCCTGTTTCGAGAAGCAAAGAAAATCTTACTGACAGACTTCGTATTCTTCACCGAAACCCCCAATTCGATTTCTATCTCTCTCTCTGTCTGTATATATGCTTTAAATCGATTATCCTCACCATTAAACCAAGTGTTGTTTCTTTGATCCACACTATTTTGAGTTAAGGGGAAACATTGAAATTACGTCTCCAATTCGAAGCTGTGTGTGTCAGATTAATGGAGTACAGTGCATCAATTAGGGCTTTACAAGCACCCTGTCCTACAAGCAAGTCTGCTTCTTCTGGACTTCCACCGGTCAGAATTGCAGCAAGGCCGAAGCATTCGATGAGTATTAGGGCTTTTCACTCTCAAAATGCTTCCTTTTCTTCTACATCTTCATTCTATGATGTTCTGTCTGTCTCTCCGGATGTTAGTGTCTGTGATATAAAGAGCGCATACCGTAGAATGGCTCTCAAATATCATCCAGATGTCTGCCCTGCTGAAGATAAAGAAGAGTGCAGCAGATTGTTTGGGAAAGCTCAGGAGGCGTATGAGACTCTGTCAGATCCCCTGCTCCGTGAGGATTATGACTGGAGGCTGCAGAACATGTTCACAGTAGGCGATTATGAAGGCGGATTAGGCAGTAGTCAAGTGTGGGAAGCTCAGTTGATGGAGTTGATTAGTGTTGAAATAAATTAATTATCTTAGATATGGTCGGCACAGACCAGCTGCCCAACACAGACTATAGACAATTTTATGGGCACCGGCTACGGTGCAACTTATTTGCACCGTCGGTAGCCGTGCCCAACCTCTTCTGCAGTACCGTGCCTGCATTGCCAGGATACCATGTCAACCTCCTCTGCAGTACCGTGCCTGCATTGCCAGGATACCATGTCAGGCACGTCCATCGAACATAAATGGCGATCATCCGTACGTACCACCACAAATGTCTAAATTATTGAAACAAATGGATGTTTTCAGGGATTAATTTGGCATTTTTTCTATGTTACTTTTGTAAAATTCCAAGTAAGACTGACGAAAAAATCATGAGTTTATATTGAAATTTTTATATTAGTTGAATAAATAATTAAAAATGCACATAATAATATGTTAATAAAGAGAATATAATATATTTTATTTAAAAGAATATAAAAGAATTAAAACTTAAAATATATATTGCTAAGTTTTACTATTATATATTTTATTATTTTTAAATTAGCTTTTTTTTAATATAATTTTTACCCGTGTTAAAATAAATGGCTAACTAAAAAATTAAACTCATATGATTTTTTCCATTGTTTTAAATCAATTTGTTTATACATTTCTCTTCTAATATAATTTTTACCCATGTTTAAAATTTTGTTTCTTTTTACAATATAAATTTTATTCACTTCAATTTTACTTTCAATATTTGTTATTCTTAAATTGAAATAGATTTATAATTATAAATATATTAGTTTTTAACATTTTCATTTTTTATTTTTGTAAAAATATAAATGACTTTTTAAAATTCAATTAAAATTTTAAAAAATAATTCTTTATCTTTTTTGACTAAAATAAATTCTAATTGTTAAATTAGCTTATCTTTTTAGTCATTTATTAATATATTATATATTTTATAGAAATATATTTATTCCTCTACTTTGTTATTTTACAAAATGATAGACATATAAATTCAAAGAATATTTTCGATCATATAGTTATATTCTTTTAATTAACATATTATTTATTTATATTTAAAATTTATAAATAAAGTGCTTTTTTCTCTATATATAGATCTTAATATTTTTTAGACGGATTTGATTCACACTATTTTTAAAAAATTAAATTAAATTAAAAAAATATTTTATAATATTTCTATTATAAAATAAAACCCACTTGCTTTACGTATCCTTTATAATTAAAATTTTATTTTATTCTTCTTTTTGCAAATCATTCTATTTTTTACATTTTTTAAAATCATAATTTTATTTATTCTTCTACTTTTTTATTTTACAAAATGATATAGATATATAAATTCAAATTTTTAAATATAAATTAAATTACAATTTATTTTAAAAAAAATTAAAAAATTTCATGGCATGTTATGATGGTTAAGTTGTTGTGTTGTTATCCTTGCCATCAAAGTTCAAATCTCATGGGGATGAGGTCCCCTGTTTGTGGCCTCACTGGTTCATAGCTCCAGGTCAAAGCGTTTACTCCTCTCTTTTTTTTAAAAAAATAGATATTAAATTTTTCCTAATATTTGTTAACAAATTATTTTAAAATATACTAGAATTTATTTTTAAAATATTAAAATAAAATAATTTTTAGCCTTCTAATTTTTTAGTTGACCATTTATTTTATAAAAGATGTATTTTTTAAAGTTAAAAGTTACCGTGCAAATAATTTATTTAATAATTTATTTATATTTTTCTCTTACATTTATTGCTATTTATTTTAAGTTTTAGTATTATATAAAACTTAGCTAATTTATTGCTATATAATAGTAAAACTTAAAATATATAGTTAAAATTAATAGTTAATTTAATAAAAAGATATAAAATAAGCTAATTTAATAATAGTAAAATATATAGAAAGATATGTAAAACTTAAACATGGGTAAAAATTATATAAAAAGATAAGCTAACTTAAAAATAGTAAAATATATAATAGTAAAACTTAGCAATATATATTTTAAGTTTTAATTATTTTATATTCTTTTAATTAAAATATGTTATATTATTTTAATTAACATATTATTATGTGCATTTTTAATTAGTCATTCAACCATCTTTGAACTAATATAAAAATTTCAATATAAACTGATATGAGTTTTTTCGTGAGCCTTAATAGGAATTTGAACAAAAGTAACATAGAAAAAATGCCAAATGAATCTCTTATAACATCCATTTGTGTCAACTCAACTCATTCACATTTTTAACTGTCAAATCTGATTTAAATGTTTTCAATAATTTAGACATTTGTGGTGGTACGATGGATGGGCACGGTACTACAGGGGAGGTTGGGCATGGTTACCGATGGTGCAAATAAGTTGCACCGTAGCCGGTGCCAATTTTATGCACATGTTCAATCTTCCACCATCCACTCCAACTACCTTTCATTAATATTTCAGCTAACTCCTCCTACAGTGTATGTGGCATTTAATATGTATTTCTCTATAAATATAATGGACTGGGCCTGTGTTCAACAGAGCCCATTTTTTGGGTTTCTCCATGGCTTCTCCTCTTTATAGTTTTTTCTCTTGTTTAGTTAATTCTAATTTTTTACAATTAGGAGGAGATATGGAAATAACTCGTCATCATAGAGTAGCAGAATGAGAACACAAAATCAACAGGACGCTTATGCTTGCTGATTATTACAGTGGATTATCTTAGATTTTTGGTGTAAATTGGATTTGTAAAAATGGGCGTTTGGGCGCCTTCTAGTTTTGTAAATAATAAATTCTTGATTTTCTGTTAATTACATTCCTTCTAATAGATTTAAGACTCAGTTTGGGAAGAATGATATTTGAGACACTTCCATATAAAACTATTCTAAAATGGTTGTTACCAGGCTAAAGCATATAGTCCTTCCACACTGCAAACTACTCCCCAACTTCAATTCTGACAGAAACTATTGGCCATTGCGTTTTTCTTGAAAATTGTATGGTAACGGCTTAAATTGTGCACGGTAGGTTGAGACCACACGATTTTAAGTCATGCCCCGACAGTCTCAACAATTGCAAACCATTTCAAAGACCACTAGCCACATTGAGCAAACTACCACACAAATTCGTTCTCAACAACTAGCTGACGGCTGGGCTTAACCGGCACACTGGAAGCTGTGACCGCTTCGAGTGGCTAATGTGGGCCCAGCCAAATTATCAACTATTTTGTTTAATTAATATTTATGGGTGTCATTTTTATTGATGATCTATCTATCTAAATTTTAGATATATATTAGAATCGAGGAAGAAGTTGGATCACCGTCTTAAAATAATAAAAAGTCTCAAAAAATGAGAGCACATGTACTAATACTTGATCATTGGTTAGCTTTTTTGTATCTGATTGGTCCATTTGTGCAAAAATTACTATTTTTATGGTGAGTGGCTATTGGAGGTGAACATAACGAGTTCCGAGTGACTGTTTTAAAATGACACTTTTAGACTACCTCACACTCTACGAGTTCTACAAACAGCTCTGTAAATGTGGGAAAGTCAAAAGGTTCTAGCATTAAGCTCTTTATTCACCTACAAAGGTTCATGATTAGAAAAATTAGCAAAATTTAAGACAAGGATTAGGAACTATAGGTGCACAAAGTTAGCCTAAGTTAGCTACTACAGCATCTCCCCTATATTTGATTAAGGATTATGCAATTTTTGGTACAAGAAAATATATAATTTTGAAAAGATATGATTGAAGAAAAATGGATTAGAGATTATTAATCTATATTGTCTAATACTACACAAAAAAAGAACAAGACAAATATGGTTGAAGGACTTCAAGGTTTAGGAATTGGTTTTACCACATACCTTATACCTTACATATATCTTGGTATGATTAGTGATGCAAATATGGATTCTACAAGAATGAAGGAACTAGGAAGTGGAGTGAGAGAAATGAAAAGGTAAAATAAAATTCCTGATATTTTGAGACTAGGAAAAATGAATCCTCAAATTAGAAATTGGGTGAATAATCAATGCTAAAGAAGTGGAATAAAGGAAGGGTAATAATGGAGTAATAATTGAGGTTGGATGATATCTACACCTTTAAAGAAAGATAATATTCATCCCGACAATAGGTTGGATGATATCTACACCTTTAAAGAAAGATAATATTCATCTCAACAATATGCCCAATTATGTTATTATTTTTCTTCTGTGGTGACTTATAAAGCTAGCCAAAAATATGTTTTTCTTTGCATACATAATCCATTTTCCCTAAATAAAGAAAAATCTCTTCATCCCCATTTAGTTATACCGAGTAAATATTCTTTTATTCTTTAAATATTGTAGCTTCTTTTTTTTTCATGATGTTTTATTTTTTTGGTGTTAAAAAATGACAAGTGGGTTCTTATGTATCCTCCTCTCATTTGTATTTATTTCATGTATCTAATCTCTAAAATACTATAGTTATAATTCTTGATTTGAGTATTTGATGAGACTTTTTATGTTATGTTAATATCAATCATAGAATAGAGAAGTCTCTAAGTCATCATCATGAGATTAACCCATTTAAACTCTCCTTACACCATTAAATAATGTAGGAGATGTCTTTGAATTTTTCTTGGAGTATCTACAACTTTACAAAATTTACTTGCAAGATTAATTGAAAATGATAATTGAGCATACATGGGAAAAATAATAATTTCTTATTAAGGAAAGTATTGAGGGTTAGACAAGATGTCAACTTGTGTCATAATCATATGCAATGAGATGACTATATAACTTTGACTGAGGTATCCAAAAAAAAAGAGAAAACTAATGAACATTCTAGAATGACACCTAGGAAATAAGTAAACTTAAGTCATGTGAATAAGGCCCCATCTAGGAGCTAGTGTGAATAGAAGCTACAAGACCTTACTAGGTCAAAAACGTTTACTACAACATACCCACTTTTATATCTATATTAGGGAAATTTTTATGTGCAATGACTACTACAATGTCCTACACATGCGGTGTGTGATGTAAAACCCTTCCCCTATGGTCGTTGCGTTGATAAAGCTAATTTTTCACTATATACAATTTATGTTGAATTGTGGAAATATTCTTGATTTACATACTTTATGTACGATTTTAATCATAGAGTTAACTAATTATTTTAATTTATAATCTCATTTTGAATCTCAATTCAAAAGAAGCAACATACTTGTGTAAACCTAATATGATAGGAAATTTACATAAATTAGGTTGTATATGCATACCTATTCAGCTATGGCAAGAGATATTTGCACATGAAGCTAGTTGTATATGTCAAATTCGAAGTTTTTATAATAAGTGTTAACAAATCAATCAAATTCTAAATGTATAAAATATCTCAAATATATATACAATTCTTCTCTATGAATGCAAAACATAAAATAAGAAAGTATATTCCATCGCATTTGTGAAATGCTTGACTCTTTTTTTTCCTATTGAATTCTAGATCTTGTGAATATAATGTTTACTCTTAGTTATTTAGGATGTGCACAAGATGACATAAAATAAATAGAGTGGGGTTGATTGATGTTGATGTAAGATAGATGATATGATAGCAACATCATGCAAAACTCACATTAGCTCTCGAAACATTGCACTAGGCACAAAAGTTTCATTAGTATCTGAAATTACATTGGGCTCAAATGAGGAAGAATTAAATTTTAACTAATGTGTATGATCCTAATTCTCCTAATTCTGGAAAAAAATTCTAGGATGAGGTGATTGTGGCTAGGTCTATGTTTTTGAATGCCAATTGGATAGTCTTAGGGGATTTTAGCATGTCCCTATACCCCTTTGAAAGACAAGGTGGAAATATGGAGTTCCTTGATATTTCAATGGATCTTCATGCCCGGTTCATTGTTGATGATATACTTTCATGAGATGTACAGTTACAAGGAGGCTCCTACACTTGGTCCAACATGTGGACTAACTATTAGCTTATTCAAGTAAAACATGACATATATCTACTATCCTATAATCGGGAAATCCTTAATGATTGTTCAAATTCTTTTTGTGGTTAGATTTGGGTTTGATCATCAGACTATTTAGTTTTGAAGTTATGTGATTGATAAGAATCTCTTTAGATTTGATGTTACGTGGACCAATAATCCTAAATTTGGCTCTTATCTTAAAGATTGGTCGAGTGTTAAATTAAAAGGAACTGACATGTTCAGGTTGGTTACTAAGCTGAGAAATGTTAGAGGTAACCTTCGACTCTAGAATAAGTACACGTTTAGCAATATTTTTAAACAAAACACCAATCTTAGGGAAGATCTACAAACATGTAATAAGGATACAAAATATTTTGATTGGGATCTAAATCATGATAAAGAGGAAAAGGTTAAGTTACCATAGTTGCACGATATCATATTTTGTTATTAAATTCTTGTCTTAGAAATGCGCTTATGATTTGATAGGATGGCTCATATTTTGTTGTTAAGTTCTTGTGCTATACTATTATATCTTTTGACATTTAAGTCCAAGAATAAGAGGCCAAAACCCCCAATATGACACTAAGTACTTAATATCATACTACGATCAATACATATGCTTTAGACAAATTTGCACCTTGTACATTGACAACTTAAATTATGTGCAATGAGGAAAGATATTCATACCAATATTTGAATTATAGAACTTGAAGAAGTGATGAAGCATTTGGACTATCACATTATATGTTTAAGCATACCATGCATGCTACTAGAGAACCATAAGTAGTTGGAATAACTACCCCAACTATGTATTATTCTCATCTTGATTATCAAATGGAACTCAAACTATTTTTAATCAATAGCATTGGACAAAAACTAGGATAGAGATATAGATAGAGATAAATAGCAGTATACAACAATAACATAAACATATATGCAGAGAAAAAAAAAAAGGATAGATAATATAGAGGAGGAAGAGGAAGAGAGATAAAATAGTAAGATAGAGTGATACCAACATAAGTTGTGTGTGTGAGAGAGAGAGAATTAAATATAATTATTTTTCTTAATAAAACAAATAGTCAAAATAAAATTATGGTTATAATAAAAAATCAAAATATATTATATTTTAATTAATGAAACTAAGAATTTAATTTTTATATTAAAACTCACATTTCTATAAGAAAAAATGAAATGTATTGAAATATAAAAATATTTTATAAGTAAAACTAATTGTTTAATTTTACACAATTAGAAAAGGTTTACTATTTAATGTTTTGTATTTCCAAAATTTTCATAAAATTAAGTAATTTTTAATTATAAAATAATATCTATATAATTTAATATGTAAATTTGTAAATAATAAATTTTATGTTAATGAATAAATATGATGTAATAAATAAGAAATAAAATATAACTATTTAATTAAAATACATAGTTTATAAAAACTTAATAATAATTTATATATCTTTTAAAATTGAATTATTTCTTTTTTGTGTGGTTATTTCTTTAGTATTTTTTGAGATAAAATATAATTATTAATTTAATATTAAAAAATATATTTAAGTTTTAAATGTATTTAAACTAAATGATAAATTGTTTAAATAAATAATAATAATAATAATAAATGATATAATTTATAAATTCTAGCACTTATCAATTATACATATTACAAACACTATTATAAAATATAATTACAAAATAATATTGTTTAATTTATTTTTATAAAAGTAAAATAATAGTAATAATTTAACTACTTTTGTTAAAAAAGCAAAATTTAAAATTTAAGTATAAAGATATAACGTATTGAAATTATATTAAAAAGGCATATTTATTAGTTATATATATTTGAACTTATGCATTACATGAAGTTTTAGAAACAAGTTATATTAAATAGTAAAAAATAAACATCAATTTAAAACTAATAATAAATATATTTAAAATAAGAAATTAAAAATATTTAATAGATTGTGATAATTAATATTGATGAGGTGGAAGATAAAATGATTGAAAAAATAAAATCTTATCAATTTGTCATAAATGTGGAAAAGATAAAGTTATAATTAATACATTCATTAATGCAAGATGAAGTTGTTAGAAAATATTTGTATTTTTTGTTGAAGAAAATTAAATTTCTTCCCTACCAAAAATAGTATGGACCAATAGAATGGATGAAAAATGTGATTTATAAAATAATGAAAAATTAGAAAAAAAATAGAAACATTTAAAATCTCATATAAACTTTTAAATTATTTGATTTGATTGGTTAGTGTTAATGTCATATTTGCATTGACATGAATGCATAAGTATTCCTGCCTTGGCAGGAATTCTTCTCCTCTAGTGCTATCCTTAGAGAATTGAATAATAGTTTCATTTTTCTTTTGCAATGTCTGGTAGATAATTGATAAAGGGAAAATGACACCATATGTGGAAGATGAGAAGAGGTATAACCTAGAACTTTCTTAAAAGCTTGTGAATATGTCATCAAACTTGTCACCTTGAACTGTGGGTATAAATGTATCCATTTTCATCTCTTTTCAATACTCAATCATTTTAGGAGGAATGTGAAGTTAAGAGGGCATGAAATTTACCATTTAAAATGTCATGTTCCACACTTGTAATTACTATATTAGAGGTTTTGGTATTTGGATTTGTTAGTATTAGGTTAAGGTGAGGTTATTTTATAATCTATTTTACTCTAGCTCTTTCTTCATTGTCTTTTATTTTTTGAGTGTCATTCCTTTGCTCAAAGATGTCTTGTGAACTCCCCATATTTTTTCTCTTTATAGTGTAACACTAAGGTTTTCATCACATGCCATTCCATAATGTGGACACAATGCTATTAGTGTCCCTTTCTTGGCTTGACATCCTTGCCAACTAGTTGTGCACAACCTATCTTTACTAGTTACTAAATGGTAGGGTTTGTGAAAATCTTGACCTTAGTTATTTTATTAGTTCTGTACCCATGCATTATGCACTTAATTGTCACTTAAATTGATTTGTGATGTCTCATTTTAACAATTACTCAAAAAAATCTATAGAAAATAGAAAAGGTAATTGTGAGCCCTCATCTCTTATTTCTTGCAAATAAAGCATGTTTGATTACTTTAATATATTCAAAACCCTTTTTCTATTTCTCCACCTCCTCTAATTCTTCATTTCATCCATATATGTAGGCTTAGGAAAATAATAAAATGAAATAGTGTAGTCAATGGAATGGTAGCGATTGGCTTAAAGGTGAAGGGGCTTAGATATTGGATGAATTTGAATGCATTGCCAAAGTTGGTAAGGGAGTTAGTGAGCCACGAAGTGAAAAGTGATGAGTCCTAGCTGGTTATTTTGCATTATGTTGTTGAGCTAGCAGTGAAGACATGTCCTTGATGCATAGGTGGCAAGGAATAAAGGATCAGGTACGGGTAATAATAAATACTCATGGCCTAAAATTGGAAGTTTGAAATGGGGCATTTTTTATTTATTTCCCTATATGTGTCATCGTATGTCATGCAGAGAAAAGAATTATTTATTAAAGGGTTGATGTGTGTTGGGAATGATGGAAACAATTGAGGGATAGATCGTGGCAGTTGACACGTGATCTTTCTTACTAGTTTGGTTGGTTTCATTATTACAATTAATTATGATTATCATCTCCACTTTTGGGTATTTCTGCCTAAGTGTGGAGTCTTTTTTTAGAAATTGTGTCTAGGTTCTAAACATAAAGAGAGGAGAGGAAAAAATTGCAGAGATGAGTGGTGATTTGATGCGCATTGAACTGGTTGTGATCGATGAAAATATGAGGAAGCCCTTGGTGTGGTACTTATTGAAGGAGGGTGGTTTTTTCTCATTCATGGAGGCACTTAATGTGCATGACAAGAATTGTTCTATGCAATTTGTTAACTCCTAGGAGAATCATAGAGTTACGATAAATGGTATCTTGTTTCATATTTTGGAGGAGGTGATTGCTCTGGCAACAGGCTTGGCTATGAAGGGTAGGAAATGGCAGAAGGTGATGAGGGTGATAGATGAAGCAAGCTTGCAACATTTTTTTGTGGATGGTGACGAATTGATTTGGCATAGAGGAGGTTTCAATGCAGGAGAAGCTTCCTAAACCATGGAACGAGGTTTATTTGGTTTTGATGAAATATCTTACCCTGGAAGGAAGGTATGGAGTCTGCTACTACTATCACTTTCCTCTCCTTAATCATTTTCGTCATCAAGATTTTATTTTGCTTCCTTTCTTCTTGCTGCATGAATTAGAGGATACTATCATTGATGTGAAAAAGAAATGAAAAAGGGGGTTAATTTTACTGTTTTACACCAGGGTTTAATTTTCAATCTATATCAATTCCACCTCGCCCTCTTCCCCCCTAGGATTGTGGAAATTGACATTCTAGCCCTCCCAAACCCCTAGTCCAAAATTGTTCCCCTTAGAATCATGGGTCCTAGAGCCCCTACCCCACAATCCTCACCTAGTGGGTCCTTGGTGAATCCCTCCCCCATGGGAAAAAAGGGAGATAGGATAAAGGAAAGGATAAGGTGCTCATGGAGTTAGAGGAAGAAGGGAGAGGGGGTAGGAGGAGGTCAAGGAGGTTAGCAAAATCTAATACTAAGAGGAAGTTGAAAGAGGGAGCCTCACAGGAGGAGGAGTTAGACTCTAAGGATTCGGGCTGCGAAAAATAGAGATTGAAGGAAAAGGCGATAAAATTTGGGGTGGGAGGTATGGAGGAGGTGGAAGAGGAGATTTCAGACTCCTCTAGGTCAAACTTGGGAAAAGGAAAGGAGAATAAGGAGGTGTTGCATGTTTCGACAATAGTTGATCTGGGGTGTGTGGATCTAACAAAGGATCAGTTCCCCGATATGGTGGACATGATGCCGTCCCCCACAATGATCTCCTACCTTGTTAAGGTTGTTTCCATAAATGCTACTAACCCCCTAATTGTGTGGGATACTACAAAAGCTAGTACTGATGGCCATCTGGGCGAGTTGCAAGAGATCGACAATGAGGTGTGGGAGAGAATCCATGCGCTAAAGGAGATAATGCACTTACTGACCAAGTTCATAGTAAAAGTGACACATGCGGCTGCTATCACTCTATGCCTGCTTAAGATGTTGAAGGGGACTTGTCTAAGGAGGACTCTAAGATGCTATTTGACTTCCTAGTAGAAGATTGCCCAAACATCCTCCTGGGGAGGAAAGAGGCCAAGAAATCTTAAGGGTTCCCTCCTTTTTCTTTTTATGCTATTAATCTTTGGTTTTCAGACTTATTAGGTTGCAAGGCTTTCATGCCTTTGTTAATATTTTTCTATAGTTTCTTAAATTTGATAACAAGCATTTTGTTTAAGCCCGTTGATACTTTCTTAATTATGGTTTCAAACTTTGTTTTTGTTTCAAGCAGTAATAAGGGTTAGTTTGGTTTTGCTGGTTTTGCATTGGTAGTTGACCAGTTTGTTTGTAATGAGCTAGCCCCCTAGTTTTGGCTACTTTTAATTTAAGAATATAGGTGTTTAATTTAGCACAATTAATATAATGAGTCTATTATTTTATCACTTAATTGAGCATCACAAAATATCCACTAGAGGATGTTTCCTATATTTGGTATTTATTTATTTTTTTAATATAAATTTTTAAGTGAGAAATGTCTCCTTATGAAAACTCTATGATTGCAGGTTAATTCAATAAAATAGAATATGGAGAACACTAGCTTCATTAACCATTTCTCATTGTTTGTCATATTCTCATATTAAGAATTATTAGTAGGATCATTTTCATTTTAGATTTTTTTAAAATAATATTATTTTACTACAAAGTAACAAACAAGGTTCCAATTTATTTAAAGTTCCTAGGATGACAGGCGAGATCGAGAGTTTCATTAGGGTTTTGTAAGGCACTTTTGTTGGATCATAGGATGGTGATGGAAATAACATTATTATTTTTAACCTCCCTCATTGGTTTGAGTTGCATTTGGGGTCTCAAGTTCCATTGGTTAAATGTGTTTTCCTTTTTTCTTTTGATTAAATACATAATCTAACTATAAATGATATAAACTTTATTAATTAATATTATATCATCATGAACTAAGAGCTTCTAGAACATGTTCGAGGATTGAGGTATTTTATTATAAATATGTAAATTACATAATTGAAATGATATTAAATAGTTGTGAGTAACTACATGCTTATACAATATTTCCTAGCCTTAGAAATATTGATCAAAGGTGATAGAAAACGTGACGACTTATATCAAATGTGTGTCTAGCTAAATGTATGAAAGAGTCAAGATGAGAATGAATGTGTTGAAGATGGATATGAATTTTAATTTATTTCATATTATAAATTCTCCTAAGTTTAGTGCATTTTCTAATCCATTCCCTAGTTGTTAAAAGCTTTAGGAAGTTGGCAAAATATTGAAGAATAAAACTAACTGTTATTATATTATGCCTAGTAATAGTCTAAAAATATATATACACCTTTGTAGTGATTAAAATTTACAAAAATAGAACATGACATTGATGGGTCAATTCAAGATATGTTCCTTGGCCAAATTGTGAGATCAAATAGTGTTGTAGAATATGGTTAGATTTGCAACATTTATCTAACTAACAATTTACAAATAAATATCTAAATAAATAAATAAAAATCGAAGAAATTTTTTTTGGATGGTGCAAGATTGCTTGTATACCTAACATACTCTTCCATGATCTATTTTTGGTTTGTATATTTGAAGTGAATAATTTGTATTATACCTCACTATTTTTTTTCAAGATAAATGGTTGGTTATGTATTGTAATATATTACTATTCCATGCTATCAATTCCTTATTCTACTCAACCATATGTGTTGTAGATGCTAAAATACATGTTAGACTTCCTTTTTAGTGCATAACTTGGTTGTTTTCATATTTTTTATTGGAAAGTTCTTTACAATTTTTTTATTATCTTCTCTTTCATGTTGTTATTTAAAATTAGAAATTCTAATTGTCCTTTAATTATAAGATTTGATCTATATACAGTTTTTTAAAAAACTTTAGGGATAATTATTCTATATTATCATTAGATCATTGGATGAATTGAGCAATCTATGCCATTATTTAAAAATAAAATTCATTGATATGATTATACAAGTCTAATAATTAGTTTGATGATATCCTAATTAGTTTTAAACATAGTATGGGTTCAATTAAAGCATGTGTATCTACTTTTATATTTAGATTTGAAAATTGATCCATAAAAGAAATATAGAAGATTTTATATATTATACTTATATGCTTTCATTCAAAGTTTCTTTGCCTTGCATTATGATCTATTTACTTACATATAAGCTTTAAGTTACCATAGATTTTTAAAAATTGTATATCTACCTTCCCTAATTTTTTCACCTTTAAAGAAATGAAAATATACTATATCATTAAAACCTAAAACTTTCTCCCCCAATAAAAGAGAATTGTCTATCATTTAAACTCTTGAGCAACTATTAACTATATATTATTACTACAACTACTCTAAACAATTATTATGTCTTTCATTTCCGGCATACACTTTTATAAGTTTTGAAGTTGTGAAGTTGTGATTAGGATATTTTAATCATTTTGATTTTTTGCAATAAATTTCATTTATTGCGGAAAGTTCCTAGATTTTAGGTCAACAATGTCATTTTTCTTATATTCTTCAATCACCATATTTCATGAAACCAAATTCTTTTGAGGGACAGTGAAACATTTCTCTTTATATCATGTATTATTGTACGATTTTCATAGTCTGGAAAACCCCTGGTTATTTCATACTTTTATGGATAGTCTAATCATGTTTAAATCCTCCTGTTCCTGGTTACACTTGCTAGCTACATTTATAAAGATCTTTAAAGAAATAGACATTGTCATGAATATCCTGCAATAATCGTCATCCATGAGAAGACATTTTATTTGGATGTTCTATCAAACAGTCTACCTACCTGCCCTATATGTGATTCAACATTTCCCATATACAGTTACAACTGCAACAATTGATGAAATTCCTTTTTACTCTATCATGTGGTGGGTGTGTGCGCAACCTATTTTGAAGTTTGAGAAAAATTAAGTCTAGATTTATGCCTGCCAATTAAAATCTATTGAGATTATGTAAAGACGTGTAAATAAGTCCTCTTAGTAGATATACAGGAAGAAGAGTGTAATATGGTAACAATGGCATCCCTCCACATTTTGAATCCATTTCTACCAGAATGCTCTTCTCCTTTGCTGCAGGCAATTACTCTTTCTCCAATTCGTAAGGTGTGTTTTCTCAGATGGCAGAAAAATAAATGAGAGTGATGACCTGCAGGGTAGTAACTTTAACCAATGCTGGGGTGAGCAAGAAGTAGAGGCAGGTTTTAAAATTTAAATTTGTGCTCATCCACCAAACATCTTCGTTAATGGAAAATTGAAGTCAGAAGAATCATGGCTGGGCCCACATTAGCCACTCAAAGCGGTCAAAGCTTCCAGTGTGCCGGTTAAGCCCAGCCCTAGCTGACAGTCAACATTTGTTGCAGACCATGTCAGTTGTAACTACAAAACTTGAACAAGCTGTCTCGACACATTCATCAAATATTTAGGCTAGGCTTCAAGTTGCCAAAGTCCAAAAATAGTCTTTCCCAGACTCTAGTCAAGATCTTGCTAGAATACAAAATCAATTCAAAGGCAAAGCCCTCACCTTGCATATACCAAAGCCTCAACCACAAGAATTCGTTACTACCACTGGGACATGGCATAGTGTAAATATGGTCAAACAAGACCCTAGAGGTCCTCATGATCAAATCTATAATTTCTCTGAGAATCCTCCACCACTCATCAATTTTGATGACTATGATCCAATCAAGAATAAAGCAGTTCTAGATGCAATGAGAACATGGATTGAAAATGCCATATATACAGTTGATGACATCACCCAAGAACAAGCTATTATAAAAGCTTTAAATGCCCTAACCGACATAGCCAGATCTGCATGAGATTCACTAACCACAGAATATAAAGAGGATCTCATTAGCACTGGAGTTAATGTTGTTTGTGAAGCCTTATATAGAATATTTATTGGACAACATGGCAATGAGAGACAAGTCTCTTATAAATGGCTCAAAGAAAATTGCATCTGTAACATGAAACATTTTGATGCATATTTTAGTGAGAAGCAAACTAACTTCTATCTCTCAGGACAAACCAACAACAATGTATGGATGTATAATACTTTTCTAGAAGACTTTCCTATTCAATTATAGTCCTACCATAGAGAAAAGATTCTAAATAGTAAGCTCAATACTCCAAACATGACAATCAATGATGTCAGCTTTCCCTAGCTTGTGTAGTTCATTAGGGAAATTAATAGTGATCTCTTTAGTGAAAGGAAAAATAGGAGATAGAAAAAGGAAGTTTTGTCATTTCTTAAATCAGGCATCTGTTATTGTTATCAAAACAATTATGGTTGCTACCATAAGAAAAATAAGGTCAAGCCTTATAAAAGGCACAAATCCAAAACACTTTATGAGGAGAGGAGTCCTCGACACTTCAAGAAAAAGTATAGAAAAAATTTCTTACGAAACAAAGAGAGATTTAGAAATAAGGATTTCACTCCTACCTATTATATTTGCAAGGGACCACACTATGCAAATAAACGCAAACAAAAGGACACTAAGCCTAAGAACTCTAAATGAGTTTGTACCCTTAAAGAAGCCAATCTGACTCTCTACCTATTACAAAGATCTAGGATCCTTTCAATTCTAAAGATGTTTGTATAGAAGAAAGTGAGTTTGAAGATGAACCAAATTCTCAAATAAGACACTATGTACAATAGTCTAATTCCAGCATAGATAAATTTTATTCCTTGTCAGATCACTCCTTAGATTCTAAAGTATTGTACATGTGTTTTATGTATTCTAGAGATCATAAATCTCGATATGATTATTCTTATGGTAGAGGAAAATCTCTTTCTTAGACAAATTCACAATGACTCGGCATCTCTCTAGAAATGAAACTTCAAAAAATCTCAGTTAAAGCCTCTCATTTAGAAGCAAGAAAGACTCAGTTTTTGACACCTTATCAACACCAAAAAGTTCTAGCAGAACTCTCCAAGTTGGATGAAGACCGACTTAAGCTCCTAGAAGAATATGTAGAATTGTAAGTAGAAGCTTATCCTGATCATAATAAGAACATGGACGACGCTCAAGAAGTCATGTGACCTTCTACACGTGGGTATGTTCATAATCCTATTGTTGAACATGCTTTTGCAAAAAATTCTCGGTATGAATGGTTATCAAATAGACTTGCATTTTTGTGTAATATCCAAAATGATGTTTTGAAAGAAATTGCTATTATTCAAAAGGAACTAAAAGAACTTCAACCTAGCTGAAGTTCTCTCAGCTCTTTGGATAAATTCTTGTTAGAAATGGAACAACCAAAGCTTGACAAAGCTTAAGCCAAACAACAAGAGTTTGTTAGTCTTCAATGCCATGAAGAACACTATTAGCCTATCACTACTCAAATTGAGACACCAAAATCTAGCAATAGCCAAGTTTTAGCCTATTTAAAAGGGTTCTCTAATCCATGCCCTACATTTTTTCTTACCATTAAGCTCCCAAGTATTAAGCCATATCAACTTTGCTCTCTACATGATTCTTTTGCCGATTGCAATATTGCTAGACATCAATGCTTTCCTAATGATTGTTGGATCCCTACCAATACCAAAATTAGCTTTGTCACTCACAATGGTAATCTCATTCACTATAAGGCTAATATTCCTATACAATTTTCTAGTGCCACATTTCCTACTACTTTTCTCCAATTTCCTGTTGAACATTATGATTGTATCATCGATAGTTCTACACTCCAAGCCTAGAGTCCTTATACAGTTGGCCTCAATGGTATCAACATTTCCTTCAAGTTTGGTTCCATCCATCAAATTAATGAAACTCATGCCTATTCACCTAAATTGGCTTTTCCTACACCACCCAAACTTGTTTTGCCTAGTCAACGTGTCTAGTTTTCTAACCAATCTCTTTCCACTAGAGGGGAGCTCACCCAAATTCAAGACACATTTGCAGATACAGTTTTAACCAAAGATTTGGATAAATATACTCAAAGCTTTAAGTGCTCTCTTAGATTCAAACGTGACTCAAATGGCAAAGAGATTCTTCCAAAAAGAAAAGCCAATTAACTTATGTTATCCAAAACTGAGCAAGCTATGTGTGAGAAAGAAATCTCAGAACTCCTTACAAAAAAATTAATTAGGCCCAGTACTAGCTCCTTCTCCTATAGTGCAATGTATGTTTCAAAAAAGGATGAGAACAAAGAAGAGCTTCCAAAAAAAAGACTTGTTGTAAACTAAAAACCCCTAAATGCATGCCTAGAAAGTAATCAACATCCCCTGTTGAACAAATATTATATTTGGAAAAGAATCCAAGGATGTAATGTGTTTAGCAAATTTTATTTAACTAAAGTATTTTGGCAAGTCCGTGTTCAGGAAAAGGATCAATATAAAATAACCTTTTTAGTTCCACAAGGTCTGGTTAAATGGATATTATTGCCCTTTGGTATCAAAACTGCACCATCAATATTTCAAGGTATCATGGATGAGATATTCGCTCCCTATGCCAAATTTAGTAAACCATATATTGATGATATCCTAATTTTTAGCCAGGACCATAAATCTCACCTCGAACACCTGAAGAAGTTTTTATCTTTATGTCAAACCCATGGTCTTTGTCTCAATCCTACCAAACTCAGTTGGTGTACAAAAAGTCTTGTATTTATCATAACTAGAATTGAACCTAATGGCAAGTTATACTGACAAACTCATCTACTTCAAGCAATTCAAAAAGTAGAAGTGAAAGATAAAAAGAGCTTACATAGGTTTCTAGGATTGGTTAACTATATTGTTGGTTATTTTCAAAATATAGCAAAGGCAAGAAAGGAGTTGAATAGATTACTTAGAAAAAATGTTCCACCATGGTTAAAATAACATAATCAAGCAATTGACTAGATCAAGCAACAATGTTAGAAGTTGCCTCCTCTTCAAATACCAAGTAATGGTAAGAAAATTGTATAGACAGATGCAAGCCAAGATGCTTGGGGTGCAATTCTCTTGGAACAAGTAATCACCAATGGTCAAACTAAAGAAGAGATTGTCAAATTTGAATCTGGGGCATTTAAAGGATCTAAGGTAAATTATCACTCAACTCATAAAGAACTGATGGTAGTGGTAAATGCATTTCAAAAATTTGAATTATTCATTAGTGATCAGAAATTTGTTCTTCGAAGTGATTTACAACACCTTCCTAGTTTCTTTAAGAAGGAATCAAAAAATAAAGTTGTTCGAGCATGCCTTCTAAGATGGGCACAATTCCTTGACACTTTTGAGTTTGAAACAGAACACATCGAAGGTGTTAAGAGTGTTCTTTTAGATTTTCTCAACCGTGAAGGATCTTAGGAATCCTCTCACAATGTGAATAGTTTGAGTAAAATGGTGGATCATACAATCTCTAGGCTAGAGTTGCTACAACCTCACCTCTGTAGCAATGAAGAATATAGTCAACTCAATGTTCTACAAAATATCCACCTTACCTACTATAATCAACCTATTTCTATGGAATAATATATTCATCATTGACAAGTCATTCTTCACGAAGAAGTTCGCAGAGATCTTGCAGAAAGCCATCAGCAACAAACGCTACAGCATGTTCGAGGGCTCAATGAAATTATTCAAGGAGAAAATGATAAAGTTGTGCTACAATCTAATCTCCCTACAGAACGTGAATAGTCACAAGAAGATGTAATCCATAATCTCAATTTGATTTTCAATGATCTCTCTAGAAACACATGGGCTGATAAGGAATTATATGATGAATGAAGAAGGATTCTTGTTGAAGAATTCAACAATATTCAACCTCCACTCGGTAATGTCAGGATGATATGGGAAAAGAAGGAAGAGTATAATTTTGTCAGTAATATTCAATGGACTGACAACTTGTTTGAACTCGCCCAAAAGGTTTATCAAGAACAAAGGGATCGACATTTTGCTACCTATAGGAAGTTGTTGACAAATGTTGTTATTCAAAAGGAACCATGCCAACCTTCTAATGATGACATCAGACAATATCTTCAACATACAACCACTAGCGCAACAATGTTCAAATGGCCAGTTCACATCCTCAGCAGTACACATATCCCTCAACAAAATCATTGGTTGATTCATGTCAATCCAATTGAAGATTATTTCAAAGAAATATACCCTCATTCACATGCACTCATGCCCACTACCTACAATTATGGCTATCTACATAAGGTCACCTTTCATTCCTTTTTGTCAAATCCTATTAATCAATTATTCTTCGACCATTACGGACCAACACAAGCATAGGAAGAGACTATGGAATTATGCAATTTGCATCATTTTTCTCATCCACGCACCCTAAAAAATGTCTAGATCTTCACTCAGTATCAAACCCATCCTTCACCTTTTAATCCTCACATTGGTACATGATATGCATACATTCATCTTGATCAAAGTATTTTATGGAAAGAAGAATCAATAGAGGAGCAAGTGGAGAGAACATTATGCTTCGAATCTCCATCATCATCTTCCATTGAAGAAGGATTTGATTAGGAAGCTCATTCACCAAGAAGTAGAGTTTACTAACCTAAGAAATGGGGTTGTCACTTATCCAAGTCATCCAAAAATTGGTTAGCAAAAATTGGATATAGATCACACCATAGTCTAAAGGAGGTTTAGTTACCCCTCAAAAGTAACTACGAGTTACCCTTCTCGTGTCAAAAAAATTGCTTTGTAATAATCTTTACCTGCTATAATCAACCTACTTCTATAGAAGAATATATTTTTCATCGACAAGTCACTCTTCATGAAGAAGTTCGCAGAGATCTTGTAGAAAGGCATCGGCAACAAATGTTGCAACATGTTTGGGGTCTCAATGAAATTATTCAAGGAGAAAATGATAGACAAGTTGTGCTACAACCTAATCTTCCTACAAAACATGAACAATCACAAGAAGATGTAATCCATAATCTCAATTGGATTTTCAACAATCTCTCTAGAAACACATGGGCTAATGAGGAATTATATGATGAACAAAGAAGCATTCTTGTTGACAAATTGTGCAATATAGAGGGCCATTGGAATTTGGAACAATATTTCCATGATTACATCCACTTAATTGAACTTATAATAGTTTATCCCCTTCAAACTCTCATCTCCAATGAAATTCATTGTTCTTTTATTGGCTGCATAAATATACACATTTCTCATCTCCAATAAAGAGTGTTTTATGATTACAATATGAATATATGCGATGGAATTCTGCATCGATCTTGCAATTACAAAAATTTCTTCTTCTTTTTCTGGATTGACATTGTAGATGATGACAAGATGAGAGAAAGGGAGAATCAAACAAGTAGAATCTATGAATTAGAGCTCTCCAAATAGGCATATCATGTAGGTGTTGCCGGAATATTGAAGTACTTGCAAATGATTCAGTGAGAAAATAGTCAAGAAAATAGTTTTTTGATCTTTCAAAGATTTTATGCACATTGAATTGTTAAGAATGTAGTTTTGGGATTATTAAATATTTTATTAGGTATCAATCAATCTAGCTTAGATCTATTTTTAGGGTTTCAATTGAAATATTGTGTTTTGTTTTTTCTTGCATTTAATTTATTTTCATGTTATTTTTTGGACTTCTATAAATATTTTAGATTCCACATAAAAGACCCTGTACGATTGATTTTACCGACTTTCTTTAATAGATTTTCCTTTTTCTTTCTATTTAGTTAAAGTGAGTCCACTTGGGAGATCTTTGGGTTTTCCTTTGGTATTTTTGGAGTTTGGTCATGAGAAAAAAGATGCTAGTTGTTGAATTATTTATGATATGCTTCTTAAAAAGACACTATTTATGTAAGTTTTTTCTTAATCGCATTGTAGATTTTTTTAGTTTCTAGAGATTCTTTGTTCTAGATCTTCTTGTCTATCACAAATAGTTACAAATTGGTTCATCTTCCCTGCATTTCCTTGTAAATTTGAGAGCTCTTCTACTCCAATTTATTCTTCTTCTATAGCTTTTGGATTTATTTGTCGATTAACTTTTGCATCAATGTTTTGGTTGTTATTCTTTGATGGGGGTTGTTAAACAAATAACCAACTTGGGGTTCTCTACACCACATGCCAAAATTGTTATTATGGATGGAAAATATGCCAATCTTAAAAGATGTATAGGAACTATTTTACAAAATGCTTCCACCTAATAGAGCTTCATAGACTTCATTGATATTGAGATATGCATACAAAAAATGTTTTGAGTTAAGCATTGTAGGTCTTTTATCAGTTTTCCAAGTGAAATGTGGGTGCATTGAATGTAAAATGGTTTATGCAATGAATCTCTGAATCCTTTTGGATGAATGCAACTTATAGTTGTGAATCCAATTTGATCATTTGGGTTAGTTTTCCTTTGCATTTATTAGCTTCGAAGCACTGGACAAGTCAAGAGAATCCAATGATAAATAATTAGAAGATAATATAAGCAGAGTTTATAGTAGCATGCAAAATGTTTGACAAAGTGCTTGCCACAAATGTGACCTCAAATTTTTTATTTATTTTTTACTTTGTACAAAGATGAATTGTTTGGTATCTCAGAAACCACTTGGAGGATAAGTATGAACTATCCTGCCTTTTATATAAGAGTTTTTAGTGGTTGAATTATATGTAAAATGATTCTTCACATATTGTGAATTATTAAATTATATGGGTACATTCTATTACACATGCTAAGGCTATTGATGTTGATGTCAATTGATACATAATGAGATTGATTAGTCACTCATGTCTAAAAATAGAAATGAAGTAGCAGAATATGAAAATCTCATTTTTTACTTTTGTATATGAGTTCTAATATATTGAGATTCTATTTTTATATTCCAGTTAAATAAAATCGTGTTCTAGATGGAATAGAAGCATTGGATGGGGAATACTAAATGATATACTACTTGTCATCATGATCATAATTGGTATAATATAAAAAGTGACGTCTGATTCATTTCTTATCTTCTAAGCTCTTCTCATCAATGACACTTGATTCATTTCTTATCTTCTAAACTCTTCTCATCAACAACCCTGGGACTTGATAAGATTGCCTCAGTCTGGGGTCTCATGGGCACCCACTTCCTTCAAAATAGAGTGGGTGGCACTGAGAATTTGTAGGAATATCTAAAATGAAGTGGTCTCCTAAATTTTATATGTCAATCATCTTTAAAAAAATCAACTCTAAATTCAAGGAAGCTTGTGGTGTTATAAATTTTAAAAATAAAATTTTTATTTCTTCATAAATTTCTTCTTCTTTACTTTACCCGCGAATCCCCTTGATGTTATTTGAGCCCTCTTTCAACATTCTCTAGAAATATGTCTAGGGAAAATAAATACTATCTATGTTTGGAGCTTCTAGAATTGAGATAATGCTATGAACATTAGTGTTTCAAAGCTATGGTTTACAAGTATATCAGATGAAGAAAGATATCAACATTACCCAATCCAAATACATCAAGCAGATACTAAAAAATTTTGGGATAGAAGACTCAAGACTAGTTAGCGTGCCTATGTCTAGTGGACATAAATTTTCTAAGAATGATGATTCCACTAATATGAACCATACATTGTATAGATAAATGATTGGGAAGCTATGATGTGTTGTTCACAATAGATAGATATTGCACTAGTAGTTGGGATTGTTGTAGGATTTTCTACAAATCCTAAGGAGAATCACATGATGTCAGTAAAGAGACTACTAAGATATCTGAAAGGAACAAAGGACTATGTACTATATTACAAGAAGAATGAAAAGTTTGAACTGAAACTGTACAAAGATTTTGATTGGGCAGGAAATGTTAATGACATAAAGAGTACAAGTGGTGGATCTTTCTTTATGGGAAAAAGACTAGTTTCATGGACAAGAAAGAAGGAGACCTACATTTCACAATAAACAAAAAATGTTTAATATGAAGCAACAACAATTAACTTTTCTAACATTGTATGGATCAAGAAATTGTTAAAAGGTATGAAGAAAGAAATCAGTGATTCATTTGTTATTTATTGTGCTAACATGAGTGCTATAAATATATCAAAGAACCTTGTGATGCACACAAAGACCAAGCATATTGCTATCAAGTATCATTACTTGAGAGCACTGGTTCGAGATAGAGAAGTAAGATTAGAGTTTGTAAACACTAACGAGCAGATAGTTGATATTTTCTCTAAGGTTTTACCTAAGGATGCACATGAGTATCTAAGAGCTAAATTAGGGTCAATTCCCCTAGATGAGGCTATTTAAGCAAAGATGGAGCTCTGCATAAAATACATTTTATCAGTCATGAAATAGATGGAGCTACCTAAAGTAGTGAAGAGAGAAGCACAAGATGTTGTATCAATCATAAGATAGATGATAGTTAGAGAACAAAATTCAAAATAATGACATGAAGATATCTACATTGTAAAGATGTATGAGAAAGATGAAGTGTCTTTGGCATTGTTGTCAAAGAGGGAGATAATAATTAGTTCCTATATGAAGAGGGAGATATTCATAAAGAGTTACCATATAATGAAGAAAACAAAAAGAGATGTTGCAAAGAGGGGGCCAATTGATTTCATGATCTAATATGATAGAAGGAATCTATGTGTTGCATATTAGGGCTGCATAAATGAGAATTAGGATGAAACTGAAAGAGAAATTGTTGGATACTAAGATAAGAATAAAAATGAAATTAAGGACATTAATGGAGATCTGATATTGAACACAGTGAGAGCTGCTCGAAGCAATTACATGTTTTAGATTGCAAGGTAACTAGAAGTGTTGCCATCAATGCTAAAGAGGGAGATTGTTGGAAACTACAATTGGAACAATTTGTATGTTGTAATTGATGTCAAAAATTATTGGTAAGATAGTTTCTATCTGAGTAGAGTGTCATATCAAGATGATTGATGAAGAGGATTTGAGAAGAAGAGATAACAAAAGGACCTAGAGGAAAGCTTGAGTTATGAGAAACTACAATGTGCACTTGATTAGTTAGACTTTGACAAGATAATGTGATTTTTTAATCATAGCCTAAGTAGATAAGATAGTCGCATTGAAGCCTAGAGGAAATGATCAAAGAAAGACCAAATGCATAGGTTTGATTGAGAAAAGAGAAGAAGATTAAGGAACTAGAAGTATTAGTCAAGAAAAAAACAATGTCAACTGAGCATTAGTAACGACTGACTATTAGAAAGCATGTTGAACATAGCAGTTAGTAGGGTCAGTCCAAGAAGTTGGGTCTCACTTTTGACCAAAAAGTGGAAGTGTTTTTCTTGTTTTTGAAATATATTGTCAATTGATGCCACAATTTGAGCCATTTAAAGATTAAATATAAAAAAATTTTAGAAATAAAAATTGTAGTGCCTAGGATCTTCTTTTTGAATATGTAATTTATTTGTATACCCATATGACAGATTATTTTTTTGGTATGGATCTTTAAAAACTACTTTTTCAAAATGTATGTTTCAGGACCATACCACGCTTGTGTGTAGACACCATAATTTGACACACCTAAATGAATTATTGTGAATCCTTTTAAAAGAAGTTACCTGACACACCAAAGACTAATGAGAATATTTTTCTTAAATTTTTTAATGAATATTATTTTATTAATTTTTAATTGACGATTAAGCTAATTTTAAAACCTCTCATGTACGAATGCCATAATTTAATTTTTTCAAAAATGATTTCTTTAAAAAACATTAAAAGAATTATGTGAGGATTGATGACATGTAAATTGATTTACAAAATATGAAAAATTTAAAAAGTTATTAAAGTTTTAGTGAATGTCACTATTTAACGTTTAAAAGATACATTTGATTAATAAATAATAGAAAAATAGCAAATGAACTCATAACACTATAAAATTTACATTTTTTGAATCAAAATAGTAAGACCTATAATGAGTTTTTGTTTCATCAAAAAATTCAATGGGGCCAACCATATAAAAATTATGACAATCCCTAAAACTGTCAATTAAATGCCATAGAAAAAAATGGTTCATAAAGGGATAGGCTTGGTGGGACCAAGCCTATGCCATGCCTTTCTTTAAGGAAAAACACCATGCAAATTTGTGGCCATTCCAAATTCCTACCCATTTCACTAGAATCGGGCACCCGATTTGATTTTAGCCATTAACTGAAATAGGCACCTGATTTATAATCGAGTACCTGATTGTTTAAAAATCTGGCACTTGATTTTTGGTGCCCAATTTTTAAACAATCAGGTACCCGATTCTAATCTACCCATTGGGCCCCAAAAGATGCCCCACTGACCAATTTTCAATGATTAAAATGATTGAATGACAGTATCAATCTGCAATAGTGAATTTCTGTCATAATGATTCTATTTTCTTGTCGTCTTCTACAATCTGCAACCTGTTTATTCCAATTCAAAATTGGTACAAACATGGGATCAAAACAAAAAAGAAAGAAGAAAATAAAATTTCTAACAAATGAGGAGATTGCAACAAATAAAGAGAATGAAGCACAATATCAATGCGAGAGAAGACAAAAAATTAGAGAATTGAGCAATGTTTCAAAGGAGAAAGACATCGAGGATACCACAATGGATGAAGAGGTTGAAGAATAGAACCAAATACAAGGAGATTCAAGAGCACATTCTAATCAAACATTCAATTCAAGTGTGTCTCAAAACCCTCGATTTTTTTCTCATGATGAAATTGGTGAATTTTTAGAAGTAGGTTACGATTTAAATGATTTAGATTTTATTCATGAGAATAGATTGTCAAACAATCGTGCACAACAAACTCCAATGGAAATGGATGCCTCGAAAGAAATACAAAGAAAAATTGAAAATGGGATTGAAATTCCAAATAACAGTGAAAATGAAATTCCAATTGAAAATAACAATTGTATGAATGTAGACATAGAAACACCAATTACTGAACAAACATGTTAGAATGATACTAAAGTGCGTGAACATAATTTTTATTTTCCTGATGATGTGCTAGATAATCTTGAGCATTTGGTTTCATGGAGACAAATTAGGATGCTAATAGATTATATAGACATTTTTTATAATAAGAAATTTGGGTTTCAATGTCATTTGATGTTGCAACTAATTAAAATGTTTTAAAATGCGAAAAGTAATGAAAAGGTTAGGAACGTATGCAAAACCCAAGAATAAAAATGAGTCTTTAAAACAAGTTGTATCCACTGTTGCTAGTGCCTTTGATGTTATCGGAAAGAGAAGTTGCTCTAAAGATAAGAATGCAGCACAACGAAAAATAACAAGAAGTTTAGTTAACAAATCAACAAACTAACAAAAATTGATTAGCAACATAAGTGGACATCTTAATGTGAATTGTAAGACTTTAGAAAGAGCTATAAAGAGAAGGGTTAACTTTGAATGTGATCCAGCAAATATTTTGTGGACTTCTAGTGGTAGACTCTCGAGATGTGATATGAAACTTACTACTGAAGTCAAAAGTTTGTTTGCATTTTTTTGGCATGATAATACAAGAGTATGACCTAATTCAAGAGATGTTCTTAAATTGAGAGTTGGCTCAAAAATACGTGATCCACATCCTAAACACCTTTTGGACATGACTCAAACTAAATTGTTTAGAAAATTTGTAGATGGCAAGGTGTTCACTATTACCATTAGTCAAAGATCTTTTGAAAAGTGTAAACCATGGTATGTAAGGATTAACAAGGAAAGAATCACATTTTGTTGTAAAACTCATGTTCAATTTCATTACCATTATGATGTATTTCAATCTATATGTGGTACCATGCATAGTAAAGAAATGTTACAAGAATGTGGTATAAAAATACCACCTCAAACTATAAAGGATTTCATATCAGGTTTGTTTTGTAAGCCACTGATGATCAATACTTTCTTTTCAATGCATTTTTTTCTAGTACATGTGATATGTGTGACAATCATTCTTTGTTAGATGAATGTTTGCATGAAAATGATTTGACTACTTTTGGACAACAATTGGTTGATGTAAAAAGATTCAAAACTATTGAATATATCCATTGAAAGATGGGAAGATTGGAAGAAGGTGTGATCTAGTTATAGATAAAGTTAGTTGTCATGCATTTATGGATGAATTTAAGAATGCGATCATACCAAATATGTTAAACACTCTCAATATGCTAGATGACTTGATGGACAATTTTGCATTTGTAAGAATACATTTCCAATTGGTACTATACTTTTAGTTGTTGACTTTGCATAGAACTACACACTTGCACCACAAGATGAGGTACAACCACAATATTACAATTCAGTGCAAGTAACAATTTATGTTTATATAGTTTATAGGCATGCACCTGATAGTATAGAGAAGGATCAAAAAAAAATTATAGAGTACCATTTCTATATGAGAGATAATAAACTTCATTCATCTGAGTTTGTTCAATATTGTTTCAAGGTCTTTTATGACAATTTAAAAGAGAGACAATTTCAAATAACACAACATTGGATATGGTCACATAATTGTACAGGACAATTCAAGAATGCTAGAATGTTCTATTGGTTGAGTAGGACACATAGGCAAAATAATATTCAATATGTGGAGAGTTTTTTTGAGGCTGGACATGGTAAAGGAGAACATGATGGTGTTGGTGCATGCATGAAGAGAGCCCTTCGTAGAGAGCAATTAAAATTTGAGAAAAAAGCCAAATTCAAAAATGCACATAAGATTGTTGAATGGTGTAACAAATATTTATACACAGGATCAAGTCAGAACTCTACAATCAAATGTTTCTTCTACCTAGTTGAAGAGAAGAATATCCTTTCAAGATATTATTGTGATAAAATTAGTGGGTCAGCTAAATGGAATTCATTTAGGAGTTCAGATTCTAACACTTGGACTATATGGACTAGGGAGCTTGCTTGTTTTTGTCAATTTTTTCTTGCAGGTGAATGGGAAGAATGCGAGAATATAGAATGGGTTGAATATTGGAAACAAAAATCATTAGCACCTACTGACAGACATTTTCAAGATGATATAGTAAATGAAGGCCAGAATGTTACTTTTACATTAGAAGACTATGGCCATATTTTAGACCTCATACAACCTGGTATGCACAATTAAATTAGATTTTGTTGTGATCATGCTTCAATTGATATTATTTATTTATATACATGTCATTAATATAATTCAACTACATGTCTTTAATATATTATTTATATATGTACACATGTGATTAAAGTGTTTATGTACTTTATCTTATCTTGTAAGACATGTTTATGTTGTTATTGCACCCAATGATAACGATGAACAAACTAAGTATTGGCTAGCTAGATGTGTGGAACCTAAGAAAAAATTGATATGTCATCAAGTAGATGATGATGGTTTTGAGCATCCAATTGGGTCTATTGTTGTAGCTGGCACTGGCTATGTACATAGTTAACAAGAAGAAATGGTTTACCAATATTTGAATTCTACCAATTTGAAAAGAAGATTTTACACTATTCTCATTTGGTTGTGGCAACGAATATCAAATTAGAAGGATACAAAGGGAGACTTGCCAATAAGGTATTATGGACAATTTCAATGGATGAGCACAAGACAATCATAGATGCATTGCAAAAGAGAGAGGATGTAGATGGTATGGTGGGATGACTACATTTAAATCAAACACATGTAAGGTTTTTCTTTATTGTGCTATATTTATATATGTACTTATATAATTTAATTACATGTATGTATGCATTGTCAATAGAAAATTAGAGAACTTATATATACCTCCTATTTAGGTCTCAATTAAAATGTGTGCACATTTAAATGTTAAGGTGGATAGAACATCAACATCTTGTGCAATTACACATAGTGAGTACATACAAATTACGTATATTTACATAGTTCAGATAGCTCATATTAATTTATGCTTTTATTAACATGTGTTTTTGTTTTACAATTTTATTTTACAAGACCTCATTTGAAGATATGTGTTGAACCAATATTATATTTTGAGTTCACTTCTATTTATGTCATTGACATTGTCCTACATATATTGTGAAACATGCTGTAAACATTTAAAAACAAGAGTTTACTTCTATTTGAAAGTTAAAGGTGTGCACTTGATATTATAAATTAATTGTCAATTCCAGTAATGACCACCTATTTTTTTCTATTACTTTTACATTCAAACACATGTTTAAATAAATGTTTGTATATTCATAGTTAGAATTATTAAAATTATTGTTCATGTACCATATACTTACAAAATGTGTCATAACATGAATAAAATATGTCACAATAAAGAAAATAGTTCATACTTACAACATGATAACATAATAATATATACTACATACACTAGCATGATAAGAAGTCGTAAAAAAAAGTACATGGTCTAACATGTCATAACAAGATCTATGAAGTCAAAAAAATGCATACAATACAGTTAAATATCCTAAGTGTATCAAAATAAACAATATGTGTCATAAAAACACAATCTAAAGGTGCCAAAAAGATCTAATCTATTTGATCTGCAGTCCTCTTTAGTCCATGCGAAGAGGACTCAAATGGATCATCCTGTGTAACATGAGTTGTCTCATCATGTGGGACACCCCATAAGGAAAATGGATCATCTTGTGTAACATGAGGTGTCTCATCATGCACATGCTTAATTGAAATGGGTTTTAAAATCTAGCTTGCAAATAAAATAAATATTCACTAAATAATAAAAATAATACCACTTGAGATGGGTGTCACTCTATAAAAGGAGGAGGTGCATTATGAAAGCTACCAAATGTGGTAGTGCTAAGATCCTATAATTTACAATACATACATTTTTAAAATTTGATAAAGATCATAATGAACTATGTATGTACATAACTCACAATACTAACCTCAAAGGATCTGGCTTAGTCCCATACTCTTAGCAACACTCATGGCGACATAGTCCTAAAATTATGGATACATAAACGTAGAGTCAAAATTATATATACATGAATTACAAAGTACGTAAACTAAAAAGTACATAATTTGTACACTACATTTTTTATAAACTATAAAAACGTGTATATATATCATACCTGAGTAGTATCCAATGTCACAGATGTGTCTAAAGATATGCTACCATGATGATCATTGACATGTCTCACATGGTCAAAAGATGGAGTCAAAAATAAACTATATCGAGGCCCATATGGATAAGTATGATCCATCTCTTGTTCGTAAAACCAAAACACATAAAATTATACACATGAATCAAAGTTGAAGATTATAAGTTAATAACAATGTACATACATAAAAATAGTACAAATTATTTGCCTTTAGTCAAAAGTTCATACTGAAGGTCTTTGAGGTTGTGCCTCAGTGGTCAATAGATCAGGACATGTACTGACATGAAACTATGTAGTAGCCGACATTCCTTACAAAATCAGATAAAAAGAACATACAGAGCACATGTTATTAAATTCGAGTTTGAATGTACATTATTTACAATGTAATTCAAAGTGCATACCATATGAGGGATTCCAACATCTGCAGGTCTCGAAAAAAGACTATATTGCCTCCTATGAGGAATAGTATCATCCATCCTCTGTTATTTCAAAATCAACATACATTAATATGGTTAATACAATTACACATGTATGTAGAAAGTAAATAATTATGTACTTTATTTAAATTTTACCTACTACTGATTTTCTCCGGGCTTTCCCTACATGAGCTCAACAAATGATGCCACATCAATATCATCACTACCATCACCATGGGTAGTGTATGCGTCATCATCAAAATTAGTAGCCTTAGCATAATGGTCATCACGTGTCGCACCAACATTACTCTAGGGGCCTCTGCATATATCTCTACAACTAGTACAAATGTGTCCAAGTGGACGAATATCTCTCGCCTGCGTCCACTACTCTGCTAAATTGCCCGAAAGGGCACTCAATGAGGTAAGAGCAAATGACACTGCTCGATGATGGTGTGGCTCTAGGACAACTGGTGCAAGAAGAGGTAAAAGAGGCTGAGGCCATATGCAATTCCTTGTTCTATCGCTCAACTTTTCCCTAGGCCTATCTTGAGGCATCCCTTCACCAACCCCCTAAAATGGTCTAATATCAAAATAATTGGGTTTCAAACCCAATTCAAATTCATCCCAAAGCTTCTAAGGAAGTACATGGGCACCTCTTGATTTGTGTGTAGTGAATGATCAAATGCCATCCACCACCGCTCCCAAAAGTGTGCTGATATATGCAGATGCGTGCACCATCTAATAGAAATGCGAGGCTTCTTCTCACTAATCTCATCACCTATCTTAGGGTTTACAAAATATCTTGTAAAATATCATTTAACTATTTTCAACTTATGAACCTCTCTATAAGATAGGCCATCTAAATAAAATGCACGCGTGTTTTCCCTCCATAATCTAAAATTATCAATATCATAATCCAAATGTTGTATAGAGTGAATGATGCCTTGCATGCTATCTGCAAGGCATAGTAGGTGAGGAGGGGGTGGGCCTTGCGCTTGATAGTCTCAATATCTTGCATGAGGTCACTAAGATTATGCCTCATGCTCTCTCACAAATCCTTTGTGGTAGGTGCTATAGGAGGACTAGGTGGTTTTAGAGGTGGGGGTGGAGGTGGAGGTGGAGATGGAGGGGGCGGAGGTGGGGGTGGGGGTGGGTCCATCAAATATAATCTACATATATGTTTAAACAACATAAAAAATCACAAAATTACTATTTAATAAAATAAATCGAAAATATCAATTATATAAATGCACAGATCTTTAAAACTATATCAATTAAATAAATATTAAAGTTAAACACTTAAGTAAACTTTAATGTTAAGGCTAATTGAAAATTATACCAAATTTAAGCCTAATCATAAAATAATACTCCAAAAAACTATATTAATAAATCAACTTAAATGTGAATTCTAAAAATATCATATATAAATATGTTTATGATTATGCCTTAGCAAATTTGTACGATTAAGGTTCAATATTAAAACAATTAGGATTGAACATATAAATAAGATTGTGGTTTGCATTAGGATTGAATATATTATAATATCACACATAATTAGCCTTTCAGATGGTGACATCTACAGGGAAATGTGTTGGTTGCCAAGAATTGAATAAATAACTCTTTAAGTAGTTATGTTTTAAGTAGATGTAGATGGTACATCTTTATCTTTATGTCTTTGTTATAAGGAGGAACTAGAAATCTGGTTTTTATGTTAGATATGAACTTGTTTTGTCTATGCAAGTTCAAGGGAACATGTGTTTGATATTAAGGAAAAGGATGCGAAAGTGGTCAATAGTTTAACCATTGTTTAGTTATGTGCCAAGCCCCTTTATTTTAACTAGTTTAATATAAAAGCAATATTATTTAGATATCAATTTATTGAATAATTGTATAATATATTATTTACACTAAATTTAATTTATATTAATCAGTTAATATTAATTATTAACAAAGATATAATATAACTTATAGATTAATATTTCGATGTACACTATTATACATTCCACAAGTGAATTTTATTCTAGCTGCTATCTCTTTGTTGAGTCTCCCTCTCATGGGTTGCCTAATTTCTTTTCCTCCTATAAATACTCCCTTTCCCAGTGGAAGAATAATGGTCCCATCTAATAATGGGACTTCAGGAAACCAATTTAATCATTATCCAATAACATATAGTGAAGGTTATATATATCATGGGCCAAGTAGAAATATTAATTTTCCTTTCTATTCCAATAGTGACACTCTACACTTAAGGTGCCATCATATGGATATGTTGATTAGGATTAAACTCATTTAAGACAAAAAAATGCTTTTCTTAGGGGTGATTTTGGAGAATAGTATTAAAAAGGTTGATTTTTGGACATGACCTAGTAATTTACATACAATGCATGGGAACACTATCATTGCCACATTTTTTGTAGTCCTATTGGATCTTAGTAAACCAAAGGAAATGACATGTTCTCTATGAATTGAACTATTCAAAGGGGTTTCTCAAGAGGTTTCTAAAGAACTATTAAGTGATATGAAAAAAATAAAAGGAGGTGAAATTTTTTTCCCTTCTCGACTAGGTGATGTTTGAAGAATTGAATAGAGGTGTCCATGCTGGTAAGATTTAGTGTCCTTTCCTTTAAGAAATTATTGGACCTATTAATGGATGATAGAAGAAGGTGGTCCCAAAAATAATGGTTTCAGAAGGTCTTTTTAGTGAACATGACAAGGATGTAGTCAAAAGTAACCAAAATATTGTTTCTCCCTCTAGTATAAATTTTAGTAAAGAGGATAAGTTGGAGACTCCTGTAGATCGTGACCTTAGAAGTTTAGTGAAGATTTGTGTAACCAAGAATGTGTATCAAAAAGTGGTCTTTACTTATATGCAACTTCATGTTTGATTACTAGATCACAATTATGTTTTGTGTGAATGTCATAGTAATAGTTAGGGTGATAACAAGATCTTAGTTGGAAGATATTATTGGATGTCCATGTGTTTTTGTTTCTTATGGAAGATTGGATTCTTTGTCAAATTTATGACACTCTAGCTATGTCCAATGTGAACAAACCTCATGCTAAAAGAATCAAACACACATCTAAAGATAAAATCCATATTGATTGAAATGTATTATCTACATAAATTATGGTGACAAGTTAAGTCCTACATATTGTGTGGAGAAATTAAAAGAATATAAATCATATTTAAATATCATTATCAAGTGAATTATAAACAAATTAATATAATTAGATTATAAGTGTACAAAATAAGTTTTTCTTGAAGTACTATTTTATAGTTTATCATTTAAGATTTCAATATTTCTTTAACCCAATTTAAAATCATTCAATAAAGTTTTCAAAACTAGGATTAAGATTACTTTCCATTATGGACCTATTGTTATGGTTACCTAGCTAGGGATCAAGTGTTAGGTTTAAGATTTGAAATTACAATTAGAATTAGGGTTTAACATTTAGGATTAAGTTTATTAATGATTAGGGTTAGGTTTCTTAATTTTAATTATATAATTTGGTTAAAATTTTAATGAGTGTTATGGTTAGGCTTAGAATTATGGTGAGAGTGAGATTTTACATCAAGGTTAATATTATGTTTATGGTTAGTGTGTAGTTTTATTAAAAAAGATATGGTTTAAGGTAAGGGAGCACATTATATAACGCCCCGCTAAGGGATCCAAAGGACTAACCTAAAGTTTTACTAAGTAAGCAATAACATACAATAATACATAAGCAAACATAACAGATTACATTCCTTAAGGATCCCAAGATGTTGAGTCACATTTAATTTTTAAATAATACTAAGTATAATAAATAACACATCCACATGAAATAATAACTACAAGTTCAATCCATTTAAATAATATACATTTGTTCCGAATGCCACTTGGCATTAATTTGGAATGCACAATCATCCACTGTACATGTCATAGGGTATGAAAGGTTGAAAGAATATACATTTATAAAATAGATTACACCACCCCTTTCTAATCCATGAAACAAAGTATAATAAAATAAGTAAAATCATTAAATAATTAGTTTTGCATGTTTGGATCCCTTGGTGGGGCGTTACACATTAAATACTTAGTTTTATGTTTAGGGTTTAGATTAAATTATTGTATAGTTATGGTTACGTTGAGGTTAGACTTAGGAATATAGTTAGTTTTACTTTCTTTGTTATATGGTTTACAAAATAATTTATAATTAATTACTATTTAGTTGAAATAAATATAAAATATTGAATGTAATTACATATTTAAACAATATAATTTACATAGATAGCTAAACATTCAACATTTTAATTTTTATTAAATACATCGAAACATCTAAAATAATAATTTTTAAATGAACATCTACAAATTTAAAAAATTAAAATATACAAAACTATTTAAATGAACATATACAATAATCTAAAGCTAATACTATTCACATGGAAATTTATAATTTTACATATTAAAAGTAAAATAATAATAATAAATTGATGGAATTATAAAGTGCTAAACTAAAAATAATGAAATAAAGTAATATAAAACAAAGTAAAATACCTAGTATGCCGAAAAAGAGAAATAGGGGGCCAGTAGAACTTTGAAAACGAGCTCTCATATCTAGCTAAAATCGGGCTCACTTTTTGCAAACAATAAAAATGAGCCAAAAAACCCCAAAAAATTGGGTGCTTAAACCATGTTTTAAAAATCAGACACCTAATTCTAAATAAATTGATTACCCGATTCTAGAAAGGTCTCATTCCACGGAATTGCGACCCAACATTGTGCTCTTACCCAGTATCGACCATGTAACTTACTGATGACCAAGTGTTAGAAGACAGTGTTGGTCGAGTGATAACATTGGACAATTTATGAAGAAATTTTAATTTCTAGATGACATAATTGAATTCTTGGAATATGGAAAATGTGTTGAAGATAAGGATGGAGGACTTGGAGTATTGAATACATAACAAAATTTATTTGATGCATGGATTCAAAGAGAAGATTTGAGAAGTTTATTGAAGAGAAAGAAGGAAACGAAAAGATGGAAGGATTATATGAAACTTACCTAACCCTAAGATCATGTTGGTGATGTTTAAGCATCAAAAGATCATAATTAGCTATTTAAGGAGGCACAAGAGCTAACCTTCAAAAGGTTGGAGGAGTTTTTGATGTTATTGATTGGCGAACTTAAGTAGGAGGATGAGAAGAGTTATGAAGAAGTGAAGTGTGATCGTTTCAAGGAGTGCTAAGAAGATCAAAGACAAAGATGATAATGGAGGTTAGCCAGTGGATCAACATATGAGTTACATTATGATTTGTATTTGCAATGTGAGTTGTATTTATCAGATCAACCTACTATTACTTCCTAACCATTGTATCAATATTGAAATCCTTTAATCAAGATGACATTTTAATGGAATGTTCTAAAGCCCTCTAACAAGACCACTCCTAAAAATTGATTATATCATTTAACAAGTTTACATTTAATAGTGTATTTTGTAACCTTTAATAGGGTTGGCTCCTCACAAAACTCACTTTAGAAGAGTGAAAAATTGGTAGCATGTTACTAGTGGTATTCTCAAATTGGGTTTCCACATTAAATCCTTGTGTCATACTTGTGTAGATGTTATTTGAGATGTTTTACTATTAATGTTTTATAGTATGCAAGTTTGTTACTATTAAGACATTGGACTACAAATCTAATGTTTTTGATTATTTTCTATAGAGACTAAGCTTCTAACTTTTAAGATCTAAAGTATCAGAAGTGATTAAAAGTTGAATTGGTACATTTGGACTGGAGGATAACTTATTCACCCCCTCTCCCACTCTCAATTTTTCTAAAACATTCTAACATAGCATCTCACTTAAATGGTTGAATAACAATACTATGTAATTTTCCCCCTCCATATAATTATGTTTTCCTTAAAAAAATCACAATAAAAAAATTAGTATTGAAGTTTTAGATTATAACATATTTGCCAATTACATCTTTGTAAAATTCTAGGACTAGATCAATAACATTGGTCCAATTGATCTAGTGCATCGACTTGTCACTCAAAAATGTTTTATTGGTAAAATAAGATGCCTCTTTTGAGAGTACAACACATGTTAAAGGAAATTATTAGATGTGAGAGAGTATGTTATTGTTGGCTAATAATTGAAATTAGAAATGATAGAATATATGAACTACATTGTGAATCTAAGATTATATTATAAAAATAGTATTTTAGAAAATTATGGTTGTATACATACCTTAATGAAATGGTGAGATGAAAAAATGGTGTGTGTGCTCAAATGCCCAAAAACTTATTGAGATGCAATTTTATATTAATCATACCTAAATTAGATTTCGAATCAATTTTTGGCCACAACTTTTTACAGAAGCTCCTCGCATTGATCTCTCTCAACTCTTTACTGTCGTGCAAGCTTAATAAAAATAAAACGTAAACCAAAATTGAATAAAACAATAGAATCTTGGAAAAATCTTTCACATCTCTAGGAAAACCATTATACATTAGCTGTTAAACCCTAGTAAGGCATTTTTTTTAGAGCAACTCCATGAAGACTTAACATGGGAAATTTAAAACGATGTCACTTGTGATCTAGACAATCAAAATCCCTACAAACAATAGCAATCTTTCTTTAGTGAAACAAAATTTTCACCTTCGATCCTTTATACATATGGTGAATGTGCTGGTAAAAAATGGATTCTTCTAGGTATCACCCTAAGCTCTTATTTGTTGTGGCAACACTTTCATTCACTTAAGCATACAAGGGCTTAAAATCAATCTTGTCATGAATTTTGGCTAGAGGAATTGGAAGATTTGTATCAATGGAAAAGGGGTGAGTGAAGTGAACCCATAGACAATCATTGAACCATAATACATATCCCCAATTTTATAGAATCTTCTATTTATATTGCTCACCTATAAATGCAATTCTAGTCATGGATCATTTCTCTAGACTTTTAATGGAAACATAATATATAATTTAATGTATTTTTTCTTCACTCAAAAATGAAGTGCTCACTTTGACTGCCAAATCAATAGCATATAGTCCACCTTTTGCAGTATAACAACATACTTAGAAGTAGCATAAATGTGTTCAAGAGAATCGTTTCCATTATAGAATTTGAAAGAAAATATGGCAACAACAAAGAGACCTAGTAAACCACAAGATTCTTAGACTCCATTGTAACTACTATTTTCATGCATTAATCTACTAGAATAACTTATCATACGAATTGTAACAATAACAATAACTTATCCCGCTTGTTTGGTATGTGGAATGTTCCTTCACAAGTTCTATGGTAACCCATTATACATATCTTATTTGTTTGTGGCTACGTCAACTGACAACGAAATTTCATTTTACACTGCAGTAGAGTGTGATTGGTCATTCCCGATTAAAATAGAAAAATAGAAGTGAAGTAGCTGAATCTGATCAACTGGGGGGATTTTGTTTAAGAAAACAAATGTCACGCTTGACTGAGATTCAAATTGTGGAATCTTCGAGAGTAGGTGGAGAACAGCTATACGCAATTGAGATATCATGATCGCAAATAGTGGAAAGATATACGGTCTCGTACACCCATTATCTTATGAGTTGCGTTTCGTTTCGTTTCTTCTAATCTTTTAATCAATTGTCTTACAAAGAAGAGCACCATAAACAGACTGCTTGGATTCTAGTATAGACGTATCCCATGACCTCATGATTATCTCATGTGTCAGACTCCTCAAAGCTTGGATTGTAGTATATACGTATCCCATGACTTCATGACTATCTCATGTGTCAGACTCTTCAAAGCTTAGATTGTAGTATATACGTATCCCATGACCTCATGATTATCTCATGTGTCAGACTCCTCAAAGCTTGGATTGTAGTATATACGTATCCCATGACCTCATGATTATCTCATGTGTCAGACTCCTCAAAGCTTGGATTGTAGTATATACGTATCCCATGACCTTATGATAATTTCATCTATCTGACTCCTCGAAGCTTTGGTGTTTTGAATAAAAGCAATTGACAAAACACACAATCATATATTGATTTATAAGGTTTGAATTGAACAAACTGTCGTAGTCTTGACATAATGGAGATCTAGAAGACAACAAGACAACATTTTGAAGCCATTTGTCTAGATTGTCTAAAGAGAGAAGTTTTGATTTACTATTAGTATAACTAGTCAAGATGTATTCTATGTAATTGATCTATCTTAATTTTTATTGCCTATTGTTGATGATTTGAAGCCACCTTTATCTTGATTTTCTATAACTTTCAAGTTTGAAGTCCTAGAAACTACACATTTAGTTTAACTGAATCACACTTAAAATTCTTTCATTTATAGTTATTGTGGTAAGAGAATATGAAACTAATTAATCATTTTATTATTAATTTACATTTAAAGAAAAATCCAATTACTTTATTAAAAAAACACAAAGTTCTTCAAGATACTATTAAGTATTTTTCTTTATTTAAAATCATTATTTCTTAATTTGATGTTAGCGTAGGGCACTCTTAGACTCCCTATTGTTGTGACAAGAAAGTAGTTCTCTGATAAAAGTTTGGGTGTCACATGATCGATTCCCATTAAATTATTATTATATGTGAATCAAACTTGTAAGTTGTCACTAGGGTCTTATTGATGTTTGTAGCATTCTGCACCTATCTATTTTCACAAATGTTAATGAAAAACTATTGAAATTTACTTGTTTTCTAAATTCGCTCTCATTATATATTTGTTCATTATTTATATAGGATCGATGGCTTTGGTAAATTTTCCAATGTGTGACTGTGGTGTTGGCCCTTTTTTAATGAAGACCTCATGCACATAGACTATTCCTGGGCATAAATTTTTATGTTGTCAAAATAGACCAAAGGTTGTTAATAAATTTTTTATGATTATTTTTTATGTAATAACTAAATTATTGTGGCAAGCAGTAATGTAGTTTTGGAAGGCTAGGGGACAATGTTGTAGTTTTTTTGGTGGGTCGATGATGGCCCATCACATCAACCACATCAAAATCTATATAAGATGAAAGGAATGATTGCAAGTTGTGCATGGTTCAACAGATTGCTGCTAGAGAGATTGGTTCCATGATGAAAGCTGAAATCATTTTCCAGTTCATAGACTTAATTATTTTCTAATTGTTATAGTCACACTATTGGTTATGGTGGTTCTAATTTTAGTAATGAAATGACCATTTTATTGTTTTGAACTTGATTATGATCATGGAGACTAATTTTTTTATGATTTTGTATATAAATGATGAAAAAAAATTACTAGTTTCATCAATATTTTATTATGTATAACATTTTTATGATTATATCTAACAATTTAAAAATTGTTGAAATAAATTAAATTCCTTATTAACTTCAATGAATAAAATAAAAAATAAAAATATTAACTACTTTACAAGGTTCCTTATTAGCATAAGGGGCTTTCTAATGAATGGTTCATAAGGCACAAGACTTGGTGAAGGTTTTGCAAATGGGATTGCAAGCTTTGGCTTTAACCATGGAGGAAACCCTATAGTTAAGTGTGCTCAAGCTAGAGTAGTACTGGGATGGGTGACCTCCCAGGAAGTATCGGTGCTTCACCCCTGTGAGCATCACCTTGATCCAATGAGTGCTAAGTGTTCCATTTATTCTCATGAGAGATGGATTCATGTTGAATCACTACTCATAAAACATGGGTCAATGAGTTTGACTCAAAATCACACAGTTAAATCTTGATAGCAATATCACAACTTCTTTATTGTTATTTAAAAAAAAACCAAATAGAATGTACATTAAAATGTAAATAGAATATTCTTTTTTTTTTTAAAGTATAAACTTAACCTTATATTGAAGTAGAGAAATTATCAAATAAATTGTTAAAACAAATTATTATGTAATCTTTCATAAAACATGTAGTCAGGAAAATGTGTAGGTAGAAGCTCTTAAATTAATTGGATGAAATTAAATTTAACATAGAAACTATTAAAAAACTTATGGTCTAATATATCACAAGAAGTGTTCATTTACTATTCTAAAATCTAAACATTTAATATAAGATTACAAACCAATTTGAACCTTTGTAATGATCAAAATCTTATGAAATTTTTTAACATTGAAGAATCAACATGTATAACTGTGATCTTACAACACTCTCTCATCTTGGTGATAGATCATGAAGTGTGATCTGAAATGTTGATAAAAATAAATCATATATAGTTTAATGGAGAAGTATAGCAAGTATGTTTATATAATTGTGTAAGTATTCTAAGATATGAAGTGATTTAATATTGATACAAAATCTATATATAAAAATAAATTAAAAATTGATAAAACATTAATTTTACACTAGAATGTTATTTCATCATTTGATAATAATAATAAAACAAATCTAATTTTCCAAATTCTTATCTATATGTGCCTCTTAGATATTACAAAATTTAAATCTCTAAAGCTCACAATTAAAATTTAAAAGACGTGCTTTTATATAAACATTCGTTTAAAAATTGTTAACATTGATTTAATTGTATTGAATTTAAAATCTCTTTATATTGTCTATCTTTCATGTTACACACCGAATACTACACAAGTGTGTATAAGTTAAAAAAGAGGAGAACCAACATAAACTTCCCATCTATCTTTGGATAAAAGGCATATAGTAAGAAGAAAATGACATAACAAACATATAAAAATTGAACTACTTTTGAAGAACTTCTAAAGAGAGCCCAATTTTCAATTCAAAGCTTGTTTCGTCCACATTAGTTAGTGTCTTCAAGAGTTCTAGTACCTTCTTATGGAGTTTGATTAATTTGCTAATCATGTCCACATTAGTTTGTCTTCAAAAATTCTAGTACCTTCTTATGGAGTTATTTTCATTCGATTAGCTACAATTATTCATTGAAAGAAAAACAAATATAGATGATTTGAGATGTTCAAATAAACAAGGGGTGCAAGCACCAAAGTTCTTGTCTTTGATGTGTGAGGCTCAAATTTAATTTTTAACTCGAAATAGAATGTTGAATGCCATGTAGGACTTCCAATTTATAAAGACCAATTGAATCAAATTTCATTATATAAGTTCTAAGAATCTATAAATGTCCATATAGATTTGAAAATGTATGATTTGACATTCAATGTTTTATACCTCTTCTTACAACATAAGCATGTTCCCTTAGCTTTGTTATAATAGTTGATAGTTTATTTAGATTTTAAACTTGATTGTGACATTTATATGCATGATTTACTTGTTGCACATGTGCAAGCATGTAACTAAGGAATCATGTCTAGGAAAAAATTTGATTGAAAATGAAAGAGAAATTTACTATAAACTATATAATTCCTATCCCATTATTATTTTGTTGACCTAATGTTATGTACTTATATAATGTTTGTATGCATATATAATATTTCCAAGCTATGTGATTAAAACATGGTTTGTTTGATTAAATTAAATACTAGATATGAAGATGAAAGAGAAGAATCAATTCAAAAATCAAATTATTAATATACAATAAATTTTCCTAATTATATTGATCATTGAAGTAGAATTCATTCTATAAGTATTTATATTTAAAAATAAGGTATTTCTCATCTTAAAGTATTTATATTAAAAAATATTATTTTAAAATCTTATCATTGATAAATCTAGTTGTAAATCTAATATTAAATTATATATCTTATGTTTGTAATTTTAAATTGATTAGTATATATTAAGTAAATATTAAAAACTTTATATTTTAAGATAAAATCATTTACTCATATAGATTTCAAATTAATTAATTAAAAATATGAATTCGATGCATGCAAAATTCTTTTCATATCTAATTGTTATTGTAACTATGTTCTTTGCCAGGCTTGAATTGAGTTTATATGAAGGAATTTTGAGAGCACTTTAAAGATTAAGTAATGGGAGGAAGGGTAGGTGGAAGGATAAGTGAAATGTGGCATTTTACCAGATAGTTGATGTGTCTTTCATGCATTAAACTTTTCCATGTTAGAAACAAAGACAAAAAGCCATTTCTAAATTTGTTGCCTAACTCTGTTTGCTTGAAACATAAATTTATCCTCTACTTTCTCTCTTGGGACCCATGTTCTCTCACAAAACCTTCTACAGTCTATTCCCTACAGGAATCCACAAACATGTTATATAAATATAAATCGAACAAAATGAATTAGTTGTGTTGATTACCTTCGAAAGGATTTTAACAATGGTTGATTGCATGATTGGTGTTTAATTTGTGCCAATAATTTATCAGATGTGAGCTTTATTGATGCTTCTTTATATTTATTTGTCAAACTATTGTCCAGTCTAGTGTCAAATTTTGTTTGTCTAGCATATGCCAGCTTTGGATTCATTGCAGTTGATTGATGTCATTCCCTTCTTCCATGGTATTATATCAATGTAAGATCCTTTTTCTGTAATTTTTTTGAATGAACCATAAAAATGAGAACCTTTTAAAGAAGATCAAGTCATAGACAAAGATGAAGAATAATAAATCAAAAACATAATTGATCTTGTCCTCCTACTTCTTTGTATATCTGTTTGTTGTCCACTGGGATGCAAAGGGGCTTGAATTAGTAAAGTAAACGAGACAACTATGGTACTGGCCATGGAGACGCAAGCTATATCTGGCTGACCATGGACCTGCAACCTGCAACCTATATCATAATGTTCTTGAGGGAAAAAGAACTTTTTGGCAAATGCTCCAAAATGATCTATGGAAAGAGGCTTCTCAAAAGAATCTCATAATAATTTTCTACTCTTTTTCTTTTGTAAATTAGAATTTTTTCCTTACCTTTTTTGACAACTATTAATAAGAACATAGTAAATTAGTTTTCTTATATTCATAAAATAGATTTAAAAAAATTGTAAACTATAGAAAAGCATAAATAGATTAAAAAATTCTCAAAACTGATTGGCTGAAAGTAAATTGAAATGTGGATTGAACGTTGCGCAAGTATCCTGCCTAGGCAACGGCTAAAGGGTAAACTATTTTGTTTACCCTGCCTATGCCTAGGCCATGCTTTCCAATGCAGATGCGGCCAGAGCACATTAGCGGGAACATCATCCACAAGTACGATTCCTTCCTCACGAAAACCAGCGAATTCGTGGTAAATGAAAACTGGCTAAATAGTGGTATGTGTGCATAAAACAAGTTTTTGAGCAGACCGTACGTGAGCAACCTCGCAGGTTAAGCCTTTCGACTAAATATATAAAAATTTAGTAATTCAAGAAATCGGTCCACCACTTATGGGCACTGGCTAAATTATATAATCTGAAATATATTTATAATATTTAAGTATAAATTATCAAATGAATAATAATAACACTAGAATCTTTTATATTATATTTGATCTTTCAAAAATATTATTTAATATAATAATTCAAATGTGAAATTTGTTTTAATTACAATATTAAAATCATACAAGTATAAATTAATAATAATATTTATTAAATATATATGTTTTATATTAAGTTCATTTAAGTGAAACATATTTATAATATTTACATATAAATTATCAAATTACTAATAATAACATAAGCTTTTATATTATATTTGATCATTACAAAATATTACTTAATAGAATACATGTTATTAATATGTTGAATATAATTATAGTTTAATTATATAATTGATTTATGAAAGATTATATTAAAATATAGTTATAAACTAATAGATTATTTTACTCGTAGTATAAAAGTAAATATCTCTCTTCTATAGATCTAGAAGAGTAGAAGAGTTATTCTACTCTTTTTGGTTATTAATCCAACATGATTGTACTCAACTTTGTTTCCTAACTTACATAAATTATTGATGTTTTCCAATTAGCTAACTTTGATTTAATATCCATAGTTTTTTATATCTATCACAAGTTGTAACTTGATTATATCTCTAGCATTTACATAATTTTTACATATGTTCTACTTTATGCCCAAATTAATAGATCAATCACCTTGACTTCTACATGAGTTAGTACGAAAGGGAAGACTGAGTGTGCAGTCCTGACATGACAACTGCATGGTATGGTGGGCATGGATGGGGATGCCGATGAAGAATGGGCACTGGCAGGCCGGTGCAAATACTCGGCTATTTAGCTAGTGCCTCACTTATGATTTTAGTCGCTGACGTGAATAAGTAAATGGCTATGCACCAAAACATTTAATTAATTGAAAGTAATACAAAAATGAATTTAAAATAAATAATAATACTAACATTTTACAAACACAATTTTTAAGATTTGAAATCAATAAGAAATTGCAGTGAATAGTGTATCCTAATCTCTCTATAGCCATTGTGGGTCATTAAAGGTGATTTACTTTTTCTCTTAATCTTTCAATATTCAAAATTTCTGAATTATGAAGAAATAATTGTCATTTCTCAAAAATATCATACTATAATGAATGTAATGAATTTTGGTTTAATAAATTATATTAAAAAACCAATTTTATTAAGAGAATTATTATTTTGTATTAATATTATTTTTTCAAATAGAATATTATTATTATTGGATAATTATAGGATTAAATATTATTAGAATTATTAAAAAATATTTTGTAATTAGAAAAATAAACATTACAAAGTTTTAAATAAAAATTAAAAAAATACAACAATTGAGAATGATATGACAACACCAACAACAGTCACATTAGTTTCATCCTCCAACATCTACTAAATAAAAAATTAATTATAAATATATATATATATATATATATATATATATATATATATATATATATATATATATATATATATATATATATATATATATATATATATATATATATATATATATATATATATATATATATATATATATATATATATATATATATATATATATATATCTAATTTTTAAATATAAATACATGAATGATGCATTCCTTCTTGCCTTGATTTAAGTTTCATGGTTACAAGTCTAAAAATTCCTTCTTTTAACTGGTAGAACAATGAAAAATCAAATTTTGTAATTAGCCAATAGGCTACTTATTTGAGGGTCCTCAGCCAAGAAATGTCATGTTCAGGGTAGAAAAGGAAAACAAAGTGGTTCAAGTCAGAATTCAGACCTGACATAGAGATGCTTGCACAGGCACCGCTATCCAGCAAGGCCTCGTGGGTAGCAGTAGATAAGAGGAGGTTTCAGCTATTCAGATTTTGTACTCTTGCATTTGTGGTAATAACATGCCAACTAACACAGAGGTGTTTCACATACAGAATCAGAGGCCAAGAGTCCATCACCTGGGGAGATAGGTTAAAACATGTAATTATCTTCAATGCCTCTAGAATTACAAGCATGGGATAGGTCAAAATTCAACCGCCACTGATTGCTATGAAACCCCCAAATGGGGATGTTGACGCCAAGGATTGATGTCCATATAAATACGAACGGGTATAGTCATCTTCATTTCATGTATTGTTTCAATGTCACTTGATCTCCACAATCATCTCTGATGCTTAAATTGTTGGTTACATGAACCAGACATCAGAGGAAGAAAACAACAACAGGCTTGGCTTCTACTCTGCATAATAGGTAATTTCCCGCTCCTTGATGGTTCTTTCCTTTCGTGTGTTAAATTCATCCTATTTGATGACATGCTACTATTTGGAGCAAAAGATGTGGAGCATTATATCATTTAAGGAGGAATTCATTGTTAGCTTTGTTTCTTTTAGAAGGAAAAACCCTATTCTCTTCACCCTGCTCCTATCTGTGTTCCAATTTTGTAGCATGAATTTTTTTTTTAAAACTTTCATGTCTTCTACAAATAAAAGTTATATCTCGGTGGCCACTACCATAGCTATAAATTTCTTATAATATTTCTAGATAATTGGCATATTTATTATAAAGATATCGATGGAGTTATCTAGAAATTTTGTTAAAATATCTTCCTACAAAAAGGTTAGATCAAAATATATATGAAGCATCTTTGATAAATTTAATTTAACAATAGTTTATATTGATAGAAATGGTTCAAACAAATAAGTTATTCAACTTAGAAAAATTTAGTTTCCCAAAGGAATAAAATTGTACAACCATACATACATCCAGCAAATTCATATTCAGCATATACACTAAGGCCCAGATCTCTCTATATGAGATCCCTACCCGATATAAGCTAGTCTAGTCTGAGAAACGAATGCAAAACCACCTCAAAATATACTCTGTTGGCCCATAGGAAACATTACTGAGCAAGAATATGTTCCTCATAAAGAAACTAATAGGGTTCTCTTTAATTTAAATTACAGGCATTGATTTCTAATTTAAGATTGAAATTCGACATTCTCCATGGAAATCCCTATAAAAGCTCTGAAAAAGCTCTGCCCTTGAAGCCTTGAAGCACGACATTGAAGCCTTGAAACATCAAACCATAATCTGAACATCTCCCATGGAGGCATCGAGTTCCAAACCGACTAATCATCTTTCAAAGTATACTCTATATCCTTGACATTTGTAAAACTCTTCACCACATACAGATATTTCCAACTATATCAAAAGGTAAGATAAATGAAAATTAAGTAATGAGAAGAACAACAATATCAGATCACAAGATAGTCATAGAAACTGACAGGACAAAGACTTTCAAAAGTAGACATGTTGGAAAACCAAATGAGATCATGCAATTCATCATTCTCCATGGAAAGCCCTATAAAAGCTCTGAAAAAGTTCTGCCCTTGAAGCCTTGAAACACGACATTTAATTCTCTATTTAATGGCAAACATCAAACCATAATCTGAACCTCTGCCATGGAGGCATCTAGTTTTCAAACTGACTCATCATCTTTCAAAGTATACTCTATATCCTTGACATTTGCAAAACTCTTCAAAACATACAGATATTTCCAAAGTTCTATATCAAAAGGGAAGATAAAAGAAAATTAAGTAATGTGAATAACAGCAATATCAGTTCACAAGATAGTCATTGAAACTGATGGGACAGAGAATTTCAAAAGTAAATAGATTGGAGAACCGAATGAGATCATTCTACCTAATTCCTTTCCTTTAGTCTAAATTGTTAAAAAAAATTAGCCTAATTTAAAATTAAACCCTACTTGTTTATTATCATTCACGGGCTCAAATCACGTATTTGATAATAAAACTTCAAAACCTTAATAAAAGGGTCTTGTTCTTATATATATTATATACAACATATTACAAACCAAAAGTTCTCAATAATTTACGAAAACACACCATATTATGCTCCATATTCACTGGAGGATACATTGTCCAAGCATAATCTAATTACATTAAACCCTATATTTCATTATAGAAAAATTTACTAACCCTGTCGATGCCTATTTCTTCTAGGTAACCATTATGACTTTTGGGATCTCTTTAGAGTCGTCAATATCAGCATTAAGTGGTAATTATATTATTAAACTATAGTTATATTCAACATATTAATAACATGTATTCTATTAAGTAATATTTTGTAATGATCAAATATAATATAAAAGCTTATGTTATTATTAGTAATTTGATAATTTATATGTAAATATTATAAATATGTTTCACTTAAATGAACTTAATATAAAACATATATATTTAATAAATATTATTATTAATTTATACTTGTATGATTTTAATATTGTAATTAAAACAAATTTCACATTTGAATTATTATATTAAATAATATTTTTGAAAGATCAAATATAATATAAAAGATTCTAGTGTTATTATTATTCATTTGATAATTTATACTTAAATATTATAAATATATTTCAGATTATATAATTTAGCGAGTGCCCATAAGTGGTGGACCGATTCCTTGAATTACTAAATTTTTATATATTTAGTCGAAAGGCTTAACCTGCGAGTTTGCTCACGTACGGTCTGCTCAAAAACTTGTTTTATGCACACATACCACTATTTAGCCAGTTTTCATTTACCACGAATTCGCTGGTTTTCGTGGGGAAGGAATCGTACTTGTGGATGACGTTCCCGCTAACGTGCTCTGGCCGCATCTACATTGGAAAGCATGGCCTAGGCATAGGCAGGGTAAACAAAATAGTTTACCCTTTAGCCGTTGCCTCCTGGCTACGGCAGGAACTAATAAATAAACCGCTGTAGTCTTGACAGGACATCTAGAAGACTGACTGTTTTGTTGCCTGACCGCTTCTAGAACATCGCTTGCTCCCGAGTCCCGACAAACGAACATCTTATATTTAATCTCTCATGTCGTGTCACCAATTGACGCGTGTAAATACCAGAATGTCACTGATGTTGTGTCACAATTGACGCGTCTAAACAATCCACAAGGCAGGAAACCATCAAATTGAGTATCGATGAAACTAATGTTCACCGCACACAGATGACACGTAAAGTGGTAAACGGCCACCACTTATTTCTAGAAGCAAGAGAATCTTACTGATTTTTATAGACTTCGTATCCTTCTCCGAAACCCCCAATTCGATTTCCGTCTATATATATATATATATACCTAAATCGTTTATCCTCACCATCGAAACAATTTTTCGTTTTTAAAAGGCCGCAAATCAAACCAAGTTTTATTTCTCTGATCAAATCAATTTGGACTCAGTGAAATACTGAATTTCTATCTACAGTTAGTTTGAGGCAAAATAGTTATTTCTGGTCAATTCAAAGCTTTCTGTAAAAGATCAATGGAGTACAGTGCGTCAATTAGGGGTTTACAGGCGCCTGGTGTTATGAGCAACTCTGCTTCTTCTGGAATTTCACGGGTCCGATTCGGAGCGAGGCCGAAGCGTTCGACAAATGTTAGGGCTTTTCACTCTCAAAATGCTTCCTTCTCTTCTCCCCCTTCTTCATCTTCATCTTCGTTGTATGATGTTCTGTCTGTCTCCCCAGACGTGAGTGCTCGTGATATAAAGAGCGCATACCGAAGAATGGCTCTCAAATATCATCCTGATGTGTGCCCTGCTGAAGCTAAAGAAGAGTGCAGCAAATTGTTTCTTAAAGCTCAGGAGGCATATGAGACTCTGTCAGATCCCCTGCTCCGCCAGGATTATGACTGGAGACAGCAGAACATGTTCACAGTTGGCGATTACGAAGGCGGATTAGGGAGTAGTGAAGTGTGGGAAGCTCAGCTGATGGAATTGATTAGGAGGAGATCGGGAAATAACTCATCATCATCATGGGGCGGCAGAATGAGAAGACGAAATCAACAGGGGGCTTATGCTTGCTGATCATTACAGCCGATCAATTCAGAGTTTTCTGTTAATTGAATTGTAAAAAGAGGCGTTTGAGCGCCGTCTAGTTTTGTAAATAAAACTTATCAATTTGTTTGTGAATTGCATTCGTTATGTGATATTTAGAAGCAATTCGGGGTAAGAGAATGATATCTGAGACACTATATCAGGACTTCCAAACTAGACCATCCTTAAAAATTGTTAATTATGAGTTTTTTCCCCAGATTTGTGGTTGTCAAAATTACCATTTCCGCGGATGTGAAAATTCACCATTTACATTTAAGGAGTTGTCAAAACGTTAATAATAACAAGGCGAGCTTCAAACATGATATTTGTCTGTCATTTATAGGTAGAACAGAGAACTATGATTTAACGTCCGATTCTTTATTCTCTGTACAGTCGAATTTGAGAGTTATCTTGCAAAGTGTAGATTGCATAATTTTAATCATAGTTAGGAAAATGTAAATATTATGAAATGGATTTCTTATAGGTGAGCTTCACTATCTTAGTGTAGGTGTCAAAAAGAAATGAAACCATGTTTAAGGAGTTTAAGGAGTTTAGAATGTGATTAGAGAGATGGAGAAGAAAATTCTATTAAGTGTAAAAAAATATAACAAAGAGGACATTCTATAGAGTGATTAGCTTCTCGATGAGATTGTTTATCACCATCTAGAACATAATGCGAAGGAAGCTGGATGACTCATAAATTTAGTTGTTCCTTAAAAATTATACTTTTTACTAAAGAATCCTCTTATGTGATTGTCTCAATAATAATCATGGCATTGAATCTTGATTATATGAAAGCATTGATAGCATAAGATTGTTTTTATTGAAGTGGAACAATTTTCCTTCATATAGAATCATTTAGAATACCCATTCAATCATTTTACAATAAATAAATTGTATGGATAATTTATGTGATTCTTTTTGTGCTATAACACACAAAATAATTTTTAAATATATTTTATTTGTAGAAAAAATTGGCATATATCATTAATAGATTCTTTCGATTTTTTTTATAGAAATTTTGAATTATTTTATTTTTCTAAACAAAAAAATATGTTATATATTTTATCAATATTTTTTTGTGATTAATAAGGAGCTAAAGCTAAAGAGGTGGTATTAAGATCCAAAGTTTAATAGTTTTACATAGGTTAAAGCCTCCACATAATGAAACAAGCTTAATTGTAGTTTCCAAGGAAGAAGCAAAAAGAGAACTCAAACCTACTTCTCCTCATGATCAAAGTTTAAATCCTTAACAAACGTTAACAAAATAAGGCGTTGACTACATACTATTAGAGAAAAAGTACCAAAATTGGCATATTGTATGAATGGGGGAAAATCATTACTTGTTTTCTCTTTTAGTTAACATTGCATTGTTTTCTCTTTTAGTTGCTCCCTATATCTTTACCATAAGCAATTTTGTGAAATTAATATTGTTAATTGTCTAGGATTGATAGGTCATGACAAATGAAACTTCAATTTCATATCCTACATCTTTTATCCTTTTGGACTTGGCTTTTGTGAAGATTCATATTGCATCGATAAAATGATGGTTAAATATGCAATTTTGTGTTCTCAAACTTCTGTATTTGATGGATATGTTAACAATCTTTGAGCTCGACCTTGTAATTACTAGGATGGACATTTTGGTTTCAAATGTTCTGGTCTTTAACTTATTATTTATGAGATGAAGCCATCTGTTGTTTAAGGTTTTGCCTAGCAATCTTGTTATATTTCGTTGTTTTTGACCTACTATGTGACTTGAACTTATAATTGTTCCTTATTACCAAGATACATAAGTGTATGTGTTCAATGAAACAACATGATAATTTATGTCTTAAATGTGTTTGATTAAAATAAATCATAAACTATTATTAACATGTTGACAAATTATAACTTTCGTGAATGCATTTATTTATATATAAAAATGCCTTAAGTGAAAAGTCTCAATATGTTATTAATATATCTAGTTAAGATATGATTTCTATCATGAGTTGATCCCTAATTTCATTCTATTATGTGGGATTTGAAGCCATCCCTATCATAATTGTCTATAAATTCTAAATTTGAAGTCTTCAAAATTATTAGAAATGTAATTAAATTAACTAGAGGATCTAAATTAAATTAGTTAGAGAATCTAAATTGGTTCATAGTTTAATATCTTTCTTTTATAATCCTTGTAGTGAGACAATATGAAAACCAATCATATTATTGATTCTCAATTTTATTTTATTTTTTATCATTGCATTTAAAGGACACAAAATTCTTTGAAATAGTATTAATTCATTTTTTTCGTAGAATTATTATATTTCAAATTGATGATACTGTAGAAGCCATTCTTAGGCTAATACCATGACTAGCTAAGCACACTCTTACTAAGAGTGAAGACTCTAAACAATTGGACATTGGAATTTTATTCTACATATGTTCACAATGACACTAGGAGTAAGATGTCAGCATTGACCAATAACATTAGGAAACCTTGCACTAGCTAAACGGATTCTTAAAAAATAATTAAACAGATTCTTTAAAAAATTCGCTACATTGTATATTGTATGAGTACAAAATTTATAATTGTCTAATCGAATTATCCAAGACAATTTAAACATATTTTACTAATTTCAAAATGCAAAACAATGGAAAATAAATAAATAAAAGATACAGTTACTTATATTGACTAATGCAAAGAGAGCCAAATTTTATTGGATGAGCATTTGATCTTTATGATCTGTATATTTTATGATAAAAAACAATAAAAAAAATTGAGAAAATTTAACTATTTTTTTGTTAATCTGAAAAAAATCATGTTTGACTTTTTAAATCCTCGGTGCACTCTAGATATTAGCCAGCACCAATCTTATTTGCATTAATAAAATAAACAAATGATAATTGATTTTCTGAGGAAGGATAGAGCAACAAAGATTCTTGGATTATGTCCAAATCAAGTATGTGAACTTCAATTTCGTCTGAGCAGAGTATTATTGTGATATTGCTATCAAGATTTAACTGTGTGATTTTGAGTCAAACTCATTGACTCAAAATCACACAGTAAATTAAATACTGATAGTAATTTACACGATTTCTTAGAAGACACGTAGAAGTACGTAGAGTCGTCGAAAAGGCCACAAACAGTAGGGCCCACATGGAAGCGGAAAACGGAGCTGCCTTCTGGAATTTCCCGTCGTACTTTTAACCGAAATTTTCTGAGGTTCTAATCGCCGACGTTTTTAACGATTTCGATTCAAATCGAAATAGATTACTGAACAACTCGAGGCGCTTGTTATATATACGTGTTGTGTACGTGGACGATAAGGAAGATGACAAATCATTTACGTTGGCGTTAATTCTCCGTAGATCTAAATTGGTTGAATTTATAAGTTCCTGTCATGGCTGTATTTGTTACGTGTAATTAGTTCTGAAATTTAGACTAATCAACTTTAAAAAAAGTTAGTCCACTAATTTACTATCAAGTTTGATACATTTATGTAGGGGAAATGATCTAGTAGTCGTTCAAGCTAATTTCACGCACTTACAATTCTTAATCTATATGTATAAATTTGCCGGTTTTTTGGTGGATCTCCATGAGTCAGTGAAGAGCTTAAAGCTAACCTTTTGGCTATCCCACAATTACAAAGCTCTTTGTAGAACTTGTAGAGAGCGAGGTGGTCTAAAAGTGTCATTTTAAGACATTCGTCTTGAACCTGTGATGTTCACACCCCAATAACTGCTCATAAAAAAAGAAGTACTTTTTGTACTACTGGACCAATCGGAAACCAAGAAAATTGAAAAATTATCAAGTATTAGTGCATGTGTGATCGGATATTAGTACATATGCTATCATTTTTGGGATTTTTTATGAGTGTTAATTGGGGGGAATATGTAATGGTAGGACATGGGGGGTAATACGAACATGGGTGGCAACTGACTTGTTTCCCCTAATAATATTCTTTTTAAAAAATATCATTTATCGGTATTCTAATGGACTATGAGGAAAAAAGGCAAGGAGAAAAAAGAGTTTTTAAAAACTTAAATTTCAATAAATAGCGGAGTACATAAAGTAGTGTGAAATGACACTCTTAAATGTCATTTAATGCTCCAGCTCGAGCCACGACCGGGGTCTTTAAAGCCTATATTAGTAAACTTGATTTGTAGCATTCAATTTCTAGTTGACAAAGTGTGTTTGTGAAGTTTCTTCTTGTAGATTTGTCCTCAGTTCTAAGGATTTTGTTTCTTGTGCTTTATGGAAATTTCTGTTAGGATTCTCGTGCCTTCTTCTCATAGTATCTGTTAGAATTAAACTTTATGTGTCTAAAGTATAAGGTGGTTTTAGCATCTATGACGAATGATTAAGAGGCCATGACAAATCCTTTTCTTTCTCTCTCTCTCTTTTTTTTTTTCCCAAAGAATTATTAAGAGTGAATTTATTTTCCTTTGCCTTTGTTTTTAGAGTTTACCAACTGAAGGATAAAGTTAGAAGGGAATTTGTTTTGTAGTCGCTTTTTCCTATGATTTATTCTTTTGAAAATTTTCCATTGTAATTTTAGTAGTGAATAGTGAATGTTCAAATTTATGTTGTATTTTGCTATTACTAGTGATGTATATTTAATTGGCTTTTCTTTAAAAAAAATCCCCCTTTGTTTAAAGAACTAATTCATACCCATACTTCCTAAATTTGCTTAAAACTTTTCCAAAGCTTTTGACATGTTAAAATCTCTAAATCTTCTCAAATCTTTTGAGTGCTTTTGACCTATTTCCTCTTAATAAAATAGTTTAGTTTATGTTCTTTACTTTTATTTTATTTTTAATGAAATCAAGATATTTGTTGAACTCTTTTGTTCAACTTCATTAGTAATTATCTTTTTTTTTTCTATACAATACATGCACTTGAGAACCGTTTGGGCAGAGAAACATACCCAATAATGTTGAACCAATACTCGTAGCCTAAAATAATCATCCAATTCAAACCAAGAAAAAACCTAAAATCATCATTAATAAAGATAAAGAAACCAAAATTGGAATTGGATACACATTCTTAAATAAATCATATTCTTGATGATCTGGTGCATTTCAATTACAAAAAACTCCCTACTGCTCAAAATTGCTTCCTCTGTAAATTTGACTAAATGCTAAAATATTTACATCAATCTTTTCCCCAAACCCTTGCAGTCTTCTACCTCAACCAAAGTACCATCCCACAAATGCCAAATAAAATCAATATAATTGTACAATTCAATTCAGAAAATGTATTTGAAAGATAAAAATATTGAAATCATATATCTAGATATGCATGTATAGATCACTTTTCCTTTTCAGATGGGATGTATTTTTTAATCTGGAAAAGTTCAGAAAAAAACAATAATGAATTTATACAGGGGTGTGTGGTCTTGATGGAACCAACTACCATTTTTGGGTTGAAATGGTGCCACATCTAATGCTCATTAAAGCAGTTTCTTCACTCACATGTCAACCCCATTCTTTTTTTCCTATAATAGAAAAATCCATCATATTTGAATTAGATGAAACACCTAAATAGGGACCATCAAACTCATAGTTTGGTGACTACACTTATATTGTTAAAGAAGGCTTTGTTTTAAATGCCCATTTTCTATCTTCTAGTAGACAACATAACTTCATTCCATCAACAAATTCAACACCTAGTTTGTTGTTTATGCAAAGATTCAAAGCAATTTTTATTACTTGTAAATTTATCCTAAGGAAACAAAAGTTCAAAGAAGAAGAAAGTTGCAATGGCTATTATGACAAATCTCTGCTTGTAAAGTTAGTTATCAATCTGCAATCACAAAATATTGGAAAAAAACATATTTCTAGCAAACATGATAATAGCATATTATGTCTGTGTAGTTCAAGAATTAACTTCCATATTTGATGTACCGTGAGAAGTATGAGGCACATCTCTACCTTCATTGGTAGTATAATATGTAAATTTTAGAACACATGCAACTCAAAACGTGGAAATTTGCATGTGTTCCAACAGTGATAAGTGTTTTTTATATTTAATAAGTAGCCAAAATGGGGGCCAACCCAAAGACAAAAAACAAGGATGAAGATCAATCAAAAATCAATACCATATGATTAACCAACCCTCTTTCTTAATATCAAAAACCCCCACAGTAAGATATTTCTATACTTAAACTTACTACAACTATCAACTAACATATTATCATAATTATACAAAATATTTGCCCTCTTAACAATTCTGGGCATAAACCAAGTCTAGTGATTAATTAAAAAATAAGCCCCAGAGGCCAAGTACAAACCAGTTAACATAAACATAAAAAAAATAAAAATGAAAAGGGACTAGTATCTTACTCTCCTTCTTCTAGTTGTTCAAGTTCTCTAGTAGCAGTCAGAGCCAATTATACGCTAGGAAGCTATATAGTGAGAGGGTAGTGTCCATGTCCTTAGTGTCATTATTCTCCTCTTTCCTAGTTTGTAGAACATGGAGGGTGGTCACAACGGAATGCATAATATAGACAGAGAAATTCACCACCCTATCAAACTTGTTCTCTAGGTTCTCATTCTTTTTTATCAAGTTGGTAATTGATTCCTCCAATTTGGAAAAATCTTGTTTAATAAGGGAATGTTTATCACCAGTAGCCCATGACATAATATTCTTCTCTTTCTAGTTGTCACCTCCCACAGGCTTATCCACCTAGACTTCCATTTTCTTCTCATTCCCATGGTTTTGAGCTTCCAAATCTAAAATCCTAAAAGCGAAGGTAACTATCCCTTGATCACCCATATAACCCTCTACTTGGGGGTGTAGTCTTAGTTTTATAAGTATCTAACACACGAGAAGGTATAAGACCATCTTGGTCATTGTCGTTGGTCTCCTCATTCTTGTTTTCACTAGTTGCCCCCTCCTCTTTGTGTTTTCCATAGTTTCTCCTAGTTTTTTTTTTTTAGGTCTAGGGAATCATTTTTCCCATAGTTCTCTATAGAGTTAGAATTGAGTAGTTTCTCCTTGCTAGGAGGGGTAGACGGATTTTTATCTCTCAATCTATTGCTAGACTTGTGGGTTCCCTTACTGGTTGTAGATTTTATACTTTCCATATCTAAAAGCTCTATTTTCTCCATTTTAACCTTCCTAATTGTGGTAGAGGGCTCCTTATTATCCCAAGTTTTTTCAAAAGGGGACGAAGTATGTGCAACATCAGTGATTTTAGGTGGGGAAGGGATCAGCCTAGGAATATGGGGGTTAAGACCTTTATAAAAATTAACCAGGGAAAACATTAGGGATTTATGGTATATGGTGAAGCTCTTTCCCTCTTCTTTCTTTTTGCACAGTTTCCAAACACAATCCTCCATAGAATACAATAATGTGTAAGGAAAAGAAATGCTTTTCCTATTCCTAAAGTGGTTGAGAATTAGAAAGTGGTAATTTTAAATCACCTTATACCATAATTACATATAAGACCATATCCTAAGGTTCAGGCAATTCCTCATGAGCAAAACCACCAAAGATATGAACGAGAGCTTTGTACCAGTGATGAGTGTTGATGTGCAAAGCTTTGTGTTTTGAGTATAGTGAAGTGTTTTTTATTGATTCAACTTTTCAAAGAATCTTTATGACATATTTAATCTTTCAAAATAGTTTGAGGGACTCCCCCAGTACTTGGTAGACTCTCATGATTACTAAAAAAGTTTGATAAGATACAAGATCCTTTGACAATCATTACTCAATTTGTGCCCTTCAAACTTTAAAATTAGGCCAATGGACCAATAAATTTTTTTTGCTAATGATGTTGTATCATGTACAAATTAAATGTCCTCTAAAAATTTACAAATTGGACTTACTTAACTGTAAGTGATTATTTAATTCAAAAAGTTTTAAATTTATTAAACAAAAGAAATGAAATATTTATTAAAAAAATTACATTATGAATTAGATTTATAAAGATTGGATTATAAATCATTCCATATAATCGTTTCATAAGAACAAAGAATTAGATTTAAAATGAAATATTATATTATATTCTATTACTAAATTTTAATTATTTAGAATAAATTATTAATAATTATATATATTTTAATTATATTACACTTAGAATTACAATTAATTAGAATTTGTAACTAGAATTTAACCAATATTTTATTTTAAAAATTAAAGTTAAAATTAGATTAAAATTAGAATTAAAATTACATAATATGACACCTTTATCAAAACAATTAGTTTTAAGTACTTATTCAAAATATAATCTTAATTGACCTATTTCTTTCCCTCTACCTCTCTTCAACTTTGTCAGAGCTACACATGTGATTCCTTATTTTTATCCATCCATTACTAACCCTTAGTTTATTTTGTCTCAAATATCTTTGCCTATGCATCTTTATTCTTATATCTCCATTTTCCAACTTTTATCTACCCTTAACTTCAAGTTCTCTTTATTTGTCATAAAAATAATTTGAACACAAGATCTTTTGTATGATGTTATTTAGACTATTGTTCCACAAGATATAGTAACACATTTTTCTTCTTGTGTAGCACATATGTCATTCTCTATAGTTGTTTGGCCACAACAAAGAATGGTCAAAGCTAGAGATTTCAACAAGTATCAATAGACAACTTTACAAAATTATTATTAATAATAGACTATATATGTAATTGTTAATGGAAAATGTTATTAAGTTTTACTTCTCAAATGTTAGCTAGCCTTTAAATTTAGAAAAAATGTAATAATATCTAATGCTACATTTTGTTCAATTCCTCAACTCTCTATGCAATTAAAAGTTTCAATTTGAATTTACATTTTCTCTCAACATGTCTCATATTAAATCAAAACAAGAAAATGCACATGGAAAGAATTATGACACTTGGTGCCTCTCATTTAGAAATGGATTGTGCTATTTGGATTATATATTTAAGTAATGTTTAGATTAGTTTTTACAATACTTTCTTGATGTATTATGTGGTAGAATTTCCATCAATCTTATGAAAACCTTATTTATATTATTAATTTGTTATATTTCATCTTTTATTACTTTATTCATATTATTTTTTATTTTTTTATTTCATAATGAAATTAGATTTTGATCTTTTAAGCTATAGTTTGTGATAGCAATGAGTATGCAATAAGTTTGAATATAATTTTTTACAAATTGTGCAGCCAATATAAACATTTCTACCCTTGTGCCTTTACCCTCTTTTTTGTGCATATTCTTTAGTTTTATGTGTACTCATAGTACTTATTTTCTAGTGATATATCACATCTTGATGAGATGGACTACATATGACTAGTCAAAATTTAAGTGAATGTAATAGTAGTAGCCTAATCACAAGTATTAATAAATATCTTTATAAGGGTTATAACCTTGCACAAAAATTAAATGTTTAATGGTGGAGAGCATTTTCATCGTTCAAATACCTCAGAAGAAGTGCAAGTGAGTTATTTATTAAATAAAAACTATATTTATATACTTAGTTTTAGGTCAATTCACTTTCTCTTATTATATTACCTCTCATTGTGAAATGATTTTCTGTGTAGTAGTTTAAAATGTATTTTTTAAAATAAAATAAAATAAATAGAAACTACAATAAAAGCAGAATAAAAACTAATGATTAGAAACTTAAAATAAATGTAGCACAAAACACTTTCTACTCCCCATTTAAATTTTGAACATGTTGAAAGGATTCTCTATATGAAGAAATTACAAGAATCTAATCAATTTTGTTCTATTTCTATTTTAAAACTCATATCTTTTATTTGTTGTGTTTTAGATAAGACCATGAAAAAAAAGGAATACTATAAAATGAGAGAATCTATTAACATTATTAAGTTTAATTCATGGTACATTTCCATGTCACATAGAGAAGGATGCCAAATAGTATTAGTTATATTGAATGACTTGTGACTTACCATACATTGTTATTGATTTAATTCAAAATTTAGAAAATGATTCTATTCGGTGGTGAACAATTAATAAATACTATATCAAAACAACTACATTATATTTAAGGGATTCAAAATTCAAATTAAAGTGTTTAGATTTGGACATTGTAAATGCCAACCTTATTTTTTTGCAAAAAGTAAGAAAAATAACCTAATTTATAAATTAATGTCTATTTCTTCAAAATCCAGGTTTGTTTTACATGTAATACATAAAATGTTAGAAACTACAATTTGAACAAGTGTTATGTTGTCATTGATGTCAAGCCTTATTGGTAAGATAGTTGCAATCTAAGTAGAGTGCCATATCAAGATGATTGATGAAGAGGATTTGAGAAGAAGAGATACCAAAAGGACCTAGAGGAAAGGTTGAGCTATGAGAAACTACAATGGGAACTTGATTAGTTAGACCTTGAGAAGATAATGTGATTGCTTAATCATTACCTAAGTAGAGAAGAGAGTTGCATTGAAGCATAGAAGAAGTGATCAAAGAAAGACCAAATGCATAAGCTTGACCAACCAAAGATCAAAAGATTAAGGAACTAGAAGTATAAGTCGATCATAATACAATGTTGATTGAGTATCAAAAATCACGTTAAAACAAATAGTGGGTTTGTGCACCAAGTTGTGGTGCCAAAAATATGACACCTAATGTTTTATTTTTTATTTTGCAAAGCATGTACATGCTATAGCATGCATGCGCTTTAGCTTGGGCTCCACAAGCCCTAGGCTTGTGGAGCGCAAGCCAAAGCAAGTGTGCACTATAGCATATATGTGCTTTGAAAAATCAAAAACTTTTATAAATGGGCTGCAAACCTATGGCCCGTTTTATCATTTCATTTGGCTTTTGCATTTCTCCCAAACATTGCACAAGTGGATTGAAGAAGTTGAAGAATTTTGTCACCCATCTCCTCAAAATGTCTCCTCATTGTTGAAGTTCAAGATCAAGATCATGTATTATGCTTTCTACTCTTGTTTTCGCATTGTTTTATAAGTTTTTACATTGTTTTGTAGGTTTTTTCAATTTTGCTTTAAATTTGTTTATTTATTTAGATTGCAATTGGTTTCTTAGTAGAAAACATAAATAATCAACTACCAAATCCCCAACCAAATAAAAAAAATCAAAACAAAAACCCTCCACAAGATGAAAATCAAAACCCTCCACAACAAGAGCAAAAAATTTCCCAACTTGCACCAATTGGAAGACCTCCTCTTGGCACCCAAGACAACATTATGAATGAAATAGAAAGAGGGAAAAATGAATTAGAAGCACTCATTGGTAGGTTGAAATATTGTGGACAAACCAATCTGATGAGAGTACAATTGGCATCCTCCCTCAAGTCCATTATGACCCATGTAGATTTTTTTAGTGGTTAGGTGGATATTTGGCATGTTAAGAGGGATGAACAAAGAAGATATTATGCAAAAAAATTATCATATCAAGATGTTAAAAAAAGGAAATAGAAAAAGGTAGCATTTATGCATTGTTTAAAAAGCTCGATGAACAAAATATTGTTAGATATACAATTAAAAGGTTCCCCATCCATTGATGCATACATGATGATATTAGAAATAACTTTTAGGATAGATGGTGGATGGTCTTTGATGATCCTCCCTACAATAATCATGAGGTTCCAATGTATTTCTTAAAGAAATCATATTGTGAATTTGTCCTTGGGGAGATCCCCAATTATTTTGATATATTAGAATCTCAAGATAGAGGTGGGGGGTCATCACTTGAGAGGCCAAGGGCACATCATGACCCTAATGTAGTTAGGGCACCTATTGTCAAGCCACAGGGTGAGCATGTGATTATTCCTTCAATTATGAAGGAACATGAAGAGACCAGCACTCTAGGGACTATTAATGCTTTGACACATACCCTCATTTATTGCATGAGTCCATTAGTTGAGGAGGAGCCTTCTATGTGTCACAGTCACATGTGCACATCATGTGGATCTTATGCACATTTGGCAGTCATGTTGGAGATAGTATGGATGATGGGCTAGTCATTGATCAGTTCTTGAGTCAAACATTTGCAATTAACACATTGGTAAATTAAAATTATAATAAACAAATTTGATCACATTTCATATGTATAATGAATGACTAATTAATTAGCATGTATTGACATTGCTCAAAATTTGGGGTGAGAGTGTTGCTAGCCTTAGTAAAGATCCCCCGACCCTATTTTTCACCCCATCGACAAGTTGAGAGGTACGTATTGATTTAATCATTTAAATTAATACATATATTTATTAAGTAATCATATGAAGGATTGACAAAATTTTTTTTATGCATGTGCATTAGTTCTCAACTGAACCATCAACATTCACAAGGGACTCCGAGCCTAGACATGATATGTGCTTCGTAGAGGTACATTTGTTTCATGCTAATTTGATTCATTTCATTATATTTGTTTCATGTTTCATGTTACATGTAAATTGTATTATATGGCATACAACTATTGACATCTGAGACTCCTCATCTTTGCCAGTCCATCGATCGTGGAGTTGTTGCAGTGATGGCTAGTTCAGAGCCATTGACTGAGGTATGAAAGAATTTTAGTTAGTATCAAAATTTCTAATGTTATTTATAAGTGATTATATTGATTAAATTTTTGTAGGGCCTTGTTACACCCAATCATCCATGAGCATTTGAGGTGGATGGACAGAGTGACTATTTGATGGCTGTAAGAAAATAACTAATTTTATGTGTACATATATTTGATTTCAACATATAATAATTATTGATTCATATCTACTTTGTTTGTATTAGCTAAAGTTAGAGAAGAGCCTAAACAAGAGGACAAGTTACCATGTGAGGAAGACCCCATCATCCCCATCATCTCCCTCTACATGATGACTAAAGACTTTAGGGATTTGTTTCCTTCCCCTTGTGGGAAGGAGAAGATATAGTTGATAGACACACATGTATAGGAATTAGTGGACATATATGTTGGATTTTATGTCAATGGACATATTCGATATACATTTGATGTATATATGACATTTTATATTTGATGTATGACATATATTTGATGCATGACATTATTAGACTTATGACATTATTGGTTAATATATGATATGTTTGTTCATGTGACATTATTGGTTATCATTATATATTATGTGTTTGTTAATGTATGAAGTTATTGGTTATCATTTTATATTATATGTTTGTTCATGTATGACATTATTGGTTATCATAATATATATCTTGTTTTTATTGTTTACATTTTAAGTACATTTCATGTATTTCATTTTAATGTAAATTGCATCCAAAATGATGCAAATGCTCATACCAAAAGCTAGTGGATTCCCAACAAGAACACTTTTAAAGAAAACTACCTTTCCCACCTTTGAAAGTGTCTTCAAAGACTTTCCAACTTGGTTACAACATTGAACAAACTTCTACCCAATTTCACAAAACTACTTGATCACTTTCCCTATTCAAGACTTGGGAAGCAATAAGGGAAAAATGAACAAATTTGATAAATGGATCATAATCAACTTCTTGCTTCAAAATAACATCTTACACACTTCAAGGAACACCTAATAACTATCTCACAAACTTCAGTTTGTCATCTATTCCATCCTTCTAAGAGATTCTTTAACATCATATGACTGTATTTTCTTTGCAACAACATGTAATTTGCTGATTTTCAGACAACTCTTCAAAAGGGAAGTGATTATGTTTCAAACTGATGAAATGACTATTAAAACAACCAAGAAGATCCTTAACATCTTCCACTAACTCCATTCAGTGATAACATGCAACTATATAAGTTTTAATGACTCTCAAAACACTTATTGAGTCAACTTATTAACAAAAACAACAAAAAAATAAAATCGTTAGGACTAAAGCAACTTGTGTTTATAGGTGACCTCAAGTTCCTTGATCTTACAAACAAGGATTACCTTATTACCATTAAAAAATAGCATGTTCAAAATTATGTGTATGATCACCTCTTTACCTTCTATCAGAAGTCTCCATCATTGGATGAGCTGACATATCCAGTTGCCACAATCAAAGATCACTACCCGATAGCATTTAGTGACTCTTAGGGACAATTCAGTTTGGCATGCCTGAGAATGTTTGAGCACTCAATGAGATGGGAGGAGCTTGGGGCTAGTGTTTGCCTAGCCACTTGGAGCTAACAAAATAGATAGTTTGATCCCACAACAAAAGGTGAGAGAAATTTGGCAGTTGGCAATTTTTTACTAGCCAACACTACAAGTTTCAACATTACCCAAGATGGCATTGCAAAATCAAAATGGAATAAGATCTCCAAAAAGTGAGAGAGGTTATTGTAGGTCTCCACAACATGGTCCTATAGCACCTAGAATTGCATCCATACCTTACATGAGCTTCGAGATATTCCTTGTCAAAGATCACCACCCTATGGCATTTAGTGACTCTTAGGGATGTTTCAGTTTCACGTTCCTGATAACGTTTGATTGCTCAATGGGATGAGATGAGCTTGATGCTAGTATTTACCTTGCCACTTGAAGCTAATAGAATAGATAGTTTGATCCCATGATGAAAGGTGAGAGAGATCTGACAGTTGGCAATTTTGTACTGGCGAACACTACAAGTTTCAACATTACTCGAGATGGCATCGCAAAATCAAAATGAAATAAGATCTCCAAAAAGTGAGAGAGGTTATTGTAATTCTCCACAACGTGGTCCTATAGCACCTAGAATCGCATCTATACCTCACATGAGCTTTGAGATATGCCACATTGAAGATCATTTCCCTATGGCATTTAGTAGCTCTTAGGGATGTTTCAGTTAGGCGTGGCCAAGAAAATTTGAGTGCTCAACAGGATGGGATGGGCTTGGAGATAGGGTTTAATGGGCCACCTAGAGATAAAGAAATAGATAGTTTGATCCCATGATGAAAGGTGAGAGAGAATTGGTAGTTGGATATTTTGTACTAGCCAACACTACAAGTTTTAGCATCACCTGGGATGGCACCACAAAATCAAAATGGAATAAGATCTCCAAAAATAAAGAGAGGTTATTGTAGGTCTCCACAACATGTCTTATAGCACCTAGAATTGCATCTATACCTTGCACGAGCTCCGAGATTTGCCTCGTCAAAGATTTCTACCCTATGGCATTTAGTGACTCTTAGGGATGTTTTAGTTCGGCATGCTCAAGAACATTTGAGCACTCAACAAGATGGGATGAGCTTGGGGCTAGGGTTTACCTAGCCACCCAGAGCTAAGTGAATAGGCAATTTGATCCCATGATGAATGATGAGGGAGATTCGGCAGTTGGCAACTTTGTACTAGCCAACACTATAAGTTTCAACATCACCCAAGATGGCACCGCAGAATCAAAATAACGAAACATCTCGAAAAAGTGAAATAATTTATTATAGGTCTCCACAACATAGTCCTATAGTAGTTAGAATTGCATCCACACCTCGTATGAGCTTTGAGATATGCCTCGTCAAAGATCATTGCCCTATGACATTTAGTGACTCTTAGGGACGTTTCAATTTGGTGTGCTCGAGAATGTGAGTGTTCAACAAGATTGGATGAGCTTGGGGCTAGGGTTTACCTAGTGACTCAAAGCTAAAAAAATAGACATTTTGATCCCACAATGAACAGTGAGGGAGATTTGGCAATTGGCAACTTTGTACTGGCCAATACTACAAGTTTCAACATCACCCAAGATGGCGTCGCAAAATCAAAATGGAGTAAGATCTCCAAAAAGTGAGAGAGGTTTTTGTAGGTCTTCGCAACACAGTCCTACAACACCTAGAATTACATCCATACCTTGCACGAAATCTAAGATATGCCCTATCAAAGATCACTGCCCTATGACATTTAGTGACTCTAAGGGACGTTTCAATTTGCATGCCTGAGAATGTTTAAGCACTCAATAAGATAGGAAAAGCTCAGAGCTAGGGTTTACCCAACCACCTAGAGCTAACAAAATAGAAAGTTCAATCCCACAATGAATGGTAAACGAGATTGGCAGTTGGCAACTTTGTACTGGCCAACACTATAAGTTTTAGCATCACCTGAGATGGCACTACAAAATCAAAATAGAGTAAGATCTCCAAAATGTGAGAGAATTTATCGTAGGTCTCTGCAACATGGTCCTATAGTACTCATAATTGCATCCATGCCTCACATTAGCTCTGAGATATGCCCCATCAAAGATTGTTGCCCTATGGCATTTAGTGACTCGCAGGGACGTGTCAGTTCAACATGCCTGAGAATGTTCGAGCACTCAATGGGACATGATGAGCTTGGGGCTAGGGTTTACCCAACCATCCAGAGCTAATAGAATAGACAATTCGATCCCACAATGAATGGTGAGGAAGATTTGGTAGTTGGCAACTTTGTACTGGCCAACACTACAAGTTTCAGCATCACCTAAGATGGCATCACAAAATCAAAACAAAGTAAGATATCCAAATAGTGAGAGAGGTTATTGTAGGTCTTTGTAACATGGTCCTATAGCACCTAGAATTACATCCATACCTTGCACGAGCTCTGAGATATGCCCCATCAAAGATCATTTCCCTATGGCATTTAGTGACTCTTAGGGACATTTTAGTTCGATGTGCCCAGCAATGTTTGAACACTCAACAGGATGTGATGAAATTGGGGCTAGGATTTACCTAGCCACCCAGAGCTAACAAAATAGACAGTTCAATCCCATGATGAATGGTGAGGGAGATTTGGCAGTTGGCAACTTTGTACTGGCCAACACTACAAGTTTCAACATCACCCGATATGGGGCCACAAAATCAAAATGGAGTAAGATCTCCAAAAAATGAGAGAGGTTATTGTAGGTCTCTGCAACATGGTCCTATAACACTTAGAATTGCATCCATACCTTGTACGAGCTCTAAGATATGCCCTATCAAAGATCACCGCCCTATGGCATTTAATGACTCTTAGGGATGTTTTGGTTCGGTGTGCCCAAGAGCGTTTGAGCACTCAATGAGATGATAAAATATTGGGGCTAGTGTTTACCTAGTCACCTAAAGCTAATGAAATAGACAATTTGATCCCACAAAGAATGGTGAGGGAGATTTGGCCGTTGGCAACTTTGTACTGGCCAACACTACAAGTTTTAGCATCACCCAAGATGGCCTTGCAAAATCAAAATGGAGTAAGATCTCCAAAAAGTGAGAGAGGTTATTGTAGGTCTTCACAACATGGTCCTATAGCATTAGAATCACATTCATACCTTGCACGAGCTCTAAGATATACCCCATCAAATATCACTACCCCATGACATTTAGTCTCTTAGGGATGTTTTGGTTCAACATGCCTGAGAACATTCAATCACTCAATGAGATAGAATGATCCTAGGGCTAGAGTTTACCCAACAACCTAGAGTTAATGCAACAAATAGTTTGATCCCATGATGAAGGGTGAGGGAGATTTGGTAGTTGGCAACTTTGTACTGGCCAACACTACAAGTTTTAGCATCATCAGAGATGGTGTTGCAAAATCAAAATGAAGTAAGATCCCCAAAAAGAGAGAGAGGTTATTGTAGGTCTCTGCAACATAGTTCTATAGAAACTAAAATTACATTCATACCTTGCACGAGCTCCGAGATATGCCTTGTCCAAGATTGTTGTCCTATGGCATTTAGTGACTCTTAGAGATGTTTTAGTTTGGTGTTTCTAAAAATGTTCAAGTGCTCAATGGGATAGGATGAGCTTGGGGCTAGGGTTTACCTGGCCACCTAGAGCTAACAGAATAGATAGTCCATTCCCACGACAAATAGTGAGGGAGATTTGGTAGTTGGCAACTTTGTACTAGCCAACACTACAAGTTTTAGCATCACCCGAGATGGTGTCACAAAATCAAAACAAAGTAAGGATCTCCAAAATGTGAGAGATGTTATTTTAGGTCTCTACAACATAGTCCTATATCACCTAGAATTGCATCCATAGCTCACATGAGCTTTGAGATATGCCTTGTCAAAGATCGATGCCCTATGGCATTTAGTGACTCTAAGGGACATTTTGGTTCGACATGCCTGAGAATGTTCGAGCGCTCAATGAGATGGGACAAGCTTGGGTTGGGATTTACCTAGCCACCCAGAGCTAACAAAACAACCAATTTTATCCCATGACGAATAGTGAGGGAGATTTGGTAGTTGCCAACTTTGTACTGGCCAACACTACAAATTTTAGCATTACCTGAGATGGCACTACAAAATCAAAATGTAGTAAGATCTCCAAAAATTGAGAGAGGTTATTGTAGGTCTTTTCAACATGGTCCTATAGCAGCTAGAATCACATCCATACCTTGCGCGAGCTTTGAGATATGCCTTGTTAAAGATCGCTTCCCTATGGCATTTAGTGACTCTTAGGATGTTTTAGTTTGGCATGCCCAAGAATGTTTGAGCGCTCAATAAGATGAGACAAGATTGGGTCTAAGGTTTACCCAACCACCTAGAGCTAACAGAATAGATAGTTTGATCCCATGATGAATTGTGAGAGAGATATGAGCAAGATATGTATGCCTAGGCCACTTTGTGTAAGATATGAGCAAAAGTTGCTAATTAGGCAAAACTAGGCCTTTTTGAGTTTTTGGTCAAGATAGCCTAGGATTAGGCATTTTTAGATTTTTTTCAATAGTTTGAAACCTTTTCCAAGTCCTAGAAGTGAAATCTAGTGAACTTTGCATCAGTTGCACTTTTTGTGCAAAATTGGAAAAGTTGCTTAAAAATGCAAATTTGACTAGAAACCTTCTAACCTTGAAAAAAATGTTTCCCATGCTCATATACCCGAGCATGGTATGAGCATGGATAGTTACAACTTCTCAAACTTCCATTTGCAATTTTTTTTGCAAAAATTGCAAAAGTTGCTCGAGCAACTTTTTGAGCAACATTGCAACTTTTGAGCAATTTTTGTTCTTTACATATTTAGGTCAAATGGGTCCATCTAGGACTATTCTAAGACCATAGTTAAGATTCCTAGGACCTATTAGTTAACCAAATACCTTAGTTTCCCATGAATATTGAAAGACAATGAATAAGCAATTGGATACTAGCTACAGATATTTCAAAGACATTGAAAACAATATATATTATTCTTTCAAGAAAAATGAGGTACCAATTTTGAAAATAAAATTGAAATGATTCCCATCAGTGGCATGGCCAAGAACTACCTTTTCAATATAGTGACCAACAGTTGGCCTCACTTCCCATGCCTTCTCGTTCCTATGGAGGAAAGCTTAATATACAAAGGAATATATATAGAGGAATTGCAGCTACATCTATTAAATATACAAAGGAAGATATAGAAAACTTACTTAGTAGAGAGATTAATCTGAGAGAAAAAGACATTTAAGAAGAAAATGGTTATCTTAGTGCCATCTAGGGTATGCCAATTAGTTAGGCTGAAGAGACAAAACCTACAGCTATTGGGAAAGAGTGCACATGTACACAGAAACAAAATTTTTAGATAGAGAAGTAGCAAGTGCTATAGAATTGTCCATGAAGCAATGTGAAGTAAAGCCTCAAATTGGCTCATTAGTAGGCAAAGAATCTAGTTATGCACTTCATTCCAACACCATAGATATTTTAATTAGAAATGCCTATTCATCAATGGTCTTGCATTTATAGGACTTGGGAAGCCAAGATACTCAAGTTGGGCATGATTCCTCAAAGTTCTCATCAAAATATATTAATGATCTTAACAAAACAACAAAAAGCTCATTGCCACCTTTAAATGGAGGCTTTAGTTTAAATGGAGATTGTCAACTCCTAAACATGTCCTAATCAAGTAGATGACTAGTGCAGGAGCACCCATTCTAGACTCATTAAACAAGGCATAAGTAAGGATCCTAGATAGTTCACTTAGGATAGATTGTGATGTAGCAGTGTGCGGTGGAAGCTTATAATAGGCAAGCTACTAGGCAATTAGACAAGGTTGGAATCCTTCAAATTTCCCAAAAAGAGGGTTTAGTGTTGGGACACTTATCACAAGCATCAATAATGAGCTTATCATAGGTTATCACAACCCAAACAAGGCAAGAACCTAATCACTAGGTTTTCCCAAGTTCAAAAGCACCAAAACATAAGGATTCTCCAAAAGCCTAATAAGGGAAATACCCCCAAACATGAATGAAAAGAGAACAATGACCATGGAATAGAATAAAAACACACCTTATACCTATTACGGTCTGTATACAATAGATAAAGTGATTTTTTTGTGTCCAAACAATACTGATATACAACTACAGCAGTTTGCCATTGAAAAGGCTAGTGGCCCTTCAAACTGTAAATTGAACATAATATGGACAAACCCCACATAAAGACACAACTTAAAGTGATATTAAAAAACCCTTTTAGGACATATAAAACATACATAAACCTCACACACTAGAAGAGACTAGAGGCCACTGTTGCAACAACATTTGGAAAGTGTCGATAGGCCTAATTAGGCTCTAGTTACACTACAAGTTCTTTTTCACATGTGGCAATATGAAAAAAAATTATTGGAATATCTCGGGGCATGTGAAACAAGTCCAAATCCAAAGTTACAGACCTTGGATCACTCTAGAGCAAAGTTATTGTGACTATGGTGAAATGTTGAATGGTGCATGTATGGAGCCATACACCTAGAGTATGGTGGCAAAATTCATTTCTTGCTTGGCCATCTATAAAACTTGAAAAATCATGAAGTAAACTAATATTTCTTGCATTCCACTAAGGGGCATCAAATTCCCATGGTGGGAAGTGCAAAAACAACAAGGCCCTAGGTGAAACCCTTGGTTTAATGCTGATATCTAGGCACCTTCAGCAAAACTTGAATAACTTGCAAAATACAAAGGATCAAAACATGAAACCAAGTTAAAATAAAAGTTAACTCACCCCTCTAGCTCCTAGGGTCATTGGCACATGTCCCAACATCCATACCAGTCCATACAATGCTTTGAAACACATAATTTTATATGAAAAATAGGTTATTTTATTGATTTCTTTCCAAAATAAGTACATCATACCTATCACCTACCTGTAAGGGCTAATATAGGTTGTCCCAAATGGTTATAAGGTTGGTTTGAACCAATTAGACCTTTGGGGAAGAGTTTTTGAAAGTTTAACATCTTTTTAAGAAGTTGCTCAAAAGTTGTCAAGCAACTTTTTGAGCAACTATGAAAAGAAAGACAATCAAACCAAACTTCCTAAAACAAAATTGTTCTAAACAACCCAATCTAACATGGAAAATAATACAGTCTACAAAAAAAAGGTAAAAAATGCCTTAAAACTTAGAAACTCAGTAATTTTGCCTTCAAATATCATGCTATAGCATGCTAACCATACACAATGATATTAACTTCTATCATTTTAGAGTTTGGAATGTCTTTATATCTCCTCCTAGATCTTTCCCCTTCATCCTTATGGTTTGCATCAGCCTCCTTCAAGTTTTAGAAGGAAAATCCACAATTTCTTGCAAAATCAACATTTTGAAAAAATTGCAAAATTGCAATATAACAACTTTTGGAATTTTCTTGCTTGCTCTTCTTAACACTTATAACTTGTTATTTAGGCTATCCCTTAGCAATTCCATGCTAGGGACCCTTCCCTAAAATAATGACTCATCCTTGAGGTTACTCATTTCCCTATGGAAATGTATGCCTTAATTTTTAAGCCAAAATAGTGCCCCTTCTAAGGACACTAAATGACATCTAATACCCTAACTATCACACCTAGGTCCAATGATGCTTATTCTACTTATAAGGCTCACTTGGAGCATAACACAACAAAAATCAAAAGGTGAGGGCCCTATGATTCAAGGTGCCCCTACACCTCTCTCCCTCTCTCTCTCTCTCTCTAATCAATCTAATGAACTAACTGGATCTGCTCTACATTTTAATGTCTCAAGGATTGCCTCGTGGTGTGACTCATGAACTTTTGAAAGAGTCTCATGATGTAGTTTTCCACCATAATTTATCAAGTGGACATTTGATGCAACAACAAGGTTTGAATAATGAAGAATCTTCCTCTTTGTTTTCCAATCTTTACATAACCACAAGTTAGGGTTCATAGAATATTGTCTAATCCATTTGTCGGTTACAAACACACACTAATATGGTAATCTAAAACTTCACCATCTATAATCGAGTAATCCAATTTTTGTTTGGCTTGGACACAATGACACAAATAATAATTTGCCCCTTCTTCATTGTCTTCAAGTGCAATAACAACAAAAACATGGCGTATAGTGATAAATGTACAAAATGCGATCATTAATTCAAAAAATACTTGGGTAAAAGTTATAAAGTTACATATTAAAATTACAAAGATATATAAATGTATATATTAGCAGGTTGCACTAGATCAGACAAGCGGTCAAAGTCAACAAATGAATCCATCTCTACCATTTTCAGTGCTTGTGGGGGACAATAGGTGTCAATTGGGTCCAAAACTTTTATATCCCATTTGTCCACCCATTCAATCAACTCATAATCATCCCAATTTTCCTCTGCACATGATGGACATTAGCATTGCCATTTTTTGTGTGTGGATACTCCATGAACTTGCATCAAAGCTTATAAAAGAGTACAACTCACTTGATCCTATTAGTGTACAACAATCCTCATTTGGTGCAAAGTTAGTATTATCTATCAACCAGAAAAATCTACAAACTATAGACTCACCTTCCTTACCTAGACCAATTGTAGCATTACACCAGTAGATAATGGATTTTGCAAGTGTCAATATTGCTCCATCTATGTACTTTAGTTCTTCAGAAGCTAAGGCTCTTTTGATGCATGTTCCTACACTGTCATGCTCTCCTTTTTGATGACCAACTTCTGTGAAATTTCACATATATTGAATTGCATGTGTAATCTGCTATTTCATTTCCCATTGCATGTGTACTATCCATATGTTCACAAGTTGATAAAAGTTGCAAAGAACCAAAAAATAAGCATGATGTCTTGTAAAATTGTTGGCCATCCTCTATTTCACATAAAATGTTGGATATGAATTCCCTTGAAGATGTAGGTCGCTCATTCATGTCAAAATCTTGCAAAACAAGCTTAGAATGCAAAAACACACACATATGCCTAAAAACATCAAAATGGTTAGAAAATTCAATGTGTATCCTACAACAACAAGTTGTGCATGTGTGATTTATCTTCACATAAAAAGGTTTACCCATCTCAAAAAATCTCTGATTTATTTGAATTTGAGGATACATACCAATAAATTTTGCAAAAAATTGTGTTTGAGTTGAGTCTAAAAACTATTTTGCATGTGGGTTGCGATTTTGGCTACCAATCCTCCTTCTTACAACATCTCTTTGATTAGGGGAAACACATGTGTTATTTGTCCAAAAATATTTGATCAATAATTTCAAAGCTTCACTAATTTTTTTATCCTTTCACAGTAGTCTACCGCTAAGTGTCCATAACTCATTTGTCATTGGATTTTATAATCCCTCACGCCTTAGCATGGCTCTCCTTAGAGTACCTCTACCATTTTGTAATGTTTTTCTTGTCTTTCTCATGAGTCAAGCTTTCTTCATTTGGGTACTTACTATTGTTGATGTAAGTACTCATCTTGTGATATTACTATCTTTGGTGCATGATTTAGAACCCACTTTGTCATAAGCACTCATTAGATTCTTTACAATTCTTTTTTCATTTGAATCATCCATTGTTCTTAGCCCAAGAATCTTCATGATAGGCCTAAATTTTAAATTCCTTATCATTTCAAGAAATAATTGGCATTGACCTATAATATTTAATTCTTCAAAGAATAATCTCCACATATGATTAACTTTTCTTTGACAAGTACGCTTGCTAATCTTGTTAGACATTGATTTCAAAATATTAGTATCAATATCAATCAAATATTTTAGTCTTCTAAAATGAATTCTAGAAGGTGTTATAATCTCTTCCATTCCCTCAAAATTTTGAACATCAACATAAGGTTGAGTTCTTTGCATACCTTGAACCAAAGATGATGTGCCTTGGCAATAAGATGCAAAAGATGGAATATCACCTACTTGATGTGTTGATGTTGTGCCTTCAACATGACATGATGGCATGTGTACATCGTTGGATCTACAAATTAGCATCTCTTCAACATGAGATGATGATATGACTCCAACATTGGAAGATGGTGTAGCTTCAAAATTCAGTTATCTTCTTGAACGTAATAGTCTCGTTCGTTCTCTTTGCCTTTCCAATTCTTCCTCTTTGTTTCTTTGTATCGGTGGTTCTTGTTCCTTTTCGAAAGTCAATTTTTCATTATTGCTTTGCAATTTTCTTTGTTCACATAGTAGTTTTATTTTATCTCTTTTAATTGCCAAATCTCTCTCCCTCTCTTTTGTTGTTTGAGTTTTTGGTTTCTTCCTTCACTTGATAATGATTTCTACATGTCAAATTATTCAAACATCTAAATTAATTACAATTTGTAAATTATAAATCATTTAAATACATATACAAATTACAATTATTTCAATGAATACACAATATATATTAAACAACTTGTCAAATTTCTAACCATTTCCAAATAACAATTCATTCAAACATACAAATTTCAATGAATTCACTATATATTAAACAACATGTCAAATTATAATCAAATTTGTCTTTGTATAACAACAAAGAATATTTAAAAAGGATTGCACTAACCTTTTCTATGAAAAGAATATTCAAAAATCCTTCAAATAGTGTATCCAATGATTGAATTTGGTGTTTTCTAGATTCAAATAGAATGAAAGAATATTCAAAAAGCCTTCAAATAGTGTTCGCTAACTTCCAACAACTTGAAACTCGTGTTTTTCGTCAGAACTATAGAATGCACAATAGAGAAAAAGCAAAATATGGATTAGCAGGGACCCAAACTTGTGACCATTTTTTGGTGTTCTCATATAGTGTGTATGCCCTATAGCACGTATGCACTATAAAGCACGTATGCACTATATGAATAATAATCTCTCCCTATCCCACCATCCCCCATCCCCTACTCTCTCTCTCTCTCTCTCTCTCCCTACTCTTTCTCTCACTCTCTCGATCCTCTTCCATCCCCTACTCTCTCTCGCTCTCTCTCCCCTCTCCAATCCCCTACTCTATCTTGCTCTCTGTCTCTCTCTCTCTCTCCCCTACTCTATCTTGCTCCTCTTTCTCTCTCTCTCTCCCTCTCCTATCCCTACTCTCTACTCCTCTCCCACACCTACTCTCTCTCCCACTCTCTCTCCCATCTCTCTCCCTTATCTCTCACTTCTCTCTCCCTTCCATCTCCTTCTCTCTCTCTCTCTCTCTCTCTCTCCCCCCCCCCTCTCCCATCCCCTACTCTCTCTTTATCTATCTCCCTCTCCCACTACCTACTCTCTCTCTCTCTCCCATCCCCTACGCTCTCTCACTCTCTCTCCTCTCCCATGCCCTACTCTCTCTCACTCTCTCTCTCCCCTCTCCCATCTACTCTCTCTCTCTCTCGGGCTACTCTCTATCTATCTCCCTCTCCCACTCCATCTCCCACCACCTACTCTCTCTCTCTCTCTCTCTCTCTCTCTCTCTCTCCCATCCCCTACTCACTCTCTCACTCTCTCTCCCATCCCCTACTCTCTCTCTCTCTCTCACACACTCCCATCCTTGCTCTCTCTCTCACTCTCCCTCTCACACTCCCTCTCCCACTGCTACTTTCTCTATCTATCTCCCTCTCCCACTCCCTCTCCCATCACCTACTCTCTCCCATCCCCTACTCTCTCTCTCTCTCACTCTCTCTCCTCTCCCATTCCCTACTCTCTCTCACTCTCTCTCCTCTCTCATCCCCTACTCTCTCTCTATCTATCTCCCTCTCCCACCACCTACTCTCTCTCTCACATTCTCTCTCCCATCCCCTACTCTATCTCTCACTCTCTATCCTCTCCCATCCCCTACTCTCTCTTTCTCTCTCTCCTTTCCCATCCCCTACTCTCTTTCAAGCTACTCTCTCTATCTATCTCCCTCTCCCACTCCATCTCCCACTGCCTACTCTCTCTCTCTCTCTTCCATCCCCTACTCTCTTTCTCTCACTCACTCTTTCTCTCTCTCCCATCCCCTACTCTCTCTCTCTCTCTCTCTCTCTCTTCCAGACACTCCCATCCCCAATCTCTCTCTTGCTCTCCCTCTCCCACTCTCTTTTCCATTGCCTACTCTCTCTCTCTCCCATCCCCTACTCTCTCTCTTACTCTCTCTCTCTCTCTTAAAAACACCCATCCCCCCTCTCTCTCTTGTTCTCGCTCTCCCACTCCTTCTCCCAGCACCTACTCTCTCTCACTCTCTCTCCCCCATCTCCTACTCTCTCTCTCTCTCTCTTACACACACTCCCATCCCATCTCCCTCTCCCTCTCCCACTCCCTCTCCCACTGCCACTCTCTCTCTCTCTCTCTCTCTCTCTCTCTCTCTCTCTCTCTCTCTCTCTCTCTATCTCCCTCTCCCACTCCCTCTCCCATTTCTTACTCTCTCCCATCTCCTACTCTCTCTCCCTCTCACTCTCCCTCTCCCACTGTCTACTTTGTCTCTCTCACTCTAACTCTCTCTCCCATCCCCTACTCTCTCTCTCTCTCTCTCTCTCTCTCTCTCTCTCTCTCTCTCTCTCTCTCTCTCTCTCTCTCTCTCCCCCTCCCTCCCTCCCTCCCTCTCCCTCTCCCACTCCCTCTCTCCCTACCTACTCTCTCTCTCCCACTGCCTAATCTCTCTCTCTCTCTCACTCTCTCCCATCCCCCGCTCTCTCTCTCTCTCTCTCACTCTCTCCCTCTCTTCTCTCTCTCTCCCATCCCCTACTCTCACTCTCTCTCCCATCCCTTACTTTATCTCTTTGCCACCCCCTACTCTCTCGCACACTCTCACAGTCTCTCTCATCCCCTACTCTCTCTCGTACACACACTCCCATCCCTCCTCTCTCTCTCCCTCTCCCACTCCCTCTCCCACTACCTAATCTCTCTCTCCCATCCCCTACTCGCTCTCTCCTTCTCCCATCCCCTACTCTCTCACTCACACACTCTCATCCTCCTCATCCTCTCTCTCACTCCCTCTCCCACTCCCTCTCCCACATCCTACTCTCTCTCTCACTCTCTCTCCCATCTTGTACTCTCTCTCTGCCATCCTTGCTCTCTCTTTCTCACAGTCTCACACTCTCTCCCATCCCCTATTCTCTCTCTTACACACACTCCCATCCCCCCCTCTCGCCCTCTCCCTCTCCCTCTCCCTCTCCCACCACCTACTCTCTCTCTCTCTCACACTCTCTCTCCCATCCCCTACTCTCTCTCTCTGTCTCTCTCTCTCTCTCTCACTCTACATGAAGTTCCCACTTTAGGGATCAGAGGTTAGGGAGAGAGAGGCGGGATTAGGGGTCAAAGAGAGATGGGTAAGGGGTTAGAAAGGTGTTTGAGAGAGAGATAGATGAAGTGATGGATAGAGTGATAGGATATTGGACATGGACAAAGAGATTAATAAATATGGAGAGAATTAGATAGAATGGTGAGAGAGAGATGGTGAGAGTGTGAGAGAGATGAAGTGACAAAGAGAGAGATATAGGGGGATAGGATGGATTGAGTGAGAGGGTATTGGACATGGATAGAGAGAGTGAGAAATATGGAGAGAATCGAATAAGATGGAGAGAGAGAGGGGGGGAGGTTTAGGGATGACTTAGAGAGAGACAACATTTAAGGGTAATGAGAGAGAGAGAGGTGAGGAGTTAGTTAAAGAATGTGAGAGGTTAGGAGTTAGTAAGAGAGATATCTTAGGGGTTATTTAGTGAGTGAGTGACTGAGTGTGCATGTGTGTTTTTCATTTTTTGAGAGAGAGGAGGGGATAGGATAGAGAGATTGAGTGTGAGATAGAAGGGGATAGGGTAGAGAGTGAGAGAGAGGGGATGATGGAGAGAGAGAGAGAAGGGGATAGGACGGAGAGAGAAATTAGGGGATAGGATAGAGAGAGATGAATTTATGGAGAGAGATAGGGAGATAAGAGAGAGAGATTGATGGTAGGTGCTACCAATAATATAATAAACATGTAACAAAAAAAAAGAAGAAACAACAATTACGAGAACAAACTATGGGCTTCTTATTATCATTTCAAATGTGGAATTATAGAATTTCAAAATTATAATATGCTAACCCACATGGGTGCCTTCATTATAGTAATCTACAAGACAAAACTGTGAACTTTCACCCAGATCTGTCCTAGACAATGTTTGGGCCTCTCTTAAATAGGCAATTTTATGCCACTTAAGAAAGTTCTAGACACTCAAACTTAATACCTAGGGCCAATAGACCTTAACATTACATATAGAATCAACCAAATACACTTTTGGCATTTATTTTAGAAATTTCAAGTAGCCCAACATTGGAAGACCATAACTCTTGAACCGTTGCTTTGATTGCCTACTATAACTAGCTTTTGAAAACCTCAACTCTTGATCTACAGGCTTGAATATGCATAAGGGCCAACCCATTGAGTTTTCAGGCTTTATCCAAGGCCTCTACGACCTTCAAAATTGAGCTTGAAGTTTTTATACCAAAATTACACACTAAAAATTTGTAATAACTTCATAAATACATACAATTTGGCTATGAAACTCCACTAAAAAATTGATATAACTAAAATAAACCTTCACCACTGAAATTAGAACATTCCGAGATCATATGACTGAATTACTAAGTAGCAAGCCTCCACAACCAACAACTTTGCATTAAGACAACCCTTATTGGAACAACTGAAAGGAAATATTTTTGGGTGATGCAATATTTCTCTTACACCCAGTATGCTCCTACATTAGAGATTAGGGGATAAGATGGAGAGAGTGAGAGGGGAATGGATGTGGACAAAGAGAGTAAGAAATATGGAGAGAATGGGATGTGATGGAGAGAGAGAGAGAGAGAGAGAGAGAGAGAGAGAGAGAGGTTAGGAGTTTTTAAGAGATATATACAAGAGGTTATTTAGTTAGTGAGTAAGTGTGTATTTATTTTTGAGAGATTAAAAATATGTCAAAAAATTTTTTTACCTATTGATTACGCATTTTGAAAACAATGACTACCTATTTCAAACTATGCTTAATTCAAATTGATGGAAAATAAAAAAAATTATGACATAGGATTGATTTATCTACATCATGTTTTCAACAATCTCCCTCTTTGGCATTGATGGCAACACAACATGTCATAATATAATGAAATTTTTAGAGAAAAATAAAGTAAGGAAAATATCCTTAGTTTCATTTTTTATTCTCATCCATGAGAATTCCCTCTATCAGTGTGAACTCCCTTTGCTTTTAGTTTCTCCCTTTGTCAACTAACTCTGTCTTCAACATCTACTTCTAATAGCAAACTCTCCCTCTTTGATATCATACCAAGTTCTTCTTCTTTGACATCTTCAAAAAAAATTACTATGATATAATATTAGCCGAAACTCTCCCTCTTTGACATCTTATGCCAAAGACAATAATCAGTGAATATCAATGTACCTTATGTATTGATTCATATACAATCTAACCTTTTCAATACTACATCAACTGACTGATCTTCAACATGTACTAGTTGATGCATCACTAAGCTGCATTTAGTGAGCTTTAGATAGGGGACTAGCCCCTAACTTACCTCTTAGATACAAAAATGCATCATTATGTAATGACATAGTGAATATGTCTGCAATTTGTTCTTTACTCATCTCTTCTAAAAAAGCTTTACACAAATCATCATTTGTAGTAAACAATGTGTCGTCCACAAATATTTCCTCCAATACAATCTTCTTTTCTGTCCTTCTTTGATATATAGGATGTTGTTATGATTTGTCCTTTGAAAACCAATTTTTATCAAATAGTTATGAAGTCTTTCATACCAAGCTCTGGGAGCTTGCTTGAGACCATACAATTCTTTGTGCAACTTGTAAACCATATCCTTTTTGCTGGATCAACAAAACCTTTAGGTTGTTCTATGTAAACTTCCTCTTCAAGAATATAAATTTGACATCCATTTGATAAAATTTATGTTGGAATTACAAGGGGAAAGAGTAAACTTCTGAGAGGGGAGGCGAATTAGTAGTTTAACCGTGGACCCATAAAAATTTCACCATACATTCATCACATGCATTCAATAAGTAAGCTGAAATAACATGTAAAACATATGCATCTAAATCATATAACCATCAAAGTATTCACACACATAACACCATATATGATTACCCAAAAACCCTCCAAGTGAGAAGGTAAAACTAGGGTGGGGATGCCACCCAAAAATCTTCAAAACTATAGTAATAAAGTGTATCCAATGAAGGTTACAATGTTTTAACCATGAAACATGATCTACCCTATGAAAGGTCTACCCTGTTAAAGGCTTACAAAGACTATTAGGTCTCACCTTGTTAGAGGATTTCAACACCCTATTAGAGTGTGCCTTGTTAGAGGACTTCAACTTACAACTAAGTAAGCACCCTATTCAAGGATTTAATATAGCCTGTTAGGACTACTCTGTTAAGAGATTTAACTAAATCACCTATTAAAATGTCTCAACATAGATCCTGCGATTGGAACTTGCTTTCTTGATAATAGATCACCTCTACACAATATTTTATTGATCCTTCATGATTAGATTTCTCAATGTTGTATCCTTTGCTCTATACTCTGTTATTTTGTAACTGATTCTACAATTCACTCATTTTATCATAACTTCTAAATCACCTTGAATGCTCTACATGCAAACTATCTTGTTCACACCTTCAATTCCCTACACCCTTGATAGATATTTTAGGGCTTCATCCTCCTTAAGAAGACTTAGGTGGCTTAGGGTTAGGTATGAATCTATGGCTAAGATTCATCCAGTTTGTCGCTTAATCCTTCCCATTTTATAATTGGCTACATGTAATTGCATAGGGAATCCAAATATAAATTCATCCTTATCTCCATAATATCAAAATATAATCTTAAGTCAGCTTTAAAATGGTTTACATAGTTGTTTGTGCCATTACAAAAAAATATGTAAAAAATGTGTTACTCGGTATATGAAGTCTTTGATGCTCGACACGCACTATTATTTATATTGTGACTTAGCACCTACATTGCTCAACATCCATTTCTTACTCAGCTCCTAAATCACACGACATCATTTATCTACTCAGCACTTGAGTGACTCGGCACATGAGTGACTGAACACTCATTGCAATTTGACATGGTCTAATATTTACATGTTGTGCTCAACATAATTACTAGTTTGGCATCAACTTAGTAAATGGCTTAAGTGTGTTGACACTCACTTGTCAAAACCAATCTAAGATCAACAATCTCCCCCTTTGACATGATTGTCAAAAACACTTGAATATACAATACTATCCTTAATCTCTCTTGAGCATAACATATCCATGACTTGACTCATATACAAGACTTCAAAATTTCAAAATTGTGTACTAACTTGTACACCTCAAAATTTTATAACTCCCTCGAGTTCATGTGTCTATTTTGTATCCAAAACCTATGCTCCTTTCTGAGTAAATGTGTCTCTACTAATACACTTGGACTTCAATGCACTATGATACTGATACTCTTTCATCTGATATGCTCTCTCTTAGCTAATATTTGATTTTTTTTTCTTCTTTCTCCCCAAAAATGTATATCTCTCCCTTTGTTCTTATTCTCCTCTATTGTTATGCTCCCCTTTTTGATACTTATGTCAAATGGTCTATACACGTATGGTGTGTTTGTCCAAAAAAGATTTATGGAAATCCATTATTATCTTTAGAGCTACATCTCAGTTATCACATGCAACATCTAATAACTTAATTTGGATTGCAAGCTTAGCAGCAAGGTGTACTAGATCACCTAGAGCAGAAAGATTGGGGTCTTTCTTCAATAGTGTTTCAACATAGCCTAGTTCCTTGTGCATTATTTCCATATGTGGGGTGAGGGTAGCCTAAATACTTGTCAGTTTAGCTCTAGTGTTAGCATCATTTTTTGTTAAGACAGTTAACTGACTTTGTGTCTGAAGCAATGTTCTAAAATGCTTCTCACTCTAAGCTAGATTTGCAGGTAGGCTTGCACTTGATGTAGCTATTTTGCATTCTAGAATCAGAATGTGACTTCTACTCTCTTGGGTGAAAAGTGTGTGATTACATAGTTCTATGTACAATGAAAATATATTCTCAAGTACCTTCATTACATCCTCAAACTTGGTTGTGAATGCAACATTTTGTAGTCCCAACTCATAGATATTTTCTCATTTACTTTGCTTTGAAACTTCTTTTCAGACCATTCTAATAGTTTTGGATTCGTATCAAGGTCTTCATTATTGACCTTCTTCACTATATCTATCAATTGTTCTATTAGTGGCTTGGTTTCATTATAAGTTGGTAGGATAAATGCATCTAAAAAGATGTCCTTTATATCTTGAAGTGCTTGTGATGAAGTACTGCTCTGATACCACTGATGAAGGGCCACACCACCCTTACCAACTCATGACAAATAATGCAACAAGATCTCTCAAGATCCAATCCAAACCTAAGCTAGCCCAGATCCACACTATGGTAGAAACCTCTGAGATCTCAACTTGTGCTCGCAAGCCACCAAGCAACCTCCTTGTTTCTAAACCACATTCACTAGCTCTTCTCAACTTTATCCAAGATCCAAGTGTAAACTGCCTCACATTCGACGCTCTGTCTACACACTCACAAGTCCATCACAATCTTGCTGTAAACTGCCTCACATTCGGTGCTCTGTCCGCAGACTCAGGAAAACTCACTCTTCACTTCCTCCTTCTCTTTCACACCTTCTAGCTTTCACACATTCAACCTTTTCCTTCCAAAGCTTCTACTTCTCGAGCTTCCACTTCTCAAGCTTCTCCTTGAGCTTCTCCTCCTCAAGCTTCCCCTTGAGCTTCCACTTCTCAAGCTACTCCTTGAGCTTTCACTTCTCAAGCTACTCCTTGAGCTTGATTTAGAAATGCTCATATGCCTTGCTTAAATAGGCATTTACCACCCAATGCATGACTTATCCACAACCTTCTAGAATTCCTCCACAACCTTCTACAACTTCCATAACCTTCTACAATATCCACAACTTTCTACAATATTCACAAATTTCTAGAATTCTACCCACACACCTCGATAAATGGAATGACAACCATTTATTTTTAATTTTTTTCTATTATGCCACCTATGCACCTTGAAAATAGAAATCCTCTTTTTCTTTCTTTTCTCCTTTTTCCCCTTTTTTATTTTTTTATTATTTCTCCTCTAATTTTCTTCACTTTCTCTCTCCTCCACAATTTTTTTTTTTTTTTTTTCAATAATTTTCCCATGCAAGATGCTCCTGCATCAAACTCCCCCAGTAGATAGAAAAGTGTGTCCCACACTTTGATTCCAAAAGAAAGATCTACCACCATCTTCATCTTCACCAAAGGCTTCCACCTCAATAGGGACAAGAAAACCACAATGCAAATCTTCCACATCTACATTACTCTATCAAACACCAGAATCTCAAACATCCAATCAACATGCTCACTCCCAAGAACAAACTCAACATAATGCTTCAACAGAAAACTCTCATCCACATTAGCAACTAGTGAATTCACACCCGTAGCAACAAACTCCGCATCAACAACAACCAAGTCTACGTTAGCAGCGATATGTAGATTTCCATCAACACAAGCCAAACTCTCAACACTAGCAACCTCATTTCTCACAAAAAGATGCTGTGCAAGATACAAGTCACCACCAACAACTAGATCATCCACGACTGAGTGCTCCACAATCCCCATGTCAGACTCAACCATTTGATCATGAAAACCAACCTCTATCCCAACATCAACAGCGTTAGGAATATGTTCAGCAACAACCTCTAGTTGCTCTGTAGGTTTTGCATCAGACTCCACAAACTGATCAACAAAACCAACCTCTTCCACCTTGACCTTCTTAGCTTGATCAACCAATCTAGCATCTAACCGAGAAATCATCTTAGAAAAATTCCTCTCCACTATATCATAGATTTTCGCAATCATCTTAGGGTCCAATCCTCTTGGAGCCATCTCCCAAGATCTTTGTAAACCCTCTGCAACAAATCCTTCCCACGCTCCTTGTGACAACCAAATTGTTTGCAAGTCAGATCGCAACCTGCCACCTCACATGAACAATCAAGAACCACATCACAAGTCTAGGACAATGGATCTGCAATCCACCAGCTCTCCACAATCATGCCTCAACAAGTTTAGTCTTCCATCTCTACATCAATCGATCAATCTACATGTCCTCCCAAGGTCTTAGTGCAAACTGCCTCAGCTTCGACGATCTGTTTACACGCTCAGGAACTCCCACTCTAATAAACTTCACCCAACCAAGATCCTGGTACAAACTGCCTCACACTTCAGCAATCTGCTTGTACACTCAGGAACTCCGGCTTTGATAAAATTCACCCAACCAAGGTCCTGGTACAAACTGCCTCACACTTCGACGATCTGCTTCTACACTCAGGAAATCCTGCTCTGATACCACTTGATGAAGTACTGCTCTGATACCACTGACGAAGGGCCACACCACCCTTACCAACTCATGACAAAGAATGCAACAAGATCTCTCAAGATTAAATCCAAACCTAAGCTAGCCTAGATCCACACTCTGGTAGAAATCTATGAGATCTCAACTTGTGCTCACAAGCCACCAAGCAACCTCCTTGTTTCTAAACCACAGCCACTAGCTCTTCTCAACTTTATCCAAGATCCAAGTGTAAACTGCCTCACATTCGACACTCTATCTACACACTCACAAGTCCATCACAATCTTGCCGTAAACTACCTCACATTTAGCGCTTTGTCCACAGACTTAGGAAAACTCACTCTTCACTTCCTCCTCTTTCACACCTTCTAGCTTTCACACATGTTTCAAGCTTTTCCTTCCAAAGCTTCTACTTCTTGAGCTTCCACTTCTCAAGCTTCTCCTTGAGCTTCTCCTCCTCAAGCTTCCCCTTGAGCTTCCACTTCTCAACCTACTCCTTGAGCTTTCACTTCTCAAGCTACTCCTTGAGCTTGACTTAGAAATGCTCATATGCGTTGCTTAAATAGGCATTTACCACCCAATGCATGACTTATCCACAACCTTCTAGAATTCCTCCACAACCTTCTACAACTTCCATAACCTTCTACAATATCCACAACTTTCTACAATATTTATAACTTTCTAGAATTCTACCCACACACCTCGATAAATGGAATGACAACCATTTATTTTTTTTATTTTTTTCTATTATGCCATCTATGCACCTCGAAAATAGAAATCCTCTTTTTCTTTCTTTTCTCCTTTTTCCCCTTTTTTATTTTTTTATTATTTCTCTAATTTTCGTCACTTTCTCTCTCCTCCACAATTTTTTTTTTTTTTTTCAATAATTTTCCCATGCAAGATGCTCCTGCATCAGCTTGCTTCTACCTGTGTTCTCTCGTAAGAATTTATTAATACTTTTTCCTTTCTAAGGCTTGCTATAAAATGCCTATTTGCTCCAATGTCATAGTATCATAGTCATAATTTGGAATAACAATTTCTTCATCAAGGTTTATGTCTCCATAATGTATTACCTTTTCAACCTTTGATGAGCTTGGGCTTGGCACTGAGATCTGCAATGGAGTAGCATCTGTGCTCAGCCTCTGAAGAGTTTGAGTAGAAGGAGTGGCAGATGCTTGTAAGGCTAGCAGTGCTTTGATGGCCACTTGTTCCTTCACCTTTGGTTCTATCTCTTCAGGCTTGCCCTGATCTATTACTATGACTTGGCTGGCACCTTGTACTTGTGTTGTAGGTATAGATGAATCTATTTGTCCTATTTCCTTTAGTTGTCTTGTAGTCATGTCTTGCTCTTTTGCTTTCTGTTCAACTGTATCAACCTTAGTAGATGTATCTATTATCATTTGGATTAAAGGTTGTACAAGAGTAATTGAAGGAATAATGGAAGGTGGTTCTCGTGGATTCGCCTTTTCATTTGTAACATTAGTTACCACCTTTTGCAATTCTTCTACACTGACCAAAACAAGATTACCACATAGTTTTGCTTGCAAATTAGATTGATCTAAAATCTTCTTTAAATCTTATGTCATGAGAGGATTGATTTTCTCAATTGATAGATCAAAGACATCCTTAACAACTATGGTTTTAGTGGCTTTAGTTTTGTCATGAGGAGGACTAAGACTCAGCAGTTGTGTCATGCACACTCTGTTCTTCTTGCTGCTGCTGAAATGTTGCCTTGTCATCATCTTGCTTTTCTATCTCTCCTCCAACTATATTATCTTTATCATCATCTTCCTTGTCATCATCTTTGTCATCATCTTTATTATCATTTTTACCATTATCTTTACCCTTTAAAGGGCCAACTTCTACTTGCTTGACAATGGTTAAACCATAAAATGAGTTTCCAAATTTGTGTTGATTTCTTAACACCATCTTCAGTATTATTTTGGAGAATGTTGAAGGCTTTGTATTTAGTTGTCAACCTAACTATATATTTCTTGAAAACCTTAGCAATTTGTCCATTTGTCAATTCTAAGATTACTTGTGCTAATGTTGTTTCCCTAATTTGTCTTTCCAAATTCAGACAATAATGCCATTTTTGCTCAACAATGTCATATAGGCTTTTAGGTATTGAGCTGGCAAATTATAGTGGAGCATTCTTAAACTTTGACATATGGCATATAATGCCTCTTCCACTTGGTTTTTCTCTTCTTTGCCCAATTTATCCAAATAAATATGACTAAAAAAAGATAAATCAGCATTACTTTTGACATCTTCACATAAGTTCTCAAGATCAAAGAGAGGATTGTGACTTACCACCTTGAATTGACTGTTATTATTTGATTCTATCCTCTTCTCATCAAAATCTAGTTGAGCCACATACTTCCTTCTCTGTCTTTTCTGTTGTTGTCCACTTGGCTTTGTTTGTTTGATCTTTTCCTTGGCCTTTTGGGTAGTTGCACATGTAGTGGCCCTTATAGTAGGTATAGTAGGCTTGGCTAGCTTGGTTTTACAATTTTCTTTGCCCTTACCACTGGTTGTGCCTTTTCCTTCATCTTCTTTGACTCAACAATAATAGGTGCTTCCTTGGCTTCTTCTCCCTTGGCAGCTTAAGTCTCTTCCTTTTTTTTGTCTTCTCCCAATCCTTGAGTTAATGCTAGAGGATCATGAGCAGTTGTTTGTTCCTCCTCTTCATCTTCTTCCTCTTCCTCCTTGATAGCATCTCCAAATTTTTCTTTTAACTTATTTACCAGCTTGTCCTTTTTCTTGATTATGGAGGTAGTCTTTAGTTCCATGGAAATCTTTGATTTCACCATCTCATAATTTCCAAAAACTTTAGTAGTCTTATCTACTTCCTCTACAAGCAAGGCTATTATGGTTGCCAAGGCTTCATCTACATTTACCTCATAACCTAAGGGTCTTAACCATCTTACCCTTGGTGTGGTAGCTTGCACAAATGTGTAGTCAGCATCAACTAGAAAACATACATCATTATAGTGTTTCTCAACTAAGGAAACTAGAATCCTAAGTCTCTACTTCATTGAATTCTTAAAATCTTCAATGTAACTAGTCATTATGGAGTCAAAGTTTTCTCCTAGCTGCTCAATACATTCACCAAATTTTGTTGCAACTGAACTATTAGTCTTCCATCCTACTATTCCATATGAGGGGAATGTATTCTCTACATAAAAGAATATGCAAACTAGTATAGAACCAAACTTGCATTATGCACTCTTGGATTTTCTTATTGCTCCAAGGTTCTCCATAAGTTGTTGTAGTTGAAGTTTTTCTAGATCATATGTATGATCTTTCTTAACAATCTTATAACCAACATCCACAACTATGCAGGGTACACTATTCAATCTACTAGATTGATAGAATTTATGTGAGATTACCCTTACAACAAAATTGATAAGAGGATTTTAGATTGTATCTATAGTCATACCTCTCTTATTCTACATAGCTCTAGTATTTTTCTCAATCACTTTCTTGGAACCACTTCTGAGTGTCTTGGGCCGATCTAGGGTTAGGTAACTAGTAACCCTATGAATTGTTCTCTTTGTTATTTTGATTGGTCCTCCTTCTAGCCACAAGGAACCATCATGAATTTAACTCAAAAAAATTCATATCCACTTAGTTTTAAATACATTTGGAAAATCTAGGGCTCATGTTAAACCTTTTTTCTCAATAATATTGTATTCTTCCTTCAAAACACCATTTTCACACACTTTTTTACATGCACCTCTTATTTCCATGTCACCAATGCTTCCTATCTTGCACTTGTAGAATTTCCTCACATCTTGCACCATTATCACATTTGGTGGGATCATTGACAATGTGCAGAAGGGTCTTTTTTATAGTAAATGTCAAGAATGGTTTTAAATATAGGCTACTCAACTTCATTACTGACTAGTTGAACATTTAAAACTTCTTTCTCTTCAATATTTTTTGAACTTGATGCCATTTGACAGGCTAGAGTTTGTGAAAATTTAAACTGCATAGCTTAGCTCTCGATAAATACCTTGGAAATCTGACAAACTAGTGATGAATCTCTACACAAACATTTTGCAATCACTTCTTACAAATTTTAGGTTGCTTCCAGCTCTTCTTTCTCTTTCTTAATTTTGAAATGATGAAAAATGAGCTCAAATCGATCATATACCCTTTGAAAACCTTGTATTAAATGCTAAGTGTTTACACAACTGTAAGCTCAACAATACCCAATTTTAGGTTCATTCGGCATCCATTGCCATTTCCATCACTTAGTAGCTATTACAAGCTTGATGTCAACTACCTAGTTTGACAACTCGGCATCAACTAGCATTCCACTCATCACATTTAGGAAACTTTTCATATTCGGCAACAACATGATAAAATTAAAAATTTGTCTTGAATTTCTAACATCTTGTAGCTTTATTCATGCTAATATATTATTTTTAGTACTATCTCCCTTTGGAATTCATGTATGATATAACCTTTAAATATCAGTCCCACATACCTCTTATTTGCCTAGTTTGATGAGGTGTGATCACTTGACCCATTAGGTGAAGTGATCCCTTCTCCATTTGATGTGCTGCAAACATATTTCTTTTTCCATGTCTTGTTTATCTCACCTCTGATGTGTTCAACATTTTCCTTGCCTTTACCTTAATCAAATTCATAATTTGGTGCCTTTGACCTAGCTGGACAATATTTGCTAATGTGACTAGTCTTCAAATAGCTAAAACATGTAGTTTGACTTAACCATCTTTTGTAATTGCCACTAAAGTGTGTCCTAATACAATTTCTAGGAATATGTCCATATTCTTAACAATAATGGTAGTTATATTGTATTATAATCCCAATTGTAAGAGTTCCCATTGTTTCTTACCTTTGTTGGCTTGTCTGATGACCACATGGATTTGGATCTACATTCAAAAGCTCTATGTCCATACTTCTGACAATTGTAACATTATCCTTTAAATATTTGTGTATGCATAGTCCAAATTCTGCATTCATGTGCCTGGTGACCTTGTTTGTTGCACTTGTGACAATGAGTCATGTTCTTAGGCTTGACATTCTGATTTGTAGTTTTGCTTCTACACACATCAATAGTATGTCCTTTCTTAGCACAATTATGGAAAGTGGGTTTGGAGTTCTTATCTTTGATGTTCCTTTCTTCTACAACTTTGGATGATTCTCCTTCTTCAGTGCTTGTGTATCTCAATCCTGATGTATCATTGTTGGATCTAGGGGATTTCAATAGTTGCTCAAAGTATTTGATGGCTTCATTTGGCTTGTTCAAACTTTTAGAAAATTTCTTTTCTCTCTTTAGTTCATTCTAGAGCTTCAATATAGTTATCTCAATGTCCTTGTTATTCAGTTCATAGTTGGCATTCATCATTTGACTTAAGGTATCCAATTACATGTTGGAAATCTTGGTTAGCTCTATTGACTTCTCTTCCATCCTGTTGGCCATAATTCTTTTGATTTCTTCAATCATGGCTTTGTCTTCTATAGCTTTCTTATTTTGTTTAGTCACCTTCCATAACAATATAGCTTGTGATTCTTGTTCTATCTTGAGATTTCTAATTTTGTCAGCTTGGACTCTATTCTTTTCCATTAGATCTACAACTGTTGCATCAAATTCATTGGAGCCACCATCTGCAAATAGCTTGGTAGTGTTTATCTCTTTCTATAGTGTGTCATTCTCCACAATAGCAATCTCTTTCCTTCTCTTCAAGGATTTCCTTAGTTCCTCTCTTGCCTCATTCAGTTGATGTAGTATGAGATGTATTTCAATTTCTTGGCTTTCAATAGTCTTTCCCAACTTCTAGACAACCATCTCAAGATCTTTCCTAAAATTTGCAAAGCTTCCCTTTTTGAGAACAAAGCTCTGATACCAATTGTTGGAATTATAATGGGAAAGAGTATACTTTTGAGAGGGGGGTGAATTAGTAGTTTAACCTTTGATGTATAAAACTTTTAGCATACATTCATCACATGAATTCAATATGTAAGTTGAAATAACATGTAAAGAATATGCATATAAATCATATAACTGTGAAAACATTCACACACATAACACCATATATTATTACCCAGAAACCCTCCAAGTGAGAAGGTAAAACTGAGGTGGGGATGACACCCAAAAATCTTCACTATTGGAATAATAAAGTGTATCCAATGAAGGTTAAATATTTTAACCATGAAACATGATCTACCCTGTGAAAGGTTTTCCCTATTAAAGGCTTACAAATACTGTTAGGTCTCACCTTGTTAGAGGACTTCAACTTACAACTAAGCAAGCACCCTATTCAAGGATTTAATACAACCTATTAGGACTACTCTATTAAGAGATTTAATTGAAATCACCTGTTAAAATGTCTCACCATAAATCCTATGATTGGCACTTGCTTTCCTAATAATAGATCACCTCTACACAATATCTTATTGATCCTTCATGATCAAATGTCTCAATGTTGTATTCTGTGCTCTATCCTCTGTTCTTCTCTAATTGATACTATAATTCACTCTTTCATCATAACTTCTAAGTCACCTTGAATGCTCTGCATGCAAACTATCTTGTTCGCACCTTTAATTCCTTACACACTTGATATATAGTTTAGGGCTTTGTCCTCCTTAAGAAGACTTAGGTGGCTTAGAGTTAGGTATGAATCTACTGCTGAGATTCATCCATTTTGCTACTTAATCCTTCCCATTTTCTAATTGGTTGCATCTAATTGCATAGGGAATCCAAATATAGTTTCGTCCTTATCTCCATAATATCAAAATATAATCTTAAGTCAGCTTAAAAGGGTAAAAGCATAGATCTATGTCATTGTTTAGGATAGCAAAACTTGTTTTAGTCAAATCTCATTTCACTATCAAAACTCAATATTTTTTCAAAAACTAGAAATACCCTTTTATATATCTCAAATTCAATATCATCATTACACAAATTTTTGAGTGTTTTGATTAGTTATATTATGTTATAATTTCAAAATATTATTAAATCGATATTTCAACATTTCAGAAGATGCTCCCTCAAAAAAGGAAAAAATAATAGTAAATCATAATAATTTTTTTCAAAAAAAATATATTTATCTCTAGAGGAGAGAGTCCTCTTCATGAATATGTAATTTTTTTTTCAAGAACGTGTAGATTTGATAGGGAAGTTTTAATGGGAGAAAAAAATGTTAGATGTTGATAAAATCAAGCTTAAGTAATTATCACAAAGAAAATATACACAAAAAACAATTATTTCTTTCTTTGTTCCCTAGCTATACATGTAATCTCTAAGATATTTTCAAAACAAAACAAAAAAATATGATTTGCATATACTTGTTTGATGGGAATTAAACCCTGTATTTTTATAGTTAAAAAATGAATTCAAAATAAAATAAAATGAATAAATTCTTACTCAAAAAATTTATAAAAATTATAGGCATAAAATTCATCCAATTCTACACATTTCATCAGTTTACATCATCTTCAAATTCTAAACACAAATACCATTTTTTTGTCATTAATGTTGAACTATCACATTCTGATATCTCATTTCTTTATCAAAGGTGACACTGGTTTTTTCTTTTACCCAAAAAAAGCTTACATAGTTGTTTGTGCCATTACAAACAAATATGTCAAAACTATGTTACTCAACATATGAAGTCTCTGATGCACAGCATGCACTATTATTTGTATTGTGACTCGACACCTGCATTGCTTACCATCCACTATTTACTTGGCTCCTAAATCACTCGACATGGTCTATCTACTCGACACTTGAGTGACTCGACACATGAGTGATTCGTCACTCATTGCATCTTGGCATGGTCTAATATTTATATTTTGTACTCGACATGTATTACTAATTTGGCATGAACTAAGTAAATGGCTTAAGTGTGTTGATAATCACTTATCAAAACCAATCTAAGATCAACACTATAAACACTTTATGTGCAACATAAGCAAGTAAAGTCCTAACACTTTCTAATCTTGCAATAGGAGAAAAAGTTTCACCATAATGAATACCTTCTTCTTGAGAATAACCTTTCCATACTAACCTTTCTTTATTTCTAGATACTTCTCTATCTTCATTTAGCTTATTTCTAAAATTCCACTTTGTGCCAATTACATTTTTATCCGTGGGTCTAGAAACAAGAGTCCAAGTCTTATTCCTTTCTATCTGTTCTATCTCTTCATTCATTGTTTCAATCTAACTTTCATTATCTAAAGCATCTTAAACTAATCTACATTCAAAATTAGTAAGCAAAAATGTACCTTTCAATTTGTTTCTTGTCATTATACCATCTAACTTGTCTCCAAAGATTTGATCAAGTACATGGTGCCTTTTGACATATCTTGCTAGTACTTTGATTTAGAACTTGTTCCACTTTCCTCACCATGATCTTCTGCATCATGTTTGGGCCCCACTATCTATGACTCAGATCCTTTAGACTCAGTTTTCTCTGGTTGCAACTTGGTAGCCTCTACCTGTAACTTGGGTCCTTTAGATAGTGATTTGGGTTGCACTAGGTGCATCTCAAGTGCTTCTGGAGATTTTGGGGACTTTGAAGGTGATGTTTTCTAACTTCCAATAGGATTTGGGAATGTATTAGGTTCATAATACATAAACATTTTGTAGTCCTCAAGTTCTTTTCTACTCTCTTCACTCTTTTCAGAAAACTTGTCAATTCTTACATGTGCACTTTCTATGATTTTATGAGTAGACAAATTCAAACATTTGTATGCTTTACTTCTATAGGAATATCCTAGGAATATGCCTTCATCACCTTTGACATCAAATTTACCTTTCCTAGATTCCTTCAAGATATAACATTTTCTACCAAATAAGTTTTCAAGTAACTTACATTAGGTTTGTAGTCATACCATAGTTCATAAAGAGTTTGATTTGAGTCTTTCTTCAGCTGTACTCTTTTCAAGGTATGCACTACAGTAATGATTGCTTCCTTCTAGTATTTGATTGCAACATTATTTTCTATCATCAAAGTTCTTGCACAATCCATGATGGATTTGTTCCTTCTTTCAACTATACCATTCTTTTGAGGTGTACCAGGGGCTGATACTTGTCATTTGATTCCTCTTTTAGTGTAGAATTCATCAAATTCATTAGAGATGAATTCATTACCTCTAACTAACCTCAAACTCCTCAACTTCTTTCTAGTTTCCTTTTCTACTCCTGCTAGATACCACTTAAACTTTTGAAATACTTTTGACTTCTCTTTCAAATACATTACAATAATCATTTTAGAATAATCATCAACAAAAAGAATAAAATACTTATCTACACTGTAGTTCTCAATTCAAATGGCTCCACATAAGTTTGTATGAACTAGGTCCAAGACTTCTTCATAATGATAGTTCTTGCTTTTGAAACTTGTCTTGCCCATCTGACCAATTTGACAATTTTTGGATAGGCCCATATCAAGTTTCCTCAAACTAGGATTAGCTCTCACTCTTTTTTTTTGATAATTTTGATCAAATTATCAAAGTTCACATGAAATAACCTTTTATGCCATAGCCAACTTTTTTATACTTGAGCAATGAAACATGAACTTTCAATGTGATCTAGGTAGAATACATTACCTTTGGTTTGTTTACCAGACCCAACTAGATTTCCTTTTCCATCTAATAGCTTGGCCTTCCCATTCATGAATTCTACCTTCAATCCAATTTTATTCAACTATGCCACACTTAGTAGATTATACTTTATTCCTTCAACCCAATAAGAATTATCACATCTAAGTTCATTGGTTAGTGAGATACAACCTTTTCCCTTTATGCAACATGGTTCATTGTTTCCAAATCTCAAACTTCCACCATCATAATGTTCTATGTGTTCAAACTTTTTTTTGTCACCTGTCATATGATGTAAACAATCACTATCAATAATCCATGTATCATTTTTGCTAACATAAGAGATAAGTGCTACTTTATCTTCTTCATCATCAAATTCACCTTTTACAACAATATTGACCATTTCAACATCTTCACTACTATCTAAATCTTTAGCCATAAAACAAGACTTCTTACCCTTGTCCTTGTAGTCCTTGAAGTTCTTGAAATCCTTCTTGTCTTTGTACTCTCTATGCTTCTTTTCATCTTTATCTTCTTTCAAATGAATTTCACCTTTGTACTTTCATTTTCCTTTGCGATACCTTCTTGCAAGTAATGCTTCAATGGCTTCGAGATCACTGTCAAAATTGTCTTCCTCTTCACTCTTAGATTATTTTCATTTAGAATTTGTAAATTTCTTCTTCTTCTTCAGTGATAAGTTGGCTTCAAATATAGACTCAAGATTGCTAGAACTAGGAATATAATTATCATACTTATCTAGTTCAAATGTAGTCAATCTTCCAACTAGAGCATCCAAAGTTATCTTATTATTTGGATCACATATCATCTCTTGTATAGAAAACACTTTGATTGCATAGATAGGAAGAAGGGTTTGAGTACCTTTCTTAGCTCTCTCACATCTTCAATTGTCCCTCTAGAGGATTTGATAACACTAACACTAGCTTTGATTCTTTCAACATATTTTGTAATGTTTTCATCCTCTCTCATTTTTATCTAACCAAAATAACCTCTAAAGCTTTTTGCCTTAGCTCTTTTCACATTATCATCACCTCCATAGATATCCTTCAGTTTGGTCCATATGTTGTGAGTAGTAGAACAACCTTTGACCTCATCAAATTCAACATATTTAAGAGTTGATGCACATTTGTCGATCATCATAATGTTATTATTTTTATTTTCAGCAATCTGTTCCACAGTCAATATTTCAGTATAAGCCTTGTAAGAATTTTCTCGATATTTCAAACATGAATTACTGATGGTTTCCAAGTGAAACTTCATAAGTTCTTGCCATGCCTCAAAGTTATCTCTATTCAACTTGGGAATCTCTCTTCTATAAGGCATCTTGATCTTTAGCTTAGGTCCTTGAAACCTTCACTACAACCACCGAAAACTCTAATACCAATTGTTGGAAATATAAGAGGAGTAACTGAGAGGGGAGGATGAATCGGTTACCACTAATATAAATCCCAGATCCCTTAGGTGTCAACACAAAACATAAACTTCACTAGAAATATTATTACTTGGCAAACACACAGGCACTCATTTAATACTGATAATATGTTGTAACTCGGTAAACACTTGAATAACAACTGTAACTCAGTAAATTCTTAACATGCCAATCTTATGATATTATCTATGATTAACCTTAATTAACTTATTTGCATACACATAAAAGAAATAGCATGAACACAACTGACACCAAGATTTCACATGGAAACTCAATTTGGGATAAACCATCAATTGTAACTAGTTACTAACTTTCACTCTTTTGAAGTGATCCCTATTAGGAACTAACCTTATTAAAGGTTATAGAATACACTGTTAGGTGCAAACCTTTTAGATAATTTAATCACATTGTTAGGAGTGGCCATTGTAGAGGTCTTTAGACACTTCAATCTAGAAATGTCGCCTTGTTAGAGGATTTACAAATAGCTATCAAGCCAACTCTGTTAAGAGATTTAGATCACTACCACAATGGTTAGAGAGTAACTATGAGATGACCTAATGTTTTATGCAACTAAATTGCTGATTACAGATCTCAATTCTAGCTTTTATATTTGTCCTTTATGATCAAATGTATCTTTGTAGCTCTACAAGACTATTCTTGTTATCCTTCTATTTCACTTCCTCTTAGCATCTTCTATTCTTCCATACACTTGTACATAGTTAATCCTAAATTTTACCTTGTACTTATATCTTTCACATTGTCAAGTCAACTTGAATTTATCTTAGAATAATTAATATTCATCACCTTAGTTAGCTAGAAAAAAAAAACAAATTTATTAAACTCAATATGCCAAAACAAGAAAATCCTTTGTTAATCGACCTTGCTCGATAGACACTCACTCAGAAATGATTTTCATGTGTTAACCAAGTGACTCGATTAACACTACATCTTCACAAATTTCCTTTGGTAACCAGGTGAGCTTGATTAATACTAGTTCCATCCAACTTTCCTTCATTAACTGAGTGAGCTTAGTTAACACTCAACTTCTATGAACTTATCTTTGTTGTTCGAGTGAACTCAGTTGATACTATATTATGAACTTGGCAATCATTGTAATGATTGGTAGATATAGGAAATTATCTTCATGACTTGAGTGAGATCAACATACACTGATAGTTGAAGATAGGACATTTTGTGTAACATCAAAGACAATACACAATTAATCAATTATTTTCAACAATTTTCCTCTTCAGCATTGATGGAAACACAACATGTCATAATACAATGAAATATTTAGAGAAAGATAATAGTAAGGAAAGCATCCTTAGTTTCATTCTAATTCTCTTCCATTAGAACTCCCTCTATCAATGTGAACTCTCTCTGCCTCTAGTTTCTCCCTCTATCATCAAACTCTGTCTTCAACATCTTCTTCTAATAGCAAAAATTTGCCTCTTTGATATTAGACCAAATTCTTTCACTTTGACATCTCTGATTGAAATCTCTAAAAACTCTCCCTTATAATAGAACTCTCATTCTTTATAAAATTTATGTGAATATGATAACAAAATCTCCCTCTTTTACATCTTATGCCAAAGACAATATTCAGTGAATAGCAATGTACCTCTTATACTAATTCATATGCAATATGCCCTTTAAATACTACATCAACTTGACTGACCTTCAATATGCTTTGGTTCATGCATTACTAAACTTCATTTAGTGAGCTTCAGATAGGGGAATAACTCCTAGCTTACCTCTTAGATACAAAAATGCATCCTTAGGTGATGACTTAGTGAATATGTCTACAATTTGTTTTTTAGTATTCACATATTCCAATTTTACCTCTTTATCTTGCACCAATTCTCTCCAAAAATGATATTTTATTGCAATGTTCTTGGTCTTGTTATGTATCACATGATTCTTTGATATGATAATTACACTAGTGTTATCACAGAAGATAACCACTAGATCCTTTATATGTACCTTTATGCCTACCAATAGTTGCTTGACCCAAACAACATTGGAGCAATTAACTATTGCTATAGCATAGTCAAGCTCTGTTGTAGACTAAGAAATGCAATTTTTCTTCTTATTGTCCAAGACACTAGTTTTTTACCAAGAAAGAATGCTCCACCACTAGTGCTCTTCTTGTCATCAACACTTCCTTCCCAATCAGCATCTATGAAAGCTTTCAAATCTATATTGCCTCCTTTCTTGTACTATAATCCATAATCTTTAGTACCCTTCAGATACCTCATGATTCTCTTGATCATCATCATATGATTTTCTTTAGGATTTTTTGAGAATCTTTCCACCATACCAATTGCTAATACAATATCAGGTCATGTATGCACTACATATTGTAGTTTTCCAATCATTGATCTGTATGTGGTCTGATCTACCTTCTTGGAATCATCATTCTTGGAAAACTTATCTCCAATAGAAATAGGTGTTCCAACTGGTCTTAAATTTTCCATTCCAAACTTCTTTAGTGTCTCTGTGATATATTTGGATTGAGTAATGTATATACCATCTTTCTTCTATTGAAGTTGCAATCCAACAAAGAATTTTATCTCTCCAAACATGGACATCTCAAATTCTTTACTCATCCCTTCTTAAAAGTTTTTTCATGAGTCATCATTTCCACTAAACAATGTGTCATCCACAAAGATTTATACCCATACAACCTTCTTGTCTGGTCCTTCTTTGATATACAAGTTGTTGTTATCATTTATTCTTTGAAAACCAATCTTCGTCAAATAGTTATGAAGTCTTCATTCCAAGCTCTTGGATCTTGCATGAGGCCATACAATGCTTTGTGCAATTTACAAACCATATCCTTTTTGCTAGGATCTAAAAAAGCTTCTAGTTGTTCTATGTAAACTTCCTCTTCAATAATTCCATTTAAGAATGCAAATTTCACATCCACTTGATAAAATTTAAATCCTCTATCTGCAACATAAGAAAGTAAAGTCCTAACACCTTCTAATCTTGCAACAAGAGAAAAAGTTTCCCCATAATCAATACCTTCTTCTTGAGAATAACCTTTGTATACTAACCTTGTTTTATTTCTATAAACTTCTCCATCTTCATTCAACTTATTTCTAAAAACCCACTTTGTGCCAATTACATTTTTATCCTTGGGTCTAGGAACAAGAGTCCAAGTTTTATTCCTTTGTATCTATTCTATTTCTTCATTCATTTCTTCAATCTAACTTTCATTATCCAAAACATCTTTAACTCATCTAGGTTCAAATTCAATAACAAAGCATTTACCTTCCAATTTGTTTCTTGTCATTATACCATCTAACTTGTCTCCAATGATTTGATCAGGTACATGGTGCCTTCTAACATGTCTTGTCAACACAAGTACTTTAGATTTATAACGTGTTCCACTAGCCTCACCATGATCTTATATATCAAGCTCAGGTCCCACTGTCTATGACTCAGGTTCTTCAGACTCGCTTTGCTCTAGCTACAACTCGATAGCCTCTGATTGCCACTTGGATCCTTTAGAATGTGACTAGGGTTGCAACTCAGGTGCTACTGGAGATTTTGGGGACTCAAGAGGTGAAGTCTCCTGACTTCCAATTAGATTTGCAAATGTATTAGGTTCAAAGTAAATAAACCTTATGTAATCCTCAAGCTCATTGTTGTTCTATTCTTAACTCTTTTTTGCAAACTCATCAATTCTCACATGTGCATTTTCTATGATCTTAAAAGTGCTTAAATTCAAAAATTTACATGCTTTACTTTTTTTGGAGTATCCTAGGAATATGCCTTCATCACCTTTGACATCGAATTTACCTTTCCTAGTCTTTTTTAGAATATAACATTTGCTACCATATACTTTCAAATGACTTACATTAGGTTTGTAGCCATACCATAGTTCATAAGGAGTTTGATTTGAGTATTTCTTCAGCTATAATTTTTTCAAGGTATGCATTACAATACTAATTTCTTCTTTCTAGTATTTGATTGTAACATTCTTTTCTATCATCAAAGTTCATGGACAATCCGTGATGGATCTATTCCTTCTTTCAGCTATAATATTTTGTAGAGGTGTATGAGGGGCTGATACTTGTGTTTTGATTCATCTTTCAATGCATAATTCATCGAATTCATTATAGATGAATTCACCACCTCTATCTAACCTCAAACACTTTAACTTCTTTCCAATTTCCTTTTCCACTCTTGCCAGATACCATTTAAACTTTTGAAAATCTTATGACTTCTCTTTTAGATACATTATAGTCATCATTCTAGAATAATCATCAACAAAAAGAATAAAATTCTTATCTCCACTATAGCTCTCAATTCCAATGGGTCCACATAAGTGTACGAACTAGCTCCAAGACTTCTTCAAAATGATAGTTCTTGTTTTTGAAACTTGTCTTGGCCATCTGACCAATTTGACAATTTTTTCATAGGTCTATATTAGGTTTCCTCAAACTAGGAATAACTCTCACTCTTTTTTTTTTTTTTGCTTATTTTGACCAGATTATCAAAGTTTAGATGACATAACCTTTTATGCCATAACGGACTTTCTTCTACTTGAGCAATGGAACATGAACTTTCATTGAGATCTAGGTAGAATAGACTATCTTTGGTTTGTTTACTAGACCCAACTAGATTTCCTTTTCCATTTGGCCACCTGGTCTTCCCATTTATGAATTCTATCTTGAATCTAATGTTATTAAACTATGCCACACTTAGTATATTATGCTTTATTCCATCAACCCAATAAGAATTATCACATCTAAGTTCATTGGCTAGTAAGATACAACCTTTTCCCTTTATGCAACATGGTTCATTGTTTCCAAATCTCACGCTTCCACCATCATAATGTTCTATATGTTTAAAATTTAATTTTTCACTAGTCATATAATTAGAGGAATTTTAGCTTTGTATTTTTCTTTTCCTTTGGGATAACATCTTGCAAGTAATGTTTGAATGACTTCAAGATCACTGTTAGAACTATCTTCCTCTTCAATCTCAAATTGTTTTCCTTTACACTTTGAAGATTTCTTCTTCTTCAATGATAACTTAGCTTCAAATGCAAACTCAAGATTGCTAAAACTAGGAGTATAATTATCATAGTTATCTAGTTCAAATCTAGTCAATCTTCCAACTAGAGCATCTAAAGTTATCTTATTATTTGGATCATATCTCATATATTGAATAGAAGACACTTTGATTGCATAGATAGGAAGATGGATTCTAAGTACCTTACTTACCACTATCACCTCTTCAATTGGCCCTCCATAGAATTTAATAGCATTGACACTAGCTTTAATTCTTTCAACATATTTTGTGATGTTTTCATCCCCTCTTATCTTTATCTAATCAAACTGACCTCTCAAGCTTTCTGCCTTGGCTCTTTTCACATTATCATCACCTCCATAGATATCCTTTAGTTTTCTCCACATGTTGTGAGCAGTAGAACAACCTTTGACCTCATCAAACTAAACATAGTTAAGAGCTGATGCAATGTCAATCATCATAATGTTATGATTTTTATTTTTAGCAATCTGTTCCATAGTCAATGTTCTAGTAGAAACCTTGTAAGCATTTTCTAGATAGTTCAAACCTAAATCACTAATGGTTTCCAAGTACAACTTTAGAAGTTCTCGCCATGACTCAAATTTATCTATGTTCAACTTGAGAATCTCTCTTCTGTAAAATGTCCTAATCTTTAGCTTAGGTCCTTGAAACCTTCTCTAGAAGCACCAAAAAATCTAATACCAATTGTTGAAAATATAAGAGGAGTAACTGAGATGAGAGGGATGAATGAGTTACCACTAAAATAAATCCTATATCCCTTAGATGTCAACACAGAACATAAACTTTACTAGAAATATTGTTTCTTGGAAAACACATAGGCACTCGGTTAATACTGATAATATGTTGTAACTCAGTAAACACTTGAATAACAAGTGTAACTTGGAAAATTCTTAACATGAAAATCTTATGATATTATCTATGATTAACCTTAATTAACCTAGTTGCATACACATAAAAGAAATAGCATAAACACAATTGACACCAAGATTTAACATAGAAACTCAATTTGGAAAAAACCACCAATTGTAGCTAGTTACTGATTTTTACTCTTCTGAAGTGAGTCATGTTAGGATCCAACCCTATTAAAGGTTGCAAAACATGTTGTTAGGTGTGACCCTATTAGAGGACTTAATCAATCTGTTAGGAGTGGTCTTGTTAGAGTTCTTTAGACACTTCAATCTAGAAATGCCACCTTGTTAGAGGATTTAGAGATAGCTATTAAGCCAACTCTCTTAAGAGACTTAGATCACTGCTACAATGGTTAGAGAGTAATAATGAGATGACCTAATTTTTGATGCAACTGAATTGTTGATTACATATCTCAATTCTGGCTTGTATACTTGATCCTTTCTGATTGAATATATCTTTGCATCTCCACAAGGATATTCTTCTTATCCTTCTAATTCGCTTCCTCTAAGCATCTTCTATTCTCCCATACACTTGCACATATTGAATCGTCAACTTGACCTTGTACTTAGATCTTTCACATTGTCAAGTTGGCTTGAATACATCTTAGAATAGTTAATATTCATCACCTCAATCAGCTAGAACCAACAAACAAACATTTTAAACTCAATATGTAAGAACAAGAAAATCCTTCATTAACCGACCCTGCTCTGTAGACACTAAGTTAGAAATGGGTTTCTTGTATTAATGAAGTGAACTTGGTTAACATTGCATCTTCAAAAAATTCTTTTGGTAACTAAGTGAGCTTGGTTAACACTAGTTCCATCCAACTTTCCTTCATTAATTGAGTGAGCTCGATTAACACTCAACTTCTGTGAACTTCTCTTTTTCACCCAAGTGAACTTAGTTGACATTGTCTTCTAAACTTGGAAAACACTAGAATGATTGATAGATACAAGAAATTATTTGTGAGCTTGACATAAATTGATAGGTAAAGATATCACATTTTGTATAACGTCAAAGATAGTACACAATTAATCAATTATTTTCAACAACTATCTAAGTAGATTGTCATATCAAGATGATTGATGAAGAGGATTTGAGAAAAAGAGATAAATAAAAGGACCTAGAGGAAAGGTTGAGTTATGGGAAACTAAAATGGGCACTTGATTAGTTAGACCTTGACAAGATAATGTGATTGTTTAATCATAACCTAGGTAGAGAAGATAGTCGCATTGAAGCCTAGAAGAAGTGAGAAAAGAAAGACAACATTGCATAGGCTTGAACAAGAAAAAAAGAAGAAGATTAAGGAACTAGAAGTATAAGCCGAGAAAAATACAGTGTCAACTAAGCATTAGTATCAACTGAGTATCAAAAAGCATACTGAACATAACAATTAGTATCGACCAAGTAACTCAATGATGACCGAGTTTCAAAAGAAAGTGTTGGTTGAGTGACAACATTTGATAGTTTATGAAGAAATTCTAATTTCCAATTGACACAATTGAATTCTTGGAATATGGAAAATGTGTTGAAGATAAGGATGGAGGACCTAGAAAATTGAATACATAACAACCATATTTGAGCATTTCTAATGGATTCAAAGAGAAGATTTGAGAAGTTTATTGAAGAGAAAGGAGAAAATGAAAAGATGGGATTTGATGAATGTGACCTAACCCTAAGATCACCGGTTATGTTTAAGCAATAAAAGATTTGAATTACCTATTTAGGGAGGCACAAGGGCTAACCTTAAGAAGGTTGGAGCAATTTTTGATGCTATTGATTGACAAACTTAAGTAGGAGGATGAAAAGAGTTATGAAGAATCTAAGTGTGATCACTTGGAGGAGTGCCAAGAAGATCAGAGACAAAGATGATAATGGAGGTAGGTCAGTGGATCAACATATGAGCTACATTATGATTTTTATTCAAAGTGAGCTGTATTTATTAGATCAACCTACTATTGCTTCCTAACCATTGTATTAGTATTGAAATCCTTTAATCAAGGTTGACCTAATAATCATTTGTAAATCCTTTAATTGAGGTGAAATTTTAATGGAATGTTATAAAGACCTCTAACAAGGCCACTCCTAATAGTTGATTACATCCTTTAACAAGGTCTCATTTTATAGTGTGTTTTGTAACCTTTAACAGGGTTGGCTCCTCATAGAGCTCACTTCAGATGAGTGAAAAATTGGTAGCATGTTATTGGTGGTTTTTCTTTAACTGCATTTGCACATTAAATCCCTGTGTCATACTTGTGTGGATATTATATGAGATGTTTTATTGTAAATTTTTTAGATTCTACAAGTTTGTTACTATTAAGATAGTGGACTGTAAGTTTAATGTTGCTGATTATTTGCTATAGAGACTAAGCTACTAAATATTTAGATCTGAAGTATTTGAAGTGATTAAATGTTGAATTGGTACATTTGGACCTAAGGATAAGTTATTCGCCCCTCCCCCCCTCTCAATTATTCTAAAACATTTTAACATACACTTAAATGGTTGAATAATAATACATTGTAATTTTCTCTTTCCATATAATTATGTTTTCCTTAAAAAATCACAACAAAAAAATTAGTTTTGAAATTTTAGATTATAACATATTTTCTAGTTACATCTTTGTAAAATTCTAGGACTAGATTGATAATATTGGTCCTATTGATCTAGTGCACCGACTTGTCACTCACAAAGGTTTTATTGGTAAAAAAAATGCCTCTTTAGAGAGTACAACCCATGTTAAAGGAAATTATTAGATGTGAGAGTATGTTTTAGATTACGGTAAAAATAGGTTTTGAAGGGGCCCCAAAACCCTTCAACAAAAACAACAAAGATAACGCATTAGAGTCCACCAAGTTTTACAAGGACCTGAAACCTACTGAGAAACAACATCAAAATTAGGTTTTATAGGGACCTAAAACCACATAAAATATCCAATAAAAGTAGACAAGTTTTACAAGAACCTAGAACCTACTTTAAAGACCAAAAAAAGACAGAAAATAGGACCAAATACATATACCATTAACTGCAACCAGCAAAAAAGACCAAAGCTGAGACAAAAACTAGAGATCAAAACCCAAAGAGAACTACTACTATAGCTCTTTGATCATTTTAACAACCTTTTTACCAATCTTTGCAGTGTCTTGAATGGAATTAGCAGCCAAAACACCTGGAGCCTCCTAAGCCTTCTTCCTAGAACTCTGCCTGGTTCTCTTGCCTGGACCCCCTAGTGATATGATCTCTTCATTTGTATGTTTTCCAAGATTGGCAGCAGTGGTGCAAATACTAGAAGTCACTTGTTCCATTTTATTGCCACTTTCCTTAATAAGCATTCAGAGGTTGTGTTCATAATCCTTTAGTTTGGGTTGTTTCCCACCTGCATTTCCAACTGGCTAATTTTGGCACAATCAATATCCTGGTTTTGTTGCACAATATCTATTTTCTTTTTCAAACCCATTATTTTGTTATGTATCCATGAATCAACTTGAAGAATGGAATCCACTTTTTGCTTAGCAGAATGCAAAAAGGAAAGCATAGTTTCCCTCTACGGAGAATCATCCTTGTCCTCTTCCACAACATCTCTGGTAGGAGAAGTAATCTTATCTCTTAGTTCCTCCTCCCTTATAGTAGTAGGGTCCTTATTTTTTTTTCCTATTCCACATCCTCTCTAGGGGGAGAAGCAATCTTAACAACCTGGTCCTCCTCCCTCATAGTAAGAAGGTCCTCTTTAGCCTTTTCCATATCTTTGTCACTAGCTTCAGTATCACTTTGATTACCCTCATCCCCAGTATTACTCTATTTTGTATTCTCTTCACTATTTTCTTCCTCATCCTTTTTCCCACTTTTTCCTTTGCTCTCCAAATAACCTTCTAGATTAGAGCTAAAATCTCCAACATCTGTGTTTTCCTCTTCCTTTGGAGTATCATCCTCTTTCCCTTTAGAGTTCTTAGACTCAGTGTTCAATTCCATCTTGTCCTTTTGAGAATGCGAGGGTTTTTGTCTGAGAATCCTCTTCTTACCCTTAACATTCTCTTCCTTGTTATTCTATTTAGAATGAGAATAAATAATAGAACCCTTATTTTTATCAAATTAAGGAGAGAAAACAATGGACTTTCTTTTACTGTAACCCTCAATAAGAAGAATTATACCTTCATGTAAAATAGGACGCGACTCCTTCCTATGAGCATGCAAACTTTGAAGAAAAGAAAACTGCAAATAGAAAGGAAAAAAAAATCTATCCTTATGTCTGAAATGATTGAGAAAGACAAAATGGAATTTATGTACTCTTTTATTTCTACCATCCAAAATGAAATACTCATGGGTACAGGAGAGCACATCTCGTCAAATTTCCTTTATCTACTCCAAGTTGTAGAAATCTCCACTTTTTTCCAAATTTTTCTCCTCAGCATCCATTTATGGAAATTTTTTGAAAGCAGTATTTAAGATGCTGGTTTGTTTAGTGAACTTTATACCTTCCACGGGTAAAGTCGTGATCTCAACTATGAAGTCCTCTGTCAATTTCACAGTAATGCCATGTAAAGAGACCCTGTCCTCAGTCCAATTTTTGAAAAAGGCCATGGTGACATGCGGTTTAAACCCATGAAGGTGTTCCAAATAATTGGTCACCTTCCCCTTCTGCAAAATCTTCCAAACATCCTTCCTAGCCTTCCATTTATTGCAATTTTTGGGTTCTTGTTTATGTAGCTCACCTCTGATTTTCAGAGGATTACAAAGAATGGCTAAAACCAGAAGCAGTCGAAAGCCAAAAGCAAACAAGTTAAATAGATACCAAATTTTCATCACATCACATAAAACCTTCTTTAAAGATGATGCATGCAAATCCTGCCTTGTAATCACATAAATGTACCTCCTTGAAGAAGGAAAACTGACAACCTGAGGCCCACTACCAAAAAAGATTAAATTTCTAATCTTGACATATCTTTCCCACCTCTACATGAGTAACATCATAATTAATAAGGGATTTAAGATCAATGTGCTTGTTTAGCTCACCAATCCATGTCATTTTATAACCCATTTGGACTGCATAATTGGCAACCCAGTCACCTACCCCATTAGCCTCACAATAAGTGTGGGATATTATAACTTTTTCAAATTTATTAATTAGAGATTTAATCTCCATGACCGTTGCCTCAATCGACCAGGTAATTGAATTTTTTTTATTGAGCATGTTAATAATATTTAATGAGTCAGCTTCTAACCATAGTTCAGGGTAACCCAAATCAGTTGCTAACTTCATAGTGTATAGAGCAGCAATAGCTTCAGTAATGTGGCTATTCGATTTGCCTATAGGAATTGCAATGACATCAATTATATTGCCAACGTGATCTCTTAAAACCCCTCCACATCTTGCTCTTCTTGGATTTCCCTTTGTAGCACCATCAAAGTCCCCTTTAATCCATCCATTAGGGGGAGTATTCCATCTAGAAGTTAATCTTGAGTTATCAATTTTCAAATTAGGACCTTGTGATTGCAAAGGATTGTCAATTTGAAAATTTTGAACAACTTTCCCCTGAGATTTGAAATTTTCATTTATTGCTGTAACAATATTTTGTCCAAGTACCCATCCTAGCAAATCTTTATTTCTAAAGATTCTATTATTTCTTTCTTTCCAGATACCCCACCAGAGATGGGGAAGAGTTATTTTCCATAGCAGAACAACATCATGATCCCTAGAAGGACACTTCCAACTTTTAAAACAAAGTTCAACATTGTTTTGATGAACCCAAGTTATATTCCAGTAATTGAGAATCTCAACCCAAACTTGATGACTGTAAGAATAGTTCAAGAACAAATGGTCTCTACCTTCAAATCCATTTTTAGATAAGGCACATCTATTAACCACATTAATATCTCTTTTTTGTAGATTATCTTGGGTATGGATTTTATTTTGAAGCATTATCCTGTAGAAAATGTTTATTTTAGGTATGAGACCCTTAATCCAAGCTTGAGACCAATAAGGAAGATTGCCCTTCTCCCTAGAAGTAAAGAGAGTAGAAACTTTGAATTGACCACTAGGATCAGCATTCCATATCATCTCATCCTCATAAGTATGATATAGAGAAAGAGCATTCAAAGTTAATTGTATTTTATTGAAGCCTTGATCAATATCAGTCAATTTCACCCAAGAATTCTTATGCCAATAATGACTCACTAAAATACCATACCTTTGCTTACATATATTGGCTTGAGTAGTATCTTGAAAGTCTTCTAGCAGAGGATGATCCATTAACCAATCATCTTCCCAAAATCTCACCTTCTGCCCATTTCCAATTTTCCAGGAGCAACCCTTTCCAAGAATATTCTTTGTCCCCTAAACTACTCCCCATATGGCTGATGGATGAAGGACATCAGGAGAAGAAAGGAAATTAGCTAAAGTATTAACATTAAAAAGCTACTTATGTTTCCATATGGTACTCCATTCTTTGTCATCTTGATAAGTTCTCCATCCTTGTTTTTCCAAAAGAGCTCTATTCATACTTCTTATTGTCCTAATTCCTAGTCTACCTTCTTTGATAGGCTTACAGACTTGTTCCCAAGCAATTAAAGGCAGTCTCTTTTTTTCCTCAGTCTCGGTCCATAAAAAATTCCTCTGAATTTTTTCAATAGTATCTGCAAATATCATTGGAATTCTGAATAGACTCAAAGCATAAGTTGGTATACTTTGAAGACAAGCTTTGAGAAGGGTTAATTACCTACCTAACTTAAAAGATTTCCTTTCCAAGCCGCCAACTTCTTATTGAATTTATTTATGAGATCTTCCCAGAAGGAATCAAGGACTTTCAAACCTAAATGTAGACCCAAATACGTTGAAGGGAAAGATCCTATAGAACACCCAAGGATCTTAGCAATTTTATTTTGTCTAGGAATAGGGGTGTTAATAAAAAAACATAGCACTTTTATTCAAATTAATCAATTGACCTGAGGCTAAAGAATACAAATTTAGAGCTTGCTTTAGGTTTTTGGCTTCATTGACTTTAGATTTACCCAAAAAGATTGTATCATCAACAAACTGACCATGAGAGCAAATAAGAGGTTGGGAAGAAGGTTGCAAACCTTTAATAACTCCTTTTTGTACCCAATCCCCTATGTAACTCTCCAAAAAATTAGCCATAATAACAAAAAGAATGGCGGATAAAGGGTCTCCTTGTCTTAGACCACGAGAAGGGTTGAAAAAATGAGAAGAGCTACCATTAACCAAGAAAACTATAGAAGAGGTTGAAATCAATTGATAAATAGTTCCAACAACCTTATGGTCAAAACCAAAAGCATGTAAATTTTTAGATAGGAATGCCCATTCTACTCTATCATAGGCCTTAGCAATGTCCACTTTCATAACAAACCCCTGATTATTGGAACAAGAAAAGGAATGAATATTCTCATGGGCTAAGATAACATAATTAAGAATTTGTCTACCTGGGATGAAGCCATTTTGCTAATCAACAATAATTGAAGGAATCACTAGAAGTAATCTAGAAGTAAGGACTTTGGAAATAATCTTATAAAAAGAATTACAAAGGCTAATTGGTCTAAACTGATCTGGAGAATCAGCTCCAATCTTTTTGGGAATCAGACAAAGGAATGTGGAAGTGATTTCCTTTAGCATTTGTTTTTCTCCATAGAATTCCTTTATAACATCACAAACATCTTTTCCAACAAGTTTCCATAATTTCTTGAAGAAAAACATGGGAAAACCATTTGGACCAGGCGCTTTTTCTCCTCCTAGAGAACAAACAACTTTGAAAATTTATTCATCTTTGGGAATGAAGCTTAATAGTTTATTCTATTCCTTCAAAACCAAATGTGGAATCACTCTTAGAAAATCAGCCTGATGGTCCGGATTAATATTGGGATCACCAGTCATTAAAGAAGAGAAGAAAGCAACCATTTCTTCTATAATGTCTTTATCCTTAATAATGTGAAATGTGAGTTTTAGCTTTGTGCTTGAGGGTAGAGAGATGAAAGAATCTGGTATTTTTGTCACCTTCTCTCAACCATATCAATCTTGATCCTTGTCTCTAGTAGATTTCTTCTTTAGTAATGATGTCATGATATTGGGCCAATTTTTCATTTTCTTCTGTAATAAGGTCAAGAGTGTATCTCGCCTTTTGAATTTTATCCTAAATTTTTTGTATGTTTTCCTTGATTGCAAATTTGTTCTCAAAAATATTACCAAAATAGTTTTTGTTCCATATTTTAACTTCTTTTTAAACATTTTTGAGCTTAGAAGCTACTCTATAGAGAGTAGTACCTTCAATATCTATATTCCACCATTCAACCAGTTTGGTTTCAAATTATGAATGCTGTAACCACATCTTTTCAAATCTAAAAGGAAATTTTTTCTTGAAGTTTATCTTTGCAGCAGTAAAGATTAGAGGAAAGTGATCTGACCCAATTTTCTGATAGGCTTCCAACTTACAAATAAAATATTTTGTCTAGTTAGGAGAGATAAGAGCACAGTCAAGACGAGCCTGAATACATTCATTACCAACTCTCTTATTACTCCAATTAAAATGGATTCCATGGAGATCCATATCCATTAAATCGTCCTTGTTAATGAAATCCATAAGATCCAGTCTGCCTTCAAGTTGACTCACATTTCCTCCCTTTTTCTCATGGTCATAGAGAGGAACATTAAAATCACCCATAATGATCCATCAACCAAGATAATCCTTACTTTTTATATTGGAGAGAGTATCCCAAACCTTTTTCCTAAGGTTCTTATTGTTGGGAGCATATATATTGACAATATAGATGTGAGATTATGTTATTTTTGGCTAATAATTGAAATTAGAAATAATAAAATATATGAACTACATTGTGAATCCAAGATTATATTAAAAAAATAACATTTTAGAAAATTATGATTTTAAACATACCTTAATGAATGGTGAGATGAAAAAATGGTGTGTATGCTCAAATGCCCAAAAATTTATGGAGATGCAATTTTATATTGATCATATCTAAATTAGATTTTGAATCAATTTTTGGCCACAACATTGTGCACAATCTCCTCTCATTGATCTCTCTCAACTCTTTACCATCATGTAAGCTATAAGAAAAATAAAATGGAAACCAAAATTCAATAAAAAAAGAAAAATCAATAGAATCTTGGAAAAATCTTTCACATCTCTAGGAAAATCATTATACATAAGCTATTAAACCACTAGTAAGGTGTCATTTTTATAGCACCTCCATGAAGACTCAACATGAGAATCTTTCTGTAGAATTTTTTTTTTTCACTTAAAAAAAAAAAAACCCTACAAGCAATAGCAATCTATCTTTAGATTTTTTTTTGTTCACCTTCAATCCATTATAATGTGTTGGTAAAAAATGGATTCTTCTAGGCATCTCCCTAAGCTCTCATTTGTTGTGGCAAATATAGATGGAGTAATTGAGGGGGAGGGGGGTGAATCAATTACCACAAAAATATTTTAGATCCCTTGGATGTTAACAGTAAAACTAATTGTTGCTGTAGTTTGGTAAAAGTAGAGTGTGATTTACTTTTAACTGATCTTAAACATTCATAGTGATTAATATGCAATCATAAAATAAATAACGTGAACACATGAGACACAAGGATTTAACGTGGAAACCCAATATGTGAAAAACCACCAATGTAACTAGTTACTATTTTTCACTCTTCTGAAGTGAGCCCTGTTCGGAACCAACCTGGTTAAAGGTTACAAAACACACTATTAGGTGTGACCTTGTTAGAGGATTTAATCACCCTATTAGGACTGGCCTTTCTAGAGGTCTTAAAACAATTCAATAGAACTATCACCTTGTTAGAGGATTTACAACTAGTTGTTAAACCAACTTTGTTAAGAGATTTTGGAATCACTACTACAATGGTAAGAAAGTAACAATGAAATGACTTGAATGAGATGCAACTAAATTGCTGATTACAAATCTATGTTCTGCTTCATGTTAGATCCTTCCTGATCGAATATTGCTTTCCTACACCATAAGGATATCTAACCATCCTTCAACTTTTCTCGCACACTTTCCTTCTCAATCAATCAATACACTCACATACTCTTCCATCTATTAGAATCTCAACTTGACCATTCATTTATATCATTCAGATTATCATGTTGGCTAAATTACAATTTACAATGACCAATAAACATTACCATACTTAGCTAGAATCAATATTTGAAATAATTAAACTTCATATCCCAAAACAACAAAATTCTTCATTGGCCAACCCTACTTGGTAACCACTGGTTCTAAAATGATTTCCTATGTTAACCAAAAGAAGCTTCATTAATACTATGAACTTGCAAAATCCTTTGGCAACTAAGTGAACTCAGTGAACACTAGCTTTGACCAACTTTCCTATGTTAACCATGAGAACTTAGTTAACAATGCTTTCTGCCATAATTTCCTTCAATGCTCGAGTGAGCTTGATAGACACTGTCTTCACAGAGTAATCTTCAGGAATGCTCGATAGACAAGAAAAATTGTCTTCTTGACCAAGTGAGCTAGGTAAGCATAGACTGACAACTGATATGACATTTGTGTAACATCAAAGACAACACACAATTATACAATTGTATCCAACAATCTCCCTCTTTTGTATTGATGGCAATGCAACATGTCATAGCACAATGAAATTTGAAAACAAGACTTTCTACGATAGAAAGTTTCTACGTCTTAGATTTTTATACCACAAGCTTCTCTTATGTAGTAATCTCCCTTTGTGAAGGAATTACATAGCTTCTTCCTCAAAAAAAATTTCAAAAAGATATGACAATGAACTCTCTCTCTTTGACAAAAAATGCCAAAAACAACTAATACCAAATGCGTATCAATGTACCGTGAGTATTGATTCATATGCAATGTTCTCTTGACTTATGTTGCATCAACTAATAGATCTTCAACTAGGTTCCTGTTGAAGCATCACTAAAACTTTATTTAGTAAGCTTCAAATAGGGGGATGACCCCTAACTTACCTCTTAGATACAAGAATGCATCCTTAGGTAATGGCTTGGTAAATATGTCTACAATCTTTTCTTTTGTATGCACATATTAAAATTTAATTGCTTTGTCCTGCACCAATTCTTTGACAAAGTGATATTTTATGGCAATATGCTTGCTTTTGGAATGCATTACTAGATTCTTTGATATGTTAATTGCACTTGTATTATCACAAAACATGACAACTGGTTCTTTGATCTCAACCTTCATGCCCTCCAAGAACTATTCAAACCAAACAATATTAGAACAATTGATTGTTACTACAACATATTCTGCTTCTACTGTAGATTGGGATGTGCAATTTTTCTTTTTACTTGTCCAGGATAACAACCTTTTTCCAAGAAAGAATGCTCCACCACTTGTACTCTTTCTATCATCAATATTTCCTGCCCAATCAATATTAGTAAATACTTATAAGTCTAGATTTCCTCCAAGTTTATACCATAAGCCATAGTCTTCAGTACCTTTCAAATATCTCAAGATTCTTTTGATTTCCATCATATGATTTTCTCTAGGTTTTGTCGAGAATCTTGCCACTATACGAACTACTAAAGCAATATTAGGTCTTGTATGAACTACATATTGTAATTTTCCAATCATTGATCTATACAAGGTCTAATCTACCTCCTTTGAGTCATCATCATTGGTAAGCTTCAATCTAGTACACATGGGGGTTTCAACTGGTTTTAAATCTTCCATACCAAACTTCTTGAGTATCTCCTTGATATACTTAGATTGAGTAATGTAGATACCATTCCTGCTTTATTGTATCTAAAATCCAAACAAGAACTTAATCTCACCAAACATAGACATTTCAAACTCTTTGTTCATTTGCTCTAAAAATTATTTGCATAGATCTGTTAGTGTAGTTTTTTATTTTTCCTATTTTTCTAGGTTTTTCCTACGCTTTTTAATAATCTCGCTTAGGTTAATAAAGCATGTCTTATTAGGTGAATGGTTGTGAGGTGTCACCTTCCTACATGTGAGCATCCATTAGCTATTTTGGGAAGATACTTTTCTATCTTTAGTCCGATAGATGGTTGCTCCTCATTGGTTGGTGTTGCCACCTCCTCCCTCTTCCTAGCCTATATAAGCATGCTACCTGGCTTGTATTTGCATCTCTTGTTTTTGCATCCTCTTAATGCTATTTTGCTTCCAGCATTTGCATTACTCTCTTGGAGACTAACTCTATGATGCTATTTTGATTTTGTATCATTTGCATTCATAGTTTACATATTTACTCTTTGCACTAGTTTTCTGAGTTATTAATCTTTTCAGATTCTAACGTGGTATCAGAGCTTTTCTATGTGCAAGAGTAGATTTTAGTTTCCTTATTTGAGAGATTCGGGGGGGGGGGGCGCAAATAAACTTTATTGTAGTTTTTTGAAAAACAAAGTATGCTCTTCTCTTGCATCTTTGGATGATCCTGAGAATCAGAAAAGTTTTGACAAAAATAGTTTCTCTTTGGGGTTTCAATCTCAAATCTGACAACCAACTTGCATATTTGGAGTTTTTAATCAGTTTTGCAGGTTCCAGCATGCCATTGATGGACTTAAGAAGCTGATCCAGCATTTTCATGTCATATTTTGGTTGCTGGGGTCGTTTTTTGATTTTTGGAGCCACTTTTTACTGTTAAAGGCGTCTGATTTACACTACAACAAAATCTTTCGTACATCAGCAAGAAAAATGCTTTCTGGGTTTTGTTCGCAACTCCAAAAAATCATCTGGGTATCTTTTAGATTTTTCATGCAAGCTGTATATTTTTCAGAATCGAGCATGCAAAGCTACAGCCATGCCCCTCTCCGTTGGCAGTCACAGATTTGAATGCAATTTTCAAATGTCTCGTTCTTTCTCATACGGACTTCGATTTTGATAATTCTTGTTATGAACTTGGCTATTTTTTCGTGCTCTATCCACTAGTGGAGTTGTTTTTTGATTTTCATGCATGAATTCTTCAGAAATTGTAGATTCTCAGCCGTGACTGTGCACAGTTCTCATTTTGGAAACTTCGAAGGATCATAACTTTCTCATACGACCTTGTATTGAGGCAATTCTTTTGTTGAAAGTGCATGATTTTTCGAGTAGATCGCAGTGGTGCTATTTGTTTCCTTGATTATTGTGCCCAAGTTTCACTTTTAGCATATGCCCTTCACGAGGGTTTGTAATGCATTGAAATCAAGAACACTAAGTATCTCTTTCTAGTGGTATTTGTAAATGCACTAAAATAAAGTGCCAAATCATATTTCTTTGGGGGGGGGGGGGGGGGGGGGGGTTCTTTGATTGAGTAAAAAGGGGGGGGGGGCATTGTCGTGGCTAGGTTCTCTTCTTTTTAGCATTTCTTTGCATTTCTTCATCATGGATCAAAAAAATATGCCCATCCTAACTCCATACAATTACTTTGAGTGGAAATCACGCATGATAATTCACTTAAGGAAAGCTGGATTAAATATGATAACTATGGGACTTGAAATTGAACCTGCTAAAGATGAAGACAAGCCTAAGTGGTTTAACAAATGTGATGAGGCATATGGAACATTGTGTTTTTCTGTTTCTCCTGACTTACTATTTCACACTGAGTCTTTCGATACACCAAATGAAGTATGGACAAAGCTAGAAACATTATTTGGCACACAAGATTCAATGAGGGGTCATATGTTGGAAAATGAATTAATTAGTTTGAGTCCAGGCAATTTCAACACAATCCAAGATTTCTTCACCAAATTGAAATCACTAAGGCTGCAGTTAAAACAATGTGGAATTGAAAAGAAAGATGAACAACTGATTCTCAGTATTCTCTCTAAGCTAAGTTCAGAATATTCTATGTTTGTCTCTACCTTCTATGCTACTAAGGGTGCACTTGGTACTCAATTCACCATGCCATCTCTAGATGATTTTGCTGTCAATCTCACTCGAGAACAGGACAAGCTAATCCAGATGGGCACTCTTAAGTCCTCTAAGTCACATGCCTTAGCAACCAACCAAGGCACAAAAGAACAAAAAGGACAAAGTAGTAACAACAATAGTAAGGATGAGAAACAAAATAATAGTGAAGAAAAGAAGGATTAGATACCAATTGCTTCAAAAGCAACTATTGGTACCTCATCCTCTAAGGGTGATAAGCCTAAGAAAGAAAAGGTTAAATGTGCCTATTGTAAAAGACCCGGTCATGATGAACATAAATGTTTGAAGAAATAAATTGATCACTTGACATACATTATTGAGAAGAATAATATTAGTGTTCCTGAGTCTATCAAACAAAGTTCTAATGAAGAGTCTAACAAGGCAAAAGAAAACAACAAAGGGAAAGGAAAGGGAAAAGCTCTTAATGTAGTTGCTTCCTCACCATCCACTTGGGTTCTTGATTCGGGTGCTTCGCACCACATGGCTTCATCTAAGAAAGAACTTGCATCCTTGGAGCCATGTACTATGCCTTCTATTTTGATGGGTGATGAGACTCCTATTGAGGTGTGTGGGAGAGGGTCTGTTGATGTGGGGGATGGCACATTCCATGATGTTCTTTGTGTACCCTCATTATCAACTAGTCTCTTATCAATATACCAAATTGCTCACACAGGTTTAGGAAAGCGAGTTGAGTTCACTCCTGATTCAGTGGAGATACGTGAGTTGCATAGTGATTCTGTAGTTGCAATTGGGAGAGCAGATCATCAATCATAGCTCTATCTATTTTCTCACTGTGTTCCTGATCCTCCTTCATCTGTTTTGCTCACTCACTCTAATGATGTGAGTAAATTATGGCATGAGCGGTTTGGCCATCTTAACTTCCGCTATTTGCATCAGCTCAACCAGCAGAGCATGGTCATAGGGTTGCCTTCGGTTCAATTCTCAGGAGGTGTTTGCCAAGGTTGCATTCTTGGTAAGCATCCTAAGGAAAAGTTTGACAAAAGTAAGGCATGGAGAGCTTCACAGATACTAGAGTTAGTTCACAGTGATTTGGCTGGTCCATTTCAACATCCTTCTTTTAGCAGGGCCCGATATGTCCTCACATTCATTGATGACCTTTCTCGATATACATGGGTGTACTTTCTCAAATAGAAGTCAGAGGTATTTGATCATTTTCAAGACTTCAAAAATTTTGTAGAAAAGCAATCTGGGAAAGCCATCAAGGTTTTGCGCACAGACAATGGTGGTGAGTATGTCAACCATCGGTTTGAAAGATTTTGCACTTCAGAGGGGATTGATTTACAACATTCAGTTCCATACAGTCCTTAGCAAAATGGTGTTGAAGAACGGAATAATAGATCCTTGAAGGAAATGGCAAACTGCATGATTTACTCTAGATCTCTTGCACCACAGTATTGGGCAGAAGCCATTAACTGTGCTTGTTATATCCAAAACCGTGTTCCTCACTGAGCCTTGAAGGGAGTTACTCCTTTTGAAGCTTGGAGCGGTCAAAAACCATCAGTTAAGCACTTTCAAGTTTTTGGCTCCCCTGCATGGGCCCACATTCCTACAAAGAAACGTAAGGCCTTGGATCCGCAAAGCAAACCTTGCATATTTGTAGGTTATCCTGATTGTGTGAAAGGTTATCGGTTGCTCCACCCTACTACACATGAGTTATTCATTAAGAGGAGTGTTCAGTTTGAGGAGGGATCTTCAAGCTCACTTTCTATCACTTCTCCAACTCCTTCTACCTTGACATTAGAGTCACTTGGAATACATGACAGATCTTCTGATGAGTCAAATTCACCTGAACAGTCTTCTACCTCTACTTCTGATGCAGAAAGTGATTCAGAGAACTCACCTCCTTCCTCTCCTTGTCATCATTCAGAGGTTAATGATTCCCCTCCAGATTCTCCATCTTCTTGCCCATTTTGGGCTAGACAGACCTTGCAGTCTGCAGGTGATTGGGTTGGGGATCCATCAGACACCAGGCAAACTCGTTCACAATTCCAAGATGCTCCACATGTCTTCATTGCTACTGCCTCAGATCCACAGTCCTTTCATGAGGCTTCTGGTATTTCTGAGTGGGATACAACTATGCAGGAAGAGTATAGTTCCTTGATGAGGAACCACACTTGGGATCTTGTCCCTCTTCCTAAAGGAAGAAAACTTGTTCGATGTAAGTGAATCTATCAGACAAAATTTGCAGTAGATGGGTCAGTTGACAAACAAAAGGCTTGCTTGGTCGCCAAAGGATTCTCCCAGGTTCCTGGGATTGACTACTCTGAGACTTTTGCGCCAGTTGCCCGAATGAATTCCATTCGAATTGTTCTTGCCATTGCTGCAGCTAATCGTTGGGAAGTACATCAGATGGATGTGAAGAGTGCTTTTCTTCATGGTGACCTTCATGAGGAGATCTACATGGAGCAGCCACAGGGCTTCCTTCAGGATTCTTCACTTGTGTGTCGTCTTCGAAAGTCTCTCTATTGCCTCAAACAAGCTCCTCGGGCTTGGTATGCCAAGATGGACTCCTTCCTTCTATCAGTTGGGTTCACTCGGTGCCATTCTGATCCTAATGTGTACATTTTGCAACAGGGTGATTCACTTCTATTTTTGGTTTTGTATGTTGATGACTTGTTGATCATAGGAAGTTCTTCACCCACCATTAAGGCTGTCAAAGTGGCCCTTCAAGATAGTTTTTTGATGACTGACTTGGGATTGTTGCATTACTTTCTTGGGATTGAGATCCTTTAGTCTCTTTCTGGGATCACCATCACACAATCCAAGTATGCTCTAGATTTACTCTTGAGGTTTCATATGGCTGACTGTAAGCCTGCTCTGACTCCCTTCCTTTCTGGAGTCAAACTTGAGTCTCAATGTTCTTCTCCACTTGTTGATGGCACTTTGTACCACCAACTTATTGGGAGTCTCATTTATCTGACTCATACCAGACCTAACATCTCCTATGCTGTAGGCATGGTCTCTTGATTCATGCAGGAGCCCCATAAGTTACACTGGAAAGCAGCCAAGCAGATCCTTCACTACATTTAGGGTTCTCATAGTTGTGGGATTCACTATGCAGCTGGTATTGAGCTTGATTTGGTGGGCTACACATATTCAGATTGGGCAGGTGATTCTGAGGACCGCAAGTCTACTTCAGGGTATAGCTTCCCACTTGGATTAGGTCCTGTTTGTTGGTCGAGAAAAAAGCAGTCTGCTATTGCTTTGTCTTCTACTGAGGCTGAGTATCGGGGGGCTGTTAATGCCACCACTGAGGCCATTTGGATTCAACATCTTCTCATTGAGTTTGGTATCCAGATATGACGACCATTAGTCATATTTTGTGACAACCAAAGTGCCATTAAGATCTCATGGAATCCAGTTCATCATCAATGGACCAAACACATAGAGGTCCACATGCACTACATCCAGGAGCTCATCCATGGTCATGTCATTGACCTTCGCTATTGTTCAACTTCCGAGCAAGTTGCTGATATCTTCACCAAACCCTTCACTGAGAGAAAGTTCCTTCATTTGTGAGCTTTGCTGGGGGTGCGAGATGCTTCATCTTTTGGGGGGGCCTCTTCCTCTCACTCGGAGTCCCGACTTTTTTGTGGGGGGGTCTCTTTTCTCTCTCTTTTGAGAAATCTTATGTACATGGGTACCTCATCAGGCTTGACTTGCCGAGACCCATTTCTACATCCACCTAATCCTCGCTTATGGGGGGGTGTTAGTGTAGTTTTTTATTTTTCCTATTTTGCTAGGTTTTTCCTACACTTTTTAATAATCTCGCTTAGGTTAATAAAGCATGTCTTATTAGGTGAATGGTTGTGAGGTGTCACCTTCCTACATGTGAGCATCCATTAGCTATCTTGGGAAGATACTTTTCTATCTTTAGTCCGATAGATGGTTGCTCCTCATTGGTTGGTGTTGCCACCTCCTCCCTCTTCCTAGCCTATATAAGCATGCTACTTGGCTTGTATTTGCATCTCTTGTTTTTGCATCCTCTTAATGCTATTTTTCTTCCAGCATTTGCATTACTCTCTTGGAGACTAACTCTATGATGCTATTTTTATTTTGTATCATTTGCATTCATAGTTTAGATATTTACTCTTTGCACTAGTTTTTTGGGTTATTAATCTTTTCAGATTCTAACAAGATCATCATTCCCTATGAATAAAGTATCATCCACAAATATTTCTACCAATACAATCTTGTTATATGATCCTTCCTTCATGTACAAACTACTGTTATCATTAGTTCTCTGGAAATTAATTTGTATAAGGTAGTTATGCAATCTTTCATACCAAGCTCTAGGGATTTGTTTTAGACCATACAATGCTTTGTGTAATTTGCAGACCATGTCCTTTTTTTTTGGATCAACAAAACCTTTTGGTTGTTCAATGTAGACTTCTTCATCAAGAATACCATTAAGAAATGTAGATTTAACATCCATTTAATATACCTTAAATCTTTTATGTGCTACATATGCAAGTAAGGTCTTAACACCTTCTAGTCTTGCAATAGGAGCAAAACCTTCACCATAATCAATGCCTTCTTCTTGAGAGTAGCCTTTACATACCAATCTAGCTTTATTTCTTGATACCTTACCATCTTCATTTAATTTATTCCTGAGTGCTCATTTTGTTCCAATCACATTTTTATCTTTAAGCCTAGGTACAAGAGTCCAAGTTTTATTCTTTTCTATTTTCTTTGTCTCTTCATTCATAGCCTCAATCCAAATTTCATTTTCCAATGCATCTTTAACATTTCTAGGTTCAAAATCAGCAAGTCAACATGTACCTTTTAGCTTACTTCTTGTCATAGTACCTTTTGATTTATCTCCAATAATCTAATCTAGTGCATGATGCCTTCTAACATACTTACCCAATACAAGTTCTTTGCCTTTTGAATAAATTGCATTGTCACCCTCTTGAACTTCAATTTTAGGCTCTAGTTTCTTAGACTCGGTAGACATTAGCTCGGTAGCTTCAAAATGTGACTTGGGTCCTTGTGACTTAGTTTGAACTTCTTGCAACTCAATGACTGAGGAAGACTCGGGAGTAGAAGTCTCCTTATTGACAGATGTGTCTAGCAATGTATTAAGCTCAATGTAAACAAATCTCCCATAATCTTCTAGTTCCTTTTTACTTTCTTCTTCAGTCCTTTTTGCAAACTCATCAATTCTCACATGTGTACTTTCTATATTTTTTGAGTAGAGAAATTAAAACATCTATATGCCTTACTCTTGCAAGAATAACCTAAGAATATACGTTCATCACCTTTCACATCAAATTTTGCTTTTCTAGATTCTGTCAAAATATAACATTTACTTCCAAATACTTTTAGGTAACTTACATTGGGTTTATAGCTATACCATAACTCATAGGGAGTTTTATATGAGTCTTTCTTCAACTATACTCGGTTTAAGGTATGAACTGCAGTGTTGATAGCTTACTTCTAGTATTTGATAGCAATGTTCTTTTCAATCATCAGAATCCTTGCACAATCCATGATAGATTTGTTTCTCCTTTTTGCTATACCATTCTGCTCAAAAGTTCTAGTGGCTGATACCTGTCTTTTAATTCCTCTTTCAATGCAAAAGTTATTGAATTCATTGGAGATGAATTCACCGCCTCTGTCTGATCTTAAGCATTTCAATCTTTCCCTGTTTCATTCTCTACTCTTGCCAAATACCATTTGAATTTCTCAAATGCTTCTGACTTCTCTCTTAAATACATAACAATCATCATTCTAGAGTAGTCATCAACAAAAAGAATAAAGATTTTTCTCCACTATAGCTTTCTATTCCAATAGGTCCACACAAATCTATATGCACAATTTCAACGATATCTTCAGATTGATAGTTTTTTCTTTTAAAACTAGTCTTTCCCATTTTGTCAATCTAACAATTCTTGCATAAACCAACATCTTGTTTTTTAAACTAGGAATGCCTCTCACTTTCTTGAATTAACTTATTTTCACCATGTTATCAAAATTTACATGACATAATCTTCTGTACCATAACCGACTTTCTTCAACTTGAGCAATAAAACATGAGCAATCACCAAGATCAAGATAAAATAGGTTATCTTTTGTTTGTTTGCCTAATCCAATCAGATTTCCTTTGTCATCCAACAATCTCACCTTGCCATGAGCGAATTCTACATTGAATCCAATTTTGATTAGATATGCCACACATAGTAGATTATGTTTTAGTCCTTCAACCCAATAGGAATTTTCACATACAAGTTCATTGGTTAATGAGATTCAACCTTTCCCCTTTATGCAACAAGGTTCATTATTTCCAAACCTTACACTACCACCATCATAGTCTTCAAAGTGTTCAAACTTTGTTTTGTCACAATTGATATGATGTGAACATCCACTATCTATGATTCATGTATCATTTTTCCTCACATGAGAGATAAGTGCTATCTTATCTTCTTCATCATTAGATTCATCTTTCACAGCAATGTAAACTATTTCATCTTCACTATTATCAGAATCTTTAGCCATAAAACAAGTCTTCTTACCTTTGTCCTTGAATGAGTTGTAATTTTTAAAATCCTTCTTTCCATTTCACTTGTGACTTTTCTTTTCATCCTTGCTCTCTTTTTTTGGGCACCTGGTAGCAATATGACCAATTTCTTCACATGAAAAATAGATTAGGGGAACTTTACCTTTGTATTTTCCTCTGCCTCTAGAATATTTTCTTGCAAGTAGAGCTTCAACAACTTCAAGATCACTATAAGAAATTTCCTCTAATTCTTGTTCACTTTTTGACTGAGTGTCCTTTATTTTCTTTCCTTTCTCCTTCAGTAAAAGCTTAGCCTCAAATGCAGATTCAATATTCTTGGAAGCTAGAACATAATTGTCAAAGTTATTTAGCTCAAAGGTTGTCAATCTTCCTACTAAGGTATCCAAAGTTATCTTATGATTTGTCTCACACCTCCTTTCTTGAATAGCAGATACTCTAATTGCATAGATAGGAAGCAATGTTATGATAAATTTACTTACAATAGTTCCTTCTTTGATGTCTCCTCCAGAAGCTTTAATTGCACTAACACCAGCTTTGATTCTTTCCACATATTTGGCAATATTCTCATCTTCTCTCATTCTCATGTAATCAAATTGTCCTCTAAGGCTTTCTGCTTTGGCTCTCCTCGCATTGTCATCACCACCATAGATTTCATTTAGCTTATTCCACATTGCAAAGGAGTGATCCCACAATAATGGGTTCCACTTTTTGACCAATTTTGACTCTGAAATCAATATTTTTGCAACAAACGTCACGTTCAAGTGACTATATCTCCAAAACTATAAATAATTTCAAGATGACATAAACTAGTGATTTTGAGTACTTTGTTCCTAATTTTTAACCATATTTTTTAATCTAAAAAAAAAATAATTTATATCAATTTTTTTATCTCCTCCAAAAAGTGGTACATAATAAAATTCAATATTTTTAAAAGTGACAGTCCGTTTGACACATAACTTTTTTTCTAGAAATGATAATGAAGTAATTCTTTTTGCGTTGGATTTGTAGCATCAATATCCAGTGTTTGCATTTCGTTTGATTTATTTTTGTTGAATATTGTATAGTTTATGAAGTTTTGAAGTGACATGAATGGTAATTCAGACATACGTTCCATTTGACACAGATAATTTGAAGTCAATTTATCATAAACCATTTTTTTTTTCTGAATATAAAGGTATCTCAATAAGCCAGTGCCTCCATATTTTTCAAAAAAAATTTGACCTAATTTACTAATTTTCTCGAGGTGTCAAAGTTGGTTGATGTTCAATTGTTAATGAACCTATAATGAGTTAAACTCATATTTGAAAGTCTTAATGATTAAATTATGTAATAAAATTATAGTCGTTGGAAAGCTTGCTCTGAGAAGCACATTTTGACATTTTTTATTTTATAGTAGGAGATCATTCTCCTACAATTATGGCAGTTAAAAGAGCAAAAAAAAGAAAAAAAGGTTAAAATTTTTGTGATTTTGCATGTTCATGCGAACATGGCGTTCGCACGAACACGTTTACCATGTTCGCGTGAACATGAAAATCATGTTTGCATGAACATGTTTAAAATTTTTTTCATTTTTGTTCGTCCCACTAAAGTGGAACCCATTATTGTGGGTTCACCCAAAGGTGGATTTGTAGTTTTTGATATCATCAAATTCCTCATAGCTAAGAGTAGATGCAATATCTATTATCATGGTGTTATGATTCTTTTTCTCAGAAATATCTCCAAAAAATAATGTACTAGTAGGAGTTGTGTATTCTTCATCAAGTTATTTCAATCCTGAATCACCAATGGAAGCCAGATGAAGTCTCGTGAGTGCTTACAATGCTAAAAGGTTATCTTTGTTAAGCTTTGGAATTTCTCTCTTTTAAGACATCATGATCTTTAGCTTAGGTCCTTGAAACCTTTCTTGCAACCACCAAAAGCTTTGATACCAATTGTTGGAAATATAGATGGAGTAACTAAGGGGGGGGGGGGGGGGGGGGGGGGGGGGGCAGAGGGGGCTGGGTGAATCAGTTACCACAAAATAATTTCAGATCCCTTGGATGTTAGCAATAAAACTAATTGCTATTGTAATTTGGTAAACACATAGAAAATGTTGTAACTCGGTAAAAGAAAAATGTGATTTACTTTTAACTGATCTTAAATAGTCACAGTGATTAATATGCAAGCATAAAAGAAATAACATGAACACATGAGACACTGAGATTTAAAGTGGAAACCCAATATGAAAAAAACCACCAATTTTACTAGTTATTGTTTTTCACTCTTTTGAAGTAAGCCCTATTAGGAGCCAACTTGGTTAAAGGTTACAAAACACAATGGTAGGTGTGACCTTGTTAGAGGATTTAATCACCCTATTAGGAGTGGCCTTACTAGAGGTCTTAAAACAATTCAATGGAACTGTCACCTTGTTAGAGGATTTACAACTGGCTGTTAAACCAATTTTGTTAAGAGATTCTGGAATCACTACTATAATGTAAGAATGTAACAATGAAATGACCTAAATGAGATGCAACTAAATTGCTGATTACGGATCTCTGTTTTGCTTCATGTTAGATCCTTCCTGATCAAATATTGATTTACTGTACCATAAGGATATTTGACCATCCTTCAAGTTCACTCACACACTTTCCTTCTCAATTAATCAATAACTTGCATACTCTTCCATCCATTAGAATCTCAACTTGACCATTCATTTATACCATTTAGATTATCAAGTTGGCTCAATTATAATTTACAATGACCAATAAACATTACCATAGTCAGCTAGAATCAATATTTGAAATAATTAAACTTCATATCCCAAATCAACAAAATTCTTCATTGGCCGATCCTGCTTAGTAACCACTGGTTCTAAAATGATTTCCTTTATTAACCAACAGAAGCTTGGTTAATACTGTGAACTTGCAAAATCCTTTGGCAACCGAGTAAACTTGGTGAATATTGACTCTAACCAACTTTTCTATGTTAATCATGAGAACTCGGTTAACACTACTTTCTGCCATAATTTCCTTCAACACCTGAGTGAGCTTGGTAGACACTGTCTTCATAGAATAATCTCCAAGAATGCTCGATAAATAAGAAAAACTATATTGTTGACCAAGTGAGCTAGGTAAGCACAGATTGACAACTGATATGACATTTGTGTAACATCAAAGACAACACATAATTATACAATTGTATCCAATTATTGTGGCAACACTTTCATTACTTAAGCATACAAGGGCTTAAAATCAATCCTGGCATGAATTTTGGTGGGAGGAATTGGAAGATTTGTATCAACAAAAAAGGAGAAGGGGTGAGTGAAGTGATCCCATATATAATCATTGATCCATAAGACATATCCCCACTTTTATAGAAGCTTCTCTTTATATTTCTCACCTATAAATGCAATTCCAATCATGGATCATTTCTCTAGACTTTGAATGAAAACATGATATAGAATAATGTATTGTTTCTTCACTCAAAGCTAAAGTGCTCGCTTTGACTACCAAAACAATGGCATAGCCTCCACCTTTACAGTATATATTAACATGCTTAGAAGTAGCATAAATGTGTTCAAAAGAATCAACTCCATTATACAATTTGAAAGAAAAAGTGGCAAAATCAAAGATACCTAGTAATCCACAAGATACTTGGACTCCATTAAAGTTGTTATTTTCATGCATTAATCCACTAGGACAAATTATCATATGAATTGCAACTATAAGAACATTTGTAGAATTTTTTTATATACATGAGCATGTATAAAAATACCCCTTATTAAAAGAATTTATCTATAATAATTTTTTATTAAAATATGAAGTATCAATTACTTTAAAAATTAGTGAAGTTAAAATAATTACAACTAATAAAATATCTAAATAAACAAATCAAAACCAAAGTAAAAATTGATTGATTTCCAATTTAATTGGTTGGAGATAAAAACTATATGAAAATTTTGGAGGATTAAGCTAGGAACTAAAGATGTCTTCATGCAATTTCCTACTCGCTCAAATTTCAAAACATGTGGAAGCTTGCACATGATCCCACCTTAGGTTGATTCTATTGATGCCATTTGTCCCTCCACTCTAGTCGGAGTAGGTGATAGTCTATTTTTTTCTAAAACATATGATTTCCTTTCTTACATGACTTTGTCTTGTATACAATTCACTGTCCTTTCTAACATTAGCCAATCAATGATGTCATTTGCATTCCAAATTGCAACTTTGGTTCTTAAAATCTCAACAAAACAAATTAATTGTTAAGTATTTTGGACCCTACGTGTTCATTCTAGGCAGCAACTATGGTGCAACATATTTGCATTGAGTCGTTGCCCATTTGGCTTGCCCGTGCCTTGACCCCACTCCTTTGATTGCATTGGAAAAAAAGATTGCCCGCCTATCCCAAAGTAACCGGTATAATTTACATTCATTAAAATAATGACATGTTTATGACTTTGATACATGTGTATTTCATTTAGGAGAAATGTTTAGTAATCTAAGTTTTATTTCTTATGTAATATTATAAAAAGTTGTGGTAGTGATTTACGTTTAATTCATGTTTCATATATTAAAATAATTATATCATTTATATTAAGATTAATTTTTTTTTAAAGTTGTATTTTAATATAATCATAATATTTGTTATTGTTTAAATTTTAATATTTAGTTTAGACTTTTACTTTAATAACATTTGTATAAATTAGATTTTTGCACATCTTATTCCACTAAAAACCTTTGATGTATGAAAAATTTAAAATTTTATTTAAATTATTCATTACTATAATTAAATTTATATTATTGAAAGTTAAATAATAATAGTGAAGGATTTATTAATAAAATGATAAAAACAATCTTATTATTCTAATTTGTGATTTAGGTAATTGAAATTTAAGTTTACATATTTAATAAGTCAAATTTATCATTCAATTTTTGAAAAAAGAAATTAATTTTTTTAACCAAATATAGTAATTATAAAATATTGAAAACAAAAATTAAAATTCAAAGTAAAAACTATATAATATTATGTACTTGTAATATTTTATAAATATTTGTAACAAATTATAGATTATTTCTTGAAAATATAATTATATATGTTTGACTATGATTTATATACTTGGACTAATTTTTATGTTTGACTAAGAACTTAAATTAGAAAAATATGTTTGACTAAGATTTATTTTTCTATTAAATGGCATGAACTATAATTCTCATGTTACCTCAATTCAAGAAATGATAGAAATTAACCATAATGGTCCCTCGTAATAGAAAACCATGATTTAAATTTTAAGAGGTTTCTCTAACAATGACATTTTGATTTATAAGTGTTAAAATATCTCCTTCAATTGAAGACATGTTACTTCCAAAAGCTATAATTTATCAACATCATTATTATATTATGCATACATAATAATGACACATATTTATCTTAAATTTGAAAAGGAAAATAAAATAAGAATTGATTATGGATTAAACATGATGGAAAATAAGAAACATTCATAAAAATTAAGATTAATAATAACAATTTTAAAAATAATCATATTAAATACCAACATATAAATGTCAAAAATTGGCACATTTCTCTCTTTACCATCCTAATAATTCAAAAAAACTAAAACAAATTTCCCATTTTTTTTAATAATTAGATATAAATATCAATTACAATCTAAAATCTATTTTTTTTGTTAATTGATTATTTATTAAATAAAAATTATTGAAATGTCTTGAAATACATTAAATTTCTTAATTTCTTTCAAAATATCAACTATCTAAAGTTTGAATATTTTTCGGAGAACCATATTTCAAACTTTGAGAAATTCCCTAATAAAAACTTATAAACTATGAAAAAAAATTAGTTCTACTATGTAAATTGACTTTCTCACAAGTTATTAGATGTCATTTCTTAGATTTTTTATTTCTAGATGTATAAACAATACTTAAATCATTAAAAAATTGTATATAAATCTTAGTCAAATTATAATTTATATTTTTAAAAACTTGTCCAAGTATATAAATCTTAGTCAAACATATTTTTCTAATTTAAGTTCTTGGAACATTATGTTAATATTATGTACTTGGAACATTTTATAAATATTTTTAATGAATTGGAGATCATTTCTTGAATTTTTCATTTTATATATTGAAATAATTATATTTTCAAGAAATGATCTCTAATTCATGGAACTTTTTTTTTTTTTTTTAAAGATAAGCTCTGCCTAGGGGACAATACCCATTATATTAAAACGAAGAAGTTAAATACAACCATATCAAACTGAGCCTCCAATACAGATTCAGTGATAGAGATATCCAATCCCCTCACCTATTGAGGCTAGTCTAGCAACTACATCAACTGAAAAAATACCCACATTCTTATTACAAACAGTTAGAAAACTTTCCAACTTATTCTCCTTAACCACACATTTCTTGAAAATCTTCCAGGCTTTCTTCATGAATTTTTTCTCCTTTTCTTCTGTAGAAGAAAAAAGTGCCTTCAATAACCCCCTGGTAGACTAGGATCTATTATATCGAACAATGCATTCATTTTCTCAAACAACTCATCCACTATTATTCATCAAACCATGCCATTTACCAAAGCAGAATGACCAATAACTTGAATGATGGACAGAAAAGGATCATGCAACATCTTGCCATTGTGGCCACAAATTCTCTCATAGGTTCGTGCATCTCCTTTTTCATTTGACTAAGTTGACATAACAAGGAGCATTCATTTTCAAGGGTTTTGAACCTATTTCCGAATGCATTTTTCATATCATTCCAACTGGTAATAGGATGCTAAGGTAGGTGATTGAACCAATCAGTAACAACATCAGTTAGCATTTCAACAAATAGTCTAACAAGAATTTCTTGGGTAGGGACGCTTATAATGCTGCATGTTGTATGCAAAGTGCTCAGATGATTCATCTGTTGAAATTTTACCATCCCCACTAAATTTAGGTAGGATTTCTATGGCGCCTTTAGGCAATGCTGCAAGATTGACATCAAGGTTCAATGGACCTATATTCTGTCCCCATGGTTGATTGACAACCATGTTTGGTAATATGACTTATAAAGGTTGGATACTCAAATGAGAAGGGACAAGAGCTATCAATTGAAGTAGGGATTACACTAAAGGTGAGAAAGGGGACTATTTTGGTGGGAAACTGGGTCTTCTACTAGACTTACTTTTCTTCTTTTTGGGAATGTTAAAATCAAGCAGGAAAGTCAAATTCTTTAGAGGTTCAAAGTTCTCGTCTAGAATCCCCTTCTCTCTCTCTCCTCTTGTATATCTCCTAGCAGCCAGCTCTATTTCTCACCTTTTATTTAAGGTCTTGTAGGTGCTCAAGCAAGCCTATTAACCACTACCTCTTCTTGAACTTTAGGCAAACCTCTTAATAGTTCAGCCCATTCTTCTTCTCTTTCTAGGACCCTTAACACTTGCTAAAATTGTTGGCTATTTCAATGCAATGTCTAGGAAATTGCAGTCAAATTTGAGACTATGTCCTCCTGTGTATCTTCAAATCTAAGATTAGGTTGTAACATAGGGAATAGATTATTATGTGGAAGAGCAATTATGATTCATTATCCTTATAGTTGGTTCTATTACACAGGGACTCTCCCCAGTGGAGTCAACAAAAGTCTGCTAGTGAACAGATTGTCTTTCTATTTATATGATGATAATTTACTCTATGCACAAGATTTTGAAAGTATAAAAATGTTCACAACAACTGAGAAAATTTCATACTATTTGTTTTCTCTCTATATTTATAGGTTCAACTCCCTTTGAAAGATTTATCAATGAATTCAAATTAATTTCACACTTGTTCCAAAAAGCGCATAAGGACTCTCACATACTCTTAGGTAGTGAGGTAACATTTCATTCATGCAATAAAAGAAAAATAATTCACAAACTTTCTCCGAAAACACTTATTCAAAGAAGGAATTATATGAAAACTTAATAATAATCATTCAAGAAATTCAACTGAAATAAACCATGACAAAAATAACAAGAGATGTCTCCAATCAATAAATCAAAGCTCACAAAGTAACAATGATTTAAACACTTCAAAAACCAAGTTTCAAAGTAGGATCCAAAATTTTAGATATGTGTGTGTGTGTGTGTGTGTGTGTGTGTGTGTGTGTGTGTGTGTGTGTGTGTGCATATGTATACATATATGTATATGTATATATATACATATACATATATGTATACATATATACATATACATATATATATATATATACATATATATACATATATACATACATATATATATGTATGTATGTATATTTATACATATATATATATATATATATATACATATATATATATACATATATATATATGTATGTATATATATGTATATATATATGTATATGTATATATATATATATGTATGTATATGTATGTATACATATATATGTATACATACATATACATACATATATGTATACATATATGTGTATGCATACATATACATACATATATGTATACATATATATATATGTATACATACATATACATATACATATACATATACATATACATATACATATACATATACATATACATATACACATACATACATACATACATACATATATATATATATATAAAACTTTTTTTATGCACAAGGTCATTCAAAAGAAAAACATATATATGCTATTTGTCGATTACTGTTAAAGCATCTACTTATCAAAATATTTTCTAGCTATCTCTTCTAACCCCTAATTAGTTCAATGCCCCATCATTTATAGTTTCATTACAAATCTGAAAGGCCTCCATTAAAGCCCAGCCATTTCGGTTCAAATAGTTAAGATATGAATAAAAATGGCTATTTAAAATGGTTGCCAAAATATGACTGGAAGTAACTATCTCGATTAGACTTCATCATCGGTCTTTTCTTCTTCACCCACAATTTGTATCAACAATTTCTAGCTTCTGAAGGTGTTCATGAATTCTTGCATTGCATGGGAATGGGGATTCTTTAAACTCAACAACTTAGCCCTACACACGTCCTTTTTCCATTTGAATTCCTTGATTTTTAGGCTCTGACATGGCATGAGATTCTTGTTCAGACATAATATGGATTCGATATTTGTTAGTGTGATGAAATCACTAGTAGTGGGCAATTCATTATCTTTGATCTTTTCAACAACATCATTGAAGCTCTTTGTTAATGCTTCAGAATCCATGTTCCCATCATCAAATTGTAGAATCCTTATAGGGTTTACTATGTTCATGTCCTTAAGATGCTCCTTATGCATCCCAACAATTTGGCTTTCAATGGATTGCATCTCTTTAATTGCTTCTTTATAAATAGATTTTTTCTAGCCCATGTTATTTTTCATGATGAACACCATACAAGAATCCACATTTTTCATCGGATTCTCATTTAGAAATTTAAGCACTCCAAATCTTTCAACTTCAGTCACCTAAAATACAACTGTTGGCATCGACTCTGTTTAGTTTCCCATCATGGAATCAGAGTTTGAATCTCTCCTAAGAGCGTTTCTCCTTTAGCATACACAGTGGTGAATTCTAGGATAAACTTGTTACCTTCTTTGATAATAGTGTTCACCCAATCCTACATTGCATCTGAGAGCAGCTTCCCCTTTTGCATCTATTTTACCAATTGTTTCTTGTCCATAGAGTTGGGGTTAAAGGATTGAGGAGCTTGAACAACCGGTAAGGCTCTAAGACTCATCAAAGAATCAATATAAGTAGCCATAGTCACCAACAAGGCTTTGAGCTCCTTTTTCTCCTTGCTATCCTTTTCAGATTGGGTTAACATATGATCGGCCAAAAATTTAAAGAAATTTTTTCCTATATTTCTATTGATGGTTCCAAGTTTAACCGAAGTAACCTTGAAGCCTTTTCTATCAATCTCTCTAGATTTAGACTTCTGCTTATATGTAGCCAGCTCTACTGTGATTTTCCCATTTATTGGGTCTTTGATCAAATGGGCATTAGTTTTCATCTTTTTAACTTTGGAACCACATGCTACATATTTTGTTACAATGTCTTTCACAGGCACACATATTGGCTGCAAATTTCTTTTCTTACTGATTGAGCTTAATAGCCAAGGTGGGACAATAGGGTTAATGGAGATTGCTTAGGTATCCTTGGTAGGAGTCATGAATTTAGGCTGGTCTACCCAAGGAACTTCAATAAACTACATGCTACCATCAAGATTTTTTGAGAAACTAAAACCATCACTCGAATCCTGTCCTTGAGTCAACATCCCTTCCTTCTGAAATTCTTGTTGCATGAGGGCCTCAAACTTAGTTTTAGATCTGGTTCGAGAAGCTGTGTTTTGTGTGAGTGCTAGCATCTTTTTTTGCTTGCTAAGAGTTGAGACACCTGCAATAGGAGATGAAACTTAGATGTTAGAGGTCAATTGTTCAAAAAAAGAAACTGGTTTTGGAGACAGTTCATTGACTACTTTCATGCCTTGCCTCCTTATCCAGTTGTTTGTATGAGTGAGAATGGATCTAGTTTTCAGATTTATATCATCTTCCTCTCCTTGATTCAAATCCACTTCCAATTTGCTTAACTCACTGGTTTCCTCCCATCCAAGTTCAACAATATCTGAACCATCTTCAATTATTCCTTCAAGTTGAAATTTACATTTGAGGGAGCTGATCTATTGAAGTGTTAATCTTGAATGATCCCTTTTTATTACTTCTTCTTCATTCTTACAATCCTACCATAAATCCTCCAAGTGTGGAATTATGGACGACTAACCCTTCAAACCAGGAACTTGAGCTACAAATCCCTTACTATCAAAATCCCTTCTCCCCTGATAAGACTCAAAACCAAAGCCGAGCGAATTGCTTCCTATGACTGAAGCATTGATCATGCTGCTGCAAGTCAAAGGGGAAAATTGGATAGGAAACACTGACTCCCAATTTTCTAGCAAGAGATTATCTTTAATAACAGAGAATAGTTGCCTACAGACCTCAACTAAAATAAAGTAGTCAAGTGCATAGCATGGTAACCTTATGGGCTCATCTTCGAGTCAATCTATTCTCAAATAGGTGAACTTCGGGACCTGTATGTAATAGCTTCCATAATTTTGAATTAGTTTTTGAGCTTCTGGGGATAGCCTAGGCATGGGTGACTTATTTAGAGAAAAATGTACACTTTCTATCAATACTTCATGCACCTTCCTAAAATTTTCCAACACTTTATCTTTTTGCAATAGGGGACAATATTGATAGATTGTTATCTCTTCACTCCAAATCTCATGGGGTAGGGAAGTGAGATTACTACCACAAGCTATGTAATATGTAAGGTAAGAAGCCATTTATAAATTCGCCTTGGTTTCTATAGCATGTCTAAGTTGTGTCCTTAAAGAGCTAGCAATTATTTCTGCCCAATCCATCCATATTTCTCCCTTTAAAATAATTTCAACATAACAGAATGTCCATTCCTCAAAAAGGAGGACATCAACTGAGCCCTTAACTCTATGCAACATCACTACAAGATCATGAATATAGGGCTTTAGCTGATCCTTTGTGAGTATTTTGGGTAGTCTTGAATCTCCACCATAATTAGTCATTGTCCACTTTCCTGCTAGGATGTTACAATATTCTTTTGGGGTTTCTCGGTATTCACCTAAGGATTGGATAGGAGAAAATGCAAGAAATGTACTTTATGATAGGCCGAACACCAAGGCAATGGTCTCTCTAGATATTGATAGAATAGGTTCTCCATCCTTATTCAGGATACTCTTACTCCTTACATCATAATGGTCGATACAAAGCTAGTGCAATTCAGGGCTTAACAGGGAAGGAGGGAAGGCTACGGGTTCAATCAGGCCACTAGTCAAGATTTCCATACAAACATTTAATTAATTGGCCCACTCAAGGAAATTCAACTGTAATTTCTCTAGCCTAACAGCTTCTAAATTTGTATCACAAATAATAGGTCTTTTGCACTCTAGACTTGACACATCACCAAAGAAATGCAATATGGATTTCATCTTAAACAAGGAAAACAAGGCTCAAACTAATTTTATTTTTTGAAATGTATATAAATGGTAGAACAAAGGAAGGCTTTTCTATGTTCTCACCTACAACTCGTTGAGAAAATAACCTCTATTCCTATCTCTTAGTAGCTCCTCCTCCTAATTTCCTTTTCACATGGTAAACAAAAAGAAATAATATGTTCTTTTTAAGGAAAAGAGAACTTACATGCGAAAGTACAGCCTCATAATGAGGCATTCATGACAGATCAATTGTGGCTAAGCTCACACGTTTGAAATCTTTCAACATGACCTTTTTTATTAAATAGCTTCCTTTTGTGGTTGTCGTGACAATGATTAGCATTATTTGACACCCAATCTTTCCTTTGGCGAAAAGATTTTTCACTTTAAGTCATGATGGCATTTTCCCATGCTTGAAATTAAGGCACCCCCTTTGAATGATTACCTCCTGACATGATAATTCATGCCACGTGAACCTAACAATTTCACCAACCCACAATCACTTTTATAGAAGGGTCCTTGTTCTAGAACTACTTTGAACTACTTCGAACCAAGCTTCAAAGGGGTTCAAAGTGGTTCAAATGAACATTCTAGAGTCTTGTGTGAATTACCTATAGGAAACAAAAGTCAGCATAAAAACCTTCGGTTAATCTACATTAAACTACTTTGAACTAAGGTTCAAAGTGGTTCAAAGAGGTTCAAACAAAGACAAGGAACGACATGAAGCTTTGGGTGACTTTGTGCAATGTTTTTGATGATCAAGAAAACATGGAATGACGATGAGAAGCTTCAACGACTAGATAGGCAACCTAGGAAAAGTTCAAATTATGGCAACTCAAAATATGGCTAACAAGATGTTTTTAAAGGAGAGTTTGTTACATACCTTAATTCATTTTTAATCTCCTTCAATCGGTTAACCATAACAAATTTGGGAGTGCCCTTGAAGTGATCACTAGATTCCCACCAATCCGCCAAATTTTGAAGAAAGGTATCATCTCTCCACCACATGTTTTAGAATCTGAAGCTGCTATTGTTCTTCATAAATGAGGAGGATACACCAAGTTGAATAGGATAATGATTTGATAGGGACATTGGAATGATGAGCAATTCCACCTTGATATTTGAATCAAACCATTCTAAATTGATTGAAAATCTGTCCAATCTTTTCAAAATTCTCGTGAAATTTGCTCTCCAATTTGACCAAGTGAAGAAGCCATTTGAAGTCACCACATCAATCAACTTATTGTCATTGGAAAATTCCCTAAAGTCTTCCATAGTTTTAGACAATTTCTTACTTCCTCCAACCTTTTCATCTAATGCCAACGTTGCATTGAAGTTCCCAACCAAAATGAATTTGCATGCACCTAATCCATAAATCTTCAAGGAAAGCTCTTTCCACAATGCATATTTGTCTTCAGTTCTAATGGGACCATAAATGTTAAAAATTACAAAAGAGATGTTTTCCTGTAAACAATCCACCTTGCCTAACAACCAGTTCTCGTGTTTTTCCAAAAGGGACATTTTGATGGAAGAAGATTTCCACAATAAACCAATTCCTCCTAAAAGCCCCTTTGGCTTCCTAAAAGTATCCTTCCCAAAATTTACATGAATGAATAAGGTTGAGAGCTCTGTCCAAATTTAATTCCGTTTCCTGTATTAAAACTATTTAACTATCTAGTTTTTGAAGCGCTCTAAAAAATAAACACTTTTTGTTAGGGGATGTCAAACCCTTGAAATTCCAAGAGGATATCTTCATTTCTCACCAAGTGAGGACACTCCTCCCTTGGCTTTCTTGATAAAATCTAGGACAGTGACTATGCCCTTTTCCTTTGCTTTCACCTCCCTTAACTACTTGTTCAATCTTCTCCCTCTACCACCTTTAGCTTTACCCAAAAGAATGTTTGCCAATTGACTGATACATCTTGGTTCAATGTTATATGCATTGAATCATTGCGATGATCTCAATGTTGAGATGTTCTCCCCTAGTAGAATCATGCCTGATAGATGAACATTCTCCCATTTTTCTATCCAAACCAATCAGTGGGGAGGATGATTTTTCCATCGATTTTGCTTCAATGTTGTTTTGTGGAGGGGATTGCTTGTTCAATGAATTTGCCTCCTTTCTAGAGTCAGTTAATGGGACCGTTGGCTTCTCCTTTCTTCTCCACATTTTGGTAGGTTTGACAAAGGTCCTACATCTATTTGTGTTGTGATTCTTTTATCCACATTTCATGCACATCCATGGCTATTGCTCCACTTCTATGGATTGCATCTAGCAAAAATCCCTAGAGACTAGTTTGATAGCTGAAGGAATTTTATGAATTGTCACTAGTTTAATTCTTGCAATTAAATATGAATCACTATTAACAATTGACTCATCAATTTCCAATAAAGTTCCCAACGATTGACCAATATGTTCCAAAGTTGAATCCCCCCAAAATTTGAGTGGCAAATTGTATAGACGGATCCAAATGGAATTTTGATAAAAACCCAATGGCAACGGATTAAAAAATAGTTGCCACGATTGAATGTACAAAGGCGAAATCCTGAAATACCAAGTCTTGTCAGAAAGGATTGAATTTTTGGTTCCTTCATCCTTAAAAATTGCAATAAAGAAATTCTTGGGCATAAACTTCACAATAACTTCTTTGCACCAATTTTTAGAGAACCAATTCCAGGTTTGCTCCCGTGTGACCCTTACACCAATGAATCTCCCAATAATAGCTAACTTCTTCCACATATCTACATCTTCCTCCGCTTCTTTAGGCATTTGAATCTCCATGAAATCCGCATCCTGTAAAAACATCTCCTCCTTATTTCTGCCATTAGCATGAATAGGTTGCAGACCCTCTCTAATCTAGATTCTTAGATTTTTCATTTTATATATTGAAATAATTATATTTTCAAGAAATGATATCTAATTCATTACAAATATTGCATAATATTATATAGTAATAAATTTAAGTAAGCCAAGAATCTAGATTAGAAAAATATATTTTTCCTTGTAAGTAATTCTAACTATTCAATTAGAAAAACTAATATATAATTTTTACTTCAAATTTTAATTTTTGTTTTCAATATTTTATAATTACTCTACTTAACAAAAAAAATCAATTTCTTTTTTCAAAAATTGAATGATAAATTTGACTTATTAAATATGTAAACTTAAATTTCAATTACCTAAATCAGAAATTAGAATAATAAGATTTTTTTATCATTTTATTAATAAATCCTTCAATATTATTATTTAACTTTTAATAATATAAATTTAATTATATTAATGAACAAATTAAATAAAATTTTAAAATTTTCATACTTCAAAGGTTTTTAATGTAATAAGATGTGCAAAAATCTAATTTATACGAATGTTATTAAAATAAAAGCCTAAATTAAATATTAAAATTCAAACAATAACAAATATTGTGATTATATTAAAATACAACTTAAAAATATTTTTTAATCTTAATATAAATGATATAATATTTTAATATATAAAACATGAATTAAACTTAAATCATTACCAAAACTTTTTATAATATTACATAAGAAATAAAACTTAGATAAGAGAACATTTCTCCTAAATGAAATACACACGTATCAAAGCCATAAACACGTCATAATTTTAATGAATGTAAATTGTACCAATTACTTTGGGATAGGCAAGCAATTATTTTTTCCAATGCAATCAAAGGAGTGGGGTCAAAGCATGAGCAAGCCAAATGGGCAATGCCTCGGTGCAAATATGTTGCACCAGAGCTGCTACCCTCATTTTAGTGGTTGAAATGTATATGAAAATTGGAATGTTCCTTCACAAATTGTGATATTGCTATCAGGATTTAACTGTGGGATTTTGAGTCAAACTCATTGACACATGTTTCATGAGTAGTAATTCAACATGAATCCATCTCTCATGAGAATAAACAGAACACTTAGCACTCATTTGATGTAGTTGATGCTCACAACGGTGAAGCATAGTGACTTCCTGGGAGGTCACCCATCCCATTACTACTCTAGCCTAATTGCACTTAACTATCAAGTTGTTGATTAAATCAAATTGTCATCTGACAATGAAATTTCATTTTACACTGCACTTGAGTGTGATTGGTCATTAACGATGAAAGATTAGAAGTGAAGTAGCAGAATCTCAAATGTGGGGATTTTGTTTTAAGAAAAAAAATGTCATCATTTATTAAGATAAAAATTATGGAATCTTCTATAGTAGGTGGAGAAAAGCTATACACAATTGAGATATCATGATCGCAATCGATTGAAAGGTGTATGTTCTTATACACCCATTATCTTATGAGTTGTGTTTCATTTTGTTTCTTCTAATCTTCTAATCAATTGTTGTACGAAGAAGAGCACCATAAATAGACTACTTGGATTCTACTGTATCCCATGACCTCATCATAATAAAGCATGAGGACTGCTTTTATTTTTTAAATAAATAGATCTCATTTGTAAGACTCCTCAAGGCTTCGGTCTTTTGGAAAAAGCAATTGAGAAAACACAAAGTCATTTTATTAGTCCCTACCTATAGATAGGCAGGGAACTAATGTTTTCATTGATGGTCACAATTAATTCTTAGAATCAAAATCAGTGAGTTTCTAAAGGTGAAAAGTAACTTTATTTTAAAATTAATTTTCAATCAACAAGTCCTAATTTTTTATTGGTTAGAAATAATTTTACTACGGGTAATTAAAAAAAAATTTAACATCAAAATTAGAAGAAAAATAAAGTCTAGAATGTTTCAATTATCTAGAAGCTTCACACAATCACATGTTGCTTATCTACACTTGAAAGAAAACACCCCTCCACAATTGGATATGGATACATCCATCTGCATCTTGGGGATATTGAATTGAATCTATTGGTGACCCCGTTCCCATGGCTCTATACCCAGACACAGTGTTGCATTCATTCATCTTATAAGTAGCTTTTTCCTTTGTCTCTGCGCAATCATCTGGATTCGGCACTGACTTTTCTTAGGCACCGAGCACACAATTATGCACTTCGCTACATTTGTTTAAGATCTCTGGCTCGTATGACCTAGAACCATCTCTTTCTTCATTTTTCTCTTCTCATATGCAAGGAATACGATTTGGCTTCCTTTCTATCTACATTTTGAAGATTAGTAGGCCCCTCTCCTGCCATTTTCTAGAGAAATTTGAAATGTATCAGAGGCTGGCTGGAGAGAAAATTTCTAGCAATTGGTTTGAATAGATCTTAAATTGGATCTTGAATCTTTGATGATTGAATGTATATCAAAAACTTCTTACCATAAATGTGAGAGACAAACATAAAAAAACCCTCCCTCAATGACTCATTAACAAATTAAGGCCCCTCTTGACTTTGGTTCCTCTCTAAAGATACATGAACAACTCGTTTCTCTTTACTCACCAACCAGTTAAGAGTTCTCTTGGCATTTCTTTTCCTTTTTATTTCATCCCTAAACTCTTAGATTACATCTCTTCAAAGCACTTTTCTCTTCCATCTCTTCATGGTGGCTATGCCTATTTTCCTAGATCGAATCATTCAATGACAAAAAATCTAAAGAAATCACAATGGCGACTAAACTTGAGCAACCCAATGAAGCAATCTACGACTATGCCACAATGACCACAAAATTGCTTAAAATGTCCAAAAATCTCTTTGATGGAAAAATTAGGAAAAATTTATGGGAATCAAACCCAAATGATAGTATGAGAACCCTATTCAGAAAGTTCTACAATCTCTAGAAACATTAAAGAGATATACAATGTTATATTCTCCAAATTTAGTCTATATGTTTGTGGGGATCGATCCCTACCCATGTATGCTACTATGGACTGAGTACACAAATGCATTGCAATTCAAGTGGGAGACCTTTATCAAGTTCTTTGAGAAAAGGGTTTACTGACATGGCAAGCAATAAAGCTAGCACACATATCTGGCATCAAACTTTTGTTGCTTTCTAATAACGTTTGTGGTGGAGAAACAAATGACTATAATTATTTTTATTGATTTACTAATACTTTGTATGCTTTTCTAAAATATGTATTTGGTGGTTTATTTTATTTCCAATATCCTATCTATCTATTTTTATCATTTATTTGGCATTTATATATATATAGATAGAGAGAGAGAGAGAGAGAGAGAGAGAGAGAGAGAGAGAGAGAGTAATAATATCATATTTGTATATCTTAATAAAACATATTCCCATATTGTTATTGTTATTATTCTAATCAGTACGACAAAGTATGTTATTATTCTAATCAGTACAACAAAGTATTAAATTTTTAAAATAAATTTAGATAATTTTATCTAATATATTTATATTGTAAAAACTAAGCATCTTCATTTGATTGTGTGCAAAGTTCTATATTTACAATAAAAAGAGCTCAAACAACAAAAGAAAAAACAATTACTTACAAAGCTAGTGCTTAAGCTAATGTTAAATAAATTATTAGTATATTTAAAAAGTGTAAATTAATGTAAGTATTAGTAGAATTTAATGAATTAAATAAATGTTGCTTTATTATTTGTCATATAAGTCATATATAAAATATAAAATGCATCTACACTTTATCTTAGAAGAAATTTAAAATTGAATTGTAGATATTAAAACTAAAATCTAGATGTAATGTAATTTTAATTTTTGACCAATAGATTTAATTTTTTACTATACTTTCCATATTTCCTATTTTTTTTTGACTTTGTGAACTAATAGGTTAACATAAAGCCAAGAATAGAAAACCAATACTCATCCTTGAATTTGGCAATTTGCCTTGTAAGATATACCAATCTTACTCTTATATAATGTGATGCCTTTTGAGGTCGAAAACATCTACCCAACCACTAGATTCACTATTTTTATGACTATTTTGATGATTTAATAAATAATTTTTAAATTGTTTTTGCAATAACATTCTAATTATATTTTTAATTTAAAATTTGTAAAATGAGGAATTCTGTTGGCCAATTGTCCACTGGCTTTGAGCTTTACTTATAGAAGTCTCTGGTTCAAAAATCACCACCGCAGAGAAATTATGACCAATCTTCTTTTTCTTGCAAAAGGTAGGGACTTTAGCTCTTTTAGAGCTCTTGTTGATTTATAAGGTTTAAATTAAAGAAAACATCATAGTCAACCTAATAGACATCTTGAACATGGATGGTTTGCCTTATGTCTTGGGTTGAAGATGTGTAACCATAAATTATACATCCCAATTAGTTTGAGCAATGTGTACATCGCTACCTCCACAAAGATCAAAAAAACTTATTTTGTCTGATTTCTCGTGTTCCCATTTGATGAGTGTACAATGAAAATGATGGGACTACTAGTTCCAAATAGTGGTGGCCATCTTTAGAAACTCTTACTTACACACTTGGTATCCTTATCCAAAACCCTCCAATTCTCCATTCTTACCTATCCCTCCAATTACTCCTCATAAAAGTCTAAAAAATGATAGCATATGTACTAATACAAATGCAGTTGATAATTTTTAAACTTTCTTAGCTTCTGATTGGTCCATTTTTACAAAAAGTACTATTTTATTTGTGAGTGGTTATTGGGGGGTGAACGTAATGGGTCAGGTACATGTTTTAAGATGATACCTACATTGTTCTTCCTTGGAATTTGGGGGTGGTTTCATGTTTAAGATTATTTTCTATAATTGAGGCATTGCAAGAAGAAGGATTTTCAATTTTATAAGAACCTCAATTTGCATTACTTGTCATATAATGTTTTGTTTTTCCTAGTTCCTCCTTGAGGTACCCACAATGTCCTTCATTTGTATTCTTTTAGTCACCATCTCTTTTTTATTTCTAATTTTCCCTATTGCACCCTTTTCTTCTCCTCTTTTGTAATGCGCACTCTGGAAATTCCCAAGAACTTAACCAACTACTGATAAAGATTCTAATGTTTTTGCATGGATTTTGAAACTATATAACATGAACAAGACATAATTTTTGTAAATTGAAGATTGAACCATGCTGAAATAATATTAGTTCTCAAACTAATAAAATCAAATATATAGCAATGAATTCCAAAGGCCAAACCCCAAGGGAATATCTAGAATGTCACGAGAGGATAGACATCCTCTAATGCTAAGAATAAATCTGCAACTCACACATCCAAGTTCTTATCAAATGCCATTCACAATAATCTGATGCTAAACAATGAAGCTCCCACCTCTATTTATACTTTTCCTTCACCCTTCTAGAAGGAAATAAAATATTAATTAATTACATTTACTAGAAGCTTCCCTCTTCCAATAATTAACGCACTCTCTAGAACCTTGCAATACAATAATTAATTGTGCTTCTAGAAAATTAAATTAATTAAATATAAAGTCACCTTTTAATTTTAATTTATTTAATGACTTTATAAGAAATTAGTTTAATCAATTTCTTATTTCTCCACTTAGCCTTTTGAGAACGTAAGGGCTAAGAACTTCACTCAGTTGCTAAAAAGATGGGGACATTACAGTCTACCCTCCTTGAAATTGCTTGTCCTCAAGCAATCTTAGTCCTGTTTACTGTAGCACCTACTCACTCTCCCACGTAGCATCTTCCTCTGGTAGGTGTCTCCATTTGACTAAATATTCTTTAATCAACCTATGTCATTGAGTCCTTTCCCTAGTATCCAAAATAGCCTCAAGAATCAATACGAGCTTCCCGTCCTCATCTAATGGTGACAATTTTGTAGAAGGCACAACTCTCTGACCAATGGCTTTCTTAAGCCTTGACACATGAAACACATTATTCACCTGACTACCCTCAAGAAGCTCAATCTCATAGGAAACCTCGCCCACCTTGCAAATCACTCTGTAGGGACCATAAATACTAGGCTTCAATTTCTTTGCCTGGCTTTTCTTGAGCGATGACTTTCTATATGGTCATAACCTCAAGTAAACCATATCCCCAACCTCAAAGCTGTGTTCGGTCCTATGTTGGTCAGCATACAATTTCTATTGATTTTGGACTTGTTGTATATTCTTTTTGAGGACCCTCAAAATATCCTAACTATCTTGCAAGAAGTTTTTTTCTTTGGGCACTCTACTATCCCCCAAAACCAGATCCATGAAACTAGGTGCTTCATAACCATACAATGCTATGAATGGAGTCATCTTGATGGACATATGATAAGTGGTGTTATAATAGTACTCTCCCATATGTAGCCATTTGACCCAAGCCCTCTATTGTGCAGTCACATAGTTCCTTAGATATCCTTCCACCCATTTATTCACAATCTATGTTTGTCCATCTATCTCTAGATGATAACTAGTGCTAGGTGTTAGATCTATACCACACAACCCAAATAATTCCTACCAAAAAGTACTCATAAATTTACTATCTTGATCACTAACAATAATACTAGGTAGCCCATGTAACCTGAATATCTCTCTGAAGAAAAGATGGAATAGCTCATCTCCACTCCACAGAGCTTCCTACTCTCAAAACTAATAGGATGCTTCTCCTGCATCAAGACTACCCCAATCCCATCACTCAACCCATCACAATGAAGCTCAAATGGCTTCGTGAAGTCTGGTAGAGCTAATACTGGACATTATGACATCACTTTCTTGAAATGATCGAAGCATCTCTAAGCTTCTCCTATCCATACAAAGGCTCATTTCCTGGTAAGGTTTGTCAAGGGTGTAGCAATCTATGAAAATCCCTTAACAAATCTCCTATAAAACCTACAGAGACCGAAATAACCCCTTAAGTTGTGTAAGGTTCGTAGGAGTAGGCCAATCAACAATAGCTCTAATCTTTTTAGGATCTACCTGTACTCCATCTATGTTGATGATATGCCCAAGGTATAATAGCTTAGTCAACCCAAAATCACACTTAGATTCCTTGGAATATAGTGACTCTTTCTCCAAAATAGATAAAACCATCTCAAGATATTGTAAATGCTCCTCTCAAGTCAAACTAAAGACCAAAATGTCATCAAAGAAAATTAGGACAAATTTCCTAACCTGCCCCTTGAATACATGATTCATGCAACTCTAGAACATAGCAAGGGCATTTGTTAGCCCAAATGGCATAAAAAAAAACTTGAAGTGGTCATAGTGAGACTGAAAAGTTGTGTTCTTAATGTCCTCCTCCCTCATCCTGATCTGATGATACCCTAGCCATAAATCAATCTTCATAAAAAAACATGCACCATGCAATTCATAAATCAACTCATCTATCCATGGGATGGGATGTCTATTCTTAATGGTCTTCTTATTTAATTCCCTATAATGGATGCACATGTGCATCATCCCATCCTTCTTCTTTACCAATACTACTGCTAAAGCAAAGGGGCTCTTACTAGGCCTGATATGCCCCATCTCCAACAACTCCTTAATTGCCTTCTCTATCATCATTGTGTTTCTTAGGATGATGATAGAGAGTAATCATAACTAGTTTGGCTCCCTCCTCGAGCTCAATAACATTATCTATCCATCTATCAAGAGGAACCCCGTGCAAAATCTCACCAAATACCTTAGTGTGCCTGTCAAGTATCTCTTGGATATTTGGTGGATGACTCTTCACCTGTGGTTCCTGTGAAACTGGCATAGTGAAACATTTTTCTGCCCACTCTTTTTCATTTTTCCAAAAAAGTCTCTGCATTCTCCTCAGAGAGACTACTCTACAACTCCCATCTGAAAGTCCTCTAAGTACACCAGTTCTCCCCTCATGCTAAGACTTCATCTCCAATTTTTCTAGGTTGAGTGTGAAATTGACTAGTGAGGCCATCCATATCATGCCAAGGATGACATCATAGTCTTCCATGTCTACTACATAGAACTCATCCTCCAACTCATAGCCATCTCCAAACCTGATGTGAAGATTAGATATCTTCCGAGTGCATAATAATTTGTCACCATTAGCTACCATGACTTTGAACCCGATGTACTCCTCGGCCTGTAAACCTCTCTTGGGTACCAATTGTGCATCTATGAAATTATGTGTAGCCCAAATGTCAATGAGTGAGATCACTTTCTGCCCCTAGATAGTACCCCAAAACTTAAATGTGATTGCCTTTTGAGCCCCTGTCAATCGTGCCAATGACTTCTCATCCTTAGGAATGTTGCTCTCCTTTGTAGTGCTATCATCATCAAAATCAAAGTGTTAATCCTCCCTCTCTAACTATGAATCCTTTGCTGAGAAATACTCCATTTTTTTTGCCTTAGCCTTGAGAGGACACTTATGAGATAATTCCCAGGCTCTCTACAATGAAAACATAGCTTCTTCTTTCTCAACTCATTCAAGGTGTCATTATCCAACTTATCCCTTTTTTACTAAGCATCCTTGTGAGCCTTATCCCTTATCTACTCCTAAAAGAAGAAGGTGTTAAGTCATGAGCCTTCTTAGTAGCCTCTTGTTATGTAGTTGGGTCATGCCCCTTGACACAACCCCTTAAGGGATCTAAAAGTCCATCCATAAACAACACTACTAACCTCCTCTTTGAAATATCTGTGACCAACACAACTAACCTCTAAAATTCACTGATATATGTCTCAACTGCTCCCCACTATTTGAGTTGTTCCAACTCCTTAAACTATAACTCAGGATCCCTAGTATCAAATCTCTCTATGAGATTCTTAGTGAACTCCTCATAAGATGTGATCTGATTATGCCCTAAGGTTACCATGCCATGGTGCCACCACTCATGTGTCAGTCCATCCAATTGAATAGTTGCAGACTTTATAGCCTCCTCCTCAGGCATAGGATTCAACTGCAAGTATAAATCTACGTTTTGTACCCAAGTTTGTGTAGTCATCTTCCCTGAAGCATCATAATAAGGTAAAGAAAGTTTCCCAACTTTCTTTCTTAGCTCAAAGTTTTGAATTCTCCCTCCTAATCTAAGCATTTGTCTCATCCTCAAGTCCATATAATCTCTAAGGGAAATATCTTTCTAAAACTCTGGTCCACTAGCTTCCCAGTCCCTCTTGAACTGATCCTATAACTCGATAATTTGTAGTTCATTACTTCGTTGAACTGGATCTCTAGGTGGGAAGCTGGGTATAAGAGGTCTCGAGCTTGCTATTTGAGCTGAGCGTGCAACATTTCTAAAGTTATCAACCCCATTCCCATTGTTTCCATTTCCATTATTACCATTAATGTGATTCTTAGGACCGTTGTTGTTGCCTCAGCCTCCATTATTATTGCCCCTATTGTCATCATTTTCTCCATTGTTATTGTTTCCATTGCTGGCCTCACTTGGATTAATATTGATGCCCATCTATCTGTACACACCTAAAAATTCTTTAGAAAATAAAGTATTTTTATTTTCTGAAAATAATCCCTGATGACATCATCATTTATTAATTAATTATTTAATTAATCAATCAATTAATTTTTATGCCATTAAATCCCTTTATCTTAATTAAGAATATTTAATTAAGGAATCCCTCCCAAAAATGTTTAAATCTTATTTAAACATTATTTCCTTATTTATTAATTATTTAATTAATAAATTGACCAAAAATTCCAAAATAAATAATTTATTTATTTTTTGCCCAAAACTTGACCAATTTCCTTAAGACCACAAACCTCTTCCAAAATCTTCTAATCCTTCTTTAATTTCAATTAAAGGCTAATCCCGTCATTTCCTACCCCTAATCCCAACTCAAAATATTTAATTAAGATTAAATATTAATCCTCATATTTATTAAAATTTTTTTAGTAAATATCTCCTCAACCCAAACCTTTGAAATAAATAAAAATTTATTTATTTTCTAAAAAACCTTATTTATCCTCATCCTAGAAGCCTAGACTGTTCTAGAAGATGTCAATTCTAATCCTAAAGCCCCCTCTAACCTTGTCACATTCCCTAAACAAGGGTAGCCAACTCCTAAGCTAATCCTAATCCCTCTTCTAATCATGTGAACAAATTTAAGCAAGGGTTAAGACTTGCTAACCCAAGCCAAAGTCAATAATCTCATCCTCCTCCCAACCACCTCTATTTATAACCCAATCCAAAGTCAACAATCTCATCCTCCTCCCAATCATCTCTATTTGACCCAACCATCCCCATTTATGGCTCAACCTCCCTCATTACTCCTTTGACCAAACCATATCCTACCCTCTCACATCTAATCACCTTGTGACATGTGTCACCTCCTAATTGGCTTTAAACAAGCACAATCCATGTGCTCCCCTTTGAGTGCATCCTAGCCCTCCCTCACCATTTTTCCATCCTTGCATCCTGACCGTCCATCCTTCCACCCCTTGGCCTATAAATAGAAGCCTCTTCCTTCACTAAAATCATCAAATTTTGAAGCAAACTTATAATGCTATTTTGAGAGCCTAAAAACTACCAAAATACTACTATAATACTGAAAACCCTCCATACCTTCATTGTTGAATCATTCATCCACACTCATATTTGATTATCACTCATCCATTTGGAGCTTGAGCACATCGTGAGCATACATCCACTATCCATCAAGGGCATAGCTTCGTCATCATGAGAAGCACTTGAGGAGTTTACCATCTTTGGTCTACTTTCCTCAATTTTGTCTTCTTTGGTCCTATCTTAAGTGTTTATTTGTTTTTAGTATTGATAATGCTTTTTATAGATTAGTGTTCATTTTACTCTACTAAAATAGGTGATACACTATCTAGCCATAAGCTGCAACATCATATCCATTTCCCTATTCTGCTCCTGTTGCATATGCTACCCCTCCTCTAATCTACCTAGTAACCATCTGAACATTACATCCTAATCTAAACCAATATTCCTACCTCTACTTAGTCCTGTATCCCTATTATCTTGGTCACCCATACTATTTTCTTGTTCAAAGAATATGTCCTCTGTGTCTATATGATTGGATTGTATGTCCCTCTACACGAATGAACTAGACTATTCACTTTGTGAGTCTGAATTCCTACTTTGTCTTGCTCTGGTATTGTAGAAATTATAAAGCCCTTGTCATATGCTCAAACATAAGTGTTGTTTAAAATTCCCTATAAGACCTCCATAGGATGGAAGGACTTATAGCTCAAATACCACTGTAATGGGAAGCTAAAAATGCCCAATAATTGAACCAACTACTAGTTGAGCATCTAGACACCGTTTTCAGAAAACAAAATATCGTCGAAAAGCTAGTTCCAAGCTCGTCATGATGGTATTGGTTTTTATCATATTTTTCAGCCTTTTAGATACTTATTTTCACTATCAATGACTGAACTTTGATGATTTTTGCAGGGATATTTGCTAACTCATGCATTATTGGTTGAAGACTTCTATGAAACCACTAATCATGTTTCTTGCAGGTTCTCCTTACATGGTTTAATTCTCTTGGAAAATGAACTTGAATTTTTAAACACTTTTCTTTGAATGCATGTTGCTCAAATCAAATCTTGAATGCCATGGATTAAAATATAACATTTTCATTCGAATGCATGATCAACACAATCTTGGATGCTAAAGGTTAAAAAGAATGAATGCGATGAACACTTTATTTTAAGGTGCAAATGAACATTATGTGCAAACACTTCAATTTTGGGGCTTAAAATAAATTCATCAAATCTTGAATGCTCTAAAGTGAAAACGTTCTTATTCCCTCCTTTTTTAAAAAGCTTTCACATGCACAATTTACTTTTGTTGACTTGATTTTACTTTTGTTGGCGACATTGTCAAGTTGGAATCAACATCTGAATGATAATCACATGTGTCTTCAAAGTTGTATGATAGAGAATGTAAAAGTGTCCAAATAGAAATGAACCCCATGTCTTGTGTGTTTTGAGGTTGTGCATTTTAGCACATCTTAGACTTCTCTCTTTTCATGTAAAGTAAGACCATTTAAATACGTGACACATGTACCAAAATTTGTTAGAAAGATCATTCGCAACAACCTAGGAGTACTTCTAGCGAGTTCATCCACCTTTGGGAAGTGTGTCCCCTTTGGTGAGAAGCTCAAACTGGTGAATAGTTTGGCCGGTATATAAAGGAAGGGAAGGGTAAACCTTCTTGCTCCATCTCTTCAGTTCGGGTGACATGTTTTTGGGGGTAGCCTGAGGTGGGAAAACTTTCCCACGATTTTAGCATGTCCGGAATAGACCCTTAAGTGGATCATAGCCAGTAACAACTGTTGCGGAGACTCCACAGACCCATTTACAACCTTCTTATATCTAAAGTATCTTGCTTTCTTTCATGGTATGTTATTCACAGTGCAAGTGAAACAACATTCCTCAAGATTACTCACCATTGTGCTCCCCTGGTAGATGCATAAGGCCACTTGGGTTTCATCTCCAAGGGTCGTTGTTCCTACAGAAGGGGAACTTCTATTTGTCATGCCTTGAAGGTTCTTTGATGTGTATCATTTTTCGATCGACTCTTGTATCGACTCACCTCTTCGATTAGAGGGAAATATTGCACTAGAACTAGGAGACATCAAGCTGTGGGCCGTTGAATAGCATATGACAATCAAATTCTGACTTGTAGGGATAAAGTGTGTGTTTGAACTATCTTAAATTGTGCTCAAGACCTATGAAAGCATTTGTTGAACATACACAATTTAGTGGTTACTATCAAAAAAAAAATCCTTTTGCTAAAGAGATCAACTATTTGTATTTCTCAAAGTTGCTTTGTCCTTTGAGAAATTGTTTGCTCATTTATCCCTGTATTAGAAGAAATAAAGTTTCACCTTTGTCATTTCAAAACAACGTTTGTTAGCAAGTCCATTCGCAACAATTGCTTGTCTCGCTCGTCCAATTGTCCATTTGTTTCAAAATGATCTACTTATTCCCTCAAAAATCACTAAGCAGAATCTAAGTTACAAATACTTTATTGGCCCGAAGTCTTGTTCTTTTTCAAAAATACTTTGCCATTTACCCTACTTGACCGAAAATATCACAAATTTTATCTTTGAGAGACCTCACCTTCAATATATAATAAACGGTTGTTAGCAAACCCACTCGCAACATCGTACTTGATTGAAAATGCCACATTGTTTTCCCCGACTAGAAGATAGTTAACCAAATTAATCCTGAAAGAATCCAAAAATTGCTATTTCTTAATTGATTTATGTTCCAACCCAAGGTCCAGAAGGTATACTTAGCATTATCACTACCTCCAAAACCCCATAATTGTGATCAAAATCCCTTGGAAATATCTCATGTCAGGCCAACCTAAGGCTAAATTTAAAAAGGCTAAACTTCCACAAATACTGGTTTACACGGAGATAGAAGTTGAACATCAAAAACATACCCCCAACCCAAGGATTGCCAAGCTAGACCAAATTAAGAAAGATGGAGCAGACGTTGCATTACAAACCGAATGGGATTACAAGATTCAGAAACTAAATCTCCGACGAGGTGTCAACCATAGCCTTATCACCAATTCTCGTGTGAACTACTTTGATTAGGGCCATCCTTTTCCACACACACTTCTGCACTTGTCTCCTTGTAGGTTTAGTCTCTCTGTTAAACCTTCATCCTATCTAAACATTTGGTATAATCATCTCCTCCACTTTTTGTCATCAATCCTTAGGTTTTTAGAAATCCTCCAAATCAAGCATCACTAAACCCTAGAATCCTCCATTCGTTGCTCCACACTTAGAAACATTATTTGCATCACCTCATTAAGATTTGTCTCCCTAAAGAAATCTCTATCCATCTCACCATCATAGTTGTCCTTAAACTCAGCATTGTTTAGGATAAATTGTCACTTGTGTCCCACATCACCTTAAGCAAAAGGTTAGGCTACACACTTGATCCCATTTGTCTTCACAATGGTCACAAGGCTACCTTAGGGTTTGATATTGCTACCACATATTCAAGTTCACACTTAAGGGAAACACAATCTCCTCCACCGAGCACCATATAATCTAGATTCCTAAAAGTATCATATACACTTAGCATCATCCCTCTTTGCATTTTCATCATTAGGAAAGTCATCCTTTCATGCCACCCACCACTCGTTTTGGTAGGAACACAAGGAAAAAGGACATGGATCCTAGCCATAGTAATAACACATCTCGAGCTCAGCCATACCCTGTCGTTTCCATGCTGGCACCAGATCCACCACCACAAATCCCTAAAGAGACAATTCCTCCATAGACATTGATGCTTTCATGAATCAACCTGGTCATGCCACCATTGTTAATGCCATCATAGACCAAAACGAGGAGACCATCATGGAAAATTTCTTAAGGGATAGTGTTGGTTCCTTTGAATTTGGGTGTCCACCACCTATTGACATTTCAAATCCTACACACCCTCTTTTTGGGTGGCAACCACCAGTTGTAGAGTCATCTATCCTCATCGATCCTTTCTCTGGATATCAACCACGTCAGAGAGAACCTGCAGACCCAAATATACCCTCAACCTAGGTGCCTACTCCCATTCCACAAAACACGCATCCCATCCTCACTCAACCCTTAGTACATACAACATCCCAGCCAACCTCATGTGTATCATCTGGCTCTGCTTCAACCACTAATTTCTCTAGTCCACCAAATCCTCCGTTTACATCCATCAACTCTACCTTTTCACTTCCACCTCATAGCACACCTAGTCTATTTACTACTTAAATGCCACTACTAGGGTCAAATACCTCATCTTCCATCCCACCCAACATCACTTTCAACCCCTTTGTAGCTAGCTAAAGCTCTTTAGCCTCATTTCCTTTGGGACCTTGGAATGTTGCTATAGCACAAGGACCTACCACTGGTCTTGCCCCTAGCATTGCAGCCATGTCCACCCCTCAAACACTTTCATCTACCACTTCACATTGTTATTCACTACTGCCCCTTACCAACTATCTCTCCATGCCACTTTTGGGAAATAGCCAAACCACCCCACCATTGCAATTCCCTATGATGAATAGTCTACCACAGATTAATTACCTTACGCCTATTCATAATCCATCATACTCTCAAGCAAGAGCGGAACCCACATATATTGGACATGGTATGTATTCCCAAAGCATGGCACAGGCATCAACCACCTTACCACCCTTTCAGCTGCAGTCTTCACACCAACACTATGCTCAAGCACCTACACAACAATATCTCATAGGGTAGTAGCCTCATACTTATCCTCCCCACCAACAAACTTCTCAGAAAATGCAACAATATACCCAAAACACATTCCAACAACCCATAACATCCATTCCACTAGCTATCCAACCTATTTTTCCACAGATGCCATATGGCAACCAGGGTTTTCCATATCAACTGCAACCGTCAGATCTTGGCATGTATCCTACGTTGGGGGCACTTGCTCCCCCACCTATAAACTCTGAATGGGAAGAGATGAAAAATGCTCTCAAAGCCCTCAAAGATGGTATAGACTCCAAAACTTTCAAGTTTGAGAATGATTGCCCATACCCGTTTGACAAAACCATCACGATGACACCGTTTCTTAAACATTTTGAGATCCCCAAGTTTGAAAAATTTAGAGGGAAAAGTGTTCCAGTCACACATGTTAAGGAATTCTATATGCATTGCTAGGAGGTAGCTTATAATGATGTGTTCCTCTATCGTATCCCTCAAGGTACTATTAAAACATTTGCAGAACTTTCTGAGGTCTTTGTTGCTCAGTATACCCATCTCATTGAAACTGAACTATCTGTAGTAGACCTAGTCCACACTAAACAAAAAGGTGGAGAAAGCCTCACAGAATACTTGTAGTGCTGGCAGATCCTCACAACAAGGATCTCTTGTACCATCCCTGAGCGTTATCTTGTCAAGATGTTCATAAACAATGCACACCCAAGCCTTGCTCATCATATGGTTATGAATTGTTTGCAAACATACAAGGACATCAAAGAAAAAGGAATGGGCCTTGAGCAAGGCCTCATTAAGGATGGTGTCATCAAATTATACAAAGAAAACACCCAAGATCGAGGTCCAAGTAATGAAAAACTCAATATTGGACAAAAAGAAGAATACAGTAATAGATGGTGCCACTGACACTCGACAAGTCCATATTGTTGGGGCAGCTACCAATTTTCCCACCATATTTTTCCAACAACAAAATTATCAACAAAAATCCCCTATGTATCACCCCTCACCCATACAAAACAATCAACAAATACCTGCTCATCATAATCAAACCAGTGCTATCACACTTTCGGCAAGTACTAAATCTCATGTTCAAAGACAACCTCATGTATACACCCCATTGGGGGAACCTCTTGATGCAATCTTTGAAAAACTAGCTAAGGATAATCTTATTCGACATCCACCAACACAACCCTTGGAACCAAACCAATCCAAGGAATCTTGGTATAAAGATAATGAGTTTTGCAAATTCCATTGTGTCAAAGGACATACCACTCTCAAATGCATGCAACTCAAGGACAATGTCCAAGACCTAATTGATCAAAAGGAAATCAAAGTGGGGGCACAAATTTCACCCAATGTAGGATTAATGATGTATCAAAATGCTTTCCCTCCTCATAACACAAACCTAGGAAAAGCACCTACAAACCCACCTGTCAACAAACCAAACAATACTCAAGGCAAACAAGGAGATAACTGAGACAAGTCTCAAAACTATACCTCAGCGTATTTAGACTATGGAAGCCTTATTGGTTGCATATCACAGGTTGAGCCATCCATCAATGTCATTAACATTAAAGGCCCAGATACCCAATGTGCAGTTGCTACTCGCCAGACTCGACTGAATATAGCTAGTCCACCTATTTCTGCACCATCAAGACCACCTCCATCTAGAGCATCTCCATCAGAATCATCCTCATTAGGGCCACAATATAACATCTTGGAACATCTTGGAAACACACCGGCCCAGATCTCCATTCTGGATCTCTTATGAACAAGCCCACTTTATCAAGAGACCCTCAACAGTACTCTACATGAGTCATGCGTCCCCTCTAACATAAATGCCACTGAGTTTCGCAACTTGGTTGGCCATATTTTGACCTCATGTGCCTTATCCTTCAAAACCACTGATATCCCAAAAGTTGAACCAGATCATATCCTTCCACTCCACATAGCCATCATGGTTTCTGACGTTGTTGTTAAAAGGGTCATGATAAATAATGGATCAGCTTTAAATCTATGTACTCTAAAGTTCATCAAATAGGTAGGATACACTAAGGTAGATATCATTAATGAAGTAATCACCATCAAGGCCTATGACAATTTGGAGCACACCACTGAAGGAACCATCTTGCTCCCTATAAGAGTTGGCCCAGTCACTCAAGAAACACTTTGCCATGTAGTTGATCTTAACCTTCCATACAACATCCTCCTTGGTCACCCATGGATTCATGCCATGAAGGCCGTTCGATCAACATATCATCAGTGTATCAATTTTCCACATAATGGCACTAAGATAACCATCCACACAGATCCTGAGCCCTTTACTTATTTCAATGTGATTGAAGCTTCATACACCAATCACTGTCGTGGGATCGAAATTGACACCACCACGGCCAGTTCCTCTACACCTGCCATGATCCAAACACCATTTTAGCCTCCACCCTCTCCGCGGTTAAGATCAACTACCAAGGTTGTGGTGAGTATAGTCTTACAGATGCTTTTTTTGTTGGCGCTCTACCACTTGATCCCCATAATCAAGGACGCCCAACACATCAAGGGCCTATATCAAAAACCACCTCTCGACATCAACAAATCGGCCCTACCACATTTATTACCAAAGGTATTATTGATGGAGAAGAGAATGCACCAGACATTAACACATGGCTATACAAGGAGCCCCCTCTTAAAAGTGAAGCAATTCTTGATCACTTTAAACAAAAATATCCCTGGTCACATCGTTTGGCCACAAAGCAATGGGATTATCAAGGAGGTGGTCTAGGCTGCTAGGAATCAGATATGAGATAACCTATAGAAGCACACCAAGGGCAGAAAACTCAAGGCTTGGGCTATGGACTCCCCACAACTGGGGGCACTACAATGGAAGGCCACACATTTACGAATATCCAAAACACTCTCGTTGAGGTTGAAGACATCCCTGAGGAAGTTGAAAAGAAAGCTTACGATGATATTTTCCTTGACAAAATAATCTTTGGATCCTCTGTGCTTTGCCAATTATCCTTTAATCTCATTGACCTCCCGCTCGCTCACCCCGAACTCATAGATTGGGACCAACCAAGTCTCATTCATGTTGACAAGTTCTCTACTGAGCACAGGCTCCTTAAATTCATGGGGGCAGAAACACCACATAAATGGTCGCCACCACCATCAAAATATGTCTACAAGCTATATCCTGTAGGTTACTTTGGGGAGGAGGAAATCTCCAATCACAAAACAAAAATACAAAAAGAAACAAAAAAAAAAAAATCAAAGGAAAAATGTCCTCTGGTGAAAACTCTTCTGGAGCATCATTGGATAACTCAAAAAATGAAATAAAAATAAAGGATGTATTTGATGGTGAAAACCTCTCTGAGGCACCTGAAGATGGAGATTTCATCCTTCCTCCGCAAGAGCATAGGCATCCTATCTCTTCAGTTTTGACAGAGGAAACTCGGCCAGTAAATATTAATTTGATAGAGATCCCACATATCACATACATTGTAGCCTCTCTACCACCTGAACAAGAAGATCTTCTTATTGAGGTTCTCCATGAAAATATAGGCTACTTTGCATGGTCATATCAAGACATGCCAGGGTTGGATCCCAAACTAGTCATACACCATCTAACAGTAGATCCAAGGGCCAGGCCCATTAAGAAAAAGCTCTGTAAGATGCACCCCAAAGTTGCTTTATTGGTTAACGCAGAGTTAGAAGAATTTTTGGAGGCCAAAATCATTTGTGCAACAGATTATTCTGAATGGATTTCTAACATGGTACCTGTTATCAAGCCTTTTGGTGATATCAGAATCTGCACTGATTTTAGGGATCTTAATAAGGTTTGTCCAAAGGATGACTTTCCATTACCAAATATCGACATGATTGTGGATCTCACCGCAAGTCATGAACTCTTTTCACTAATGGATGGTTTCTCTGGATATAATCAGATTCATATAGTAGAAGAAGATCAGCATAAGACAACATTTACTACACCTTGGGGTACATTCTGCTATAATATGATGCCATTTGGGCTAAAGAATGTTGGGGCAACCTATCAATGCGCCATGACAGTCATCTTCCATGACCTAATCCATAAGATTCTTGAGGATTATGTGGATGATATTTTAGTAAAGTCTCTTAATGCTCTTGACCACTTATTTCACCTTGAAGAAGTGTTTAATCGATTGGAAAAGTATTGTCTCATGCCGAATCCAAAGAAATGTGTCTTCGATGTCACCTCAGGAAAGCTCCTAGGCTTCATTGTGTCACAACGTGGTATTGAGATTGACCGTAAGAAGGTCAAAGCCATCATGGATATGGCTCCTCTTAAGACACTCAAGCACCTTCATTCTTTGCAAGGAAAACTCCAATCAGTCTGACGGTTCATTTCTCAACTTACTGATAAGTGTCAACCTTTCACTCACTTGCTTAAGAAAGATCAAAATTTCAAATGGGACTCAGCTTGCCAGCGCAATTTTGAGCTCATCAAGAAATACTCAACTAATCTGCCTATTTTGGTTCCTCCAGTTGCAAGGTACCCACTCATATTGTACATCACAGCTACTCCCACAGCATTAGGTGCTCTTCTAACACAACTTGATGATGCAAGAAAGGAACGAGCTATTTATTACATTAGCCAAACATTAGTGGGCTATGAGCTCAACTACATGTCAATGGAGAAGGCATGCTTAGTAGTAGTGTTTTCCACTAAGAAGCTACGTCATTACATGTTGAGTCATACTGTGCAACTGATATCAAAGATTGATCCATTAAAATATATGCTTTCTCGCACAGTACTCACCGAACGCCTAGCAAAATGGGTTAAACTTCTTAGTGAGTTTGACATTCAATATGTTGATAGAAAGGCCATCAAAGGCCAAGCTATTGCAGATCACTTGGCTGATGCACCCTTAGTTGCAAATCACCCACTCATCATGGAATTTCTAGATGAATACCTCTGTTTGGTAGAAGAACAATCACTTTGGAAGCTATATTTTGATGGCTCCCATACATCTCGTGGCTCTAGCACTGGCATACTCTTGGTTACACCTCAAGGCAATTATATTCCTAAATCTTTCAAGCTACAATTTTGGTGTACCACTAACATTGCAGAGTATGAGGCCCTTGTTGCAGGTCTCAAAATTGCCATTGAATGGAATATCACAAAGCTTCAAGTTTATGGTGATTCTCAGCTTATCATTAAACAAGCATTGAATGAATATCAGACCAAGGATGACAAGCTACTACCTTATAAAAATCTAGTTGATCAATTAAAGGATCATTTTACTCAGATCTAGTTCATACAAGTACCTAGACTCTAGAATAAGGCAACTGATGCTATGGCTACTATTGGTTCTCTCTTGCAAATGACGTGTGAAGCTACACAATCTGAATTCTTGGTTGACCAGCTGCATGAACCCGCATATGAGAATGATGAATCAACACGAGTCTCCATCTTGGCTGGTCCCCAATCCTCATGGTACCACAAAATTCATGCTTACCTACTAAATGGTATCATATCTCCTCATCTCACATGAACCCAACGCCAAAACCTTATACGTAGAGCTTCTCGATACACTATCATCGCCCAAACCCTATATCATCATGGTTATCATGATACTCTCTCTCGATGTTTAGGTCAAAATGAGGCTGCGATGGCTCTTAAAGAGGTACATGTTGGACTTTTCGGTGCTCACATGAGCGGGATGGTGCTAGCAAAGCAGATCCTTCAGGCTGGATACTATTGGCCTACTCTAGAACATGATGCATGTGAATTTGTGAAATGATGTTTACCTTGTCAACAACATGCTAATTTAATTCAAGCTCCAGCAAAGGACTTGCAACCCATTGCACCACCATGGCCCTTTGCCTGCTGGGGGTTTGATCTCATTGGTCTTATTGCACCACTTTCTTCAGAAGGGCATAAGTGGATAATCACTACCACTGATTACTTAACTAAGTGGGTCGAAGCAGTTTCCCTTGTCACTACTACGGGAGTTCAAGTGTCCAAGTTTATCCTATATCATATCATATGTCGCTTCGGCATCCCAGCTACCATTTTCACTAACCATGGAGGTAATTTTGAAAACCTAAATATGGAGGAATTGTGCACTTCCCTTCATATCCATCATCATTTTTCTAGCCCATACTTCCCACAAGGTAATGGCCAGGCAGAGACAACTAATAAAACCCTACTCAGAATCCTCAAGAAAGTTGTCAATGACTCCAGCTGTGATTGGCATTTGCAAATTAATCCCACCCTATGGGCATACCGCACTTCATTCCACACAGCCACTGGCACAACTCCATACTTCTTGGTCTATAGTGCTGAAGCAGTCCTACCTATTGAGGTTGAACTCCCATCGCTCCACATTTCTCTACGTGGACATATATCTAATGAAGAATATAGAGTGGCTCAACTTACTCAACTTGATCTACTTGATGAAAAAAGGCAACAGGCTTATGACCACCTCATGGTCTACCAGAATCACCTTAAGTGCAATTTTAGTAAGAAAGTCCATCCACACAATTTTCAAGAAGGTGACATGGTCCTCAAAGAGAATATGAAGGTTCAAGCTGACAGAGAAAAGAAAGGCAAGTTTGAGCCCACATGGCTTGGTCCTTATGTGGTCACAACATCTTTTGGCTCAGGAGCCTATCAGCTATCTACCCTTGAAGGTGAAGTCCTAAATGATCCTACCAACATTATTCACCTCAAGAAATTCTATGCCTAAGGGAAAAATTTGCAAATCAAAATCAAGCAAAGAAAAATAAAGTGTCCAATGGTGAAAACTTGGCAATTCAAGCACCTTGGATAGGTCCCTAGTAAAAACCTAGCAAATAGGCGCTAGGTGTACTATAGCCTTTCCATTATCTATCTTACATTCCAGAGTCATCCACCCATTCCCTTTTCATGCTTGTATATTTTTGAGCCTTACAGCAAAATCCAACATCACTATCTCATTCACATCCTAGTTCTACTTCAAAAATTGCCAAAAAGTTGTCAAAAACATTCATAAATCATCCAAAAATCCAAAAAAAATAAAATAATAATAATAATAATTAATAATTAAAAAAAAGGCTTCCTTCTCTCACAAACCTTTTCACACACACCTTACTTTCCACAATAAAGGCCTTGACATGAGACAAAAACCTTTCATAGACCCTACACAATGAGAAACCAATAGAATTACAACCCTTTCACATAGACCTGTCGAGGAGAATCTTTTGGAGTTGTAACCATTTGCAAGGCCCATGCCAATTGCCTCACACCACAAAAGGAGAACCAACCCCATCACTCCTCTACCGACCATCGATACATCTAAAAAATGAAGCCAAACTTGCTCTTCAATGTCCTCCATTGGATCGCCAGAGGATTATGCACAAACCACCCAAACACTCAAACCCACAAGGATGGAGGGAAAGACGGCGTTGATAGCCAACACAGTGATGAAAACTATCCAAAAATACCAAAAAAATTCAAAAATCACCCAGCAATACCAAAAAAATTCATAAACTACCCAAAAAAGACTAAAAAAATTCACAAATCATCCAACAATACCAAAAAAATTCATAAACTACCCAAAAATACCAAAAAAAATAAAAAATTGAACAAACAATATCAAAAAAAAAAAAAAAAATTTCAAAGCATTCGAAAGGGGGTCATATATACCAAATATGGCCATAAAAGCTTGAAACATTAAAATACCACCCCAAAATTTCTCTCAATTTCTGATATTAAGAAATTGATATTAAGAAGAAGCATGGTAATGTCCTGAAACATAATTCCAGGCTTAGGAAAATCCAGCACAACTTGGATAGCGAAAGAGATGCCGTAAGGCCGAATGTCGCCTTCCTTCCAAGCAACCATTATTAATGTGAATCAAGAAGGATTTTGAGTCTTATTTAAGTTGCAGTGGCCACGTTTAAGTCTACCCAGTTTCAAGAGATATATCAATATTGTCTCAAAAGGCCCATGTGTCCTTTTTGGACCCCTTTAGCGCCTTTCTAGGCCTAAAAGCCTTTTTCAAGGCCCATGTGTCCTTTTTGGACCCCTTTAGTGCCTTTCTAGGCCTAAAAGCCTTTTTCAAGGCCCATGTGTCCTTTTTGGACCCCTTTAGTGCCTTTCGAGGCCTAAAAGCTTTTTTTCAGGGCCCATGTGTCCTTTTTGGACCCCTTTAGCGCCCTTTTAGGCCTAAAAGCTTTTTTTTCAAGGCCCATGTGTCCTTTTTGGACCCCTTTAGCGCCTTTCTAGGCCTAAAAGCCTTTTTAAAGGCCCATGTGTCCTTTTTGGACCCCTTTAGCACCTTTCTAGGCCTAAAGCTTTTTTTCAAGGCCCATGTGTCCTTTTTGGACCCCTTTAGCACCTTTTAAGGCCTACAAGCCTTTTTCAAGGCCCATGTGTCCTTTTTGGACCCCTTTAGCGCCTTTTTAGGCCTAAAAGCTTTTTTTCAGGGCCCATGTGTCCTTTTTGGACCCCTTTAGTGCTTTTTTAGGCCTAAAAGCCTTTTTCAAGGCCCATGTGTCCTTTTTGGACCCCTTTAGCACCTTTTAAGGCCTAAAAGCTTTTTTCCAGAGCCCATGTGTCCTTTTTGGACCCCTTTAGTGCCTTTTTAGGCCTAAAAGCTTTTTTTCAGGGCCCATGTGTCCTTTTTAAACCCCTCTAGTGCCTTTTTAGGCGTTAAATAGCTTTTTTAAGGTACAAATGTCCTTTTGGCCCCCAGAATGCCTTTTTAGGCTCAAAGAACCTTTTTCAAGGCCCTATTTTGACCTTTTCACGCCCCAAAAATGCCTTTTTCAGCCCAAACGCTTTTTTCAAGACCCTATTTTGATCCTTTTCAGCTCTCAAGACGCCTTTATAGGCCCAAGCGCCTTTTTCAGGCCCCCAAACTGCCTTTTTAGGCCAAAACGCCTTTTTCAGGCCCTTGAGACATTTTTTTTTGGCTCACACGTCTTTTTTCAAGGACCTCTTTTGGCCATCACATGCCTTGCGTAGGTCCCACTGCCTTTTCCACGCCTCATAAACATCTGTTTCATCACGCACCTAGCGAAACATCCCCACATTTTGTCTTATTATTGTCTGTCATACTTGCTAAATCTACACAAACATTCTCGCCTATGAGTCATGGTTACCCTTACTCTACCAATTGTATTATTCCCACTTTTACAAGTGTCAAGCTATTTCATTATTTATCCCAAAAACACAAAAACATTCAAATATATATCAAAAATCCCAAAAACATTTAAATATTCGACAAAAACACAAAAAAATCCATATATCTTCCATAAAAATCCCACAAAAAAAAATGACATTACATTATGATCGACATCTATTGTCCCTTTGATTGCCACAACAATAAGCACAAACTTTCTATTCTCCTACGACAGCAACAATAACAGTCCATTTAATTACAAATGTTTGGCATCTTTTTTATTCTGGTCTCCCTGGGGGAGGTGGCAAGACAGGGTGTCCAAATAATGGCATTCCTTCAGACCCAGTCCCAGATGATGATGCCCCTGGAGTCATCCTCACACTTGCCCAAAGTGTATCCATGGGGATCGGGATGTTACCACACCTCAAGAATGTGTTTATCTGCTCCATAAAATGTTTTTCAGAGTATGCAACTCCTCTCCTTTGCTCCAAAGGGATCGCTTGGTGATATAATCCCATGTAGTAGGCTGCCTCTCATGCAACCCTCACTAATTGCTCCATGACATCTTTCATTTCTGCCTGTAGTCTTTCCGCTCTTGGAACAGTTGTTGTCCTTTGCACAATATCGCGTTCTCTTTCATATCTATTTGCTAGCATTTTCATTGAATCCCTCTCATGTTTCACTGTATTCAACTGATTCTGGTACCACGTAATGCGTGCATTACTTGCATTTAGCTGCTCTTGTGCCTTCCGTGCTAAACTATTGGTCTGCACTACTGACTCCTTGAATGCTTATACTTGCGACTGCAGGAGCACTAATTCATTTTCACATCTCTCCATTGCCGCTCTCTCCATTGCCAAAGTTACCTCCATAGTCTCCACTCTTGTCTGCTCCATCATTAACATCATCCCTAGGCACTCAGTTTCTATCTATGAACCATCCTCTCGTGCTCTTTCAATTAGGCCTTGAAAGAAATTTGCATCTTTCTCCGCTTGGTCAGCCCGTTCTTTTTCCATTGCCAATTCTTTTTCCATCACCATCGCTGCATCATGAGCTTCTTGTATTGCAACATCGAATTGCAATGCTCGAAATGGCCAAAATGTAGACAACACTAGGTCACCCTTTTGTTCCCTAGCACTCTGCATCATATCCCCTAAATTACTTTTTCCCTTCTTCCATTCGACTGTTGTTGGTCACATCACAAATCTTTGTCCCCTTTTGGAAGAGTCTCTTTTACAAATGGCTTGTCTTTTGCACTTACTCCCTCTAACCACACTTCCACACTTGGTAAGTTTGTCTCCTTCTCTTTCTCCATCACCTCTGTTTGTTGCATCGCACCTTCTGCTAATAGTTGTAGCAAGGTTGGATCTTCTTCTTCCTCTTCTGGCTGATTTTGACTTGGATTCCTTTTGCTAGCATCCACCACTCCCTGATCACAATGCCACACACTTTGACATGGCAAGGTTTCTCTTCCTTCTTATTGGCTCTGCTTTACACCCCGCTTCTGCCCTCACACCCATTTCCTTTCTCCTTGGCTTTCATTTTCCTCTTCACTCCATCCCCCTCGTTCCTCCTTCTATCGCCTCTGGTATTTTCTGCCTCTGCTCTTGCGAATTGGCCATTGATATTTCACTCACAGCTTAATTTTTTGCTCACACTTTTCTTATGCTTCAGCTAACACTTCTTGTTGTTCATCTTTCATCAAATTCACTCACCTTTTATAGAACCAACGACATTCTCCATCGCTTCCATTACACACTATCCATATCTTCGGCAACAAGCTTCAATACCTGCCATCATAATAGTCAAGTCAGCAACTACTTCCATCCTTTCCATAGCTCCCCTCCCCTATCATAATAGTATGTTATATCCTACCTCTTTCCACTAGCTTGTCACGCTTTTCATTGCACTATCTACTAATCTTCTCATCTTCATCTTTCCCGCCACTATCCTAACATGTTGAACTTTCATACGATCATCCCTTGTAAATACTTTGGTTTGTCCACTGTCCCATCCTTGCATGTCAGTCCTTCTCTTGGTATCATTGTATATTTCTCATCTCTTCACGTCCATTCATGCTTGATCAACACAATCAAATACAAATAAACATTTTTTGTTCTCTTGGTTAGATGCCTTCGCGAATCCTTGAACGAGATCCCTTGTCATCAAAATGTTGTCCTACATAGTTCTGATTGCCCAGCTCATCCTAGTCCTTGATATTACCAATAGATCCTTACAGGTTGCATCCTTCCTCTCATCTAATCTTGGTCCATCAATATCCAGTCCTACCAATCTCTTTGGCAAAAGGTTACTTTTTCGTGGATTACATTTTCTTTTGATTTATTTTCTTTTCAGGATTTCACATTTGGTTCTTAAAGTATCTCTTCCAAGTGATTTGGGTTGTTCTCTCCTCATGGTCACCACGATCTTTTATATCATGGTGTGCTATGAATGGGGCAATTCAAGAACAAGGTTTTGATCAGGTCTTTTTCTTTTTCTTTTCTGCTTGTGAGTCAATTGAATATGACCCTTGCATAGTCCAAACATGTGATCACTTGTGGTTACATGATGCACTTGGGAAATATTGTTTGCTTGTGGATTACCCAGTATCATTTCCACTCTGATTCTTTCAGGATTCCAGTGTGATGTTGGGGCAATCCTTGCGTGTTTGTTTCGTGTCAGTCCTATGTAATATTGGTAAAAAGGCCTTGATGTTCTTAGTAACCTTGGCATATTTCCAATATTCCTATATCAAAATAAGTGCTCAACTACATGGTGGTGCTCCCCTTTGGAACACCCACACGCTCAAGCTTCAATGGATTACTTAATACTCCCATTTTATCAAAACATCCCATCCTATCCAAGCATCCCATCCAATTAGTCTTACAATCTTGATCTAACAATTTTATCCATAGCCCAATCATATCTCCTATCAATCCCATGGTATCTAATCCTGTATCAATCATAATCATACCTCCTCTATTCATCATAAATTATAGCTCATTCATCAATCATAATCTTAGCTCCTTCATCAATCATAATCATAGCTCCTTCATCAATCATAATCATAGCTCCTTTATCAATCATAATCATAGTTCCTTCATCAATCATAATCTTAGCTCCTTCATCAATCATAATCATATCTCTTTCATTCATCATAAATCATAGCTCATTCATCAATCATCATCATAACTCCTTCATCAATCCTAATCATAGCTCCTGCATCAATCTTAATCTTAGTCATCCCCAATCATAAATCCTTGAATCATAATCTCCCCAAATCTCCTATCTTCCAACTCACTTACCTGGGTTCAATTTAGAAAACCAATCACCCTCTCCCCTCTCCCTAGAGCCAATGTTCTTACCCATTGGTTATCCTTGTGCACAAGGTTTTCCTTTGTATCATTCTCCCATAACTTCCTTGAATCACCTCTTTTAGCTACCCTCAGTCCTCCTCTTGTCCTAGATTCTTGTACCTTTCAAGAAGCTACTAGGCCTCACCTTCTCTCCCCACCATCTTCTTGAGGGGACATCACACAGTCCACTCTCTCTTCTTCTTTTATTAATATTGCTGTCAAACTTTCCTTCGTGTCATCTATCTTCAAACTTCTTTGAAATAGTATTGATCCAACACTATCTCAAAGAGGGGCAAAACGTAGACACCTAAAAATTCTTTAGAAAATAAAGTATTTTTATTTTCTAAAAAAAAATCCCTGATGACATCATCATTAATTAATTAATTTTTATGCCATTGAATCCCTTTATCTTAATTAAAAATATTTAATTAAGAAATCCCTCCCAAAAATGTTTAAATCTTATTTAAACATTATTTCTTTATTTATTAATTATTTTATTAATAAATTGACCAAAAATCCCAAAATAAATAATTTATTTATTTTTTGCCCAAAACGTGGCCAATTTCCTTAAGACCACTAACCTCTTCCAAAATCTTCTAATCCTTCTTTAATTTCAATTAAAGGCTAATCCCATCATTTCCTACCCCTAATCCCAACTCAAAATATTTAATTAAGATTAAGTATTAATCCTCATATTTATTAAAAATATTTTAATAAATATCTCCTCAACCCAAACCTTTGAAATAAATAAAACTTTATTTATTTTCTAAAAAACCTTATTTATCCTCATCCTAGAAGCCTAGACTCTTCTAGAAGATGTCAATTCTAATCCTAAAGCCCCCTCTAACCTTGTCACATTCCCTAAACAAGGTTAGCCAACTCCTAAGCTAATCCTAATCCCTCTTCTAATCATGTGCACAACTTAAGCAAGGGTTAAGACTTGCTAACCCAAGCCAAAGTCAATAATCTCATCCTCCTCCCAACCACCTCTATTTACAACCCAAGCCAAAGTCAACAATCTCATCCTCCTCCCAACCATCTCTATTTGACCCAACCATCCCCATTTATGGCTCAACCTCCCTCATTACTCCTTTGACCAAACCATATCCTACCCTCTCACATCCAATCACCTTGTAACATGTGTCACCTCCTAATTGGCTTTAAACAAGCACAATCCATGTGCTCCCCTTTGAGTGCATCCTAGCCCTCCCTCACCATCTTGCGATCCTTGCATCCTGACCATCCATCCTTCCACCCCTTGGCCTATAAATAGAAGCCTCTTCCTTCACTAAAATCATCAAATTTTGAAGCAAACTTATAATGCTATTTTGAGAGCCTGAAAACTACCAAAATACTACTATAATTCTGAAAACCCTCCATACCTTCATTGTTGAATCATTCATCCACACTCATATTTGATTATCACTCATCCATTTGGAGCTTGAGCACATCGTGAGCATACATCCACTATCCATCAGGGGCATAGCTTTGTCATCATGAGAAGCACTTGAGGAGTTTACCATCTTTGGTCTAGTTTCCTCAATTTTGTCTTCTTTGGTCCTATCTTAAGTGTTTATTTGTTTTTAGTATTGAGAATGCTTTTTATATATTAGTGTTCATTTTACTCTACTAAAATAGGTGATACACTATCTAGCCATAAGCTGAAACATCATATCCATTTCCCTATTCTGCTCCTGTTGCATATGCTACCCCTCCCCTAATGTACCTAGTAACCATCTGAACATTACATCCTAATCTAAACCAATATTCCTACCTTCGCCTAGTCCTGTATCCCTATCATCTTGGTCACCCATACTATTTTCTTGTTCAAAGAATATGTCCTCTGTGTCTATATGATTGGATTGTATGTCCTTCTACATGGATGAGCTAGAGTAATGAACTAGACTATTCGCTTTGCAAGTCTAAATTCCTACTTTGTCTTGCTCTGGTATTGTAGAAATTATAAAGCTCTTCTCATATGCTCAAACATAAGTGTTGTTTAAAATTCCCTATAAGACCTCCATAGGATGGAAGGACTTATAGCTCAAATACCACTGTAATGGGCAGCTAAATATGCCCAAGAATTGAACCAACTACTAATAAAGATCCTAATATTTTTGCATGGATTTTGAAACCATATAACATAAACAAGATGAAATTTCTGCAAACTGAAGATTGAACCACTGGTGAAATAATATTAGATCTCAAAACAATAAATTTAAATATATAGAAATGAATTCCAAAGGCCAAACCTCAAGGGAATGATGTCTAGAATGTCATAAGAGACGATACACATCCTCTAATGCCAAGAAAAAATCTGTAACTCACAAAACCAAGATCTTATCAAATGTCATTCACAATAATTAGATGCTAAACAATGAAGCTTCCACCTCTATTTATAATTATCCTTCACCCTTCTAGAACGAAATAATTAATTAATTAATTGCATTTACTAGAAGCTTCCCTCTTCCAATAATTAATGCACTCTCCAAAACCTTGCAATACAATAATTAATTGTACTTCTAGGAAATTAAATTACTAGAGGCTTCCCCCTTTCCAATAATTAATACAAAGTCTAGAAGCTTCTCCTTGCAATACAATAATTAATTGTGCTTCTAGAAAATTAAATTAATTAAATGTAAAGTCACTTTTTAGTTTTAATTTATTTAATGACTTTATAAGAAATTAATTTAATCAATTTCTTATTTCTATAGTTAGCCTTTGGAGAACGTAACTTAGGCTAAGAACTGTAGTGAGTTGCTAAAAAGATGGGGACATTACATCTTCAGCGTCTAGATAATATCATCTTTTTGGCTTGTAGGCAAGTGACTACTAATATTTCTTCCTCACATCTTTCTATAGTCAATAGGTTCACCTTGGGCTTAAGGCATTTCGAGTCATCGTGGTCTCCAACACCACACAATCTACACAATAGTTTTATTGTTCCCTTCATAGTGCATTCTCTGTTAAAGTGTCCCCATAGGTTGAACATGCGATATTGTATCATATATCATCTAGTTGGATCATATTGTATCTAGCTATGGCCTACATTATTATTGTTCTTAGTGTCGTTGCCTCCTATTTTGCATTGGTTGTTTTCTCGATACCCCCCTAAAGTTGTTGCGTCATTTTTTTAATCTATTCCTATAGCTCTCGAGGTGGAAACTTCTTGTGTCAGAAGCACTTTCTGGTGACTTTTTGTTTTTATAAACTAACAATTTTTGCTAGAATGTTTGACAATCTGGCATATATCTCAAAATTAGTTCTTGGAGCAAGATCCCTTTGTGGCCCTCCTCCTTGCAGTCCGTACACCATAGTTCCCCTTTTCCATTTTGGTTAGGGTTCTTCTTCATGTTTTTAAATTTTTCCATTATACATCACATATCTTTTTGTAATGTCTATAGACCTTTTTATTAAATAATTTTTCATCATTGTTTTTGGAGGATGAGTCGTCTGACTCTAAGGACCTGTCCTACTTCTTTTTCCCAATTTTTTGTTCGCTCTCTAAGTCCATTGCTTAGTTATATGCATCTATTTATGATGTTGGAGGTACTATTTTCATCTTTTTCTATAGTGTTAGTTGTAGGCCTTCAACAAACCATCTTTTCTTCAACCCATTGGTTGGTGGGCTTTCCATCTTTCCCACTAGCTCCTTCTGTCTCATTGTTTCGCAGATTTTTGCATTCTTCCCTTGCTTTGTACTGCAAATTTTTGCTACCATCTCATTTTCATCCTCTAGTAGTTGAAATGATGCAGCAAATTCTTTCTTGAGTTCCACCCATTTGGCTAGCATCTTTAGGTCGATGTTTGAAAACCAATTGATTGCTACACCTCTTAGGGTAGCTAGAAATTGACGGATCCAATCATCTTCATCTGTTACGCCATTCATAGTTCATATCATTTCACATGTTTTATAGTGTCAAACTAGATTGACCATCCCATTGCCATTAAATTTAGGCAATTTCTCCTTTGGCCCTGTATCGTTGGTTTCTGTTTGGATCTACTTGAATTTTGTACTTGTTGAATCCTTGTGTTGTTCTATGCATCCGTATTGTTATCCATAGTTTCATTACTCTATATAATCACTTTACTCTATGCTAGTGTGATGAGTTCCTCTAGCAACAAATTTGTTTGATTATCGAATTGTATTTGTTCTTCTAGTGTATTAGGGATGAAGAGTCTACCCCATGCTCATCCTCCTTCAACACCTCAAGTCATGTTGGTTCTTTCTCTTCCATCTGGATTCTTCACCTTTGGCGTATACAACTCTAGGAATCCCTCCCTTCATTCAATCAACCTCGATCTTTAAACTCTTCCTTTGTCTCTTCTATCAAGTCCTCTCATAGACGGTTAGGTGAATGCACTTTGTCAGTTTGTGCTCCTATGGCACCGTGGTCACCTTCAGTGACACCCCTCAGTACTTGTCGGCAATCTATTGAAGACTATATATTTATTCTGCTTGTTGTATGTGAATTAATGCTTCATGTGGGCATATGCACCGAGTTGTGGTGCCAAAAAGGTGACAAGGAAATTTTATTTTCCTATTTTAAACAGCATGTACGTGCTATAGCGCGCATGCGCTATGGCCAAGCCATAGCATGTGCGCGCTATAGCGCGTACACGCTTTTAAAAAAAAAAAAGTATATATGATGGGCTGCAAACCCGCAACCCATCATTTTCATCAGCATTTTCTTCTACTCCTACAGTGAGCAGTGCGTACGCGAGTTGAAGACTCAACATTTGCACCACCATTTGCCAAAATGCCTCCTCGTCGACGAAATCCAAGACCACAAGCACACCCACAACGACGCCGTAAGTGATATAAACCTAACTTTGCATTGTTTGATATATTTTTCATATTGTTTTGTAAGTTTTTTATATTCTTTTGTAGGGTTTTTACAAATTTCATTTAGATTTGTTTATTTATTTGAATTTCAATTGATTTTTTATCAGGAAATGTTCATAATCAACCAAAAAATCCACAAGAACATCAAAACCCTCAAGAACCCCAAAACCAAAACCCTCCTCAAGAAGAAGAACAAATTCCACAACCTGAACCAATTGCAAGACCTCCACCAGGCACACAAGAAAATATAAGAAATGAAATAGAGAGAGGCAAAACTCAATTAGAAGGAATCATTGCTCGGTTGAAAGAATCCGAACAAACCAATCCAATGAGGGCTCAATTGGCATCATCCCTTGAATCCATTAACACTCAGATAGCCTCAGTTAGTGGTCAGTTAGATATTTGGTGGGCTAAGAGGGATGAACAAAAAAGATTTTATGCGAATAAATTGTCATGTGAAGATGTTAGAAAAAGGGAAATACCAAAAGGTAGTATATGTGCATTATTTAGAAAACCCGGTGAGCAAAATACTATTAGAGGGGGTACTAAACGATTCCCCATCCATTGGTGCATACATGATTCTATTAGAAATAATTTTTGGGATAGATGGTAGATGGTTTTTGATGCCCCTCCTTGCAACAATCATGAGGTCCCCATGTATTTTTTGAAGAAATTATATTGTGAGTTTGTCCTTAGGGAGATCCCCAATTATTTTGATATGTTAGACTCCCAGGATAGAGGTGGGGGGTCATCTTTTGAGAGGCCCGGAGCACGTCGTGACCCTAATGTAGTTAGGGCACCCATGGTCCATCCACAGCGTGAGCATGTGATTATTCCTTCAGTTGTGAAGGAACATGTAGAGGCCAGCACTCTAGGGACCATTAATGCTTTGACGCGGACCCTCATCCATTCCACGAGCCCATTAGTTGAGGGGGAGCCTTCTATACATTGTGGTCACATGTGCACTTCATGCGGATCCCTATGCACATTTGGCACTCATGTCGGAGATGGTGCAGATGATGGGCTTATCACCGATCAGTTCCTAAACGAGACATTTGGCATTGACACACAGGTAAATTAATAATTTGATCACATTTCATACATATAGTGAATGATTAATTAATTAGGATTTATTGACATTGTTCAAAATTTAGGGTCAAAGTGTTCCTGGGCCTAGCAGCGATCCTCCAGGCCCATTTTTTGTCCCTTCGACGAGTCCTGAGGTATGTATCAATTTAATCATTTTAATTAATACATATATTTATTATGTAATCATATTAAGGATTGACCAAAAAAATATGCATGTGCATCAGTTCTCCACAGGACCCTCAACCTTTACCACAGACGCAGAGCAGAGACATCATACAAGCTTCACACAGGTACAGTTGTTTAATGTTAATTTAATTCATTTGATTATATTTATTCCATGTTTCATGTTAGATATAATGTGTATTGTATGATATGCAGCTCATGATGTCAAACACACCTCCTCATCTGCGACAGTCTGTTGATAGTGGAGTGGTCGCAGCTGTGGCTAGCTCACAGCCACTGATGGAGGTATGAAAGAATTTTCTTCATTGTAGTTGTTGTTTATAATATTTAATCTCAAAATTTATAATTTTATTTATAAGTGATTATATTTATTGAATTGTTGTAGGGTCTTGTCATGCCTGATCGTCCATGAGCATTTGAGGTGGACTTACAGAGTGACTATTTGTTGGCGGTAAGAAAATAATTGATTTTGTGAGTACATATATTTGATTTCAACGTATAATAAATATTGATTCATATCTACTTTCTTTGTATCAGTTGGACCTGGAGAAGAGCCTCAACAAGAGGTCAAGTGAGCGTGTCAGGAGGGCCTCGTCATCTCCACTGTCTCCCTCCACACGACGGAAGAGAACGTCGAGAGACTTGTTTCCTTCCCCTCATGGGAAGGAAAAGATGTAGTTGAGATATTTGATACATATATATAGAGACTTGTTTCCTTCCCCATGTATATATATAGGCACCTGAGAGACATATTCGATACACATTTGATGTACATATGACATTCTATATTTGATGTATGACATTATTGGTTAATATATGATATGTTTGTTCATATACGACATTATTGGTTATCATAATATATTATGTGTTTGTTAATGTATATGACGTTATTGGTTATCATTTTATATTATATGTTTGTTCATGTATGACGTTAAATTAGATATGTTCGTGTATGACATTAAATTAGATATGTGCATGTATGAAATTAAATTCAATTGCTAGAGAGTTGCCATTATGTCTACCAACTAGTAGATGTTCTTTTTTGCTTTATTAGTATTTCTCAAAAATTGCAAAGAAGTTGTTTCTAGTGAATAGTTGTAAACAATTGTGATCATCGACTTCATATACTCATGGCTTTGGCTGCGAACACTTGTAACTTTGGCTATAAGCATCCATGGCTTTGGCTATGTGTACTAGTGGCTTTGGCTGTGAGCATTTATGGCTTTGGTTGTAGGCACAATATAGCCTTGGCTGTAGGTTGTCTTTCTTGCTGCATGTTGAAGTTACCTTCAAGAATATCATTAGTCTAAGATCATTACAATTAAAATACTATGACATAATACCTTGGAAATAATAGTCTTTAACCCATTACTTTATTTATTAAAACATCATGTAGTATCTACTGTAGTCCTTCTACTCAAATATGTTTTCAAAAATACTTAGTATGGCAAAGACATGTCTATGGAAAGCTTGTCAAATAGGATATTGAAAAACTAAATGTGGATAGTCATTAGTACCCATCAATAAGAACACGGACATATTTCTCAAGCAAGCCATATGACATTAGCAAGTAATTTATAAATTTCCTTTGCAAATAACTAGAAGATGCTATGAATCTTAATATAGAGTTAATCATGAACTCATTATTCCATCCAAGAAACATATATCACCCTAAGCCAATTAACCGACAGGATAAAAATTAATTCAATTTCATCAAAATTTTGAGTATAGCAAGCATCTTAGGGATTCTTACAAGAATTAACACGATGCTCACAAGAGCATTACAAGTTCTTGTAATGCTATTTCACATATTGTAATCATATTTAGTTTTGAATGGCCATTTGTGTTACAAGCATAAATGTTCTTTAAGGTCTTTTAATTCTAGACATGAATTTTATTATGAAGCTTTTTTATGACAACCCACTCAATGCATATATTGTTGTTCCACATTATGCTAATTTGACTTTCATTGGTTGATTTGGGTCTAGACATGACGTTATTCACTACCTTTTTTATATATTATTTTTTTGTAGTGAGGTTCTAGCCTAAATGAATGTATTAATCATCAAAGTTGTGAACCTTGGTCAAGATCATTAAAAATATATTTTCAAATTGGACCTCAAATAGTTTTCTCAATCACCCCCTGTACACAGATACTAAAATTGTAGTTAATTACAAAATTAATACTGAATTAACACAAGTTTAATTGAGAAGTATTATGTACCTCAATAGGCTAGATTATTATTGACCGGGAAGCTTTATCTTAGAGCAGTTGGTTTCCTAAATCTTTAGCGCAATGATAGTCTTATGGAATGTGGAATTAGGTCTGCTAGCTAAGGAACGTTCTTTAAAAGGTAGAGGAAACTCAAGACTCACATGTTTCCAATCAATATAAATGTTTAAATCGCTTCTCTAATTTTTTCTATTTATGATCTTCTTAAAAATTAACTTTCTAAATGCATTGATGGGGAAATAAAGATCTTCTAAGAACTAAAGGCTAATCATGTTTAATACTTACAATTCTCTATTTTTATCTAATAATTTAAAAAAGATTGTACAAGTGTTTTCAAAGAGCAACACTTGTCACTAACATCATAAGAAGGAATATCCAAGGAGTCTTACCACTGATCCCCCACCACCAAATTCAAGAGAAAACAAAATTCCACTACTAAAGAGATAGTAACAATGATCATCCCTAGTCTCTCCCTTATCACAAAATGATTACCATCAAAATTTGCATTTCCAATTGCGTCATGTGCGTTGAACCGATAGTAACATTTTCACTCTCTTACCTAATGTCTCCCATTTCTGAAACTCCTGAGGAAGGGCAAGGCCATCTTCTCAGTACTTCAAAATACAACGAGTTCCATTTTTTCACATATTGATAATCGTTGACTTAAAGTATAGTCAAAGTATTGACAGCCCATAGATATGCCCCGTCAAAGATCGCAGCCCTGTGGCATTTAGTGACCCTTAGGGACATTCTGGTTCAGCGTGCCTGAGAACGTTTGAGCACTGAAGGGGATAGGGTTTACTTGACCACCCGGAGCTAATGGAGCAGACAGTTTGATCCCACAACAAAAGATGAGAGAGATTTGGCAGTTGGCAACTTTGTACTGGCCAACACTACAAGTTTCAGCATCACTCAAGATGGCATTGTAGAATGAAAATGGAATGTGATCTCCAAAAAGTGAGAGAGGTTATTGTAGGTCTTTGCAACATAGTCCTGTAGGAATTGGAATCTCATCCATATCTCACACAAGCTCCGAGATGTGCCCTGTCAAAGATCGCAGCCCTGTGGCATTTAGTGACCCTTAGGGACATTTTGGTTCGGCGTGCCTGAGAATGTTCGAGCACTGAAGGGGATAGGAAGAGGTTGGGGATAGAGTTTACCTGGCCACCCGAAGCTAATGGAGCAGACAATTTGATCCCACGATGAAAGATGAGAGAGATTTGGAGTTGGCAACTTTGTACTGGCCAACACTACAAGTTTCAGCATCACCCGAGATGGCATTGTAGAATGAAAATAGAATGTGATCTCCAAAAAGTGAGAGAGGTTATTGTAGGTCTCTGGAACACAGTCTTGTAGGAATTGGAATCTCATCCATATCTCGCATGAGCTCCAAGATATGCGTCGTCAAAGATCATAGCCCTGTGGCATTTAGTGACCCTTAGGGACATTCTGGTTTGGTGTGCCTGAGAACGTTCGAGCACTGAAGGGGATAAGACAAGGTTGGGGATAGGGTTTACCCAGCCACCCGGAGCTAATGGAGCAGACAGTTTGATCCCACGACGAAAATGAGAGAGATTTGGCAGTTGGCAACTTTGTATTGGCCAACACTACAAGTTTTAGCATCACCCGAGACGGCATTGTAGAATGAAAACGGAATGTGATCTCCAAAAAGAGAGAGAGGTTATTGTAGGTCTCTACAACACAATCCTGTAGGAATTGGAATCTCATCCATATCTCGCACGAGCTTTGAGATATGCCCCGTCAAAGATAGCAGCCCTGTGGCATTTAGTGACCCTTAGGGACATTCTGGTTCGGCGTGCCTGAGAACATTCGAGCACTGAAGGGGACAGGAAGAGGTTGGGGATGGAGTTTACCCGGCCACCCGAAGCTAATGGAGCAGACAGTTTGATCCCACAATGAAAGATGAGAGAGATTTGGCAGTTGGCAACTTTGTACTGGCCAACACTACAAGTTTCAGCATCACCCAAGATGGCATTGTAAAATGAAAACGGAATGTGATATCCAAAAAGTGAGGGAGGTTATTGTAGGTCTCCACAACACAGTCCTATAGGAACTAGAATTGCATCCATACCTCACACGAGCTTCGATATATGCCCCATCAAATATCGCAGCCCTATGGCATTTAGTGACCCTTAGGGACATTCTGGTTCAGTGTGCCTGAGAACGTTCGAGCACTGAAGGGGATAGGAAGAGGTTGGGGATAGGGTTTACCTGGCCACCTGGATCTAATGGAGCAGATAGTTTGATCCCACGACGAAAGATGAGAGAGATTTGGCAGTTGGCAACTTTGTACTGGCCAACACTACAAGTTTCAGCATCACCCGAGATGGCATTGTAGAATGAAAACGGAATGTGATCTCCAAAAAGTGAGAGAGGTTATTGTAGGTCTCCGCAACACGGTCCTATAGGAACTAGAATCGCATCCATACCTCACACGAGCTTTGAGATATGCCTCGTCAAAGATCACAGCCCTATGGCATTTAGTGACCCTTGGGGACATTCTGGATTGGCGTGCCTGAGAACGTTCGAGGACTGAAGGGGATAGGATGAGGTTGGGGATAGGGTTTACCTGACCATGCAGAGCTAACGGAGTAGACATTTCAATCCCACGAGGAAAGGTGAGAGAGATTTGGCAGTTGGCAACTTTGTACTAGCCGACATTGCAAGTTTCAGCATCACCTGAGATGGCGTCGTAAAATGAAAAAAAAGTGTGATCTCCAAAAAGTGAGAGAGGTTATTGTAGGTCTCCAAAAAGAGTGTTTAAAAATGCAAAAACAGTGGGGGGTCCTTTGTATGGTTTGGGAGTTTGACCATTAAACCTAGAAATTGTCCTAGTAGTAAGTGCTGGTAACAGTTTTGAAATTTGATTGTTGAGTGTTGAGAAACCTCAAGTTTGGGATTTTTCTTGTTGTTTTGAGTCTATAATAACCATTTCCATCTAAAAATTTGAGTGTTGAAACCATTTAAGAAGTATTTGCATAGTTTTCCCTAAAATTTGAGTGCATAAAAAGGGGTATGTGATTGCTCCCAAGGTGGATTTAGTGTTTTCTCCAAACAAGAGTTGCATTTTATGTTTGAAGTTGTCTAATATAACCAAAGTGAAGGTGTTTGAACCATTTTGGGGTTCTAGAGACGTTGCAAAGTAAGAGTTCTAGAAAGCCCTAGGGTAAAGGGGCTAGAAAGGAGGGTTTTGTAAAAACCGTTGTAAAGTTGATCATGAGACCAAAAAAATAGAAGAATCCTTGCATTTGAGTCGTGTCTTAAGACTTTTTTGGGTCATGGGAGTTCCAAAAGTCAAGGGATAGTGAGTTGCTTTGTAAATGGCCTCAAACTAGGCCTAGTTGGCAGACTGAAATAACCAGTTTTCAGTGATATTTTACAAAACAAGTGTAGTTGGTTTTGGAGTATATTTTAGAGTGATGAAAAGGGTATTTTAATCACCCAATAGTTTAGGAAGTTCTGTGGAAAATTTTGGAGAAAACAACAAATTAGTGACTGGCAAGGGCTAGTTGGAACAAGCCTAGAAGAGGCAAAATTGAGAAAGTGTAAGAGATGAGTTGCTGAGAGTGTGCAAGGAGTTGGAACATGTTAGATGAGATGTTTTGAGATGATCCAAGGTGTTGAGGCCATGATATGATTCCAAGGACGAGTTTTGGTACTTGCATAGGGTGTTCCAACCAAGCTACAAATGCATAGGATAGGACCTTGTAAGGTACTTGCAAATTATGGTTCTAATGCCGACAAAATAGAACTCCTACAAAATTTGGAAATTTACCTTATCTTTAATGTCAAGGACTAAGTTCAATATAAAGGGCCTACATTCATAGAAGGACAAACAAAATCAAAGGTTGAAGAAGTTACTATCCCATTATAATCTCAGCCAAAAGCTGAAAAGGTTATGGATTCAAGAATCAAGAAGAAGACTTGTCATGGAACCTATATAGAGCATCTTATCAAATGGAAGGATCAACCAGAATCTGATGTAACATGGATAGATGAGAGTGATTTTGGAAAGAAAGGTATTCCTACGAAATTCCTTCAGACTTATCCACCATGAGTTCTTTGTCACATAGTCAATTGGTGTGCATAGATCCTAGGGAAGGGGATAGTTGGGAGATATCCTCTTGGGAATAGGGTCAAGAAGAAACCCTATAGGATCAGAAGAAGTCATTGGTTAGTTTGGGCATAGTGGCCTAAACTAGCAGGGTGGGTCTCATTAAATTACTGTTGGTTAGAGAATTCCAATTTTTATTTGTTCAAGGCTAAGAGACATATAAAAAACTACAGTTTCAATTATGATATTAGATTAAGCTTGCTAATGCAAGATTCACAACTAGATTGGTTGTAGGAGGTTGTCACAAACCTTGGGTAACCAAATACTTGTGGGGATGAAAATGTTTCCCTTTTAATTCCATCCCCACCACATGTTGACCCCAAGGACGTCATCTAATGCTTTGCAAATGGTGGCAACCATGATGAAATAAATAGTTAACAATTTTTTGATACCCAGGCCCAAAATGACTATGATGGAGATGTTGATTTTATACGTTACATGCCACTAGACAGAAAACAACATAGTGGTTTACCCAGTAGATTCCTATAGCTACCAAAGCAAAGGATACAAAATTCTAAGGAATAAGAGAGACTAAGAAGTTATTTGAGGCTAATGCACTTTACATGAAGGAGAAGATCAGAGAGAGGAAAAGATTGCAAGAAATGAGATCTTAGATGCTATAGAGAGGGGAAAATGAGTTGCGAAGAAGGTTGCACTAAAGGAATAGAAGAGGAAAGAAAGAGAGGATAATCTAAATGTTTGAAAGAGATATAGACCAAATATTGGAGGTGCACCTTCAACAACTATAGAAATTATATTTACAACACTAGTGGAAGGAGATGTAATTGCACTAGCCCTAGAATCAATTAGTATGCCCAACATACCTCTTCTCCCATAGCATAAATCAAATTCTGATATGTTCAATGCTCTAATCCCTAGATGAGGAAATAATCTTACTTAATAAGTGTAACCCCAAGCATTGTCACCATAGTTGGCAACAAATTGTGAGAGTCCTAATCAACTAGTGAAAGAAATGACTAAGTTGATGGAGCTGAATCCTACATTACACACATCTCCTAGTAGTGGACAGGAGGATGTTGGGATTGGGAGCATAGCACCTATTCCCTTTCCCAGTTTTATGGACAATTGATGGGAACTCAAGTAGATGGGAGAAATTTCAATTTTTTTGAAGCGATAAAGTTTTGTGATGTATTTAGAATATCTAAGATAAACTTATTTTTTATGTGAACTAAACCATTCTTACATTACTATTTAAATGTATTTGTATTGTTATAATAGTTTGATTGTTGGTCATGGTGTAAAATATGTAAAGTTTAAAAATATAAATAGTTCATCATAGAGATATTATATAATTTATTTATTTTAAATAATAGAAATAATCATAACAAATAGATAGAAATAAAAAATAATAATTTTATACAAAAAGTTTGAATTTATTTTAAATAATTAAATAATAGAAACATCGTAGAATTAATAATTCAGTATAATCATAACAAATAGACACTAAACAATCCCAAATTCAAACATACAAAGGTCCAACTAGAATAATGACTTTAAATAACCAAATACCAAATCCAAACAAAGGAAATGGGACTTTTACCTTAAATGAATAAATTACATGAAGAAGGGTGGCTGGCTGTTTGGAAATCTACTTATTTTTCTTCTCTCCCTCTTGTCATCCAAGAGAACATCCAATGAAAGAAAAATATCGTCACAATAAGAAAATATGAAAATAATTGTTCTAGCTTTAAAAAAATTGGAGACATCAAAACATAAAATCTAGATTCTAAACAAATCAAAACATAAAATCTATGATTTAAACTAAATCTCATCACTTATGCATCATAAGAATATGGTCCACCTTAGTCATGTGGACAGTCTTGGCGAAGAGGTTGCAACAATGTATTTGGATCCAATTGATCACTCTTTCTCTCTCTCCCTCTCTCTATATTCAATCTAATGAGCCAACTGGATCTGCTCGACATTTTAATGTCTCAAGTATTGCCTCGTGGTCTGACTCGCAAACTCTCCAAAGATTCTTATTATGTGGTTTTCCACCATATTTTATCAAGTGGACATTTGATACGACAACAAGATTTGAATAATGAAAAATCTTCCTCTTTGTTTGCCAATCCTCGAATAACCACAAGTTAGGGTTCTTCATAGAATATCGTCTAAGCCATGTGCCGGTTACAACCACCGCACTGACTTGGTACTCTAAACCTTCACCATCTATAACCGAGTGATCCAATTTTTGTTTGGCTTGAACACAACGACACAAATAATAATCTGTCCCTTCTTCATTGTCTTCAGGTGCAATAACAACAAAAACATGGCCTGCAGTGACAAATGTACAAAATGCGGTCATTAATTCAGAAAATACTTGCGTAAAAGTTATAAAGTTACATATTGAAATTACAAAGATATATAAATATATATATTACCAGGTTGCACTAGATCAGACAAGCGGTCAAAGTCAATAGATGATTCCATCTGTACCATTTTCAGTGCTTGTGGGGGACGATAGGTGTCAATTGGGTCCAAAACCCGTATATCCCATTTGTCCACCCATTCAGTCGACTCACAGTCATCCCAATTTTCCTCTGCACATGATGGACAATAGCATGCCATTTTTCGTGTGTGGATACTCCATGAACCTGCATCAGAGCTTCTAAAAGAGTGCAACTCACTGGATCCTGTTAGTGTGCAACAATCCTAATATGGTACAATGTTAGTATTATCCATCAACCAAAAAAATCTACGAACCGTAGACTCACTCTTTACCTGGACCCATTGTAGCGTTACACCACTGGATGATGGATTTTGCATCTGTCAATATTGCTCCATCTTTGTACTTTAGTTCTTCACGAGCTAAGGCTCTTTTGATGCATGCGCCTGCACCATCATGCTCTCCCTTTCTATGACCAGCCTCTGTGAAATTCCACATGTATTGAATTCTACACAACTTGTGCATCCTGCTCAACCAATAGAACATCCGTGCATTCTTGAATTGAGATGCATAATTTTCTGACCAAATAATGTGCTGATGATATGTGATGCCCATGTTAGCCAAATCTCCATAAAATAGTTGAAAAACCCCATGTACGAACTCTGTAAAATGTGATCGATCATCGCTGATGTAAAAATTGTACTCCCTCAAAATCTTCCTGTCATTCTCTGTACTTGTAGGTGAATGCATGAATCTTATGTGAACAAATATGGAAACCTGTTGAGAAGTATAATACTTTGCTTGCACCTCATTTTGTGGTTGTAGTGTGTACTTCTCTACGAAATCTACAACCAAAACAATGGTATCCAGTGGAAACGTATCCTTGCACAACTTGAATTGCAAATCCAGCCACCGAGCTCTATGGGTATGCCTTGCATACTCGTAAATAATGTTTTCACAAAAAATCTTCATGAACTCATACACTGAAATCTTTTCAATGACTAAATCACATCTTTTACTATGTTTCCCATCTTTTAGAGCATATGTCACTGTCTTAAATTTTTCCTAATCTACTATTTCATTTCCAATTGCATGTGTACTATCCATATGTTGACAAGTTGATAAAAGTTGCAAAGAACCACAAAATAATGATGTACCATCCAAGCATGATGTCTTGTAAAATTGTTGGTCATCCCTTATTTCACATAAAATGTTGGATATGAATTCCCTCGAAGATCTTGGTGGCTCATTTATGTCACAATCCTACAAAACAAACCGAGAATGCAAAATTACGCATATATGCCTAAAAACATCAAAATGGTTAGAAAATTCAATATGTATCCTACAACAACAAGTTGTGCGTGTGTGATTTATTTTCACATAAAAAGATTTACCCATCTCAAAAAATATTTGACTTATTCGAATTTGAGGATACATACCCATAAATTTTTCAAAAAATTGTGTTTGAGTTGTGTCCAAAAAATGTTTCGCATGTGGTTCGCGATTTTGGCTACCAATCCTCCTTCTTACAACATCTCTTTGATTAGGGGAAACACGTGTGTTATTTTTCCAAAATTTTTCAATCAATGATTTCAAGGCTTCACTAATTTCTTTATCCTTTCGCGGTAGTCTACCGCTAAATGTTCATAACTCATTTTTTGTTGGATCTTCCAATCTCTCACGCCTTAGCATGGCTCTCCTTAGAGTACCTCTACCATTTTTTAATGTTTTTCTTGTCTTTCTCATGAGTCAAGTTTTCTTCATTTGGCTACTTACTATTGTCAATGTAAGTACTCGTCTTGCGATATTACTATCTTTGGTGCGTGATTTAGAATCCTCTTTTTCATAAGCATTCATTAGATTCTTTACAATATTTTTTTCATTTGAATCATCCATCGTTCTTAGCCAAAGAATCTTCATGATAGGCCTAAATTTTACATTCCTCATCATTTCAACAAATAATTGGCATTGACCTGTAATATTTAATTCATCAAAAAATAATCTCCACATATGATTAACTTTTCTTTGACAAGTACGCTTGCTAATTGTAATGCCCCGCCAAGGGATCCAAAGAATTTCACTAAGTTTGCCAAACAATTTTTTTTTTTTTAAACATGAAAGATAAACCATTCATAACATTAACATGATAGCAGAAGCAATAACACCATCCAACTGAAAATAACATAACATAACAGATTACATTCTTAAAGATCCCTTAACGTTGAATCACATCTAATCTTAACTATCCATCTAACATCACATCCTTATGAAGTAATAATGATAGATCCAATGTTCATAAATTACATTTTCAGATTGCTCAATCATCTATTGTACATGTTACAAGGTATGAAAAGCTTAAAAGAATAAACATCCATGTAAATAAAGTACATCATCATCCAATATTAATCCATGATGCAATAACATAATGAGACCATAAATCATACATGATACATCATCACATCCATCATAAAAGATAACCATATATCACAAACATAACTAACTAACTGCACGGTTCCTCCCAACCGTAAATAGCATCATTAGACCATCGTGGATCCTAGCCATCCCTCCGTGCGTAACATTCCAAAGAACTGAAGAGATCATCGGTTACAAACATAGTAGGAATGTCACTCCTAAAAACATCCTACTAACATGCAAAGCAAAGCATAATATATTATCAACTAACATATACAAATCATCAATACAAGAAACATACCAATAAATACATCCATCATAAGGTATATCATCTATCATAATGCTCCAAGATAAATAATGAAAATAAATACCAACCAAGAATACTCCAGCCACAGTGTCTCAATGGATCTCAAATGATAAGAGTGATAAAACACTACCACCTGACTGCATGGAACCTAAATGGTCCACTCCTACCGTGCTGAGGAGATAATCTCAAGTCCCAAACAGGCTATCAAAAATCACATAGCAAAGATACTCTCTAAGTCCAGGAATCTTAAAAGTATACTAACTCAAAAGTTCCAACACACACAAAATCGACATCTAATTCTTAGAGGCACAACAATGACATGTAGGAAACCTACTCTGCAAGCGGGAAAGTGTCATCGCATTTATCTCGTACAAGTTACCCTAGCAGTTAGCTAAACTCCACGGGTCCATACAGATCTCATGCGGCCACTAGTATCCTCTCATACTAACGAGGCATACTATGGAATGCAAGGTCGCAACCATGCATCTCACTACTCCCATCCTAGCCTGTACAAGCGCTCAAGGCATGGGTGAAAACCAAAACAATTATCTTTTTAGGTTCATTTAATCCCCATTTAGTGTGTAAATGTTATCACTTATTAACCAAACTTACAATGAGTTACCCTGACAGCCACTTAGGGACCCGACCCCCATTGCAAGCCACTTCCCGACACTACAAGTAGATTACCTACCCTAATGCTCATGGAATCATAAATCACCACAGTCCTGTACAAGCGACTGTAAAGAAATTCAAAAGATAATCCATAAAAAGAATCATCAAATATCCACAATATAAGCATCAAATATCCATAATAAGAATCATCAAATCTCCAAGATAAGAATCATCAAAATCTCCATGAGCATCTGGAAAAACATCCATAGAAAATCATGACCACAACAGTTCTCTATTGAAAACTGAAGGCATCACTGATAATCATAAGTATTCATTGGTTCTCAATAACCAAAATATATCATCACATCCATTGATTTTTAACAAGCAACCAAGAATATCTCAAAATCATACTGATCGAAGACTCCAAAATGGTTGAGTCAAAACATGTCACAACATGACATCATCAAGAAATAAATCAACATTTCAGTCCCATCATGGCGACTAGAAAATAATCCAAGGATAACTGATCGATGACTCAAAAATAATAGTTAAGTCAAGTGTCTCAGATACATATACATCTCAGCTTCACACATGAAGATTGATGAACAATAAAAAACATTTCATAGAGCATACGATCACATAACCATAGTTGGGCTTATAAAGATTGAGACCAAATAAGATCAACATGCCATCACATCTCATAACCCCCGAGCCTTTGGTAACAACCTAGGATTGGTCAACACTAGTCAACTCGACAACCCAAAACAAGAAGCATATAGGATACACGATGCAGACCCATGTTTTGGTTTACAAAATTCACATAGTTGAATTAAATGTATAGGTTTCCAGTTTTCTTTTTAAGTATACTTCAAATGTCTAAATTTCATCATTTGACCTACAAGTCAACCCATTTGTTCCCCGATAGCATTATCCTTCTATTATTAAGAATTACATTCTAAGAATAACTTAAGGATAAATATTCACTAAACTGATCATCATTGACCCTTAATCAACTTGTTCTCTTTATTTAACTATGATCCATATTCTAATTGATTAACTTTCCTATAATGTTACTTCAACTTTTCACATAAATCAAGGATCATTATTCGTTATCATATAAGAAAGCCAATTATCAATCTTTGAATAAGAATATTATAACTTAATTAAAATGATCAATTAAATCAATCAATTAACATAAGTACACAATCCATGACCTTTCAAAATTGTAATAGTTCTCAATTAAATATTACCAAGTCTCACCATTTAAATGTTTAAGGTCATTGTTCAAGTCATTAGATTAAGACTTATCAACTTCGATAATTAACAACTCCACCAAAAGAATTGTTATTATCACATCGATTAAAACTTTGTTATGCAACTTAATTATTAATTGAATCTAATTATCTCTAATTAATTTAATTAATAATTACATATCCATGGCAACGTTCCAATTAATATCAGTTGACTAATAACTAACTAAAATTTGTGCATTAAAAGTTAACTATAATTCAATACTCAAATGATCATATTAATAATTCAATAATAATAACTTGTTAATATTTAATGACAAGCTATATTGGAAATCTTATTATTAAATATTTAACGATCACATACATCACTTTGCAACAATGTTCACATTTGTATTTTAATAATAACAAGTTATAATAAATTCCTAATGCCAAGAATTATTATCTCAAATAAGTTTCCCCTATGTACGTTGATTCAATTAATTGACGCTCCTCCAAATTATTAACCAATTAAATTTGATTAATATCTTTTACAGTACTTCAATCATTAACTAATCTTTTTTAAAGTAACTCTATTCGTATTAGTTGATAACTATTTAAACTATTTATACTATTATTTATTAATAGTTTGTTAGACCCAACAAACATTAATAAATAATAAACTTATCACAACTATAAATAATCAATCTAGAGAACTTTTACATAGAACTTCATTAGCTAACTCTTAATACCATTAAAGTATTCAAACGTATTAACCAATAACATAATAATTCAATCTTAATCCAATATCATTCAGAGTTTCTAAATTTAAATCAACATAATATAAATTATTATCTTACAATTATTTAATCAATATTAAAATCAACCATTAGACTCCATTTTCTAATTGTTCTAATAATATTTTGTTTATATAAAAGTTGTTGAAAAAGATCCCTATCACAAACCAATAAGACTCATTGTAGATTTTAACATGAATAATTTTCAAATTCTTAGCATTATCATCTTCATTAAACAACTCTAAAATTGTTTAATATATATTAAATAGTATTCAATATACATTATAAAAATTTCATTATATAAACTATATTAAAATCTCTTTTCTCTTAATTTTCTCTCATTTAAAAATTCATTTACTTAGATTGACTAATAATTAATTACACTTCTTCTACTATTTACTAATCTTAATTAAATTTGATTTAATTAGATTAGATAATAGACCATATAAAACTAATGCATATTAATAAGATTCTAATAAAGAAAGATTACAATAATTCCTTAATTCATTCCATGCTTTGATATATTATTTTTGTGAAGTTTAAGCATAAAAAACTCTTGGTTATGGGAGATGAAGAGACATCCATTCTTGAATAAAACAGTTCTAGTACGACGGCTATATCTTCGTAATGACCCATTGGATCGGGCTGAAATTTAAATATGTTGGAAAGGGCCAAGTTCCTCTGCTTCTGACTAGAGCGATCAAATAAATTCGATCCCGATAAAAAGTTATGAAAGACTGAATTCGGGTCTATCCAAGGGGCAGTGACAGGACAATTTGTGATGAATTAAAAATTTTCTCATAAAATGATTGTTGTCTAAATTTATCCAATAATTTCACAAATGGATTTGGCCATAAATCTTGAATCCATTTTCAAATCTATTTCAATTTGATTATAATACAAACCCAAACCTGTTTAGATCTAATTTCCTTCCTATATTGAAACTAGGGTTTTCTATTGTTTCCTTTGCAACCAAATAGAATATTTAGATACTAATTTTCAATTATATATTTAATCACAAGAGTATTCAGACACATAGACATGATAAAGATAAGAAGTGAAATAGTGCAAACAGAATATGTGATTATCACGAGTGCACCTGGACACTGATGCTAATTTTTCCATGCATCAGAAGTTCATAGAAAATTCCTTCCTTCTCCATCATTTGCAATTCCTCCAAGATCCACGCCAATCGAATCCTCCAAGTGACTAGAAGAGCTAGAAGGAGCATAGAAGCATGTAAAAAATATATGAGCATATGGACTTCTCCAATGCATGTATGCTTTGAAGCTTCCATTTTAGATTGTGGCTTATAGTTTCCATTTAAGCTTTCCTTTAAGCTTGTCCAAACACACTAGGAGAGCCTCAATTTAAAGGCCTCTAAGATGCATCTAGAGTGTCTCTATAAACAGCTAGAAGATAAGCATGACAACTAAGCATGATTCTCATCTAACCATCTAGATGAGTCTTAAGGTTGTAGAAACTATGTGCTTAAATAAAAATGCTAACTCTTAAGTGTAGACAACTTGTGCATTCTTAGAGTGCAAATTCCAGTGTTGTCTACATGACAACTCCCGAGAATTTGCCAACTCTTATGTGAGAAAATATTAAAATAATACACATTAATTAATATAATAATTAATTTACTCTTCTCAATTTAATTTATTTATTTATTAAATCTCATGCACTAACTTTAATAATTCCACTTTGCAATCTTAATATATTTATATTTTAATCACATGAGATTTAGAATCTTTTAATAATTTAAATATATCTTCCACTTTTGAATTTTATTTTCCAAAACTTAATTGCTAAAATATTTATAAATATTATTTAGTCATTTATTTAAAAAAATGAGCTCCAAATATATTATTATTAAAATAAATATTGTCACATTCCAAATTTAATATTATAACTTTTATTTTCAAATTTAATTATTTTATTTAATTAATTTCTCAATTAATTAAATAAAATAAATATTAAAATATCATATTAATTTTTTATTTAATTAAACTATTAATTAAATTTTTTAATTAGGCTTAATTAATAGAAAATACATCAAAGACTCTCAAGGTAAAAATATGAAAATTCATCATAGCCAAAATACATACAAAATCAAATCAAGGGTTTAAATCACGAATGACGTCATCCAACGTATTCAGAGTGTACTCAACTCAAATACTTGTCTTAATTTTTCAATTAGAACAAATGGCTTAAAGGGTTGGGATTTGGACTTGAGAATTTATCTCCCCTCTCTTATCATTGAGATAATGTGATAGGGTACACTCATCCTGACAAATTCAGGGAAGTCGATACCCGGTGCCTGTAACCTGCATAAAAATCACGCATGTATAAGCACAATATATACTAAACTAAATAGGCAATGGCAGGAAGTGGTGCATCGTGTGGATCTCGACTAGCAGGTGACTACGACTCCCTTCCTTAACCACATCAAACACGCCATACAAAAACTTTCACGCAAAGCAAACACGCACACCATACACATGCAAGTATGGGGTAAGTATCCATAATAAAATACAATGATAATAAATTGTCTAACTAATCATCATTAATAACTGAAAGCAATGTAATAATCATCATACATACATGAAATATAAAGTCTAAGTGATCTCATCACATAATAAACTGAACCCATAGCACAATATCTGATAATCTCAAAAGAAAGTTGCTAACCAATAACATAAAACTAGCTCCAAAAGAGTTCAGCAACGATAACAAAATGTGAACTAGGGGCAGACACTACATCCACCCCCCCTGGGATTAGGCTTACTCCTGGAAGCTTACAAGAATGAGAAACTAAGTTACTCACTTTGCGGGTCCCATTGAACCCTTTTCCTCCCTATAGGAAAATATGATTCCACTGAAAATTTTATAATACACTTAGAGCAATATGATTCTGGTTTAATGGTAAATCGAAAAACATATCGATCCAACATCATTCATTTAACAACTACTAAAATAGATCCCCTAATATATTCTAAACAAGAGCAACTTAAAGCACACAAAAATAATCAAAGACATACTACTTTAAAACATAGATAGAATGATACATGTTTTACAACTAGAATAAGTTTCAATTTTTAGTTTTGCCCAAGTTTAGGTTTAATAAAATTTTTGTTTTGAAAACTAAGTGCTGAAGTATGAAAAATATGCAAGTAACAGTTTTAAGTTTTGTTTCAGTTCACCTAGTTTCAAGTTTCAGTTTGAAAGAGATACACATGACAGTTCAAAGTTTTCATTTTGTTCATCTAGTTGACAACTAGTGGTATTCAAATATACCCAGAGCTCCCAATGTTGAAACTTGGGCTCTGATACCAAATGTAATGCCCCGCCAAGGGATCCAAAGAATTTCACTAAGTTTGCCAAACAATTTTTTTTTTTTTAAACATGAAAGATAAACCATTCATAACATTAACATGATAGCAGAAGCAATAGCACCATCCAACTGAAAATAACATAACATAACAGATTACATTCTTAAAAATCCCTTAACGTTAAATCACATCTAATCTTAACTATCCATCTAACATCACATCCTTATGAAATAGCAATGATAGATCCAATGTTCATAAATTACATTTCTAGATTGCTCAATCATCCATTGTACATGTTACAAGGTATGAAAAGCTTAAAAGAATAAACATCCCTGTAAATAAAGTACATCATCATCCAATATTAATCCATGATGCAATAACATAATGAGACCATAAATCATACATGATACATCATCACATCCATCATAAAAGACAACCATATATCACAAACATAACTAACTAACTGCACGGTTCCTCCCAACCGTAAATAGCATCATTAGACCATCGTGGATCCTAGCCATCCCTCCATGCATAACATTCCAAAGCACCGAAGAGATCATTGGTTATAAAAATAGTAGGAATGTCACTCCTAAAAACATCCTACTAACATGCAAAGCAAAGCATAATATATCATCAACTAACATATGCAAATCATCAATACAAGAAACATACCAATAAATACATCCATCATAAGGTATATCATCTATCATAATGCTCCAAGAACATAATGAAAATAAATACCAACCAAGAATACTCCAGCCACGGTGTCTCAATGGATCTCAAATGATAAGAGTGATAAAACACTACCACCCGACCGTGTGGAACCTAAATGGTCCACTCCTACCGTGCTGAGGAGATAATCTCAAGCCCCAAATAGGCTATCAAAAATCACATAGCAAAAATACTCTCTAAGTCCAGGAATCTTAAAAGTATACTAACTCAAAGGTTCCAACACACACAAAATTGACATCTAATTCCCAGAGGCACAACAATGACATGTAAGAAACTTACTCTGCAAGTGAGAAAGTGTCATCGCATTTATCTCGTACAAGTTACCCTGGCAGTTAGCTAAACTCCACGGGTCCATACAGATCTCATGCGGCCACTAGTATCCTCTCATACTAACGAGGCATACTATGGAATGCAAGGTCACAACCATGTGTCTCACTACTCCCATCCTAGCCTGTACAAGCGCTCAAGGCATGGGCGAGAACCAAAATAATTATCTTTTTAGGTTCATTTAATCCTCATTTAGTGTGTAAATGTTATCACTTATTAACCAAACTTACAATGAGTTACCCTGGCAGCCACTTAGGGCTCTGACCCCCATTGCAAGCCACTTCCCGACACTACAAGTAGATTACCTACCCTAATACTCATGGAATCATAAATCACCATAGTCCTGTACAAGCGACTGTAAAGAAATCCAAAAGATAATCCATAAAAATAATCATCAAATATCCACAATATAAGCATCAAATATCTATAATAAGAATCATCAAATCTCCAAGATAAGAATCGTCAAAATCTCCATGAGCATCTGGAAAAACATCCATAAAAAATTATGACCACAACAGTTTTCTATTGGCAATTGAAGGCATCACTGATAATCATAAGTATTCATTGGTTATCAATAATCAAAATATATCATCACATCTATTGGTTCTTAACAAGCAACCAAGAATATCTCAAAATCATACTAATCGAAGACTCCAAAATGGTTGAGTCAAAACATGTCACAACATGACATCATCGAGAAATAAATCAACATTTCAGTCCCATCATGGTGACTAGAAAATAATCCAAGGATAACTAATCGATGACTCAAAAATAATGGTTAAGTCAAGTGTCTCAGATACATATACATCTCAGCTTCACACATGAAGACTGATAAAAAATAACAAATATTTCATAGAGCATACGATCACATAACCATGGTTGGGCTTATAAAGATCGGACCAAATAAGATCAACATTCCATCACATCTCATAACCCCTGAGCCTCTGGTAACAACCTATGACTGGTCAACACTAGTCAACCCAAAAACTCAAAACAAGAAGCATATAGAATACACGATGCAGACACATATTTTGGTTTACAAAATTCACATAGTTGAATTAAATGTATAGGTTTCTAGTTTTCTTTTCAAGTATACTTCAAATGTCTAAGTTTCATCATTTGACCTACAAGTCAACCCATTTGTTCCCCGATAGCATTATCCTTCTATTATTAAGAATTACATTCTAAGAATAACTTAAGGATAAATATTCACTAAACTGATCATCATTGACCCTTAATCAACTTGTTCTCTTTATTTAACGATGATCCATATTCTAATTGATTAACTTTTCTATAATGTTACTTCAACTTTTCACATAAATCAAGGATCATTATTCGTTATCATATAAGAAAGCCAATTATCAATCTTTGAATAAGAATATTATAACTTAATTAAAATGATCAATTAAATCAATCAATTAACATAAGTACACAATCCATGACCTTTCAAAATTGTAATAGTTCTCAATTAAATATTACCAAGTCACCATTTAAATGTTTAAGGTCATTGTTCAAGTCATTAGATTAAGACTTATCAACTTCGATACTTAACAATTCCACCAAAAGAATTGTTATTATCATATTGATTAAAAATTTGTTACGCAACTTAATTATTAATTAAATTTAATTATCTCTAATTAATTTAATTAATAATTACATATCCATGACAATGTTCCAATTAATATCAGTTGACTAATAACTAACTAAAATTTGTGCATTAAAAGTCAACTATAATTCAATACTCAAATAATCATATTAATAATTCAATAATAATAACTTGTTAATATTTAATGACAAGCTATATTGAGAATCTTATTATTAAATATTTAACGATCACATACATCACTCTGCAACAATGTTCACATTTGTATTTTAAAAATAACAAGTTATAATAAATTCCTAATACCAAGAATTATTATCTCAAATAAGTTTTCCCTATGTACGTTGATTCAATTAATTGATACTCCTCCAAATTATTAACCAATTCAATTTGATTAATATCTTTTATAGTACTTCAATCATTAACTAATCTTTTTTAGAGTAACTCTGTTCGTATTAGTTGGTAACTATTTAAACTATTTATACTATTATTTATTATTAGTTTTTTAGACCCAACAAACATTAATAAATAATAAACTTATCACAACTATAAATAATCAATCTAGAGAATTTTTACATAAAACTTCATTAGCTAACTCTTAATACCATTAAGGTATTCAAACGTATTAACCAATAACATAATAATTCAATCTTAATCCAATATCATTTAGAGTTTCTAAATTTAAATCAACATAATATATATTATCATTTTACAATTATTTAATCAATATTAAAATCAACCATTACACTCCATTTTCTAATTGTTCTAATAATATTTTGTTTATATAAAAGTTGTTGAAAAAGATCCCTATCAAAAATCAATAAGACTCATTGTAGATTTTAACATGAATTATTTTCAAATTCTTAGCATTATCATCTTCATTAAACAAATCTAAAATTGTTTAATATATATTAAATAGTATTCAATATATATTATAAAAATTTCATTATATAAACTATATTAAAATCTCTTTTCTCTTAATTTTCTCTCATTTAAAAATTCATTTACTTAGATTGACTAATAATTAATTACACTTCTTCTACTATTTACTAATCTTAATTAAATTTGATTTAATTAGATTAGATAATAGACCATATAAAACTAATGCATATTAATAAGATTGTAATAAAGAAAGATTACAATAATATCTTTGATTCATTCCATGCTTTGATATATTATTTTTGTGAAGTTTAAGCATAAAGAACTCTTGGTTATGGGAGATGAAGAGACATCCATTTTTGAATAAAACAGTCCCAGTACGACGGTCATATCTCCATAATGAACCGTTGGATCGGGCTAAAATTTAAATATGTTGGAAAGAGCCAAGTTGCTCCGATTCTGACTGAAGCGAACGAATAAATTCGATCCCGATAAAAATTTATTAAGGACTGAATTCGGGTCTATCCAAGGGGCAGCGACAGGACAATTTGTGATGAATTAAAAATTTCCTCATAAAATGATTGTTGTCTAAATTTATCCAATAATTTCACAAATGGATTTGGCCATAAATATTGAATCCATTTTCAAATCTATTTCAATTTGATTCTAATTCAAACCCAAACCCGTTTAGATCTAATTTCTTTCTTATATTGAAACTAGAGTTTTCTATTGTTCCCTTTGCAACCAAATAGAATATCTAGATACCAATTTTCAATTATAGATTCAATCACAAGAGTATTCAGACACATAGACATGATAAAGACAAGAAGAGAAATAGTGCAAAGAGAATATGCGATTATCACGAGTGCACTTGGACACTGATGCTAATTTTGTCATGCCTCAGAAGTCCATAGAAAATTTTTTCCTTCTCCATCATTCGCAATTCCTCCAAGATGCAACGCAATCGAATCCTCCAAGTGACTAGAAGTGCTAGAAGGAGCATAGAAACATGTAAAAAATATATTAGCATATGAACTTCTTCAATACATGTATGCTTTGAAACTTCCATTTTAGCTTGTGGCTTGTAACTTCCATTTAAGCTTTCCTTTAAGCTTGTCCAAACACACTAGGAGAGCCTCAATTTAAAAGCCTCTAAGATGCATCTAGAGTGTCTCTAGAAACAGCTAAAAGATAAGTATGCCAACTAAGCATGAGTCTCCTCTAACCATCTAGATGAGTCTTAAGGTTGTAGACACCATGTGCTCAAATAAAAATGCTAACTCTTAAGTGTAGACAACTTGTGCATTCTTAGAGTGCAAATTCCACTGTTGTCTACATAACAACTCCCGAGAATTTGCCAACTCCTATGTGAGCAAATATTAAAATAATACACATTAATTAATATAATAATTAATTTACTCTTCCCAATTTAATTTATTTATTTATTAAATCTCATGCACTAACTTTAATAATTCCACTTTGCAATCTTAATATATTTATATTTTAATCACATGAGATTTAGAATCTTTTAATAATTTAAATATATCTTCCACTTTTGAATTTCATTTTCCAAAACTTAATTGCTAAAATATTTATTAATATTATTTAGTCATTTATTTAAAAAAATGAGCTCCAAATATATTATTATTAAAATAAATATTGTCACATTCCAAATTTAATATTATAACTTTTATTTTCAAATTTAATTATTTTATTTAATTAATTTCTCAATTAATTAAATAAAATAAATATTAAAATATCATATTAATTTTTTATTTAATTAAACCATTAATTAAATCTTTTAATAAGGCTTAATTAATAGAAAATAAATCAAAGACTCTCAAGGTAAAAATATGAAAAGTCATCATAGCCAAAATACATACAAAATTAAATTAAGGGTTTAAATCACGAATTACGTCATCCAACGTATTCGGAGGGTACTCAACTCAGATAGTTGTCCTAATTTTTCAATTAGAACAAATAGCTTAAAGGGTTGGAATTTGGACTTGAGAATTTATCTCCCCTCTCTTATCATTGAGATAATGTGATAGGGTACGCTCATCCTAAAAAATTTAGGGAAGTCGATACCCGGTATCTGCAACCTGCATAAAAACCACGCATGTATAAGCACAATATATACTAAACTAAACAGGCAATAGCAGGAAGTGGTGCATCGTGTAGATTCTGACTAGCAGGTGACTACGACTCCCTTCCTTAACCACATCAAACACGCCATACAAAAGCAAACACGCAAAGCAAACACGCACACCATACACGTGCAAGTATGGGGTAAGTATCCATAATAAAACACAATGATAATAAATTGTCTAACTAATCATCATTAATAACTGAAAGAAATGCAATAATCATCATACATACATGAAATATAAAGTCTAAGTGATCTCATCACATAATAAACTGAATCCATAGCACAATATCTGATAATCTCAAAAGAAAGTTGCTAACCAATAACATAAAACTAGCTCTAAAAGAGTTCAGCAACGATAACAAAATGTGAAATAGGGGCAGGCACTACATCCACCCCCCCTGGGATTAGGCTTACTCCTGGAAGCCTACAAGAATGAGAAACTAAGTTACTCACTTTGCGGGTCCCATTGAACCCTTTTCCTCCCTATAGGGAAATATTATTTCACTGAAAATTTTATAATACACTTAGAGCAATATGAATTTGGTTTAATGGTAAACCGAAAACCATATCGATCCAACATCATTCATTTAACAACTACTGAAATAGATCCCCTAATATATTCTAAACAAGAGCAACTTAATGCGCACAAAAATAATCAAAGGCATACTACCTTAAAACATAGATAGAATAATACATATTTTACAACTAGAATAAGTTTCAATTTTTAGTTTTCCCCAAGTTTAGGTTTAATAAATTTTCAGTTTTGAAAGCTAAGTGCTGAAGTATGAAAAATATGCAAGTAACAGTTTTAAGTTCTATTTCAGTTCACCTAGTTTCAAGTTTCAGTTTGAAAGAGATACACATGACAGTTCAAAGTTTTCATTTTGTTCATCTAGTTGACAACTAGTGGTATTCAAATATACCCAGAGCTCCCAATGTTGAAACTTGGGCTCTGATACCAAATGTAATGCCCCGCCAAGCGATCCAAAGAATTTCACTAAGTTTGCCAAACAATTTTTTTTTTTTAAATATAAAAGATAAACCATTCATAACATTAACATGATAGCAAAAGCAATAGCACCATCCAACTGAAAATAACATAACATAACAGATTACATTCTTAAAGATCCCTTGACGTTGAATCACATCTAATCTTAACTATCCATCTAACATCACATCCTTATGAAATAGCAATAATACATCCAATGTTCATAAATTACATTTTCAGATTGCTCAATCATCCAATGTACATGTTACAAGGTATGAAAAGCTTAAAAGAATAAACATCCATGTGAATAAAGTACACCATCATCCAATACTAATCCATGATGGAATAACATAATGAGACCATAAATCATACATGATACATCATCACATCCATCATAAAAGATAACCATATATCACAAACATAACTAACTAAGTGCACGGTTCCTCCCAACCGTAAATAGCATCATTAGACCATCGTGGATCCTAGCCATCCCTCCGTGCATAACATTCTAAAGCACCAAAGAGATCATCGGTTATAAACATAGTAGGAATGTCACTCCTAAAAACATCCTACTAACATGCAAAGAAAAGCATAATATATCATCAACTAACATATGTAAATCATCAATACGAGAAACATACCAATAAATACATCCATCATAAGGTATATCATCTATCATAATGCTCCAAGAACATAATGAAGATAAATACCAACCAAGAATACTCCAGCCACGATGTCTCAATGGATCTCAAATGATAAGAGTGATAAAACACTACCACCCGACCGCGTGGAACCTAAATGGTCCACTCCCACCGTGCTGAGGAGATAATCTCAAGTTTCAAATAGGCTATCAAAAATCACATAGCAAAGATACTCTCTAAGTCCAAGAATCTTAAAAGTATACTAACTCAAAGGTTCCAACACACACAAAATTGACATCTAATTCCCAGAAGCACAACAATGACATGTAGAAAACCTACTCTGCAAGCGGGAAAGTGTCATCGCATTTATCTCATACAAGTTACCCTAGTAGTTAGCTAAACTCCACGGGTTCATACAGATCTCATGCGACCACTAGTATCCTCTCATACTAACAAGGCATACTATGGAATGCAAGGTCGCAACCATGCATCTCACTACTCCCATCCTAGCCTGTACAAGCGCTCAAGGCATGGACGAGAACCAAAACAATTATCTTTTTAAGTTCATTTAATCTCCATTTAGTGTCTAAATGTTATCACTTATTAACAAAACTTACAATGAGTTACCCTGGCAGCCACTTAGGGCCCCAACCCCCATTGCAAGCCACTTCCCGACACTACAAGTAGATTACCTACCCTAATGCTCATAGAATCATAAATCACCACAGTCCTGTACAAGCGACTGTAAAGAAATCCAAAAGATAATCCATAAAAAGAATTATCAAATATTCACAATATATGCATCAAATATCCATAATAAGAATCATCAAATCTCCAACATAAGAATCATCAAAATCTCCATAAGCATCTGGAAAAACATCCATAGAAAATCATGACCATAACAGTTCTCTATTGGCAACTGAAGGCATCACTGATAATCATAAGTATTCATTGGTTCTCAATAACCAAAATATATCATCACATCTATTGGTTCTTAACAAGCAACCAAGAATATGTCAAAATCATACTGATTGAAGACTCCAAAATGGTTGAGTCAAAACATGTCACAACATGACATCATCAAGAAATAAATCAACATTTCAGTCTCATCATGGCAACTAAAAAATAATCCAAGGATAACTAATCGATGACTCAAAAATAATAGTTAAGTGTCTCAGATACATATACATCTTAGCTTCACACATGAAGACCGATGAACAATAACAAACATTTAATAGAGCATACGATCACATAACCATGGTTGGGCTTATAAAGATTGAGACCAAATAAGATCAACATGCCATCACATCTCATAACCTCCGAGCCTCTGGTAACAACCTAGGACTGGTCAACACTAGTCAACTCGAAAACCCAAAACAAGAAGCATATAGAATACACGATGCAGACACATGTTTTGGTTTACAAAATTCACATAGTTGAATTAAATGTATAGGTTTCCAGTTTTCTTTTCAAGTATACTTCAAATGTCTAAGTTTCATCATTTGACCTACAAGTCAACCCATTTGTTCCCCGGTAGCATTATCCTTCTATTATTAAGAATTACATTCTAAGAATAACTTAAGGATAAATATTCACTAAACTGATCATCATTGACCCTTAATCAACTTGTTCTCTTTATTTAACTATGATCCATATTCTAATTGATTAACTTTCCTATAATGTTACTTCAACTTTTCACATAAATCAAGGATCATTATTCGTTATCATATAAGAAAGCCAATTATCAATCTTTGAGTAAAAATATTATAACTTAATTAAAATGATCAATTAAATCAATCAATTAACATAAGTACACAATCCATGACCTTTCAAAATTGTAATAGTTCTCAATTAAATATTACCAAGTCTCACCATTTAAATGTTTAAGGTCATTGTTCAAGTCATTAGATTAAGACTTATCAACTTCGATACTTAACAACTCCACCAAAAGAATTGTTATTATCATATCGATTAAAAATTTGTTACGCAACTTAATTATTAATTAAATCTAATTATTTCTAATTAATTTAATTAATAATTACATATCCATGGCAACGTTCTAATTAATATCAGTTGACTTATAACTAACTAAAATTTGTGCATTAAAAGTCAACTATAATTCAATACTCAAATAATCATATTAATAATTCAATAATAATAACTTGTTAATATTTAATGACAAGCTATATTGGAAATCTTATTATTAAATATTTAACGATCGCATACATCACTCTGCAACAATGTTCACATTTGTATTTTAATAATAAAAATTTATAATAAATCCCTAATACCAAGAATTATTATCTCAAATAAGTTTCCCTTATGTAAGTTGATTCAATTAATTGATACTCCTCCAAATTATTAACCAATTCAATTTGATTAATATTTTTTATAGTACTTCAATCATTAACTAATCTCTTTTAGAGTAACTCTATTCGTATTAGTTGATAACTATTTAAACTATTTATACTATTATTTATTAATAGTTTGTTAGACCCAACAAACATTAATAAATAATAAACTTATCACAACTATAAATAATTAATCTAGAGAATTTGTACATAGAACTTCATTAGCTAACTCTTAATACCATTAAGGTATTCAAACGTATTAACCAATAACATAATAATTCAATCTTAATCCAATATCATTTAGAATTTCTAAATTTAAATCAACATAATATAAATTATCATCTTACAATTATTTAATCAATATTAAAATCAACCATTAGACTCCATTTTCTAATTGTTCTAATAATATTTTGTTTATATAAAAGTTGTTGAAAAAGATCCCTATCACAAACCAATAAGACTCATTGTAAATTTTAACATGAATAATTTTCAAATTCTTAGCATTATAATCTTCATTAAACAACTCTAAAATTGTTTAATACATACTAAATAGTATTCAATATACATTATAAAAATTTTACTATATAAACTATATTAAAATCTCTTTTCTCTTAATTTTCTCTCATTTACAAATCCATTTACTTAGATTGACTAATAATTAATTACACTTCTTCTACTATTTACTAATCTTAATTAAATTTGATTGAATTAGATTAGATAATAGACCATATAAAACTAATGCATATTAATAAGATTCTAATAAAAAAAGATTATAATAATATCTTTAATTCATTCCATTCTTTGATATATTATTTTTGTGAAGTTTAAGCATAAAGAACTCTTGGTTATGGGAGATGAAGAGACATCCATTCTTGAATAAAACTGTCTCAGTACGACGGCCATATCTCCGTAATGAACCTTTGGATCGGGCTAAAATTTAAATATGTTGGAAAGGGCCAAGTTGCTCCATTTCTGACCGGAGCGATCGAATAAATTCGATCCCGATAAAAAGTTATGAAGGACTAAATTCGGGTCTATCCAAGGGGTAGCAACAGGACAATTTGTGATGAATTAAAAATTTCCTCATAGAATGATTGTTCTCTAAATTTATCCAATAATTTCACAAATGGATTTGGCCATAAATCTTGAATCCATTTTCAAATCTATTTCAATTTGATTCTAATTCGAACCCAAACCCATTTAGATCTATTTTTTTTCCTATATTGAAACTAGGGTTTTCTATTGTTTCCTTTGCAACCAAATAGAATATCTAGATACCAATTTTCAATTATAGATTCAATCACAAGAGTATTCAGACACATAGACATGATAAAGATAGGAAGAGAAATAGTGCAAAGAGAATATGCGATTATCACGAGTGCACCTAGACACTGATGCTAATTTTGCCATGCCTCAGAAGTCTATAGAAAATTCCTTCCTTCTCCATCATTCGCAATTCCTTCAAGATCCAAGCCAATCGAATCCTCCAAGTGACTAGAAGAGCTAGAAGGAGCATAGAAGCATGTAGAAAATATATGAGCATATGAACTTCTCCAATGCATGTATGCTTTGAAGCTTCCATTTTAGCTTGTGGCTTGTAGCTTTCGTTTAAGCTTTCCTTTAAGCTTGTCCAAACACACTAGGAGAGCCTCAAGTTAAAGGCCTCTAAGATGCATCTAGAGTGTCTCTAGAAACAACTAGAAGATAAGCATGACAACTAAGCATGAGTCTCCTCTAACCATTTAGATGAGTCTTAAGGTTGTAGACACCATGTGCTCAAATAAAAATGCTAACTCTTAAGTGTAAACAACTTATGCATTCTTAGAGTGCAAATTTCAGTGTTGTCTAGATGACAACTCTCGAGAATTTGCCAACTCCTATGTGAGCAAATATTAAAATAATGCACATTAATTAATATAATAATTAATTTACTCTTCCCAATTTAATTTATTTATTTATTAAATCTCATGCACTAACTTTAATAATTCCACTTTGCGATCTTAATATATTTATATTTTAATCACATGAGATTTAGAATCTAAATAATTTAAATATATCTTCCACTTTTGAATTTCAATTTCCAAAACTTAATTGCTAAAATATTTATTAATATTATTTAGTCATTTATTTAAAAAAATGAGCTCCAAATATATTATTATTAAAATAAATATTGTCACATTCCAAATTTAATATTATAACTTTTATTTTCAAATTTAATTAATTTTTTAATTAATTAAATAAAATAAATATTAAAATATCATATTAATTTTTTATTTAATTAAACCATTAATTTAATCTTTTAATTAGGCTTAATTAATAAAAAATACATCAAAGACTCTCAAGGTAAAAATATGAAAACTCATCATAGCCAAAATACATACAAAATCAAATCAAGGGTTTAAATAACGAATTACGTCATCCAACGTATTCGGAGGGTACTCAACTCAGATACTTGTCCTAATTTTTTAATTAGAAAAAATGGCTTAAAGGGTTGGGATTTGGACTTGAGAATTTATCTCCCCTCTCTTATCATTGAGATAATGTGATAGGGTACACTCATCCTGACAAATTCAGGAAAGTTGATATCCGGTACTTGCAACCTACATAAAAACCACACATGTATAAGCACAATATATACTAAACTAAATAGGCAATAGCAAGAAGTGGTGCATCGTGTAGATCCCGACTAGCAAGTGACTATGACTCCCTTCCTTAACCACATCAGACATGTCATACAAAAGCAAACACGCAAAGCAAACACGCACACCATACACATGCAAGTATGGGGTATCTATAATAAAACACATATGATAATAAATCGTCTAACTAATAATCATTAATAACTGAAAGCAATGTAATAATCATCATACATACATGAAATATAAAGTCTAAGTGATCTCATCGCATAATAAGCTGAATCCATAGCACAATATCTGATAATCTCAAAAGCAAGTTGCTAACCAATAACATAAAACTAGCTCCAAAAGAGTTCAACAACGATAACAAAATGTGAACTAGGGGCATGCACTACACTAATCTTGTCAGGCATTGATTTCAAAATGTTACTATCAATATCAATCAAATATTTTGGTCTTCTAAAACAAATTCTAGAAGGTGTTATAATCTCTTCAATTCTCTCAACATTTTGAACATCAACATAAGGTTGAGTGTATTGCGTACCTTGAACCAAAGATGATGTGTCTTGGCAATAAGATGCAAAAGATGGAATATCACCTACTTGATGTGTTGATGTTGTGCTTTCAACATGACATGATGGAGTTTGTATATCGTCGGATCTACAAATCGGTGTCTCTTCAACATGAGAGGACGATATGACTTCAACATTGGAAGATGGTCTAGTGGACGATATGACTCCAACATTAGAAGATGGTGTAGCTTCACAATTCAATTGTCTTCTTCAGCGTAACAGTCTCATTCGTTCTCTTTGTCTTTCCAATTCTTCCTCTTTGTTTCTTGGTACCGGTGGTTCTTGATCCTCTTCAAAAGTCAATTCTTCATTATTGCTTTGCAATTTTCTTTGCTCACGTAGTAATTTCATTTTATCTCTTTTAATTGCCAAATCTCTGTCCCTATCTTCATTTGTTTGATTTTTTGATTTCTTCTTTGGCATGATGATGATTTCTACATGTCAAATTATTCAAACATTTGAATTACTTAAAATGTGTAAATTACAAATTATTCAAATACATATAAAAATTGTAATTATTTGAATGAATACACAATATATATATAAAACGACTTGTCAAATTTCTAACCATTTCGAAATAACATTTCATTGAAACATACAAATTTCAATGAATTCACTATATATTAAACAACATGTCAAATTATAATCAAATTTGTATCTATATATCAACAAACAATATTTAAAATAGATTGCACTAACCTTTTCTATACAAGGAATATTCAAAAAGTCTTCAAATCGTGTATCCAATGATTGAATTTGCTGTTTGCTAGCTTCCAAAATTGTTTGCCACCTCGAAATAGTGTTTGTTAGCTTGAAATAGTGTTTGCCACCTTGAAAGAGTGTTTGTTGTGTTGAAACCCGCAATTTCTGTCAGGATAACAGAGTGCAAAACAGAACAAAAGCAAAGAATGAATGAAACGGGCCCCAAAGTTGCTTTTTGACGTTTTTAGGTGATTTCACATAGTGCATACGCGCTATAGTGCGTACGCACTATATGAGAACACATCACTCTCCACCCTCCCTACTCTCTCTCTCTCTCTCCCTACTCTCTCTCTCTTCCTACACTCTCTCCCCTCTCCCATCCCCTACACTCTCTCTCTCCCCTCTCCCATCCTTTACTCTCTTTCGCTCTCCCTCTCCCACTGCCTACTCTCTCTATCTCTCTCACCCTCTCTCCTCTCCCATCCCCTACTCTTTAGATCTCTCACACACACTCCCATCCCTCTCTCCCACTTCTTACTCTCTCTCTCTCTCTCTCTCTGCCACCTCCTACTCTCTCTCACACTCTCTGCTATCCCCTACTCTCTCTTACACACACTCCCATCCGCCCCTCTCTCCCATCCACTACTCTCTCTCTCTCTTGGGCTACTCTCTCTCTCCCCTCTCCCATCCCCTAAACTCTCTCTTTTGCAGATACACACTCCCATCCCCCTCTCTCTCTCCCCTCTCCCATCCCTTACTCTCTAGATCGCTCACACGCACTCCCATCCCTCTCTCTCCTCCTCTCCCACTCCCTCTCCCACCACCTACTATCTCTCTCTCTCTCCCTCTCTACTCTCTCTCTCTCCCATCCCCTACTCTTACTCTCTCTCTCTCTCTCTCTCTCTCTCTCCAATCCCCAACTCTCTCTCACACTCTCTCCCATCCCCTACTCTCCCTGACACTCTCTCTCATCCTTTCACTCTGTCTCTCTCATCTCGTACTCTCTCTCTCTCTCTGCCACCTCCTACTCTCTCTCACACTCTTTTCCATCCTTTCACTCTGTCTCTCCCATCTCATACTCTCTCTTTGCCACCCCCTACTCTCTCTCACACTCTCACACTCTCTCTTATCCCCTACTCTCTCTCTCTTTCTCACACACACACACACACACACACTCACACTCCCATCCCCCCTCTCTCTTCTCTCCCATCCCCTACTCTCTAGATTTGTCACACGCACTCCCATCCCTCTCTCTCCTCCTCTCCCACTCCCTCTCCCAGGTCACCTACTATTTCTCTCTCTCAAGTTCTCTCTCTCCCTCTCTACTCTCTCTCTCCCATCCCCTACTCTTACTCTCTCTCTCTCCCATTCCCAACTCTCTCTCACACTCTCTTCCATCCCCTACTCTCTCTCACACTCTCTCCCATCCTTTCACTCTGTCTCTCCCATCCCGTACTCTCTCTCTCTCTACGGCCCCCTACTCTCTCTCTCTCTCACTCTCTCCCATCCTTTCACTCTATCTCTCCCATCCTTTCACTCTGTCTCTCCCATCCCGTACTCTCTCTCTGCCACCCCTTACTCTCTCTCACACTCTCACACTCTCTCCCATCCCCTACTCTCCCTCTTTCACAAACACACTCTCTTATCCCCCCACTCTCTTCTCTCCCATCCCATACTCTCTACATCTGTCACGCACACTCCCATCCCCCCTATCTCTCTCCCTCTCCCTCTCCTACTGCCTACTAGATCTCTCTCTTTCAAGTTCTCTCTCTCCCATCCCATCCCTTACTCTCACTCTCTCTCTCTCTCTCTCCCATCCCCTACTCTCTCTCACATTCCCATCCCCTAATCTCACTCTCTCTCTCCCATCCCATACAAGCTCTCTCCGTCACCACCTACTCTCTCTCACACTCTCATACTCTCTCCCATCCCCTACTCTATCTCTCTTACACACATTCCCATTCCCCCTCTCTCTCTCTCCCTCTCCCACTCCCTCTCCCACTGCCTACTTTCTCTCCCCCATCCCCTACTCTCTCTCTCCCCTCTCCCATCCCATACTCTCTCTCTTTCATAGACACACACTCCCATCCCCCCCTCTCTCTCTCCTCTCCCATCCCCTACTCTCTAGATTTGTCACACACACTCCCATCCCCCCTCTCTCTCCCTCTCCCACTCCCTCTTGCACCACCTACTATCTCTCTCTCTCTCTCTCAAGTACTCTCTTTCCCTCTTTACTTTCTCTCTCCCATCCCCTACTCTCACTCTCTCTCTTCCATCCCCTACTCTCTCTCACACTCTCTCCCATCCCCTACTCTCTCTCTCTGTCTCTCACCCCCATCCTGTACAAGCTCTCTCTACCACCCCCTACTCTCTCTCAAACTCTCACACTCTCTCCCATCCCCTACTCTATCTCTCTTATACACATTCCCATTCCCCCCCTCTCTCTCTCACACACACACTCCCTCTCCCATTGCCTACTCTCTCCCATCCCCAACTCTATCTCTCTTACACACTTCCATTCCCCCTCTCTCTCTCCCTCCCACTCCCTCTCCCATCGTCTACTATCTCTCTCTCTCTCTCTCCCTCTCTCTCCCATCCCCTACTCTCACTCTCTCTCTTTGCCACCCCTACTCTCTCTCACACTCTCACACTCTCTCCCATCCCCTACTTTCTCTCTTAGACACACTTCCATCCCCCCTCTCTCTCCCTCTCCCACTCCCTTTGCCATTGCCTAATCTCTTTCTCTTCCATCCACCCTCTCTCTCCCTCTCCCACTCCCTCTGCCATTTCCTACTCTCTTTCTATCCCATCCCCTACTCTCTCTATCTCTCTCTCCCCTCTCTCATTCCCTACTCTCTCTCTTTCACACACACCAATCCCCCCTCTCTCCTCTCCCATCCTGTACTTTTTCTCTCACTCACTCTCCCTCTCCCACTGCCTACTCTCACTCTCTCTCTCTCTCTCTCTCTCTCTCTCTCTCTCTCTCTCTCTCTCTCCCTCTCTTCTCTCTCTCTCTCTGCTACCCCCTACCCTCTCTCACATTTTCACACTCTCTCTCTTTCTCTCTTACACACATTTCCATCCCCCCTCTCTCTCTCTCCCTCTCCCACTCCCTCTCCCATCGCCTACTCTCTCTTCCATCCCCTACTCTCTCTTCTATTCCCTACTCTCTCTCAAGCTACTCTATCTTCCCCCTCTCCCATTCCCTACTCTCTCTCTTTCACACACATGCACTCCCATCCTCCTCTCTCCCGCTCTTCCTCTCCCACTCTGTCTCCCACCACCTACTCTCTCTCCCCCCCATCCCCTACTCTCAATCTCTCTCTGCCAACTTGTACTCTCTCTCACACTTCCTCTCTCTCCCATCCCCTACTTTCAATCTCTCTCTCCTATCCCGTACTCTCTCTTTACAACCTCTACTCTCTCTCTCTCACTTACTCTCTCTTGCATCTTGTACTCTCTTTGCAACCCCTACTCTCTCACATTTCCTCTATCTCCCATCCTATACTCTCTCTGCCACCCCTACTCTTTCTCACTTCCTCTCTCCCCTCTCCCATCCCCTACTTTCTCTCTATCTCTCTCACACACACAAATAGTCATTCCCTCGCCCCACCCCCCTAGCTCTCTCTTGGTTTTGGTTTGCAATTTAGGTCTCAATAGCGCGTGCGCACTACCTCGAATTCACTAGTTTTTTAATAGCGTGTGCGCGCTATAGGGCGCATGCGCGCTATAGGGCGCATGCGCGCTATAGGGCGCATGCGCTATTCAAAGCTTTGCATTAAAACAAAGCCTAAGGCTTGGTTTTACCTTGGAGATCCAACCCAAAGGTTTGGAGTTTATAAACAGGTCTGAGATGTGTTTTCCAGCAAACATACAAAAAATGATTGATTTTTCTTGTGTGCTCCCCTTCAAGATTCCTCGTGGTTGGGTATCGATAAGATTAGGTTACATAACATTATAGGTCTCTGTGTTAGCTATCTAACCATATAATTTATTTTTAATTTGAACTATTTTAAGTCTTTCATCTATAATTTCTTTTGAATGTATGTTCATTTTTTGTCAGAAACCACCATGTACTAATTGGGCTGTAAATTTTAGCTCATTCATCGAATTTTGTAACAACTTAGTTTTTTAGAAACTAGACTCCATTCTACACACTTTGAAAAAAAGAAGTTTTGATTTTAGATTAGTTTTCAATCATTTCTAGGGGGAGCACACAGATATTTCACGTTTTTGGGATGGGCCTAATTAAAAAATTCATTAAAAAAAAAATACACATTATAAAATTACCCAAAAAATCTGGGATAAACTACATAGTGTTAGGTAACTTTTGACTAGAGCGATTAAAGAATTTCAAAAAAAAAGTTAAAATTTTAGGGGGGCCACACTTTGTACTATGTTATGTTTTTTTGGAATAAATAGTACCACTTTCTGTGGACCCCTTTTTTGAGGACCTAAAACTAAACCATTTTGAAAAAAAATTAGTAGTTTAGAAACTAGATTCAAAGGACTACGACTTTTGTTTTTGTCATATCTTAAAATTTTGAGCGTAACTATCTTCAAATTCTTGTTGAAGTCCAGAATTTGCTGATTTCAGGAAAAAGGTGTCCACTTATACCCCCCTTTTGGCACCACAACTTGGTGCACTTACCCATGTGTTATGCATACATCATGATTTTATTTTCTTTTGTTTCCATTCTTATTAAGTAAATTTGGCATCAATCTTCGAAACACATCATTGATACTAGGTTGGACAAGCAACATCGCCAAATATTTACCATATAGGGTAAACATATAATTATTGCATTCAGAGACTAGAATATGACATATAACAAGATAGTACTTCATTCATATAAGAAGAGTATACAATTATGAGTATAATAATGATGATCAATAGTTCAATTTTGCAATAAACATATAATCCTGAAGGGGTGACTCAATTGTCATGCAACCTTTTCGATACTAACTAATCCTGTTAGTTATGTTAGACTTTGTTGATAACATCATCCCCTCCAAAAATGAAAAGTCATCTCTAAATGAAAAAATAGAGATAAATAAGTACGTCAAAACAAGACTAAGAAGAAGAAGGGTTTGTCTGTGATGGTGCAAGTGTAGTAGGCCTTCAACTATGCTCATAACTCGTGCACTTGTTTGATCTGACCTATTGGGTTTGATTATTCAAATCTACCTTAGCTTGTATATGAATCTCTAAAGCTCTCTTCATCATCTATATTATATTCCTGAGTTCTACCTCTTTTGCATCTGACTCCATTTGTGGTCAATTGTTTGCTTTCTTTGCTTCCTCAAGTTGAGATAATAATGTTGCATTCTTTGATTCTCTTTCTTGTTTGAATGCCTCCAACTAGACAATGAGTGTTGTCCATGCTAACTCCCAAGTTGATTGTTGCATAGCCAAAAGAGCTTATACTATCACTAGTTGGGTAGTTGTCTCCTCCCAAGCCTTCTATCTAACTCTTCCATAAAGCATTGTATGCATCCAGATACACCTGTACTTTCTCCCAGGTAAGGTTCTCGACTCGGCTCTCTACTATGGGCTCTTTAGGAATCGACAATTGCCCCATGTCTAGAGTCTCTATAGTAGGCCACCCTCATGCCTTGAAGCATATTGTAAAGAAAACTAGGAAACCGACAAACATGAAGGATAGAACCTACTCCAACTCCTACACCACTATCTCTAGGATGCATGCCTGCACAGAAATTACCAGTCGGCGACATCGAGTCACCATGCTAGCCAAGTATGTCTCTACATTCTCCCCTATAGCTTTGGATGGGGTTGATGTGGGGTACTCTTGTATTCTCATCATTGTCTCAAGTGCCTCTAACATCCTCTCAATCGTGTTTTTCATCTCAGGTGGAGGTGGTAGCTCAACTATACCAGTGGGGTGACTCTTCTCCTCTTGTGGAGCTTTAGGATCCTATAGCTCTGTAGGAGGAGGAAAGTGACCCCACTAATATAGTTGAGCTACCACCTCCACCTCTGATGAATAGCATGGCTAAGAAGATGTTAGAGGAAGTTGAGACAACAATGGACACATAAGAGTGACCCACATCAGTCCCATCCACAACCATCGGGATGGATGTAGAGGCATACTTGGCTGACGTCATGCCTTAAGGTCATCAAGTGGTGATTTTTGTGCAAGCACACACACTAGAGATAGTGGTGCAAGAGTCGGAGCAAGTTCTACCCTTCATGGGAGTTAGTTACCCAACTACCTTTACATTATGTTGTTAGAGTATCCTAAGCATTGTAGAGTATTGACATGTTGAATTCATGATTGTCTTTGTAATTGATGTCAACATAGCAACAATTATGTGAAAACTAACAAAGTAGCAGATAGAGATCATGGTCGTACGGACAAGGTTTCAATTGTCAAATGAGGCACAGTTAGGAACATGTTCTACACTATGTCCTAATGATAAGGTTTAATGTGCATAAAGTTAGTTGGAGACGTATGGAAGATATGTCTGGTTGATAGTGAGCAGTATAGAGACAAAGTAACTAAGAAGCAGTTTATGATGATTGTATTATATGTTCTAATAGGGATAAATCTAGAGATGTGCAGTTAGAAAGTGATAGCAGACAATCTAATGGTGATGTTAGCGAGTGTGCAAGCCTTAGTATCACATGTATGAGAAGTTGTATAGATTGTGAGCCTACAATATTATTGTAATTGCAAAATAATTAATTATCTTATTATAATTAATTGGGATAGCCTTAAGGCTGACTGAAGAAATTATTTTGAAGATATATTATAAAGGAAAGATGTTTTCCCTATTTGTTAAAATGTGTGCATCAAGTATCAATTGCAAAGTGTGCAAGGAAGTGCAAATAACAATAGAGCTTTTGGTAGATGCGAGTAAGTGATCCAAGGGATTATTGGATGTGAGGTTCATGATCTAGTATCAAGATTGAAAGGAGTTGAGGTCCGGTTGACAGGAAAGAGAAAGAGGAAGGAAGAACAGTTCAATTCTATTATTTTGCAATGAATATTATAGAGATTGTTTGGATAGTGGGTTCATTGATCTTGCCCCTAAAGCTGTTTGGACAGTGGGTCCATCTATCTTCTACAACTCCTAATAGGGTTGGCACAACTTCTAATAGGGTTGGAATCTCCTAATAGGGATTCAGAGTCTCCTAATAGGGACTACTATGTACTGAATGTACTTTACAGACTCCTAACAAGGTCCATCCTCTAATAAGGAATATTTATATTAGTACATTATCTTGTGGGTATCATCCCAACTGGGGTTTTCCCTCTATTCAAGGGTTTCCCTAGTTAACATATCTATTGTTATTGTGTATGAGTATCTTGTTGCAGTTTCTAATTATATTACTCATATGGTTAAGATATAATAAGGTTGAAAATTATGAAATTGGTCATATATCTGATTCACACACCAACCCCCCCACCCCCCTCCTCAGTTATATTGGTAGACTATATATTCTAACATATGTTTCAAGGCACGAGGGTGGCCTAACATAGAGACTCTAGAGATAAGGTAGGAGTGGACTGCTAGAGAGCCGAGTGGAGAACCTTTCCTAGGATATAGTACAGGTATATTGGGATGTATATTATGCTCTACAAAAGAGTCAAGAAGATCAAGTAGTAGTAGAGAAGGCTCAAGAGGAGACAACTACCTGATTAGTGGCAGTAGAAGCCAATTTTTCTACACAACAGTTAACTTGGGAGTCAAAGTGGGCAACACTCATAGCCCAATTGGAGGTAGTTAAATAGGAAACTGAATTAGAGAAGGCAACATTCTTATCTTAACTTAAGAAAGAAAAGAGAGAAAATAGTCAGCTACAGATGGGGTTAGATGTTAAAGAGGTGGGGCTGAGGAATATAATAGAGATGTTTAAGAGAGCTTTCAAGATTTAGATGCAGGCTAAGGCAAATCTAAACACTTGGACCCAGTAGGTGCACAAGTTACAAGCATAGTTGAAGGCTACTATACTCGCAGCACCAGGTATGCACCCTTTTTCTTCTTAGTCTTGTTTTGATATACATAGTTGTCTCTATTTATTGCCCAAAGATGACTTTTCTTCTAGGGGTAATGATGTTATCGACAAAGTCTAACACAACTGACAAGATTAGTTAGTATCTGAAAGGTTGTGTGATGGTTGAGTCACCCCTTCAGGATATATATGTATATCACCCAATTGAACTATGGATCATCATTATTGTACTTGTGCTTATATACTCTGCTTATATGAATAAAGTGATGTCTTGTTCTATGTCATATTCTAGTCTCTGAATGCAATTATTATCTATTTACCTTGTATGGTAAACAAAATCTTCTCGAGTTTAAAAAATAATAATTATTAATCACAACAAATAATAATAACTAACCTAGGTTTCCACCTCTTACATATAAAAATAAATAAAAATTTACTTTTTTAATCACAAAAAATACTAAATAAAATTGTGTTAATAATATTATTAATTATTTATCATGTGTCATTTTCCTCTCATTATACTTACATGCTTTACAATTTAAATTTAATTATTTTTTATTATATACAACATAATGGCAAATTGTGAGCTTCTTATCTGGGAAGTCTTGGGTTTGAGTCTACTCGAGCTTAATAAATAGTAATACTATTAATTAATCACAACACATAATAATAATTTAAAGTTGACCTCAACCTCTTATCAATAAGAAAGAAAGATATACTATAATTGACTTACACAATAAATAATTATGAGCCTCTATTTGAGAGGTCTTGAGTTCTAGTCTACTCGAGCTTAAGAAATAATAATAATAATAAATTAGAACACATAATAATTATTAATCTTGCCTTTTGTCTCTTACCGATCAAAACGATTAGTACACATCATCAATTCATTTGTCAATAATATAGGTATTGCAAAATTGAGAATATCATTATATTATTCACAATTAATTTAATCTCAACATTTATTTAATAATTTGCAAACAATATTTTATCTTTTAATTTTACCATTCAAGTATTTTTTATAGAAAATTTCTTTAATAGTGAATGTATTTATTTATTTTGTCTAAGTAAAAAGAGGTTTAAGGGATATTAAAATGATTTTCTATTGAAACAACATAAAATTAATTATACTTCAAAAATATCTCTCATGGATACTTTCTTTTCCCAAAAAGTTTTATTTGATTTTTAAAAATTCTACCTCATGAATGATTTTGTTGTAATAGGGAAGATTATTTATTATGTTTTACATAAAAACTGATAGTTTAGATAGGTTATAGTTAATTTATAAAATTATTTCTTTGTTGTCTTAAGAAAGATATTTTATTATAATTTATATAAAAGTGTGAGAGTTTGGGTTAGTACAAGTTTTAAATATAGTAAAATTATAGAAATTTGAAAGCATTGTCTATTATGATTGCAAACATAACATGAGTTTTTAGGAGATAGAATTGAATTGACTTTTCTTGATATGAAGAGGAGAGATGGAGATGAGAAAATAAATATGAAGATGCACAGATTCAAAGGTATAGGAAGTGGTCATGGGGATAAATAGATGGTCAGAGAGAGGGAGATGGACATACAATAAGAGTGTGTGTGCAGAGAGAGAGAGAGAGAGAGAGAGTAAAACAAATGGATGGAGAGGGAGAGATGATTCTAGAAATGGAGGGGGAAGAGGAAAGATAAATATTGAGATTAAATTATAGAGAGAATGGGAGAAAGATAGGGGTGGGGGGGAAAAAGAGACAAATAATAAAATGACCTTCTATAATTATGTGACGCACCCATTGCACACTAAGGTGTGATTGCCACTTTATTTGATTTCATATGAGATTTTATAGTAGTGCTTATATTCTGTGCATTCAATTGAGGTATCAAATGCTATTTGATTTTATGTAACTTAACTTGTTAAAGTTAAGGTTTTAATTTATGGCCAATAACAATGCACTCTATAAGAGACTTTATCTATAAAAGGATTAAAAAGTGGTCGAAAAGTATTGATTGATACTAGACCCACATTATACCAATAAAATTTCACTCAAATAACCACAAATCACCAGTACTTGTGGATAAACATTCTAGTAGTAGTTCACAAATATCTAGTAGTCATTCACAAATATCTAGTAGTCATGATATTGCTATCAGGATTTAATTGTGTGATTTTGGGTCAAACTCATTAACCCATGTTTCATGAGTAGTAATTCAACATGAATCCATCTCTCATGAGAATAAATGGAACACTTAGCACTCATTGGATCTAGGTGATGCTCATAGAGGTGAAGCACTGAGACTTCCTGTGAGGTCATCCATCCCAGTACTACTCCAACTTGAGCACGCTTAACTACAAAGTTTCCTCATGGTTAAAGCCAAAACTTGCAACCCCATTTGCAAAACCTTCACCAAGTGTTGTGCCTTATGAGGCACAACACCTAGATCCAATGAGTGCTAAGTGTTCCATTTATTCTCATGAGAGATGGATTACTTTTGAATCACTACTCATGAAACATGGGTTAATGAGTTTGACTCAAAATCACATAGTTAAATCCTGATAGCAATATCACAATTTGACTTGTTGTGGAAATTATCTCCTACTTATCTATCGAGTAGTCATTCACAAATCTCCAATAGTAATGCACAAAGGAGTTAATCATGACTCAAAAAAATTAAATATGATAGACTATTAATATATAAATGATCTATTACTAAAACTATTAGAGCAAACCACTCTTGAACCTCGAAATTCCTTTCCCCTAATTATAAGCTAATTTTTAAATTTTATTATACCTTGAATATGACATTAATTATTGTTAAATTCTTATAGATTATGTTATCTTATTTATATACATGCATAAGGGAAGAAACCTAGTAGCTGCCTAGGCTAACTTCCTGCACCTAGAACTCCTAATCTGTACATCAAAATTTACCAATTTTCTCAGTGAACCTCTGTAGACGACTTAAGAGCTTAAAGTTAAGGTTTAGGTGTTTCTGAATTTACAGAGCTCTGTATAGAGGCTAAGGAGTGCAAAGTGGTTGAAAAGTGTCATTTCAAAACATTTGCCTAATATCCATTATGTTCACCCTTGATAGCCTGCTCACTAAAAAAACTAGTACTTTTGGCACAAATGCACCAATCACCAACCAAAAAAGTTTTAAAATTGAACAATTATTAGTACATGTGTGATCAACTATTAGTACATGTGCTATCAACTATTAGTACATGTGTTATCGACTATTAGTACATGTGTGTTATCAACTATTAGTGCACCTGTTTTCAACTATTAGTGCATGTGTTATCATTTTTTGAAATTTTTTTAAAAGCAAAAAATTGAGGATATCTATAATGATACCGTATCTTCATTAGACCACTAGAAAAATACTAGGTCTCTTTCCCTATATTTAATGATTTTGATCTAAATAGCCTATATAAGTACCTTAGGATAAAATGACCTAATAAAACTAAATACATTTAAAAATCAAACCTTTTTTCTTAAAAGAGGGAACTCTTTCCATCCAAAATTCGAGTTCAAAAGTTTGTCTTGTCACCATTAGGTATCTTCTAGTTCTTAGGGCGTTGTATAATCACTTTTAATTGCACCCGCCACAATATTTTAGCGGATAATGATTGGCTTTCTATCAACAGTCGTAGTCTTTAGAGGACGGATATCTAGAAGACTGATTCTTTGTTTGCCTTACACTACTGTCGTTAAATGCGCGTAACGCAAATATGCGCGATTAGTTAGGCGGTTGAACATGCCCGTGGCTATACAGCCGCGAAAATGCACTTCCTTTGTATTCTTTGCCCAATCGTGTCGATGTTATTCTTTGTAAATTTGCCTTGATTCATGTCGTCTCACCGTCTGACGCGTTTACATAATCGAGCAGGCGGGAAAAAATAAATTCCCGTACACAGATGGGACGTAACGGCCGGGTCGGGGGTATACGTAACGGCCGGATCGGGAGCAAAGAAAATCTTACTGACCTGTATAGACTTCGTATGCTTCACCGAAACCCCAATTCGATTTCCATCTCTCTTTCTCTCTCTATATATGCGCTTTAAATCTTTTATCCTCTCCCTCAAACCAAGTCTTGTTTCTTTGATCCAATCTATTTTGAGTTAAGGTGAAACATTGAATTTCCGTCTGTGACAATTCGAAGCTTTGTGTGTCAGATTAATGGAGTACAGTGCATCAATTAGGGCTTTACAGGCACCCTGTCCTACGAGCAAGTCTGCTTCTTCTAGGCTTTCGCGGGTCAGAATTGCATCAAGGCCGAAGCATTCGACGAGTATTAGGGCTTTTCCCTCTCAAAATGCTTCCTTTTCTTCATCATCTTCATTGTATGATGTTCTGTCTGTCTCTCCGGATGTTAGCGCGAGTGATATAAAGAGCGCATACCGTAAAATGGCTCTAAAATATCATCCTGACGTCTGCCCTGCTGAACAGAAAGAAGAGTGTAGCAGATTATTTCTTAAAGCTCAAGAGGCATATGAAACCCTGTCAGATCCTCTGCTCCGTCAGGATTATGACTGGAGGCTGCAGAACATGTTTACAGTAGGCGATTATGATGGCGGATTGGGGAGTAGTCAAGTGTGGGAAGCTCAGCTGATAGAATTAATAGGGAGGAGATCTGGAAATAACTCGCCCTCGTGGGGCGGCAGAATGAGAAGACGAAATCAACAGGGGGTTTATGCTTGCTGATGATTACAGTGGATTATCTGAGATTTTTGGTGTAAATTGGATTTGTAACAATGGGCGTTTGGGTGCCTTCTAGTTTTGTAAATAATAAATTATTGATTTTCTGTAAATTATAATCCTTATGATAGATTTAAGAATCAGTCTGGGGAAATGGGATGATATCTTTCATATAAAACTATCCTGAAATGGTTGTTACCAGTTTTTCCTCATATTTGTGGCTGTCAAAATTCACGAGTTTTCCAACACAAAGGAATTGTTAAAAGGTAAATGTCAATTTGAGCTTCAGACATAGTTTTTGGTTTTTCCAATTTACTGGTAGAACAGAGGAGCACAATCCAACATTAAATAATTTGTCCTCCACACTGTCAATTTCTAGATTAAAAATAGAATCGGATATCAGCGCAATTTCTTGTAAGGGGTAAGCAAACTAATGATATATTGCAATAGTGTTACCTTTAAGCCATCGTATAGCCGGTAGTTCCACTGCCTTCCATAGCACTCTCTTTGAGTTCTCTTCAAAAGGGTGCTTAAAGCATATAGTTCTCTTATGGCGCAAATTACTCCACAGTCAAACCCACCTCATTCTGACGGAATTTATTCGTCGTGTCTACTTACATGCCAAAATTGTTATTATGAGTGGCAAATACGCCAATCTTAAAAGATGTGTTTGACAAAATGTCTCCACTTAACGGAGCTTCATAGACTTCACTGATATTGAGATATGCACACGAGAAATGTTTTTAGTTAACCGCTGCAGGTCTTTTATCGGTTTTCCGAGTGAAATGTGATTGCATTGACTGCATAGTGGTTTACAATGAATCTCTAAATCCTTTCAGATGAATGCAGCTTACATTAGGGTTAGTTTGCCTCTGGATTTGTTAGCTTCGAAGCACTGGACGAGGCAACAGAATCCAACGATAAATAATTAGAGGCAAATATAAGCGAGGTTTACAGTAGCGTGCAAAATGTTTGACAAAATGCTTACCTGTTTTAGTACTGCTCTCATCAGGTTTGTTGTTTAGCACAAGCACCTTTCACACAAGCGGTGCATCAATCTGGGTAAATTATCTTCTAATTTTCTACGAATGCAAACATAATATGTAAAACGCACATACATAAACAAATTGCATATCATGTTGTTTATTGTAAAATTAATCTTTCAGAATATACTAGTGTAACTCCTTTTATTCCAATCATACAAACTCTGTTACGTTGAACAAATAATTTAGGTGGTAATATATCTAAGTTCCGTGTATTTGACGAGTTGCCTTGGCTGACTTCTCCACCTCACATGACGCATCCATCCCATACATGTTTATATTGGGCTTTACTTCCTTCCCAAGTACTCTAAAAATATTGTTTAATATGGATTATGCTCATAGTTCTTTGATAATGCACTTCTTACTACAACCATTACTAATTTGATCTACCTGGCTTTTAGCTTTTTCTTTGGAACTAAAGATACTATTGCACCACCAATCCAAACTCTGTGCACTAAGCACACATGATTTATTTATAAACCAAATTAAGCCTATATGACTTGTAAAGGAATAGAATTAAAGTTTGATGATTATATCCTTGCTATCTTATTAACGCCTATTTCTTCCAACCTATATCCCTTGTGCAACACATACATGTGTACATAATTACAAAAAGAAAACTTACATCCAATAGTTTTCATGAATAAAAATATTATTCAAACTAGCTTCTCTGGACGACACAATCATTGATCGAGTTGTCTCATTGTAGAGTTGTCGTTGATCGACTTGTCTCATTGTAGAGTTATTATTGATTGACTTGTCTCATTGTAGAGTTGCTCAATACCCTCATGCAATTAAGTTTATAACGCACCTGTCTTATTCAAAGACTTGAATCAACATGCCAGACAAAGTATGCAAAGAACGCTTGCTCATTCTTGGTGGGGATAGTTGTATTTCAAAGAATCAAAATAGTCATAACGCCTCCTACTATTTACAATGCTAGTGATAGTGGACTAACATCAAGCATCAACAAACCTTGTTCTTTCTCATTTCCTTCTCCAATTAAAATTGCAACCTAGACATCAACACCATAAGAAACATGTTAATCAAGGTTAATGCTCTTACATAAATTTGTTCCATTGAATAAGTCTTGTAACAATTGTTGTAGATTAGGAATTCGAATAGAACCTCCCATGAGAACAACATCATGAAAATTGCTCTTATCCATCTTGGCATCCTTCAAACACTTCTCAATAGACTTCATGCATTTTTTTAAGAGATATATATTGAGCTTCTCAAATCTAGCTCACTACTCATTGCTCAGTGCCCAAGGATTAGATTTGCTCTGATAACACACCTTCAACTTAGGTTTACTTATTTTCACAACTTCTTTCAATTTTATAACAATTCTTCAATTTCTCTTTTCTTTCTTTTCTTTTCACCCAACTTGCAATACATGCACATTTCTCAGCTCACGTTGGTTAGATTTATGGATAGCTCCTTAACACTAGATTATTCCATTAGATTGGTGGAGAACAGAATAGAAATTGAATAGAAAAAGTATGATGTATTCCTACAATCAAACTTTGTAAACTCCCAACAAGTACAAAACACTCGCATCAAGAACACAATGCTAAATAATACTTCAAACTTCAATGTCCTTGATTTAGGAAGGAAACATGTTGGCAAGACATCGTCTTTAAGAGCCAAATCTCACTTTGTCTCCAAGTTTAGATTACCTCCAAATTTCCCAATCTTCACCAATTTGTATGTAGCCACTTCACAACAACAAGTTGTATAGATCCGAAAATACACCACTTCTTTCATCTATGCCTCAAATAGTTTGCAAACCTGTGAAAAATATCAGAATTTTGAAAAGAAAAAAAATCATCATATTATAGTCTAAAGATCAAAGTTTTCTCTAATACCATATTAGAAATTAGAACCAAGAAAATTGTGACGGTAAAAAAAAAAGTGTTTTATTAATCTGACTGCACACAAACGAAAAATTACATGGTCTCTATAAATAGAAGACTTCTATCAACAAAAGAAGAGTCTAGATCCCATACGTGGATGGTGTAGTGTGACAACACTCAACTAAACTTGACATGTTTTTAATGACTTAGTCTATCATGCATGCACCTGTAGAAACATGGCAGAGTTAACTGAAGTTTTAGTTTAGTTGCAACTATAGAATCGGTCTTATTCCAACACAAATAAGGTGTGATATCACATATGATATCATGAGTATTGGTCTCTTAGAATATCATACAATATCCACCAATTACTTTAAAAAGGTGTGATATCAGATCTCATATCATGAGCATTGGTCTCCCAAAATATCATACGATATTCACCAATTACTCAAAAATAAGGTTTCATGTCACATCTTATATAAAGAGTATCAACCTCCCAGAATATCAATGATATTCTGTAGTGCCTGCCCCTAGTTCGCATTTTTGCTAACATTGTTGAACTCTTTTAGAGCTAGTTTTATGTTGTTGGTTAGCAGCATTGTTTTGAGATTATCATATATTATATAGATTCAGTGATGAGATTACTTAGATTTTGCATTTCATGTATGCATGATGATTATTTTCAGTGTTTGCAGTTATTAATGATGATTAGTAAGATGATTTATTATCATATGTGTTTTATTCTGGATACTTACCCCATGCATGTGTATGGTGTGCGTGTTTTCTTTGCGTGTTTGCTTTTGTATGGCGTGTCTGATGTGGTTAAGGAAGGGAGTCGTAGTCACCTGCTAGTCGGGATCTACACGATGCACCACTTCCTGCCATTGCCTGTTTAGTTTAGTATATATTGTGCTTGTACATGCATGGTTTTTATGCAGGTTGTAGGTACCGGGTATCGACTTCCCTGAATTGCCAGGATGAGCGTACCCTATCACAGTATCTCAATGATAAGAGAGGGGAGATAAATTCTCAAGTCCAAATCTCAACCCTTTAAGCCATTTGTTCTAATTGAAAATTAGGACAAGTATCTGAGTTGAGTACCCTCTGAATACGTTGGATAACGTAATTTGTGATTTAAACCTTTGGTTTGATTTTGTATGTATTTTGGCTATGATGGGCTTTCATATTTTTACCTTGAGAGTCTTTGGAGTATTTTCTATTAATTAAGCCTAATTAAAAGATTTAATTTATGGTTTAATTAAATAGAAATTAATATGATATTTTAATATTTATTTTATTTAATTAATTGGGAAATTAATTAAATAAAATAATTAAATTTGAAAATAAAAGTTTAAAGTTTAAATTTGGAATGTGACAATATTTATTTTAATAATAATATATTTGGAGCTCATTTTTAAATAAATGACTAAATAATATTATTATTAAAGCTAATAAATATTTTAGCAATTAAGTTTTGGAAAATGAAATTTAAAAGTGGAAGATATATTTTAAATTATTAAAAGATTCTAAATTTCATGTGATTAAAATATAAATATATTAAGATTGAAAAGTGAAATTATTAAAGTTAGTGCATGAGATTTAATAAATAAATAAATTAAATTAAAAAGAGTAAATTAAATATTATATTAATATTTTCTCACATAGGAGTTGGCAAATTCTCGAGAAGTTGTCATGTAGACAACACTGGAGTTTGCACAAGTTGTCTACATTTAGAAGTTAGCATTTTTTATTTGAGCACATGGTGTCTACAACCTTAAGACTTATCTAGAAGGTTGGAGAAGGCTCATGCTTGGTTGTCATGCTTATCTTCTAGTTGTCTCTAGAGACACTCTAGATGCATCTTAGAGGCCTTTAAATAGAGGCTCCCCTAGTGTGTTTTGGAAAAAAAAGCTTAAGGGAAGCCTTATGGAAGCTTCAAAGCTTACATGCATTGGAGAAGATTCATATGCTCATGTATTTTCTATGCTTCTTCTAGCACTTCTAGTCACTTGGAGAATTCGGTTGGTCTGGATCTTGGAGAAATTACGGATGATGGAGAAGGAAGGGATTTTCTATGGACTTCTGAAGCATGGCGGATTAGCATCAGTGTCCAGGTGCACTCGTGATAATCGCATATTCTCATTGCATTATTTCTCTTCCTGTCTTCATCATGTTTGTTATATGTGTATGATTATATTCCACGAATGAATTTGCAATTTGAATCAGAATCTAGATATGTATTTATTTAGGTTGCAAAGAAAACATTAGAAAACCCTAATTCTAATTATGAAGTAAATTAGGTTGAAGTGGGTTTGGTTTCGAATTGATATAGAGTTGTGATGAGTTTGGAATTTAAAAGAAAATCATATATAATCTATGGGGCAGGTGGGGTTTATTCCCACCGCACCCACTCACCTCTTCTTACCTTGACTAGCGGCTTGAACTGGCATCAGCACTGCTACTATGGTTTACTTGGTGGCAGGAAGGTGTACAAGGGTCCGCATGGCTTATCAAGCTATCAACTGTGAAACGAGTGCAACAATTTGATTGCTTGTGTATCAATAATTATAAAGTTTAATTTTATAGAGCCTTATTTGAAAGATTAATGATAAATACGAATTCGTCAAGAGAATGTTGGTATTCTCTGAAAGATGACGAATGCGGTCATATGGAATTATTATTAAGATTTTCAATATATATTGTTATTAAATATTAACAAGTTATTATTATTGAACTTATTAGTTAATTAATACTCATTGGGTTGATGGTTTGAAATTATTTATTAAATCAATCAATTAGGGTTAATTGGATTTCATAATTAAGTTATGTAGTAGAGATTTAATTGATATAATTCTTTTAATGAGATTGTAGAAATATTGATATCAAAGTTGATAAGTCTTATGACTTGAATTATGACTTTAGATATTGTATGGTTGTCAACGATGATAACGATTAAATTAAAAGACTCAAAACTTTAGTAACACTTAATTAAGTTTCTAATTGAAGACTATTAGAATGATAATAGGTCATGGATGGTGTACCTATGTTAATTGATGGATTTAAATTGATCATTTTAATTAAGTTATAATATTCTTATTCAAAGATTGATAATTGGCTTTCTTATATGATAACGGATAATGATCCTTGATTTATTTTGGAAGTTGAAGTAACCTTAAAAGAAGAGTTAATCAATTAGAATATGGATCATGGTTAAAATAGAGAACAAATTTAATTAAGGTCAATGATGATCAATTTAATGAGTAAATGTTTATCCATAAGTTATTCTTAGAATGTAATTCTTAATAATGGAAGGATAATGCTATCGGGGAATCAAATGGGTTGACTTGTAGGTCAAATGATGAAACTTAGACATTTAAAGTATACTTGCAAATAGAAAATTGAAGCCCCTACACTTGAATAATGGAAAATGAAACTCTACACATTATTCAACTATGAGATTTTAGTAAACCAAAACATGTGTTTGCATCGTGTATTCTATATGCTTCTTGTTTTGGGTTTTTGGGTTGACTAGTGATGACCAGTCCTAGGTTGTTACCAGAGGCTCGGGGGTTATGAGATGTGTTGGCATGTTGATCTTATTTGGTCTCGATCTTTATAAGCCCAACCATGGTATGTGATCGTATGCTCTATGAAATGTTTGTTGTTGTTCATCAGTCTTCATGTGTGAAGCTGAGATGTATGTGTATGAGACACTTGAGCTAACCATTATTTTTGAGTCATCGATCAGTTATCCTTGGATTATTTTCTAGTCGCTATGATGGGACTAAAATGTGGATTTATTCTTGATGATTTCATGTTGTGACATGTTTGACTCAACCATTTTGGAGTCTTCGATCAGTATGAATGGATGTGATGATTTATTTTGGTTGTTGAGAACCAATGGATACTTATGATTATCAGTGATGCCTTCAGTTGCCAATAGAGAACTGTTGTGGTCATGATTTTCTATGGATATTGCTCATGGAGATTTGATGCTTTTATGCATATTTGATGATTTTATCATGGATATTTGATGATTCTTATTGTGGATAGTTGATGATTCTTTTTATGGATTATCTTTTAGATTTTCTTTACAGTCGCTTGTACAGGACTGTGGTGGTTTATGATTCCATGAGCATTAGAGTAGGTAATCTACTTGTAGTGTCGGGAAGTGGCTTGCAATGGGGGCCGGGGCCCTAAGTGGCTGCCAGGATAACTCATTGTAAGTTTGGTTAATAAGTGATAACATTTACACACTAAATGGGGATTAAATGAACCTAAAAAGATAATTGTTTTGAATGTTCTCGCCCATGCCTTGAGCGCTTGTACAGGCTAGGATGGGAGTAGTGATACGCATGGTTGCGACCTTGCATTCCATAGTATGCCTCGTCAATATGAGAGGATACTAGTGGCCGCATGAGATCTGTATGGACCCGTGGAGTTTAGCTAACTGCCAGGGTAACTTGTACGAGATAAATGCGATGACACTTTCCCGCTTGCATAGTAGGTTTCCTACATGTCATTGTTGTGCCTCTGGGAATTAGATGTCTGTTTTGTGTGTGTTGGAACCTTTAAGTTAGTATACTTTTAGGATTCCTGGATTTATAGAGATTTATGCTTTGTGGATTGATAGCCTGTTTGGGACTTGAGATTATCTCCTCAGCACGGTGGGAGTGGACCACTTAAGTACCACGCGGTCGGGTGGTAGTGTTTTATCACTCTTATCATTTGAGATCCGTCTGAGACACCGTGGCTGGAGTATTATTGGTTGGTATTTATCTTCATTCTATTCTTGGAGCATTATGATAGACGATATACCTTATGATGGATGTATCTACTGGTATGTTCTTGTATTGATGATTTGCATATGTTAGTTGATGTTATCTTATGCTTTACTTTGCATGTTAGTAGGATGTTTTTAGGAGTGACATTCCTACTATGTTTATAGCAGATGATCTCTTCGGTGCTTTGGAATGTTACGCACAGAGGGATGGCTAGGATCCATGATGGTCTAATGATGCTATTTACGGTTGGGAGGAACCGTGCATTTAGTTAGTTATGTTTGTGATGTATGGTTATCTTTCATGATGGATGTTTATATCTTTTGTGATGTTGTATCATGTATGGTTATGGTTTCATTATGTTATTGCATCATAGATTAATATTGGACGATGATGTACTTTATTTACATGGATGTTTATTCTTTTAAACTTTTCATACTTTGTAACATGTATAGTGGATGATTGAGCAATCTAAAATGTACACTTGTAATATTGTTTAGGAACATTGGATGCATCATTGTTATTTCATTGTTAAGAATGTGATGTTAGATGGATAGTTAAGATTAGAAGTAATTCAACGTTAAGGGATCTTTAAAGAATGTAATCTGTTATGTATGTTATGTTTACTTTTAGATAGATGTTACTATTGCTTCCGCAAGTGTTGTGTATGGTTTTACCTTCATGTTTTTAAAAAAAATTTGTTTAGCAAACTTGGTATAATTCTTTGGATCCCTTGGCGGGGAATTACATATTCACTAAATACTTTGATTAATGGTCTTCCATAATGTTGAGATGCAAAACATTCACCATTTACTCAATTTAATTTATTTGATCTCATAGTACAAGTTATTGTAAGATCGTCTCCTTACAACAACTTCTCCAAATATAAGTGATGATCATTTGGAAGTTGCCACTTCCTCATGATGTACACAGGGGGTAGGCCCATTAAAATCACATGGTCACAATATATTGAATCACAATCCTCTCAACTACGTAAAAATTATAGAACACTAGAGAAACCATCTCAACGTCGTTTACTCCCTCTTAATCACTAAGAACGAGTTCACTGAAGGTTAACTAAATAATATCCTTAGTCTTCTCCCTCTCTTTCAAGGTTTCTCCTAACAACATGTCAAGCTCCCTCTAAATCTCAATCTTCCTTTTCCTGCACTAACATTCTCAAGAAAAAAAAGATCAAAGCAAATCACTCTCATAGAACATATTAAAATATAAGAGAGAGATTACTATAATAAATAAAGATGATACTCATAAAATACTTATCTCATTATTTAGGAGCAAATGACTATCAACGTTCTTTCTATTATAAGCTACTCTAGTGAAGGTCATAACACCTTGGCAACTTAGAACCAATCTACAGTCACTTTTATTCTCCCAATGTGATAAATCCAATGTATGACATAATTACTAGTGATGTTACAAGGGGAACTTGGGGTTCTTAAATAAGATGACAACCCAGAGATATCTCTTTCTCTCTTGACCTTTATTTCTATATTTACTTTCATCCAATCCAATGTTATTATGTATACCTCATCCTTTAGAATGTGGTTCTCGGTTTCAAGAAATTAAGCTCTCCTTATAAGCTCTTGTGTGATCATTGAAGATGGACCATATAACATATAGTCTTTGAACTTTGATATTATTTTTTATTTTTTAGAAATAGAGCATCCTTCACAAGGTATAATAATGACCAATACATGCCCTTCATCTAACTCAGCAAGTCAAATACATTATAGACTCTAACATATCCCAATATTTCTTTTTTCTTTTATAAAAATCAACTTTTGATAGACACAAAGTTTGCTTCAACCAGCTACTTTCTCTACCATTTCATAATTTCCTCTAGAAATAGGTTTGATTTGTTTTCTCTTATAAGTGGATAAAGCATTATTTGTACATGAATCCCATGTCCATCATTCCCTTGTCTTTACGATGCCTGCCCACCTATTTTCTGCAACATATACTTGGTCTTTGTCATGGATCACTATCTTTAACACTTGAACATTGCTTGAGTAGGTTCAATGTGTTTATGGTGGAAAGTGAGTCTTCTAACATGTCCTCTTCATACAATGTCTCTTACAAATTGTTTTAGGAAGTGTGTGCAATTTTTTAACTAACGTTGATTTAGCAACTGTTTTCTTTCCTTGTATAGTTTTAGACTATTTCCTAGAATGAATTGATTGTTTCTAATTCTTAAGATTTCATCTGATCATATGGAATCAGTCACTATAATACTATGTATATATATTTCTTTCTCCTCAATGTGAATAAATAAGACATTTATAATTTTTTATGGTATTAGAGTTGTAATGATCTTAACAGCTCCCTTCCTCATTTTTTCTTTTCTCCCTTCAACCTAGCATTTCTAATCATTGTTGTCATGGAAGCCTCTTTTATGGCTGATCATCTTACCCACTGTGAACATACCCCACTCAATTCCACAAGCCCTTACTTCCTTCATAATTTTGACAAGCCAAGCATTGTTTTGGTCTCCCGTATCTTGATAGGAGATAATTTTTCTACCTGGAGCAAAGCCATGCGAATGGAATTGAGTGCAAAGAACAAGCTGGGGTTCATTGATGGGACCATTCCCAATCTAGATCTAGATATGAATCCAGACAATTTTCCTCTATGGAAACACTGCAGTGATATGGCTCTCTCCTGGATCCTCAATTCTATCGATGTGGAGCTTGCCAATAACATCATTTACACATATTCTTGTTTATAGGTATGGGTAGACTTAATTGTTTTTTTTTTTTGAAAGCAATGCTCCTCATTTTTATCAAATTTAGCAAGCCATTTCTTCTCTTACACAAGTACAATCTTCTGTGGCTACTTATTTTTTAAAATTGAAGGGATATTGGGATGAATTGGCATCTTATTCATCCATGCCCTCATGTACTTGTGGAGCAATGAAGAACCTTCATGATCATGATCAAGAAGAGAAAGTTCTCTAGTTTCTCATGGGACTTCATGACTCTTATGCTGCTGTTCGTGGATAGATTCTACTCATAAATCATCTTCCTTTTCTGAACAAGGCCTGTGCCTTTGTTTTACAAGAAGAAAAATAGAGAGAAATTGCCAACTTTTTTAACAATTCTAATGGTGTAGATCTTGTTGTAAAACATTCTTCCTCTGGTTCCTGCTCTAATCTAGACTCTAGGGTGTATGGTCATGGATGAGGAAAAGGAAAAATAATGATCTATCTATGACCATTGTCAGAGTCTTGGCCTTCTTGGAATTGGTCAATAGATTGATCGTTGCTATTGTCTGCATGGTTATCCGTCTGGCCATCCCAAGAACAATAATTCCACCAAAGGCGTTCTTAGTGTCAAACCGTCCTTTCACAATGTAACCAAAGATGAGTCCACTTCATCATTCACTCTGACATAATATAAACAAATTCTGGCTTTGCTCCATGAAGGTACCTCCCATAGCTCAGCCAACATTGTAGGTACTTGTTGCCCTTCCTCCCCTTCCACTGCTTCCTTCTCTAGTTTCAACACTTTTTCAAAAACCTCATGGATCATTAACACAAGGGCTACTAATCACATGATTTCTTCTTTTGATTTTCTCACTAGTTGCACTTCCCTTCCTACTCTGATTCCCATTCAATTGTTGAATGAAGCTCCACTTTATGTTTCTTCTAGTGGTTCTATTGATCTCATTTCCACTTTACATTTGGATGATGTTTTCCATGTTCCAACTTTCAATGTAAATTTGAAATCTATTAGCAAACTCACTCTATCACTTCATTGTTTTGTTACTTTCTTTCCTGATTTTTGTCTTTTTCAAGACCGTGCAACAAGAACGATGATTGGATTTGGTAAAGAAGTTGGTGGCCTCTACCTATTCAACCCGACACCCTCCAGTTTACCTAAAGTTTTTGTTGCTTTCAATAAATCCCCACCTTAGATTTGGCATCAATGTCTGGGACATTCATCTCATGCTAGACTACAACATCTCACACGAGTGCTTCGATGCTTCTTTAATTTGTGAATTGTGTTCTTTGGAAAAACAAACTAGTCTTCCATTTCCTATTAGTTCCATAACCTCTAATCAAACCTTTGATCTCATTCATTAGGACATTTGGGGTGGTCATTATGTTGCTTCATTATCTAGTGCTCATTATTTTCTTACCATCGTGGATGATTTTTTGCATTCTACTTACCTTATTCATTTTAAATCTGAAACATGTGTTCTTCTCAAATCTTTTTTTTACATAGTTGAAACTCAATTTGGTCACCAAATTAAATGCATTTGTTTTGACAATGGTGCTGATTTTTTCCCCATGAGTTACATTCCTTCTTTCGTGATCGTGGTGTAATTCAACAACATAGTTGTGTAAATACTCCACAACAAAATGGTGTTGCTAAATGCAAACACTGTCATCTCCTCAATGTTGCCCGAGCACTTCATTTTCATGCCTTCTTACCCATGACCTTTTGGGGCAAATGCATTCTCACAGCCACTTACCTTATTAATAGAATGCCCACACCCCTTCTTTTAGGAAAAATTCCCTATGAGATTTTATTTCAGATTTCACCTACCTATGCTCATCTACATGTTTTTGGATGTGTATGTTTTGCCACTTCTATTTATGTCAAAGGAAAATTTGCTAGTCATGCACATCATTGTGTGTTTATTGGGTATCCTTATGGACAAAAATGGTATTGTCTTTATGACCTTGATTCTATGTAGGTACTCACTAGTCGAGATGTAGTCTTCCATGAAACCATGTTCCCATTTGCTTCCTGTGGAACTCACAACCCACAAACTAAGTAGCCTATCTTACCACTTCTTGCTCTAGATTTGCACTTATCAAACAACTCTCCCTCACCACTAGCCTCTATCCCATTAATAGACTCAACTCCCTCTTTCGACTATGTGCCTTCACACGTACCACATTTGATCAAGCTATAGAGGACTCACATTGGTGTCAAGCCATGGATGCTGAAATTGCCGCCTTGGATACTAATGACACATGGACTCTCATCACTCTCTACTTATTTCCCATATACGATGAATGTTTATGTAATTTCCTGATGAGATTTAACTATCATTCTACTTGTCTATCCTGGAGTAGACTATGATCCCACCTTTGATGGAGTAAGGACGTCGGTGCTGAAAATAACTCTAGCCTGGTGGTTGTAGTCCTTTATGCATTCTACTTGGTTGTTTCATAGTTCAAATAAGGCCTCCCACTATCTATTGCTTCTTACAAACATTGGTGTTTCCTCCATATTTTTCAACAACTCAAGTCTTTGGTCAGAACTAATATTCTCCTTGCTGTATTGAAGGGAATGACTTAAACATCGCACACTAAGCTTAATTCCTATACCAAAATTGTTAAATAGAAAAGTTGATTTCTTTTTTTCCAAGCTTAATTCTTTCCTTAGTGTGTAATGTTTAAGGGTGGCCACATTGAAGTGCAACCTTTACGATGGCAATTTCATCCAAAAGAAAAAGAATGAAATGATTGCAAGAAGTGCATAAGATATGAAAATCACTCAAAGCATAAGTTGTAAAAAATTGGCATAGAGAAATGGGAAATTCATAGCTCCAAATTTAAAACATTATTTGCGTTGATAGAACCATTTCTAATTTTAGACAATATAGATCACAATTATTATTAGTTAGAGTGGACATATCACAACTATAGTGGATAAATAATAATCTATAAGCACTTAATCTGATACGACCTCCTGATCTTGTCTTCAAATATCTCTTTTCCTTTATAAAAAAATAAAAAACTTTACAAATACTTTGTAGTATTTTTAGTGTCCATGATATTAGTCCTCCTTCCACACAAATTATCTCAAAAAATTGACCTACTCTGATATCACATGTTAAGTTTCAAGATCGCTACAAATTTAATCGCACTTCCATAATATTTGGTATATGTTTTCCAAAGGCAACCCTCCTCATATAAATAAGAATAAGCAATGAATAGACATGTCCCTTTAAGGGAGATGTCTATTTGTTAAATAATATATATATGTATATATATGTATATGTATATATATATATATATATATATATATATATATATATATATGTATATACATATATATATATATACATATACATATATATATATATATATATATATATATATATATATATATATATACATATATATATATATGTACATATATGTATATGTATATATATATATATATGTATATATGTATATATGTATATATGTATATGTATATATGTATATATATATATATATGTATATATATATATATATATGTATATATATATGTATATATATATATGTATATGTATATATATGTATATATATATATATGTATATATATGTATATATATATATATGTATATGTATATATATATATATGTATATGTATGTATATGTATATGTATGTATATGTATATGTATATATATATATATATATATACATATATATATATACATATACATATACATATACATATATATATATATACATATACATATATATATATATATATATATATATATATATATATATATATATATATGTATGTATGTATGTATGTATATATGTATATATATGTATGTATATATATAATATTAATTTTATCTCATATAATAATAAACACACGTGCGCACGCGCATGCACACACACACACACACACACATATCATAAATAATTATATATAGGTTTATCCAACTAAAGCTACCACACATCAACATGATGAAGGTCAATGTTTAATAATCATTAGTAAGACTTTGTTTTAAAGAAAATTTGTAAATAAATGGGTAAGTGCACAAAGTTAAGGACCAAAAAGATGCCACTATTTATTTTCCAATCCGAAGCAAGTGTGATCATGCAATAGCATGATCGTGGTATTGCATGATCGTAATATGGTTTGGATAGCATGAATCATAAGCTCAGAAAATTTTGAAAATAACATGAGCACTTTGTAAATTTCTAACATTGTGTTTTTCTACGCAAAAATAAATTCTAAATTTTCAAGTAATGTGTGTTATAAGGGTTCTAAGGAACCCTTAACACACATATAATGGTTTGAATGGGTCAAAAGTGATTATAGATTATCCTATGATCCCTTTTACCCATTTGATCACATAATGAATGTCTAAAGGGGTCCTTAGACTCCTTAACACATATATAATGGATCCAATGGTAAAATGAAAAATAGAGTACCTTATAACCCCTTTTCACTCATTTGATCTCATATTGTGTGTTTTAAGGTGTGTAAGGGGCCCTTTTCACATATGTATAATGGTTTGAATGGGTCAAAAAGGGTTATATGGTATTCTATGACCCCTTTTGACCCATTTGATCACAAATATGTGCCTTAGAGGACCCATTAGCACACATAATATGATAAAATGGCTTAAAATGGGTCGTACTATACCCTATGACCCCTCTTAACACATTTGATCACATAATGTGTTTCTTAAGGGGTCTACGAACCCACTAGCACACATATAATGGTTTGAATGGGTTAGAAGGGGCCATAGGGTACCCTATGACCACTTTTTTACAAATCTAATCAACGATGTATGTCTTAAGGGGTCCTCAAGCCCTTTCACACATATATAATGGATCTAGTGGGTCAAAAGAGGTCATATGAAACTCTATGACCCCTTTTGACCCACTTTATTACATAGTATTTTATAAAGGGGTGTGCGGACCCCTTAGCACACATATAATAGTTTGATTGGATTATAGGGTACCATACAACCCTTTTTGACCCATTCAATCACATAATATGTTTTATGTGGTCTGAGGGTCCTTTAGCACACATATAATGGTTTGAATTGGTCAAGAGATGACATAGAGAACCCTATGACTCCTTTTGACCCATTGGATCACATAATGTGTGTTGTAAGGGGTTGAAGGATCCCTTAATACAAATAATGTGATTGAATGGGTCAAAAGGTGTCTTAGGGTACCCTATCATAACTTTTGACCCATTTGATCATATAATGTGTGTATTAAGGTGTTTTCAAACCCCTTAACACACATATAATGGATCTAATGGGTCAAAAGAGGTCACAAGGTACCATATGACCCGTTTGAGCCACTTGATAGTATAATATCTATCTTATAGTGTCTAAGAACACATTAGCACACATATAATGGTTTGAATGGGTCAAAAAAAAATCCTATTGTACCTTATGACGTCAATTAACCCATTCAAAAGCATAATGTATGTCTTAAGGTGTCCAAAGACCCCTTACGACATATATAATCATTTGAATGGGTTAAAAGAGGTCACAAGATACCTTATGATCCATTTTGATCCATTAGATCATATAATGTGTCTCTTAAGTGATTCAAGGACCCCTCAGACTAACATTATGCAAGATGATTACATTTGTTAGAAAGTTTCCACTAATTTTCAATAAATCTATGTTGTTCATATTCTATGATATTATTTATCTAAATTATTTCTTTTCTATTATTTAAAAAATGATATATAAATTTTGTTGAGTTAGTCATGTAAGAAGGTTATCTTCTCCTCATGGTAGAAGGATATTAAAATTAAAAAAATATAAAAATTAATTTGAATGATAAAAAGTTTATAGTCAAAATCAAACAAAATTAGAAAATATTCTATTACAAATATGACTAATTATTATGATGCATTATTGCGATTAAAATATTCAAATTATTACTACAGAAATTTTAATAGTTCAAATCTATCAATGGAGGACATGTAAAAATCTTGAAAGAAAAAAAAATCACCACAGATGAATTGAGACACTATTGTACCACCATTTATTTACTCTATCTTTAAAAAAATAGCATATACATTTTGAATATTAGAATTTGTGCATTAACCAACAACACAAAAGTGCTAGAGTGAATCATTCTAAACATTAGGATGTCCACACCAAAGAGGCAATTGTAAGGCAAGTTGTGGCTTCAAGGGAACCTAATTAAGATGTAAATATTTTCAAGTGCGGATGAATGATTTCAAAGGTTATAACCTTATGTAAACTATCAATATAATGTTTTAGATATTTTTCACAATAGTGGAAGAATGCAACATTTGTGTTTGTGTTATTTTAAGTTTGTTTTAAATCCCTATTTTTGGTACTATATTTTTCCTATTTTTCAAATCAACAATTTGGAAAATAAATAAGTAATTGTTAGTTGCTTAATCTAAATATAATAATTTTTGAATTCATAAAATTTTAAAATATTAGTAAAATAAAATAAAATTTAAGTTATATTATAATTTAAAATATTATTAAATAATTAATTTTTGAAGAATATTGTATGAATTTTGTCATATTATTGATTGAATAATGTATTTAAAAAATATATTTAATTTTAGGCAAGAGTTTACAACACAATGGTAAATTGTGAGCCTCTTGTCTAAGAGATCATGGGTCAAATCTACTCAAGTTTAACAAATACTAATAATTAATCACAACAAATAATAATAATTAACATTAGCTTCAGCCTCCTACATATCCAAAAAAAGAAAAAACTTTTATCTAAGAGGTTTTGGGTTTGAGTCTACTCAAGCTTAATAAATAGTAAGAGTATTAATTGATTACAACGCATAATAATAATTAAAAGTGTATCTTTTAATTGTGGGCCTTTTATTTGGGAGGGCTTGAGTTCTAGTCTACTCGAGCTTAATAAACAATAATAATAATTAATTACAACACATAATTAAGCCGATAGGCTTATTGTGGGAAATATTGTTAGACTCATTATGCCAATAGGCTTACTTGGGAGCTTTGCTCCCATTGTTTTTTCCTTGGAAATGTTGTAAGACTTCTCATTTTTATGTTTTTCCATTGGTGTAAAAACTCATTTTTGAAAATTCAAGTTTCCTTTAGCATTGTCAATCTTGTGGAAAAGTTTCTAATTTTTATTTCTTTTTCATAATTTTCTAATATTTCCTCTATTTAACTTATATGATTTACTAATTAACCTATGTTTTTCTCTCATTTTTGACACTATTAAGATTCTATTGGATTTTCTTTTTTAATCACCAATTTCAGTTATTTTCTCTTTTTGTGCATGTTCATTACTTTTGCTCATATATGCAAGGATTATAATGCCACAAATTTATATAATGGTTTGAATTGCTTGGCAAGTTTAACATCATGATAAATACATAGTTAGTAGTTACAAAATGCATGCATACATATATTATAGAGAAGTTGAAGAAACAAATAAAAATGGTAATACGTGCATGACAACAAAGAAGTGTAAATATAACTAAATCATATTAGCTATATATTTTTTCTTTATTTCATGCAACTATAGGTTTGTTTCAATTTCATGCTCAATTCAATTTTGACAAGCTTGATTTGATTTGCAAAATTATCCATCTTTCTACAAATGTCACATGCTCATAAATCTGCGTTGTTTATGGAAGATCTTGAAATTGCATTATTTTTATCATCAAATATGTTGACAATGATTTATGTTTTAATAAATCTTAAAAATAATAATAATCAATTTATATGTCAATTTTGATTTTAGATTCATGATTAAACTACTTATTACTTTATCTCAAAATTAAAAAAATAAATTATCTTAAATTAAAATTTGAAATGCAAAAAGACAATAGAATACAAATTTTCTAAAAACAAAATTACAATATTGCATTTATATCTAGATTTTATTATTTAATAGAAATTTTGTTTATAGAAAAAATATAGAAAGATTGTTTTCATATCAATTACAATTTCAAATGATATACCGCCAAAAGATTTCCTTCTATCTATGTTTTAGTTTTAAATTTATAGTTTAATTTTATCATTTGATTTGTTTACCATAAAAATGATTTGAAAGTTAGAAAAAATTGTTACATATGTAAAATAATTTCTACCATTTTTTAATTTTCTAATAGAAATGTTGTTTATAATAAAAATATAGAAAGATTATTTTCATATCAATTACAATTTCAAATGATATACCGCCAAAAAATAAAATAGAATAGAAATATTTCTTAGAATTCTAGAAATATATAGAAAGTTTAGATGTAAGTCTACATTTAGTTTTTAAGTTTTCAATTTATATGATTCATTTTGAAAATTTAGATATAGAATTTTGTATAATTTTTAAATTTGAAATTGTTTACAAGGAAGAAGAAAAAAACAAATATATACATTATACCTATTTATTTATATTTTTAAAGCTTTTTTTTAAAATTTAGTAATTATTAAGATAAAAATGAAATGCATATAAAAAAATATTGTTTACGTATCTTAAAGATTTTATTTGTCTCTAGATTTTACTATTTAATTTTATAATTTGATTTTTACATAAAAAGATCTTACTATTTATTTTCATAATTATTAAAATTATTTATTTATTTAAAATTAATTAATTTATTGTAATGCTAACATAATACATAATATAAGCATCTATTTACCTATTTTATAATAACGTATTCTAGGGTAATATATTCTGACAACTCTTAGAACTATCCATTATGTAAATCCTAACTATAACTATAATCTCAATCCTAACTATAACTATTATCCTAATTCGAACCTTAATCATTTTTCTAGACCCTTAACTCTAGGCTAAATCCTAATCCGAACTTTAAACATAATGTAACTACAATGTGACCTTAACTATGGCTTAAAAACCTTAAACATAATGTGAATTCTAACTTAATTTGATTCTTTGTATGGCTTCAAAATGGTATCAACCTACTAAAAATATAAATCTATATATCTTATTAAATTAAGTATTAACCTAACATTAATCTTTATTAAATCATAAGTAGAAATTGAACCCTTACCCAAAAAAATTGAGTTCTCAATACCTTCCAAAATCTTCTCCAATAAATTAAACTTTGAACCAAACTCTAATACTTAGACAAAACCCAATTGAATCCTAATCTATTTAAAATCTAAATAAATTAACCTAATCCTACACCATGTAATTAATTGTAAGAAATTTTTTTGTACCATAGCCCTAATCCTAAATGATATTAAAAATTAAAGATATATTTGAATCATAATCCTAACTCCAATCTTATCCAACTTGAAACTTGATGTCAAACTTAACTCTAACCCTAGTTAAACATATTGTTGAGTTTAAAACCTAATCCAACTATAATTCTAAATAAAATCAACCATAACACTTATTCTTTTCCCTTCATTCAATTATACAAATCACTCCTATTGGTTAATCATTGCACGTACATAAACGCACAACCGGTAGTAATAATTAATCTTGGCTTTGGCATCTTAGCGATAAAAAATATTAGTACACATCATCAATTCTTTTGTCAATAATATAGGTATTGCGAAATTGAGAATAGCATTATATTATTTACAATTAATTTAATGTCAACATTTATTTAATTTATAAACAATTTTATTATCATTTAAGTTTACAGTTGAAATATTTTTTAGCCGATAGGCTATTCATGGGAACTTTATTCCCAGAAATTGTATTTTTGACAAAAAGAATTGTTAGTTAGACCAGAAAATTATAAATCCTTCCTATAAATTATTTATCGGTCAGTTTTTATCTCACTCCACTTTTTACTCTTGTTTTGATATTTATTAGTTGTTATCTCCACTTTTAACTATTATTTTTCTTTTTCTATTTATTTAAAAAAACAATTACTAGTGATCTCCATTTATTTAACTTTTGATTTTTAGTTGATAGGCCATTATAGGTGGAGATTTCACCAAAACCTGTCCATTCATAGATACCATATACAAGATACCATTAGCAAGTTGAGAACTACTCAATAATCAATCAATGGAAATCTAGTATCAATCCTCATTACTGACCATATTTATTCGGTGATTTTGGATCTATAGATGGGGATTTCACCCCAAATCTGTCGAGGCACAAAACTGCATACCATTTATTGTCGTAAACTACTTTCCCATCAATGATTTGTTGTGATGAGTTATGATATCCAAATCAAATCAAATTAGATCTGATATTTGGATCTAATCAAATCTCTCATCAAATCAAAATCATATTATGAATCAAATCCTTGATCAAATCAAAATCAAATTATGACTGGAGCGCGTGTCATTCATAGCTCAGCTGATCTACAAGTTCACCTTAACAAGATTCATTTACCCAGTCATTGCTCATCAAGTTTGGTCATGAGATGGCTGCCTCAACACGAGCAATCTTGTGGGCAGAATATTTGATGAACAAGTCACTTTGAAAGCGATTCTTGTATCTCTCCAGAAATGTAGCGTAGTCCAAAATCAATTGCTCCATTATTTTTGATACTATAGCTTCTTTCTTAGGCCAACATCAGGCACAACCAATCCAATATGTGTTTTGTTCACCTCCTACTCCTCCATCACCAAATTAAAATCCTTTAATCTCTCTTGCCCTATCTTGTCTTTGGGGGGCTCTAATTGAAGGCCCATGAATTGGACTATTTGATGAGGAGGGAAAACTAGCTACATTGTACAGGCACATTTTTGCTCTGATTTAGATGGTATAGATTCAATCCTAGGTCATTCATTGTCATTCTTGTGCCCTACAATGTAGGAAAGTTTGAGGGAAAATAGAGTGCAACTGGGCATAGTACGATTACAATAATTCTCAACGGTTTTTCTATGGCATTAACAAATCTTTAATTGATGTCCTTTCTTGTTTTTCTAATACTTAGCTTTGGAAGCCACACCACATTTTGTACACATTTATTTTAGTAGTTGTTATATTTCACTCCCTCCTAATTTTGTTTCTTTCCTATTTTTCTAATACTTAGGTTCGGAAGCCACACCACATTTTGTACACATTTATTTTAGTAGTTGTTATATTTCACTCCCTCCTAATTTTGTTTCTTTCCTGCAATTTTATGTCTCTTCTCTCTTGTCAATGTCTTTGAGAGTGTTTTTCTTACTTCTTTTATTAAATGCAATTTTTTTTGGTGCAATTTTTTTCATATGCATTTGCTTTAATACATGGTCATAAAATTATTTACCTTGAGACAAGAAGCCAGTTTACCTGTCAGCTCGAAATGCGATGGGAGAAGTGGCTGGAGCTGCACCCTTGTTCTGCACTCTGCCGCTTGCCATGTCAATATCAGAGCAATGAGGATGCATCTAATCAAAATTGGGTGCCATATGAGGATAGATTCCTGTGACCTTACATGCGAGACATGGTGCCTCTCCTTGGCGATTGTATCTGACATTTTATCCGCAACCCAAGTTGAAAGAGAAATATACTTTCAAAGACTCAAAAGGAGGTAAAGTTGCAACAATTTTTTCAAGAAATTATGGAGTTTAAGGTAAAATCAAAAGGGAATAGAGTATTTATTACGTGAATAGGGTACACAAAGTGTTACAACCATGTTGTGGTGGCGCTGAGTGTCACAGGAGAATATGTTGGTATCTCTCGAAAGGGACGATTACCTGAATTCTATTTTTCCATAAAATAGATCTGCAACTTACTTGGAATACACTTTGCTTCAAAAAAAAATTAGAGATTGCATATTTCATATCGTAATTTTTACAAACAATCAAAAAAAGATTGAATGTGGTTCAAATTGAGCATATAATTTTGAACCTTTCAATTGTATTTTGATATTGATGTAGGTCTGGGAATGAAGAGTAAAGGAAAGATTGATATAAGGCAATGTATAGGAAATTCGACAATAGGAAAGTTTTTAATGAAGCTTTTGTTTCATTCATCCAAAATGAGCATACTTACATGAAATGACTTATTAGTTCATCTGTTCAATCTCTAGTCTAAATAAAAAGTATAAAATAATTACCCTTTGAACATGTATGCTATACAAACCTTAGAAATATTTTTTTTTTTGTGTGTCTTGAAAATAACGGATTAGTGTGAAGTGGATTACAATGCAAGTGTTAAAAGTGTCAACCTCCTCATAAATAATTGAAGAATTTAAAGCCTCTTTAAATACATTGGTGTGTGTTTGTGTTCACCAAATGCTAAATATTCAAGCACATCATGCAAAGGCAAAAAATAGTGGCCAATCCAACATTAATTGGTGATAAGCCTTCTGCATGGTTCTATTTTCTATTATAGTAGACTATATTGTGTCCTATAATATGAAACCAATTAGATAAATGGGAAATTGATTAAAATTGGTTAACATTTTTATTATGATCAATTGATAGATTGAATTTTCTAGATGAATATAATCTATATAAATTTCAAATCAAATACTATTTTAATATGTTAATTCAGATGGGTGTGCATCACCTTGTAAACTTAGTATCATACTAAAGAATCCACAAAGAATCATGAAAAATGAGCAATCCTCTTCTTTTACTAACAATAGTAGGTTTTTTTTCCCACTTATCTTATAAATAAAACATATTAATGCACTCATTTGTATACAATTGTTTGGAAACAAGGATGACAAACCTTGATTTCGATCAAAGCCATTGAAAAATAGAAGGCAAAATTCAAACTTGAAGAGCTTGCATGGCATTCCATGTATGAATCTTTGAAGTGAACACAACTCTAATTTCTACTTCTTCTAAAGCTCCATGAAAAATTCATTTTTCTTCTATCGCACACATAATAGATGAAAATCAATCTTATCATTTGTAAAAAGTTGGGATTGCGTAACAACTTGAATAAATTGATAATTTTAACTTTTGACAAAGCAAAGTAGTATCAATGTTATATAAAAGGGATAAACTCAAGTGCTACACATGTTTAAGGGAAAAAAATGCATGACTCAACTCCCAAACAAACACCCCTAAATCATCCCTTAAATGATGGAATGCAAATATAAAACACCAATCTAAAAACAATACTCAGACCAAAATAGACAATAAGAAAGATACATAGGACAAGATGAGATGAAAAGTGGAACAATATACTAAGTATGTGATTTCAATGATTAGTCACTACATTCTGTCCTCAATGGAACTCCCCCACACTTCACTACACAAAGTGAAAAGTATAAATTGATAAATAACAATGGAGATATAATGGAAATATGGGTTTGCAAGCATATGAACGAGGAAAATGTTGAGTTTAAAGTTCTTGAGTTTTTACCAAAATGATTTTTCTTAAACAAAAGTGGACTCTTCAAGAACCCATTTAACAAAAGTAGAGAACACCATCCAATACAATAAAAACCATTTTCATCATTTTAGATCAACTAAGCACAAAACAACATTATTTTTATTTCACAACTCAAGCGCATTTTAGACAAAGTGTACTAAATTATGGAGTGTTATCATCTTGCAACATCTAAACTAAATATTTTACAAATCTTAGTTGTTGAAAATATGAAAATGGATTAAGATGTGACACTAAATCACTTCTTGACAAAACTTCCTAACATTACCACCCACAAGATGGGAGCTGAATACAAAGGCAAAATAGAGAGTCATGAGAGTAATTGTAGGTACATAACCCATTTGTAAGCATTTTGGATGATCTAGACACTATTGAGGGGCTTCACCATATATTTTTGGCATTTACATGTGGAAAGCTAAGACAAACATGAAAAACTATTGAATTTTTGTATTACATATCAAAAAACTAGTTAAAGTCATAGGCTAACATTAAGAGTCTACATAAACAAGGTTTGTAGAAGTAAAAGTAACGTACACAAGATTTGTAGAAGTAAAAGTATGACTGTGTTTTCTTTATCATGGGGATTTCAATGTTGAACTTCATTGATTTAGATAGTCGATTAACTCTTTTACCTAATCTACATTACATGTATCTAAAAATGGAAAAAAAAGTTATATTATACTTTGAATAATACTTGATACCCATGTTTATTATTCTGAGTAGGTAAATAATGCATAGCGTCAATCTTACCATGTCTATAGCTACAAGAACATATTAGATATAATTAGTTTTTTTTTAAGAATCGTACCTAACCACAAAATAACAACTATTATAGCTTAAGGTTCCTAATTATGTTCTCACAAGTTCTCAAAATGGAATTTTAAATTAGGGATTTATATGGAGAATGTTGAATGAATCCTCCTAGAAGACATCCTTCTTTTAATATTCTTGAAACTCCTTTTCGATGTACAACTCAAAATAAATCTCACCTCAAATGGGTGACTTATATCATGCACAAACTAAGGGTAGTTGAGGATGCAACCACCAAATTATTGGCAACCTACAAGAATATGGAAACTATAACATGGAATGTAAATGTATCTCTTTTGCAATAGTATTCAAATGATTGACTTAATCAACCTTTATCCTTCATTTGTATCCACTTGTGACTATGGTTTCTAACTTTTAAGAAAGATAATCAATGGCATGCATGATTTCAATCCTTTCAAGACTTCAAAATATCTATAGTAAACTAAGTATTCATGATGTTAGCTAAGATTTCAAAAATAAAAAAAGATGCAACCATCTTATATAAACTTTCACCTTTTTTAGATACTATCGATGTATCCCTTGCATCACTTTTGGGAGTAAGTGCTAGTTAAAATTTATTTTGATTTTAGTTTTTTAATTATTTTAATTTATCTTTTATATTAGTTTAGTTTTTTCTTTTAATATGTTTTTTTTGTTTCTATAATTTATTTAGTCAATAGAATATTTGTTAGAGACGTTGCTATTTTTCATATTATTTTTTTTGTATTTCTCTTATTAACTTTTTATAATAGATTTTTTGATGGTTTTAAAAAAAAAAAATTTCCATATTTGATCAATTGAATTTAAATAAATAATTATTAATCTATTTAAAATATTTTAGTAAATATTATGTTTTTTAAATTGAAAATTATTAATAATCTAATTTGTTCACATAAGATTATATTTTAAATCTCCACTTTTAACTATTGTTTTTCTTTTCTTATTTATTTAAAAAATAATTATTTGATGATATCCACATTAGCTCATGCATCTCTATTTATTTAACTTTTAATTTTTAAAATTGATTTAGGTTTTAGTTTTTAAATTATTTTATTTTATTTTTTATATTAGTTTAGTTTTTTCTTTAAATATTATTTTTTAGTTTTTATAATTTATTTAGTCAATTGAGACGTCATTATTTTTTCATATTATTATTATTTATTTCTCTTATTAATTTTCTTAATAGATTTCTTGATGGAGTTTTATTAAATGATTTTTTTTATATTTGTTAAATTAAATTTAAATAAATAATATTTATTAATCTATTTAAAATATATTAGTAAATATTATGTTATTTAAATTGAAAATTATTAATAATCTAATTTGTTCACATAAGATTATATTTTAAACAATAATTTTGTTATCGAACACCTATCAGCTTATTGTTGCAAGCAACAAAGTATGCAACTTGCTAGTTTATAATTTTTTTCTTTAATAGTGATTGCATTTATTTATATAGTCTAAATGATAAAAGAGAGGTTTTAAGGGATATTAAAATAATTTTCTATTAAAACAACATGAAATTGATATTACTTCAAAAACATTTTTCATGGATGCCTTCTTTTGTCAAGATGTTTCATTTAATTTTTAAAACTTCTATCTCATTAATGAAATTGTTGTAATAGGGAAGATTCTTTATTATATTTTATATAAAAAGTGAAAGTTTAGATAGGTTGAACTTAATTTATAAAATTATTTTTCATAACTAAACCTTTGTTGTCTTAAGAAAGATATTTTATTATATTTTTTTTATAAAAGTAGAGAGTTTGGGTTAGTACAAGTTTTAAATGTAGTAAAATCAAATTTGACTATAATTTGAAGACACTCTTGTGAAAAATCTAACTATTGCAGTCACTGATTATTAATCTCCTATCGTAAATGATTATTATTTACTAATTTTAGTGATTCCTTTTGGACACTTTGCAACCAATTCTATTATTGGCTGTCGAGTTGTCTTAATCTCAGCTGTTGGTTAGATTTAATCTCAGTCGTTGGTTTACCAACAGGAGTAGTATAGAATGGGGTCATTGGGTCATTTGGATATGAAGAGTTTTGGAGAAGCAATTTGCAGTGTTAGCAAACAGTCTTGCAGTGTTAGCAAGGGCGCAGTGTTAGCGTAGGGATAGCAGGGAGGAATATCAGCGGGAGAAATCAGGAGGTTGTCGGAGTTCTGCCAGTGTGAGGCAAGGAATTTTGTATCTCTTGATTTGCTGAAGTTTAATATAATTCCTCATCTGTAGAACTAGTTTTCCCTTAGGGGTTTTTCCAGGGACAATTTGTCCAAAAATATTGTGTTCATTGTGTTGCGCATTTCTTTTCGTATTTTATAAGTGAAGTTGCAGTTGTATTATTTTTCGATATTAGCTGGGAATTTATTTTCAGCAGTTTAATAATCGTTTACGATAGGAGATTAATAATCAGTGACTGCAATAGTTTGATTTTTCACATGGTATCAGACCATTGTTAAGGGTAGAAGAGTTTTTCCCTAGGAAAGAAATTTTGATCTCTTTAGATTTATTATTGGTTTAAACCCTTGAGATGGCTTCAGCTAGTTTGAGAGATCAGGATAGATTGGATGGTGCCTCAAATTTTGGTGTCTGGAAGGCCAGAATTTCTTTATTGTTGGAAGAGAATGGTATCAAGGATTATGCTACCAGTGGTGTACCTGTACCAACGGATGCAACACAGCTTGCAACATATAGGAAGGACGATGCCAAAGCGAGGAGGATTATCCTTGATGGTGTCAAGGATCATATTGTTCCACATATCTCGGAGCTAGATACAGCGAAGAAGATGTGGGACGCCATTCTAAATCTGTACCAGAATGCTACCACCAACAAGAAGTTGATTCTCAGAGAGAATCTAAAGAATACCTGGATGAATCAGGGAGAAGACGTCACAAGTTACCTCACTAGGCTCAGACTTGTCAAGGATGAGTTAGCAGCTGTTGGAGATAGCCCTAGTGATGATGAACTAGTGAGAATAGCCCTAAATGGGTTTACTAAACAATGGAGTGTCTTTGTTCAAGTTGTCAGCGGACGAGATACTTTACCGAGTTGGGATCGACTATGGACTGATTTCACTCAGGAGGAGTTTAGACTAAGTCTTGTCAATGGGGCCAACAAGAGTCAGAAAAATGAGGTGGAACAAGAGAATGTTGCCCTAGCGGGTAAAGGGAAAGCAAAGAAGGGATCTAGCAAAGGATCAAATTCACAAAGTGAAAAGAAGAAGAAGGACCTTTCTAAGGTCAAGTGCTTTGGATGTCACTAGTTTGGCCACTATGTCAGTGATTTCCCAGAGAGGAAAAAGGGTAAGAAGCAGGTGGCAGCTTCAGAAAGTGCAGAAGAACTCTCCAGCAGAATGGAAGATGAGTTTGCACTCATAGCTTGTACGGTTAGCTCAACCTCACAGTGTGTTTGGTATATAGATAGTGGGGCGTCATTTCATATGACAGGAGTTAGAGAGTACTTCTCCAGTTACAAGGAGGAGGACACCAACATCCAGATTTCTATGGGAAACTTGTCCAAACTCAACCCTGTTGGGAAAGGGACTGTTCAGTTTCAGAGGGAGAATGGAAAGATAATTCCACTTCATGATGTGTTATATGTGCCAGACTTAGGTATGAATTTGATTTCTGTATCTGTTCTTCAGGATAGGGGGTATAATGTACTCTTTAGAGGGACACATGTGTTGATTAAGCACAAGGATTGGAAATCACCCATAACTATTGGAGTTAGGAGTGGTCGCCTTTATAGATTGCAGTTTGATACTCCTAAGGCACTTATGAGCAACAGTAATCCTAGAGATCTTGGAGAGCTGTGGCATAGGAGGATGGGCCATATTCATCATGGAGCACTTAGATTGCTTCGTGAGACTGTGACAGGTGTTCCAGAGGTGAGCACAGAGCATGACGATGTATGTAAGGGATGTGTGTTGGGGAAGTTTGCGAAAGCATCTTTTCCAAGAAGTGACACCAGATCTAAGGGTGTTCTTGATCTAGTACATTCAGATGTTTTTGGACCAATGTCGACGAAATCTCTCAGAGGATATGAGTACTATGTTACTTTTATTGATGATTTCTCTAGAAAGACCTGGATATACTTCTTGAAGACTAAGGATGAGGTTTTCAGTCGATTCCAAGAGTTCAAGGCTCTTGTGGAGAACTCGACAGGAAAGAAGATAAAGGTTCTTCGGTTAGACAATGGAGGCGAGTACAAAGGAAATGTCTTCCAGGAGTTCTGCACCAGAGAAGGAATCAAGAGAGAATGGACTGTTCCTTACAATCCACAGCAAAATGGAGTTGCTGAGAGGAAGAACCATTCTATATCGAAGGCAACAAGAGCTATGCTACATGACCAGGACATGCCCTGTTACTTATGGGTAGAGGTGTGTAATACAACAATCTACATTCAGAATAGAGTTCCACACAAGGTGCTAGGGAAGATGACACCAGAGGAGGCTTTTACAGGGAAGAAGCCAGATGTTAGTCACTTCAGGATATTCGAAAGTTTGGCATATTGTCATATTCCTGGAGATACACGTACAAAGTTAGATCAGACTGCAGAGAGGGGGTACTTTGTTGGGTACAGTGAGACCTCAAAGGCATATAGGATTTTCATTCCGAGGACTAAAAGAATTATTGTCAGACGAGATGTCAGGTTCATGGAGGACAAGGCATTTAGGAGATCCAGAGATTTGTAGCAGATGATCAGAGTGAGTAGCCAACAGAAGCTCCAAGACCAAGTCAAGGGCAGCAAAGCTCAAGTACAGTTACCAGTACGAGTGTAGACTCAGTTAGTGAAGATTCACAGAGTATGGAGCAACAGGTGCAACAGGAAATGCATCTAGAAGACTTAGAGGTTGACATTTCATCCTCTACAGTTGGCAGCAGGAACCATGTGGTTCCAGATACACAAAGGGATACTCAGGAGTTTGTGGGAGCTCCTAGGAAGAGTACTAGACAGCAAAGACAACCAGCCAAGTTCAATGACTATGTGGCATTAGTTAGTCAGTTGGTAGATAGTGAGCCTTCTAGCTATCAAGAAGTTGCAGAACATCAGGTATGGTGAGATGCTATGGTTGAGGAATATTCTTCAATAATGCAGAATGATGTGTGGGAGGTAGTACCTAGACCAACAGATAGGGCTATAGTTGGATCACGCTGGATCTATAAGATAAAGCATGGTGCAAATGGTAGCATCAAGAAATACAAGGCTAGGTTCGTGGCAAAGGGGTTCTCTCAAAAGGAGGGAATAGACTATGAGGAGACATTTGCTCCAGTTGCCAGGTATACTTCTATACGAGCTGTAATCTCACTTGCAGCACAGATGGGATGGTAGATCCATCAAATGGATGTCAAGACAGCATTCCTCAATGGTGAGTTGAAGGAGGAGGTATACATAGAACAACCAGAAGCCTTTGTAGCACACAGCAAAGAGACCTATGTGTGCAGATTGAAGAAAGTTGTTCAGCTACAGTACATACCTACAAAGGAGCAGGTAGTAGACATTCTGACGAAGGCTTTGGGAAAGGCCAAATTTATCTTCTTCAGAGATAAGATGGGTGTCATGCAGAACAGCTTCCTCGCTAAGAGGGAGTGTTAATTATTGTTAGTTGGACAGCTGTTATTTCTGACCCGAAAATAGTAGTACTATTTATGGGTAGCTTGGACAGCTGTTCGTCCTTATCTATGAATAGCAGTTGTATTTATGGGTGGTTTGGACAGCTGTTTGTCCACTTGCCAAAAATTAGTAAATGGTTATTATTTACTAATTTTAGTGATTCTTTTTGGACACTTTGCAACCAATTCTATTATTGGCTGTCGAGTTGTCTTAATCTCAGCCGTTGGTTAGATTTAATCTCGGTCGTTGGTTTACCAACAGGAGTAGTATAGAAAGGGGTCATTGGGTCATTTGGATATGAAGCGTTTTGGAGAAGCAATTTGCAGTGTTAGCAAACAGTCTTGCAGTGTTAGCAAGGACGCAGTGTTAGCGTAGGGATAGCGGTGAGGAATATCAACGGGAGAAATTAGGAGGTTGTCAAAGTTCTGCCAATGTGAGGCAAGGAATTTTGTATCTCTTGATTTGCTGAAGTTTAATATAATTCCTCATCTGTAGGACTAGTTTTCCCTTAGGGGTTTTTCCAGGGACAATTTGTCCAAAAATATTGTGTTCATTGTGTTGCACATTTCTTTCCGTATTTTATAAGTGAAGTTGCAGTTGTGTTATTTTTCGATATTAGCTAGGAATTTATTTTCAGCAGTTTAATAATCGTTTACGATAGGAGATTAATAATCAGTGACTGCAATAGTTTGATTTTTCATAACTCTCTCTCGCAATTGCAAACAAAACATATTTTTTTAGGTGATAGAGTTGAATTGGCTTTTCTTGATATGGAGAAGAGAGATTCATGGGGACATATAGATGGTTAGAGAGAGGGAGATAGACATACAATAAGAGTGTGTGTGCATGGAGAGAGAGAGAGAGAGAGAGAGAGAGAGAGAGAGAGAGAGAGAGAGAGAGAGAGAGAGAGAATATGAACATGAGCTTCTATAATTATACGACATAGCCATTGTACACTAAAGTGTGATTGCTAGTTTATTTGACTCATATGAGATTTTATAGTAGTGGCTATATTTCTTGTGTTCAATTCAGGCATCAAATGATATTTGATTTTATGTAACTTAACTTGTTAAAGTTGTTAAAGTTAAGTTTTCAATTTATGGCCAATAACAATGCACTCTATAAGATACATTATGTGCAAAAGGGTTTAAAAGTGGTAAAAAGGTATTGATTGATATTTGACCCTCATTATACCAATAACCTCTCACTCAAATCACCACAAATCACCAGTACTTGTGGATAAATATTGTAGTAGTAGCTTACAAATCTCTAGTAGTCGTTCACAAATCTCCAATACTAATGCACAAAGGAGCTAATCATTAGTAAAAAACATAAAAACTGATCTACTATTAATATATAAATGATCTGCTATTGAAACTATATTAAGTAAAAATGAGTAAATCACACTTGAACCTCAAAATTCCTTTCCTCTATTTAGAAGTTGATTTTTAAATTCTATTATACCTTGAATATGACATTAATTATTGTTAAATTCTTATAGATTATGTTATCTTATTTATATATGCATAGGGGGAGAGACCCAATAGCCACCCATGCTAACTTCGCGCACCTAGAACTCCTAATATGTATGTCAAGATTTTTCATTTTTTTCGTTGAACCTCCATAGGTGACTTAAGAGCTTAAAGCTAAGGTTTCTACAATTACAAAGCTCTCTGTAGAAGCCGTGAAGTGCGAAGTGGTTGAAAAGTGCCATTTCAAAACGTTCGCCTAGTATCCATTATGTTCACCCCTCATTAGTGACTCACTAAAAAAAAGTACTTTTGGCACAAATGGACTAATAGTACAGTTATTCGTACATGAGTGATTGGCTATTAGTACATGTGTTATTGACTATTAATATATGTGTTATCGACTGTTAGTATATGTGTTTTTTACTATTAGTACATATGTTATCATTTTTTGAAACTTTTTAGAAGTGGTAGCTGGGGGTATCTATAACGATATCGTATCTAGATATCTATAACAATGTCGTATCTATCATTAGACCCTACGCAACTACTAGGTCTCCTCCCCTATATTTAATGATTTTGATCTAAAGAACCTATGGAAGTACCTTTTTGATAAAATGACCTAATAAATTCAAATACATTAAAAAATCAAACTTTTTTTACCTTAAAAGAGGGGACCCCTTTCCATCCAAAATTCCAGTTCAAAAGTTGGTCTTGTCAACATTGGGTACCTTCTTGTTCTTAGAGCGTTGTATAATCACTTGTAATTGCACCAGACACAATATTTTATTGAACAAGTAAAAGTAATTATAAGGTTTACATCAAACGTCGCAGTCTTCAGGGGACGGATATCTAGAAGAGTGATTGTTTTAAGCAGTTGAACATCGCTGGCTCGCTCAATCCCTCATGTCGTGTCACCGCTTGACACGTGTACATAATCGAGAAGGCAGGAAAAAATCAAATAGAAGATCGATGAGAACAATGTTACCATACACAGATGGGACGTAACGGCCGGGTCGCGGGGTAGACGGTAGACGGTAGACGGCCACCGCCTGTTTCTAGAAGCAAAGAAAATTTTACTGACAGACTTCGTATCCTTCACCTAAACCCCCAATTCGATTTCCATCTCTCTCTCTATATATGCTTTAAATCGATTATCCTCATCATTAAACCAAGTGTTGTTTCTTTGATCCACACTATTCGGAGTTAAGGTAAAACATTGAAATTCCTTTTCCAATTCGAAGCTTTGTGTGTCAGATTAATGGAATACAGTGCATCAATTAGGGCTTTACAGGCACCCTGTCCTACGAGCAAGTCTGCTTCTTCTGGACTTTGCCGGGTTAGAATTGCAGCGAGGCCGAAGCATTCGACAAGTATAAGGGCTTTTCACTCTCAAAATGCTTCCTTTCCTTCATCATCTTCATTGTATGATGTTCTGTCTGTCTCTCCGGATGTTAGTGCTCGTGATATAAAGAGCGCATACCGAAGAATGGCTCTCAAATATCATCCAGATGTCTGCCCTGCTGAAGAAAAGGAAGAGTGTAGCAGATTGTTTGTGAAAGCTCAGGAGGCGTATGAGACTCTGTCAGATCCCCTGCTCCGTCAGGGTTATGACTGGAGGCTGCAGAACATGTTCACAGTAGGCAATTATGAAGGCGGATTAGGGAGTAGTCAAGTGTGGGAAGCTCAGTTGATGGAGTTGATTAGGAAGAGATCTGGAAATAACTCGTCATCATGGGGTAGCAGAATGAGAAGACGAAATCAACAGGAAGCTTATGCTTGCTGATGATTACAGTGGATTATCTGAGATTTTTGTTGTAAATTGGATTTGTAAAAATGGGCGTTTGGGCGCCTTCTAGTTTTGTAAATAATAAATTCTTGATTTTCTGTTAATTACATTCCTTATAATAGATTTAAGACTCAGTTTGGTTAAATAGAATGATATTTGAGACACTTCCATATAAAACTATCCTAAAATGGTTGCTACCAGGCTAAAGGATATAGTCCTTCCACACTGCAAACTACTCCCCAACTCCAATTCTGACGGGAACTATTGGCCATTGCGTTTTTCTTGAAAATTGTATGGTAACGGCTTAAATCGTGCACGACAGGTTTCGAACCTGCGCGGGCAGAGGCCACACGATTTTAAGTCATGCCCCGACAGTCTCAACAACTACAAACCATTTCAAAGACCACTAGCCACATTGAGCAAACTACCACACAAATTCGTTCCCAACAACTAGCGGACAGTCAACATGTGTTGCAGACCATGTCAGTTGTAACTACAAAACTTAAACAAGCTGTTTTGACACATTCATCAGATATTCAGGCTAGGCTTCAAGCTGCCAAAGTCCAAAAATAGTCTTTCCCAGACTCTAGTCAAGACCTTGCTAGAATGCAAAATCAATTCAAAGGCAAAGCCCTCTCCTTGCATATACCAAAGCCTCAACCACAAGAATTTGATGCTACCACTGGGATATGGCATAGTGTAAATATGGTCAAACAAGACCGTAGACGTCCTTATGATGAAATCCATAATTTCTCTGAGAATTCTCCACCACTCATCAATTTTGATGAGTATGATCCAATCAAGAATAAAGCAGCTCTAGATGCAATGAGAACATGGATTGACAATGCCATATATACAATTGATGACATCACCCAGGAACAAGCTATTAGAAAAGCTTTAAATGCCCTAATCAACATAGCCAAATCTGCATGGGATTCACTAACCACGGAATATAAAGAGGATCTCATTAGCACTGGAGTTAATGTTGTTTGTGAAGCCTTATATAGAATATTTGTTGAACAATATGATAATGAGAGACAAGTCGCTTATAAACGGTTCAAAGAAAATCGCATCTGTAACATGAAACATTTTGATGCGTATTTTAGTGAGAAGTACACTAACTTCTATCTCTCAAGACAAACCAACAACAATTTATGGACGTATAATACTTTTCTAGAAGACTTTCCTATTCAATTACAGTCCTACTACAAAGAAAAGATTCTAAATAGTATTCTTAATACTCCAAACATGACAATCAATGATGTCAGCTTTCCCTAGCTTGTGCAGTTCATTAGGGAAATTAATAGTGATCTCAGTAGTGAAAGGAAAAACAAGAGACAGAAAAAGGAAGTTTTGTCATATCTTAAATCCGTTATCTATTATTGTTATCAAAACAATTATGGTTGCTACCATAAGAAAAATAAGGTCAAGCCTTATAAAAGGCACAAATCCAAAAGACCTTATGAGGAGAGGAGTCCCTGACGCTTCAAGAAAAGGTATAGAAAAACTTTCTTACGAAAAAAAGAGAGAGTTAGAAAGAAAGATTAGAAATAAGGATTTCACTCCTACCTATTATATTTGCAAGGGACCACACTATGCAAATAAATGCAAACAAAAGGACACTAAGCCTAAGAACTCTAAATGAGTTTGTGCCCTTAAAGAAGCCAATCTTGACTCTCTGCCTGTCATAGAGATCCATGATCCCTCCGATTCTGAAGATGTTTGTATAGAAGAAAGTGAGTTTGAAGATGAACCAAATTCTCAAATAAGACACTATGTGCAATAGTCTGATTCCAACATAGATAAATTGTATTCCTTGTCAAATCACTCCTTAGATTCTAAAGTATTGTACATGTGTTTTATGTAATCTAGAGATCATAAATCTCAATATGATTATTCTTATGGCAAAGGAAAATCTCTTTCTTAGACAAATCCACAATGACTTAGCATCTCTCCAGAAATGCAACTTCAACAAATCTTGGTAAAAGCCTCTCAGTTAGAAGCAAGAAAGACTCAATTTTTGACACCTTATCAACACCAAAAAGTTCTAGCAGAACTCTCCAAGTTGGATGAAGACCGACTTAAGCTCTTGGAAGAATATCAAAAATTGCAAGTAGAAGCTTATCTTGATCATAATCAAGACATAGACGATGCTAAGGAAGTCATGCGACCTTCTAAACATGGGTATGTTCATAATCCTATTGTTGAACATGCTTTTGCAAAAAATTCTTGGTATCAATGGTTATCAAATAGACTTGCATTTCTGTATAATATCCAAAATGATGTTCTGAAAGAAATTGCTAGTATTCAAAAGGAACTAAAAGAATTTCAACCTAGCTCAAGTTCTCTCAGCTCTTTGGATAAATTCTTGTTAGAAATGGAACAACCGAAGCTTGACAAAGAAAAAGACGTACAACAAGAGTTTGTCAGTCTTTAATGCCATGAGGAACACTATCAGCCAGTCACTACTCAAACTAAGACACCAAAATCTAGCAATAGCCAAGTTTTTACCTATTTAAAAGGGTTCTCTAATCCATGCCCTGCATTTTTGCTTACCATTAAGCTCCTAGGTATTAAGCCATATCAACTTTGCTCTCTACTTGATTTTGGTGCTGACTACAATATTGCTAGACCTCAATGCTTTCCTAATGATTGTTGGATCCCTACCAATACCAGCATTAGCTCTATCACTCACAATGGTAATCTCATTAGCTATAAGGCTAATATTCCTATATAGTTTTATTGTGCCACATTTCCTACTACTTTTCTCCAATTTCCTGTTGAACATTATGATTGTATCAACGACAGTTCTACACTCCAAGCCTAGAGTCCTTACATAGTTGGCCTCAATGGTACCAACATTGCCTTCAAGTTTGGTTCCATCCCTCAAATTAATGAAACTCATGCCTATTTGCCTAAATTGGCTTGTCCTACACCACCCAAACTTGTTTTGCCTAGTCAACGTGTCTAGTTTGCCAACCAATCTCTTTCCACCTGAGGGGAGCTTGCCGAAATTCAAGCCACATTTGTAGATACAATTTTAACCAAAGATGTGGATAAATATATTCAAAGCTTTGAGTGCTCTCTTAGACTCAAACACGATTCAAATGGCAAAGAGATTCTTCCAAAAAGAAAATCCAATTACCTTATGTTATCTAGAACTGAACAAGCTATGCGTGAGAAATAAATCTTAGAACTCCTTGCCAAACAATTAATTAGGCCTAGTACTAACCCCTTCTCCTATCATGCAATGTATGTTCCAAAAAAGGATGAGAATAGAATAGAACTTCCAAAAAAAAGACTTGTTGTAAACTACAAACCCCTAAATGCATGCCTGGAAAGTAATCAACATCCCTTGTCGAACAAAGATTATATTTGGCAAAGAATCCAAGGATGTAATGTGTTTAGCAAATTTGATTTAACTAAAAGATTTTGGCAAGTCTGTGTTCAGAAAAAGGATCGATATAAAACAACCTTTTCAGTTCCACAAGGTCTGGTTGAATGGATAGTATTGCCCTTTGGTATCAAAATTGCACCATCAATATTTCAAGGTATCATGGATGAGATATTCACTCCCTATGTCAAATTTAGTAAACCATATATTGATGATATCTTAATTTTCAGCCAGGACCATAACTCTCACCTTGAACACCTAAAGAATTCTTTGTCTTTATGTCAAACCCATGGTCTTTGTCTCAATCCTACCAAACTCGGTGTATAGAAAGTCTTGTATCTATCGGAACTAGAATTGAACCTAATGGCAAGTCATATTGACAAGCTCATCTGCTTCAAGCAATTCAAAAAGTAGAAGTGAAAGATAAAAAGAGCTTACAAAGGTTTCTAGGACTAATTAACTATATTGCTGGTTATTTTCAAAATATAGCAAAGGCAAGAAAGAAATTGAATAGAGTACTTTAAAAAAATGCTCCACCATGGTCAAAACAACATAACCAAGCAATTGACCAGATCAAGCAACAATGTTAGAAGTTGCCTCCTCTTCAAATACCAAGTAATGGTAAGAAAATTGTATAGACAGATGCAAGCCAAGATGCTTGGGGTGCAATTCTCCTAGAACAAGTAATCACCAATGGTCAAACTAAAGAAGAGATTGTCAAATTTGAATCTGGTGCATTCAAAGGATCTGAGGTAAATTATCACTCAACTCATAAAGAATTGCTAGCAAAGGTAAATGCATTTCAGAAATTCCAATTATTCATTAGTGATCAGAAATTTGTTCTTCGAAGTGATTTACAACACCTTCCTAGTTTCTTTAAGAAGGAATCAAAAAATAAAGTTGCTCAAGCATGCCTTCTAAGGAAGGCACAATTCCTTGACACTTTTGAGCTTGAAACAGAACACATTGAAGATGTTGAGAGTGTTCTTGCAAATTTTCTCAGTCGTGAAGGATGTCAGGAATCCTCTCACAATGTGAATAGTTTGAGTAAAATGGTGGATACAATCTCTAGGCTAGAGCTGCTACTACCTCACCTCTGTAGCAATGAAGAATATAGTCAACTCAATGTTCTATAGAATATCCACCTTACCTACTATAATCAACCTACTTCTATGGAAGAATATATTTGTCATCGACAAGTCATTGTTCATGAAGAAGTTCGTGGAGATCTTGCAGAAAGGCATCGACAACAAATGCTGCAACATGTTCAGGGGCTCAATGAAGTTATTCAAGGAGAAATTGATAAAGTTGTGCTATAGCCTGATCTCCCTATAGAACGCAAATAGTCACAAGAAGATGTAATCCATAATCTCAATTGGATTTTCAACAATCTATCTAGAAACACATGGGCTGATGACGAATTATATGATGAACGAAGAAGGATTCTTGTTGAAGAATTCAACAATATTCAACCTCCACTTGATAATGTTAGGATGATATGGTAAAAAAAGGAAGAGTATAATATTTCCAGTAATATTCAATGGAGTGACAACTTGTTTGAACTCGCCCAAAAGGCTTATCAAGAACAAAGGGATCGACATTTCGCTACCTCTAGGAAGTTGCTGACAAATGTTGTTATTCAAAAGGAACCATGCCAACCTGCTAATGATGACATCAAACAATATCTTCAACATACAACCACCAGTGCAACAATGTTCGAATGGCCAGTTCACATCCTCAGTAGTACACATATCCCTCAAAAAATTCATTGGTCGATTCATGTCAATCCAATCAAAGATTATTTCAAAGAATTATACCCTCATTCACATGCACTCATGCCCACTACCTACAATTATGGCTATTTGCATAAGGTTACCTTTCATTTCTTTTTGTCAAATCCTATTAATCAATTCTTCTTTGACCATTATGGACCAACATAGGTGCAGGAAGATACCATGGAATTACGCAATCTGCATTATTTTTCTCATCCACACACTCAAAAGCATGTCTGGATCTTCACTCAGTATCAAACCCATCCTTCACATTTTGATCCTCACACTGGTACACGATATGCATACATTCATCTTGATCGATCCATTTTATGGAAAGAAGAATCAACAGAGGAGCGATTGGAGAGGACATTATGCTTCAAATGTAATGCCCCGCCCGGAGATCCTTGGAAACAAGGGTGAAATACAAGCTAGAATTTTTATTTTTTTTTACAAGTATGAATGCACATGACAACATCATACAGGGATCACAACGATCGCAATGGAAGACTTCATCACAATCCCTGCAACCAACGAATCTCCAAACGCCACTACCAAACTGACACACACAAACAAAGCCAAGAACGACAACGTACATGATGAGGGCACAAGAAACAACCACTCATCAACAAAACACCAAGCTGGGGTAAAATGCAGAAACTTGAAATTTGGCTAAACTTGAAATCCTGAAGCCCTAAAAATTGGCTAAGTCTGGATTTCTAAAGCCCTGAAATTTCCTAGAATCCATAACTTATCTCCGAGAGGTCTGAAACCTATCTCAAACGATTTGTCGCATATATTAAAATATATCTTTCACCTTATACTTAAACGATATATTTTAAACCCCAAGAGACTAAAATAGAAACACAAAAACTCGATTTCAAGAGAAATCGACAGAATTCAAAATGCAATAGTATAGGGTCGAAGAATGCCCAAAAGGGTATCCAAAACCACTCTCAAAAAGATCAAATCACAAAAAAAAGTGCCCGCTGATGGCACACGCAAGTTTTTCACAAAAACCGTGCGACACTTTTCACTAAGGGAGGGCGATACTTCTCCTTAAGGCGTGCGACACTCTTCCAGTGTCCTACGACATATCTCAAGAAGGCATGCGACACTTTTCAGCATTGTACGACATTTCTCAAGAAGGCGTGCGACACTCTTCCAGTGTCGTACGACATTTCTCAAGAAGGCGTGTGATACTTTATAGTGTCATACAACATAGTTTGCATGGGCGTACGATACTTTTTAAATTGTCACACCATGCTGAAAAAATGTTGCCCATAGAAACACGGAAACAATCCCAAAAGCAAAAAGGACCAAAATTAGAGCAAAAAACCTCCACACCAAGGAGTACCGGATCTACAAAGGCTCGAAGAATGAACACTCGAGTGCAAGAACAACACAGAAAGGAGAACATCTATCCATCTAAACTACAACAGCAAAGAACACACTGAAATAAACATCGTAGAGAGCTGAACAACCAAACTAAGTACGCGGTTCCTCCCAACCGTCAATAGCATCATAAGACCATCATGGATCCTAGCCATCCCTCGCGTGTAACATCCCAAGCCACCGACCAAATCTTTAGTACTGTCGTAATAGGGACGTCACTACTAAAACATGCATAAAAATAGCATAAGAAAATCTAACATGCTAGCGATAACGCATAAGATAATCCTACAGTAGATAACATCACCTATCACATGCTAAATAGCAGCAAGCAACAGATATACTACTAAAGAAAATCACATCATCTAATCATATGTTAAACATCATAATAAGGGAATGCGCCAAATAAAATAACATCATCTAAACATGATATACAAGCATCCCAATGAAAGCATAAATCACAAGAAAGCATACTCTGGAACCCGAAGTACCAAGTGAAGGCATCCAACAATGCTCGCACTAGGACAAAAGATTGTCTCTGTACACCGATCCCTAGCAGTGGTGAAGGTAGCTACGCCTCCCAACCACGTGGCACCCATAGGTCCACACCCGCCATGCTGATGGAGATAATGATCCAACCACAAACACACATAAAACACAACATCCATGGCTAACACTCACACCAGACAGTATGATGGCTACAACCAAGAACCTAAGACAATACAAGAAGTACAGGTCCTGATCAGACACTCAATAGGCTACTATGTAGGGACTAACATCATGGAGAGTCCCTTGGCATCGACAAGCCCAAGCTAGTATAGGAAGCTACTCTTCTCAACAGAAGGCGCACAACCTAGGGCAGCTACTCTTCACGATAGAAGGCGCACAACCCACACATTTTAATTATCTTGTATTTATTACCACCCAAAGTTTTAATTTAATTATCACTTATATAAAACTTCCTCTGCCAACCGGGAAGTAGTCACCAGGTTACAGGATAGAAGCCCCCTCCATATGCTACCCTACCTTACCCATGCTCATCCTACGACAAGTGCCCGTGGGCATGCATACTCCCATCCCAACCCCAATGATCATAACTTTCGGCAAATCCATGGAAGATCGGGCCTCGCAAGTCACCCAACAAATGTACGCGCACGTACTCGTGTGTGGCACACCACCATCACGAAGATCATAACACAAGGACAGGAATGAGAACACAATGCAAAGAAAACACCCAACTGAAAGCAACACAGGCAGGACAGATTCTATAGGAATTCCAAAGCCAATAAAATCATACATCATGAAATCACTCAACCGGCCTCAATCCGAGAGTATGGATTCTACACGAATCTCAATGATGTAACGAGACCAAACATCATGAACTCACTCAACCGGCCTCAATCCGAGAGTATGGATTCTACACGAATCTTAGCGTTCACGAAACAAAAGCAAAGGTCCAACAAAAACCATAACAAGTATAAAATCACTCAACCGAACACAACGTCGGGAGTACGGACGCAACACGCATCCCAATGCAACATAAAAGTGCAAAAGTGGTTTGACTGATATCCAAACAGATCATCAAGGTCCACGACCCACATTGTGTCAAGGAAACTCGAGAAAACAGGGTGGCACGCAAAACGAAGTAAAAACCCCAAAAATTTAGAAAACTACAAAATTAAAACCCATTTGGCCTTTGGGTTCAAAAACCCCAAAAATCCAAAAATAAATGGAATCAGACACTGTATGCAAAAACGGCCAGCATAACGGCGTAAAATTCCAAACCCTCATCCCAAAAAATAGGGAAATGTTCATACCTGCCCAACCGGGTAGAACTAGCATACAGAAACGGAGGGGAACACTAGTTCTTAGCCACCAAACAAACGGCTACCAAAAATAGAAGCAGAAATGGAGCAGAAACAATAAAACAGGAAAGCCCTACCTCACAGCCAAAAGGGCAAAACGGGAATCTGAACCATAAAATAAATATCCCACAGAAGTAGCTGAAAATCGCGACAATCCAAGGTTTCCCCGAGTTGGATCCAACAAGCCCAACCTCGCGACAATCCCACGCCCGTAGCTCCCACAACGAACAAAACAGTAAATCCTCACGAAGAGGATTTTGGGTTTTACTCTCCAACTTTCCAATTTGAAAGTGAGAAGTGAGGAATTAAATTCCTTTTTGGATACTTATTCACTTTTTGGGTGAATAATCGATTAGGGCATTTAACTGGCCAATCTAGTTAAACCTCGAATCAACCCAAACGAAAACAGGCTATTCCTATAAATAGGAATTCATCTATGGCAAGCTGCCAGAAATTAAAATAAATCAATTAAAAAGCCCAAAAACCCAAAAACACATAAATCTCCTGAACAACTTTCGCGACAAAGCAAAACTCTAAATGCACAGACACGCTTACTGGTTTAATCACATAATGCAAATGAGTTTGGATTTAATAATCACTGAAAGATTTAAATTAAACATTTAATTAAGGATACGTCGACCATACAAAGGCGACATTGGTAAAATATGAATGGCTGAATCACTAACTCCATGTGCCACTGCTAGGGATATAAATCCTGCACACTAAACAACACGATCAAGTGCAATTGCATATAATAACATAGCCGAAGCAATAAGTGCATTAAATCACCTAATTTAACCATTTATTTAATTATATTAAAATAATCTATTTACATCACTCACATTCGCAAAAGGCATAGCAACGCAGAAATGAAGTAAATAACCATAGCATTAAATCCATCATATAGCGAAATCAGAAGTATGTCCAAATTCCAGATAACTAGATAACCAAATATCATCATAAAACACACTGTAATCTCAAAATGGCATCATCATGCAATATGAGTAACTGAACAACATAGTAGTCTAATATCTATGATACTGGAATCAAAGAGTAACATTTGACCCTCGGGTCCTCTCAAATGTAAACATAACATGAGTAACAAATATCTCTCTAATCAGAAATATAACAAGGTAAATGTCCACAGCACATAACCAAAGAATCCAACATGAACAATCCATTCTAATTACTTAAGCATTTAATAATGATTGATTACTTTGCACTAAAAAGGCATTTAAAACATATAAACAACCATAGTCATAAACATGACTAACCACTGCTACAGGAACCTAGTTCTGTGTAGCATGGTAATAGTACACGGTGCAACCTCTGCACACATCTCAAGGTAATCACGGAACAACCTCATGATACCACATCGATCCTAGTAACCACTGGCACAACCTCAGTGAACCAAAAATCACATCATAATCTCATAGATAAGTCAAAAGCATAAACAAAGCAACTGATACAAAAATATAAATCCAAACACCTCGACGGTGTAGACCACTCAGGGTCACAATCATGATCCATCACAACAAAAGATCAGCAAGGTTGCATCCATCAGGATGACTTACAGAAGTCAAATGGGAGAGGCACTACATCATCCCCCCCAAAGACTAGGCTTACTCCTGGAAGCCTGCAATCTAAGAATAGAAACCAAAACACACAAGAACCAAAATCAAAAGCGAGCAATAGGAATGACTCAAGAAACTCTCTACAAGTCAAACCCAAATCACTCCAACATTCTCAAACCATCACGTTAACCCCCAAATAGGTTAACCACGAGAGAATGGGTGTCACACAAACACAAGGTCCTCCAACAAGGAACCTTCTATGTGCTAGGAAGAACCCATCTAGCCATAGAGTCAACAATACAAGGTAAGGAACAAGCCCTCTCTACCTCGTCAACAGGTGCCCAACTACAACATGCACCAACTAGAAGACCACAAACAAGGTCAAAACAAGGCACACTTTCAACAAGAGTTGGAATCATGGGGAATAACGATCCCAAAATTCCCAAGAATACTATCATGTCACACATGATCATTCTGGAATCCACGTAAACTCACCCTTAGAACAAAGAGGATGAAAGTTTACCAAAAAAAGGATACACTCCAAAAGACTACTCACCACCAAGCGTAGGAGCACAACACCTCACCAAGGCACAAAAGCTCAACTATCACTGGGAACTAGGGTAACACAACCCAACCAAACAAGATATCACCTTTCCACAAGGTTCAAAGACTTTCATCAATGGACATAATCATGAAATGTCTGCATACCAACTCATGAGATGGTAACATGTGTCCAACGATACCATGTCCCTCCAGCACCATGCTAGGAAAACTACACCCAAACTACCGCTAAACTCAATCTCTAGCCTCAAGTCAACAGTTAAAGAGAAAACTTGATTGAGACAATCCACATGAAGATATAAGCCTAGTGAAAAGGATACTCTAGAGTATAGGACTGAGAGGGAGTCTCTCTCAACCTCTACACTAACCAGTCCATGATGCGTTAGGAAACTCACAATTTCACCAACCATCAACATACTCGCCTAAAAACACTAACTGAGCTAGTGGCATAACCATACTAGCCTACTCTCTCAAGAGAGAAAGAATACAAAGATGTGCCAAGGTCAACATCCAGAAAGGAGAATGTAGACTCATCAAAGAACCGAGTCACTCCCAAATGATAAGGCAACATCATCCACAACAAGGAACACTCACAAACCACACTATACCTCACAAGGGTGGGTCAGTGCAATAGGAAACACAAAAACCCAAGCACGAACTCCAACAAGTACCTAGTAGATTATGAAGACCAGATAACTCTTCCGTTGTGAATAACATGAGGAGTTAAACTTCTCCAATAGCCATAAATACGATATTTCACGATTGAATTGGCCTCTACTCGAAAAGGTACTCAGAACATCAATCAACAACTCCAAAAGCCATAGCCTCACAGCCGGACTCGGATTGAATCCATTTGAAAAGCGTCGAAAAGATATCGACAAGGACTACAACAAGAAGAAGCTAAGAGAGACCAAGACCTACGATCTGAGCCACCACTCAAATCAAAACAACAAGGACAAAACCAACAGCCTTGGTCACTAGGACAAGCAACGGATGAAATGTCCAAATCCACACAAGAGCACACATGCCCAGAACAACATAAGGCATGGAATGAAAGGTAAATCACACATTGAAACCATCATTACTTTTCTTTCATAAATTCATTAATTAAGCATAACATAAGCACTAATGCATAATGAACTAAAAGATTTTCAAGCAAGGGTCCAAGAGTCACTATAGAACAAGTACATACCTTTCGATTTCTTTAAAAAATAACATTAAGTTTAATCACCATTTAAACCATTCAGTTACAATAACAACTTTAGATCTAACAAAGACACACTAGCATGTTCTCCATGATATTATCCCTTGAACGTACTAGAGGTTCGAGATGAACATGATAGAGTCACAACACACAACTGGGCAGCAATAAAACACATCCAGAATAGTCATCATGAAACATAATCAAAAAGCCCAAATGGGAGAATTATCAATTCCACCAGTAAGTACAAAAAAGAGCTCACTTCAACAATAAGTCAAATGTGACAACTGTCACAAAGAGAGCGATAGATAAAATTTGATGACTACTCCAAGAGAGGGAAATACTAAAAACCAATGCTAGCCCAACAACATGAGGAAAGTACCTCCAACCAAATAAAATAAGGCATCAAACAAATCACATTACAGGTGATGACTGAGTATAGTCACACAAGAGGGATAAATCACCACACAATGCTAAGGAATACATCATCCTAGCATTGTTAGAGAATACACTCACACACATCAAGCAGTATACCATTAGTAACCTCATGCATATGCAGACAACAATAATTTCCATGCAATGCAACATTTAGATATTCATCAATTAATGCAAATTTTCATATGCTTAAGAAGCAATCAGATTGGGGACTTAAGTCATTAACCCAAATATATAATGCAAACCTACTCTTTGCAATGATTCACAATAAACACTCATTTTCAATGAAAGGAACCATTTCATCATTATAACAACAAAAAAAAATAAAGAATCACAATAAGATTCATTAATTTACTTACAATTAGGAGAAAATAGGGAAACAATGCACCTAACCCCCACAAGGAGAAAAAAGAAGAGGCACACAAGCCAACACATGGAAACCAATCCGTGGCTCCATCTAAAAAGGGTCACACATGCAACCAACCAAACAAGGCACAACGATCCCACCTACAAAGCCTGGAAGACTCACTTCCTTCTCCACACACTGCTGTAGTTGCATCTACTGGAAAAGCAAGTCCATCATGAGTAGATAACAAAGCAACAAAGATCATGAGTTCTCACCAAGACACTCGCACTCAACCAACGCAACAAAAACTACATGGGCAACATAAACACAGAGATCCCAATGTTTGAACTAGGCTCTGATACCAGATGTAATGCCCCGCCCGGAGATCCTTGGAAACAAGGATGAAATACAAGCTAGAATATTTTTTTTTTTTTACAAGTATGAATGCACATGACAACATCATACAGGGATCACAACGATTGCAATGGAAGAATTCATCACAATCCATGCAACCAATGAATCTCCAAACGCCACTACCAAACTGACACACACAAACAAAGCCAAGAATGACAACGTACATGATGAGGGCACAAGAAACAACCACTCATCAACAAAACACCAAGCTGGGGTAAAATGCAGAAAATTGAAATTTGGCTAAACCTGAAATCTTGAAGCCCTGAAAATTGGCTAAGTTTGGATTTCTGAAGCCCTCAAATTTCCTAAAATCCATAACTTATCTGCGAGAGGTCTGAAACCTATCTCAAACGATTTGTCGCATATATTAAAATATATCCTAAGTATAAGAACTTATACTTAAACGATATATTCTAAACCCCAAGAGACTAAAACAGAAACACGAAAACTCGATTTCAAGAGAAATCGACAGAATTCAAAATGCAACAGCCAAGGTCGAAGAATGCCCAAAAGGGTGTCCAAAACCACTCTCAAAAAGATCGGATCACGAAGAAAAGTGCCTGCTGATGGCACGCGCAGGTTTTTCACAAAAATCGTGCAACACTTCTTACTAAGGGAGGGCGATACTTCTCCTTAAGGCGTGCGACACTCTTCCAGTGTCCTACGACATATCTCAAGAAGGCATGCGACACTTTTCAGCATCGTACAACATTTCTCAAGAAGGCGTGCGACACTCTTCCAGTTTCGTACGACATTTCTCAAGAAGGCATGCGATACTTTACAGTGTTGTACAACATAGTTTGCATGGGCGTGTGATACTTTTTAAAGTGTCACACCATGCTGAACAAATGTCACCCATAGAAACACGAAAACACTCCCAGAAGCAAAAAGGACCAAAATTAGAGCAAAGAACCTCCACACCAAGGAATACCGGATCCACAAAGGCTTGAGGAATGAACACTCGAGTGCAAGAACAACATAGAAAGGAGAACATCTATCCATCTAAACTACAGCAGCAAAGAACACACTAAAATAAACATCGCAGAGAGCTGAACAACCAAACTAAGTACGTGGTTCCTCCCAACCATCAATAGCATCATAAGACCATCATGGATCCTAGCCATCCCCCGCGCGTAACATCCCAAGCCATCGACCAAATCGTCAGTACTGGCGTAATAGGGACGTCACTACTAAAACATGCATAAAAACAACATAAGAAAATCTAACATGCTAGTGATAACGCATAAGATAATCCTACAGTAGATAACATCACCTATCACATGCTAAACAGCAGCAAGCAACAGATATACTACTAAAGCAAATCACATCATCTAATCATATGTTAAACATCATAATAAGGGAATGCGCCAAATAAAATAACATCATCTAAACATGATATACAAGCATCCCAATGAAAGCATAAATCACAAGAAACCATACTCCAGAACCCGAAGTACCAAGTGAAGGCATCCAGCAACGGTCAAACTAGGACAAAAGATCGTCTCTGTACACCGATCCCTAGTAGTGGTGAAGGTAGCTACGCCTCCCAACCACGTGGCACCCATAGGTCCACACCCGCCGTGCTGATGGAGATAATGATCCAACCACAAACACACATAAAACACAACATCCATGGCTAACACTCACACCAGACAGTATGATGGCTGCAACCAAGAACCTAAGACAATGCAAGGAGTACAGGTCCTGGTCAGACACTCAATAGGCTACTATGTAGGGACTAACATCATGGAGAGTCGCTTGGCATCGACAAGCCCAAGCTAGTATAGGCAGCTACTCTTCTCAACAGAAGGCGCACAACCTAGGGCAGCTACTCTTCACGACGGAAGGCGTACAACCCACACATTTTAATTATCTTGTATTTATTACCACCCAAAGTTTTAATTTAATTATCACTTATATAAAACTTCCTCTACCAACCGGGAAGTAGTCACCAGGTTACAGGATAGAAGCCCCCTCCATATGCTACCCTACCCTACCCATGCTCATCCTAAGACAAGTGCCCGTGGGCATGCATACTCCCATCCCAACCCTAATGATCATAACTTCCAGCGAATCCACGGAAGATCGGGCCTCGCAAGTCACCCAACAAATGTACGCGCACGTACTCGTGTGTGGCGCACCACCATCACGAAGATCATAACACAAGGACAGGAATGAGAACACAATGCAAAGAAAACACCCAACTAAAAGCAACATGGGAAGGATGAATTCTACAAGAATCCCAAAGCCAATAAAATCATACATCATGAAATCACACAACCGGCCTCAATCCGAGAGTATGGATTGTACACGAATCCCAATGATGTAACAAGACCAAACATCATGAACTCACTCAATCGGCCTCAATCCGAGAGTATGGATTCTACACGAATCCTAGCGTTCACGAAACAAAAGCAAAGGTCCAACAAAAATCATAACAAGTATAAAATCGCTCAATCGAACACAACGTCGGGAGTACGGATGCAACACACATCCCAATGCAACATAAAAGTGCAAAAGTGGTATGACTGATATCCAAACAGATCATCAAGGTCCACGACCCACATTGTGCCAAGGAAACCTGAGAAAACATGGTGGCACGCAAAACGAGGTAAAAACCCCAAAAGTTTGAAAAACTACAAAATTAAAACCCATTTGGTCTTTGGGTTCAAAAACCCCAAAAATTCAAAAATCAATGGAATCGGACACCGTATGCAAAAATGACCAGCATAACGGTGTAAAATTCCAAACCATCATCCCAAAAAATAGGAAAATGTTCATACCCGCCCAACCGGGTAGAACTAGCATACAGAAACGGAGGGGAACACTAGTTCTTAGCCTCCAAAAAAATGGCTACCAAAAACAGAAGCAGAAATGGAGTAGAAACAATAAAACAGGAAAGCCCTACCTCACAACCAAAAGGGCAAAACGGGAATCTGAACCATAAAATAAATATCTCGCAGAAGTAGCTGAAATTCGCGACAATCCAAGGTTTCCCTGAGCTGGATCCAACGAGCCCAACCTCGCGACGATCCCACGCCCGTAGCTCCCACAACGAACAAAACAGTAAATCCTCATGAAGAGGATTTTGTGTTTTACTCTCCAACTTTCCAATTTGAAAGTGAGAAGTGAGGAATTAAATTCCTTTTTGGATACTTATTCACTTTTCGAGTGAATAATCGATTAGGGCATTTAACTGGCCAATCTAGTTAAACCCCGAATCGACCCAAACGAAAACAGGCTATTCCTATAAATAGGAATTCATCTATGGCAAAGCTGCCAGAAATTAAAATAAATCAATTAAAAAGCCCAAAAACCCAAAAACACATAAATCTCCTGAACAACTTTTGTGACAAAGCGAAACTCTAAATGCACAGACACGCTTACTGGTCTAATCACATAATGCAAATTGAATTTGGATTTAATAATCACCGAAAGGTTTAAATTAAACATTTAATTAAGGATACGTTGACCATACAAAGGCGACATTGGTAAAATATGAATGACTGAATCACTAACTCCATGTGCCACTACTAGGGATATAAATCCTGCACACTAAACAACACGATCAAGTGCAATTGCATATAATAACATAGCCAAAGCAATAATTGCATTAAATCACCTAATTTAACCATTTATTTAATTATATTAAAATAATCTATTTACATCACTCACGTTCGCAAAAGGCATAGCAACGTAGGAATGAAGTAAATAACCATAGCATTAAATCCATCATATAGCGAAATCAGAAGTATGTCCAAATACCAAATAACTAAATAACCAGATATCATCATAAAACACACTGTCATCTCAAAATGGCATCATCATGCAATATGATTAACTGAACAACATAGTAGTCTAATATCTATGATACTGGAATCAAAGAGTAACATTTGACCCTCGGGTCCTCTCAAATGTAAACATAACATGAGTAACAAATATCTCTCTAATCAGAAATATAACAAGGTAAATGTCCACAGCACATAACCAAAGAATCCAACATGAACAATCCATTCTAATTACTTAAGCATTTAATAATGATTGATTTCTCTGCATTAAAAAGGCATTTAAAACATATAAACAACCATAGTCATAAACATGACTAACCAAGTGCTGCTACAGGAAGCTAGTCTTGTGTAGCATGGTAATAGTACACAGTGCAACCTCTACACACATCTCAGAGTAATCACGGAACAACCTCATGATACCACATCGATCCTGGTAACGACTGGCACAAACCTCAGTGAACCAAAAATCACATCATAATCTCATAGATTAGTCAAAAGCATAAAGAAAGCAACTGATACAAAAATATAAATCCAAACACCTCGACGATGTAGACCACTCAAGGTCACAATCATGATCCATCACAACAAAAGATCAGCAAGGTTGCATCCATCAGGATGACTTACAGAAGTCAAATGGGAGAGGCACTACATCAAATCTCCATCATCATCTTCCATTGAATAAGGATTTGATTGGGAAGCTCATTTACCAAGAAGTAGAGTTTACTAACCTAATAAGTGGGGTTGTCACTTATCCAAGTCATCCAAAACTTGGCTAGACAAAATTGGATATCGACCACACCATAGTCTAAAGGAGGTTTAGTTACCCCTCAAAAGTAACTATGAGTTACCCTTCTCGTGTCAAAAAAATTGCTTTGTAATAATGTTTGCCTGCTATAATTAGCCTACTTCTATGGAAGAATAAATTCATCATCGACAAGTCATTCTTCACGAAGAAGTTCACGGAGATCTTACAGAAAGGCATCAGCAAAAAATGTTGCAACATGTTTGGGGCCTCAATGAAATTATTCAAGGAGAAAATGATAGACAAGTTGTGCTACAACCTAATCTCCCTACAGAACGTGAACAGTCACAAGAAGATGTAATCCATAATCTCAATTAGATTTTCAACGATCTCTTTGTAAACACATAGGCTAATGAGGAATTATATGATGAATGAAGAAGGATTCTTGTTGATAGATTGTGCAATACAAAGGGCCATTGGAATTTGGAACAGTATTTCCATGATTACATCCACTTAATTGAACTTATAATAGTTTATCCCCGTCATCTCCAATCAAATTCATTGTTCTTTTATTGGCTACATAAATACACACATTTCTCGTCTCCAATAAAGAGTGTTTTATGATTACAATATGAATATATGCGATGGCATTCTGCATCGATCTTGCAATTACAATTTTTTTTTCTTCTTTTTCTAGATTGGCATTGCAGATGATGACAAGATGAGAGGAAGGGAGAATCCAACAAGTAGAATATATGAATTAGAGCTCTCAAAACAGGGATATCATGCAGGTGCTGCCAGAATATTGAAGCACTTGCAAATGATTCAGTGAGAAAATAGTCAAGAAAACAGTTTTGTGATCTTTCGAAGATTTTATGCACATTGAATTGTTAAGAATGTAGTTTTGGGATTATTAAATATTTTATTAGGTACCAATCAATCTATAGCTTAGATCTATTTTTAGGGTTTCAATTGAAAGATTGTGCTTTGTTTTTTCTTGCAGTTAATTTATTTTCATGTTAGTTTTTAGACTCGTATAAATATTTCAGATTCCACAAAAAAGACCTTGTATGTTTGGTTTTACCGACTTTCTTTAATAGATGTTCCTTTTTCTTTCTATTTAGTTAAAGTGAGTCCACTTGAGAGATCTTTGGGTTTTCCTTTGGTATTTTTGGAGTTTGGTCATGAAAATAAAGATGTTAGTTGTTGAATTATTTATGCTATGTTTCTTAAAAAGACATTATTTATATAAGTTTTTTCTTAATCACATCGTAGAATTTTTTAGTTTCTAGAGATTCTTTGTTCTGGATCTTCTTGTCTATCACAAATAGTTACAAATTGGTTCATCTTCCCTACATTTCCTTGTAAATTTGAGAGCTCTTCTACTTCAATTTATTCTTCTTCTATAGCTTTTGGATTTATTTGTCTATTGACTTTTGCATCAATGTTTTGGTTATTATTCTTTGATGTGGGTTGTTAAACAAATAACCAACTTGGGGTTCTCTACACCACATGCCAAAATTGTTATTATGGATGGAAAATATGCCGATCTTAAAAGATGTATAGGAACTGTTTAACAAAATGTCTCCACCTAATGGAGCTTCATAGACTTCATTGATATTGAGATATGCACACGAAAAATGTTTTGAGTTAAGCATTGCAGGTCTTTTATCAGTTTTCCGAGTGAAATGTGGTTGCATTGAATGCAAAATGGTTTATGCAATAAATCTCTGAATCCTTTCAGATGAATGCAACATACAACTATGAATCTAATTTGATCATTCGGCTTAGTTTTCCTCTGCATTTATTAGCTTCGAAGCACTGGACGAGTCAAGAGAATCCAATGATAAATAATTAGAAGCAAATATAAGCGGGGTTTACAGTAGCGTGCAAAATGTTTGACAAAGTGCTTACCGCAAATGTGACCTCGAATTTTTTAATATTTTTTACTTCGTACAAAGATGAATTGTTTGGTATCTCAGAACCCACTTGGAGGATAAGTTTATATAAAGAGTTTTTAGTGGTTGAGTTATATGTAAAACGATTCTTCACATATTGTGAATTATTAAATTATATGGGGACATTCTATTACACATGCCTTATTGATGTTGATGTCAATTGATACACAATGAGATTGATTAGCCACTCACAACTAAAAATAGAAATGAAGTAGCAGAATATGAAAATCTCATATTTTACTTTTGCATAGAGTCCTAATACACTAAGATTCTATTTTTATATTCTAGTAAAAGAAAACCATGTTCTAGATGGAATAGAAGCATTGGGTGGAGAATACTAAATGATATACTACTTGTCATCGTGATCACAATTGGTATAATATAAAAAATGACGCCTGATTCATTTCTTATCTTCTAAACTCTTATCATCAATGACGCTTGATTCATTTCTTATCTTCTAAACTCTTCTCATCAACAACCCTGGGACTTGATAAGATTGCCTCGGGCTGGGGTCTCATGGGCACCCGCTTCCTTCAAACTAGAGTGGGTGGTATTGAGAATTTGTAGGAATATCTAAAATGAAGTGGTCTCATAAATTTTATATGTGAATCATCTTTACAAAAGCAACTCTAAATTCAAGGAAGCTTGTGGTGTTATAAATTTTTAAAATAAAATTTTTATTTCTTCATAAATTTCTTCTTCTTTACTTTACCTGCAAATCCCCTTGATGTGATCTAAGCCCTCTTTCAACATTCTCTAGAAGTATGTCCAGGGAAAATAAATACTATCTATGTTGGGAGCTTCTAGAATTGAGATAATGCTACGACCATTAGTGTTTCAAAGTTGTGGTTTACAAGTATATCAGATAAAGAAAGATATCTACATTACCCAATCCAAATACATGAAGGAGATACTAAAAACTTTTGGGATAGAAGACTCAAGACCAATCAGCATGCCCATGTCTAGTGGACATAAATTTTCTAAGAATGATGATTCCACTAATATGAACCATACATTGTATAGATAAATGATTGGGAAACTGCAATGTGTTGTTCACAATAGATAGATATTGCACTAGTAGTTGGGATTGTTGCAGGATTTTCTACAAATCCTAAGGAGAATCACATGATGTTAGTAAAGAGAAAACTAAGATATTTGAAAGGAACAAAAGACTATGGACTGTATTACAAGAAGAATGACAAGTTTGAACTGAAACTGTACACAAATTTTGATTGGGCAAGAAATGTTAATGACATAAAGAGTAGAAGTGGTGGAGTTTTCTTTATGGGAAAAAGATTAGTTTCATGGACAAGCAAGAACGAGAACTACATTTCACAATAAACAACAAAAGTTTAATATGAAATAACAACAGTTAACTTTTCTAACATTGTATGGATCAAGAAATTGTTAAAAGGTATGAAGAAAGAGATTAGTGATCCTATTGTTATCTATTGTGCTAACACAAGTGCTATAAATATATCAAGGAACCTTGTGATGCACACAAAGACTGAGCATATTGCTATCAAGTATGATTACTTGATGGAACTAGTTCGAGATAAAGAAGTAAGATTAGAGTCTGTAAACACTAAGGAGTAGATAGCTGATATTTTCTCTAAGGTTTTACCTGAGGATGCACATGAGTATCTAAGAGATAAATTAGGGTCGATTCCCCTAGATGAAGCTACTTAAGCATAGATGGACCTATACATAAAATGCATTGTGTCAGTCATGAAATAGATGGAGCTACCTAAAGTAGTGAAGAGAGAAGCACAAGATGTTGTATCAGTCATAAGATAGATGATAGTTAGAGAACAAAATTTAGAATAATGACATGAAGATATCTACATTGTAAAGATGTATGAGAAAAATAAGTGTCTTTGGCATTGTTGTCAAAGAGGGAGATAATAATTAGTTCCTATATGAAGAGGGAGATATTCATAAAGAGTTACCATATGATGAAGAAAACATAAAGAAATGTTGCAAAGAGGGGGCTCATTGATTTCATGATCTAATTTGATAGAAGGAATCTGTGTGTTGCATATCAGGGTTGCATAAATAAGAATCAAGATGAAACTAAAAGAGAAATTGTTGGATACTAAGATGAGAATAAAAATGAAATTGAGGATAGTAATGGAGATTTGATATTGAACACAGTGAGAGTTGCTCGAAGCAATTACATGTTTTAGATTGCAAGGTAACTAGAAGTGTTGTCATCAATGTCGAAGAGGGAGATTGCTAGAAACTACAATTGGAACAATTTGTATGTTGTCATTGATGTCAAATGTTATTGGTAAGATAGTTTCTATCTGAGTAGAGTGTCATATCAAGATGATTGATGAAGAGGATTTGCGAAGAAGAGATAACAAAAGGACCTAGAGGAAAGGTTGAGTTATGAGAAACTACAATGTGCACTTGATTAGTTAGACTTTGACAAGATAATGTGATTGTTTAATCATAACCAAAGTAGAGAAGATAGTTGCATTGAAGCCTAGAAGAAGTGATCAAAGAAAGACCAAATGCATAGGTTTGATTGAGAAAAGAGAAGAAGATTAAGGAACTAGAAGTATTAGCCAAGAAAAATATAGTGTCGATCGAGCACTAGTAATGACTGAGTATTAGAAAGCATGTTGAACATAACAGTTAGTAGGGTCAATCCAAGAAGTTGGGTCTCACTTTTGACCAAAAAGTGGAAGTGTTTTTCTTGTTTTTGAAATATATTGTCAATTGATGCCAAAATTTGTGCCATTTAGAGATTAAATATAAAAAAACTTCAGAAACAAAAATTGTAGTGTTTGGGTCTTCTTTTTTAATATGTAATTTATTTGTATACCCATATGACAGATTATTTCATTGGTATGGATCTTTAAAAACCACTTTTTCAAAATGTTTGTTTCAGGACCATACCATGTTCATGTACGAACACTATAATTTGACACAACTAAATGAATTTTTGTGAATCCTTTTAAAAGAAGTTACCTAACACACCAAAGACTAATGAGAATATTTTTCTTGAATTTTTTAATGAATATTTTTTAATTAATTTTTATTGACAATCAAGCTAATTTCTAAAACCTCTCATGTACGGATGCCACAATTTTATCATTTTAAAATTATTATTTTTTAAACTTTAAAAGAATTGTGTGCAGATTGATGACATGTAAATTAATTTACAAAATATGAAAAATTTAAAAAGCTATTAAAGTTTTAGTGAATGTCACTATTTAGCATTTAAGAGATACTTCTAATTTATAAATAAGGGAAAAATAGAAAATGAACTCATAACACTATAAAGTTTACATTTTTGGAATCGGAACAGTAAGACCTATAATGGGTTTTTGTTTTGTCAAAAAATTTAATGGGGACGACCATATAAAAATTACGATAATCCCTGAAATTGTCAATTAAATGCCTTAGAAAAAATGGTTCATAAAGACATAGGCTTGGTGGGACCAAGCCTATGTCATGCCTTTCCCCATGGCAAAACCCCATGCAAATTTGCGGCCATTCCAAATTCTCACCCATTTCACTAGAATTGGGCACCCAATTTGTAATTCAAAAATCAAGTGCCTGATTTGGTTTTAGCCATTAACTGAAACGGGCACTTGATTGATAATCGGGTACCCAATTGTTTAAAAATTAGGCATTCATTTTATAATTGGGTACCTGATTGTTTAAAAATTAGGCACCCTATTTTTAGTGCCCAATTCTAATCTACCCATTGGGCCCCAAAAGATGCCCCACTGACCAATTTTCAATGATTAAAATGATTGAATGATAGTATCGATTTGCAGCAGCGAATTTCTGTCATACCTATTATATTTTCTTGTCTTCTTCTACAATTTGCAAGTTGTTGATTACAATTCAAAACTAGTGCAAACATGGGATCAAAACAACGAAGAAAGAAGAAAATAAAAGTTCTGACAAATGAGGAGATTGTAACAAATAAAGAGAATGAAGCACAACGTCAACGAGAGAGAAGACAAAAAATTAGAGAATTGAGCAATGTTTCAAAGGAGAAAGACATTGAGGATACCACAATGGATGAAGAGGCTAAAGAAAAGAACCAAATACAAGGATATTTAGGTGCACATTCTAATCAAACATTCAATATAGGTGTGTCTCCAAACCCTCGATTTTTTTCTCATGATGAAATTGGTGAATTTTTAGAAGTGTGTTACCATTTAAACAATTTAGATTTTATTCATGAGAATAGATTGTCAAACAATCATGCACAACAAACTCCAATGGAAATGCATGCCCCAAAAGAAATACCAAGAAAATTTGAAAATGAGATTGAAATTCAAAATAACAGTGAAAATAAAATTCTAATTGAAAATAACAATTGTATGAATGTAGACGTAGAAACACCAATTACTAAACAAACATGTCAAAATGATACTAAAGTGCCTAAACATAATTTTCATTTTCCTAATGATTTCCTAGATAATTGTGAGGGATTGGTTTCATAGAGACAAATTAGTTTGCTAATAGATTATATAGACATTTTTTTATTATAAGAAATTTGGGTTTCAATGTTAGTTGATGTTGCAACTAATTAAAATGTCTAAAATGCAAAAAGTAATGAAAAGGTTAGGAATGTATGCAAAACTCAAGAATAAAAATAAGTCTTTAAAACAAGTTGTATCCACTTTTTCTAGTGCCTTTGATGTTATCAGAAAGAGATGTTGCTCTAAAGATAAGAATGCAACACGATGAGCAATAACAACAAGTTTAGTTAACAAATCAACGACTGACAAAAGATTGATTAGCAACATAGGTGGATATCTTAATGTGAATCGTAAGACTTTAGAAAGAGCTATAAAGAGAAGGGTTAACTTTGAATGTGATCCAACAAATATTTGTGGACTTCTAGTGGTAGACTCTTGAGATGTGATATGAAACTTACTAGTGAAGTGAAAAGTTTGGTTGAAAATTTTTGGCATGATAATACAAGAGTATTGTTGAGATATTGGGTGTTGCACACATTGCATAATATTGTTATATTGTATTATTTTATTTTATTATGTAATGTTGCACCTAGATGGACGTGCAACATATAATGATTCCCATGGGATATACTTGATGAGTTGTATTGTAACATTGTAAAAATATTTCATGTAATTATTTAATATTGGAGAAAAGAATTAAATCTCCAATATTAAATGTGGGGTCAGTGGGTTAGGTAGCACATGGTTTTAGCACATGGCTTATGTAATACCACTTGGTGGTTTTGTGGGACTTTCTACTATATAAGCAGCCACAAGGGTAGTTGTATAGAGAGAAGGAAAAGAGGCAAGAGTCGAGTAGGACAACACTTGACAGGTTAGCCAAGGGAGCATTTGTAAAGGTTGGAAGCATGACATGGGATGTGTGGATTCATGCTTGTTCACATAGTTTGCTCGGTTGTGGCTATGGATTTGAAGGTTTCCATGGTTATATGGTAATGGTATTTTTTGCTGAATAATACATGATGATGGATGCTTTTGGAGACTAGGTTTTTCTCTCAATGAGGGTTTCCCAGGGTATATCTTGTGTCACATTTTGTGGGTATGTTGTCTATTCTCTTGCATGTGGATTTCAATTGCATATTTATTTTAGATCTATTATGGGTTATGTGGAAATAGTTATATTCTTTGTTGCAAGTTTCATTACAAGTGGTATCAGAGCTAGGCTTTATTATTGTAACTCTAGATTGAATCCATGGGAATGCATGAGAGGTTAAAAGAAAGGGAAAGATATATGATTTTTTATTGCAGATCTGAGAATTTTGGGTTTGTTGTTATGATGGGATGTTAAAAGATTTGGGCATTTAAAATTGTTGGACAAAAGAGTTTTTTTGGATGTTTTATTTAAATGAGGGTTTTAGGGGGAAGCTTGCAGAAATGACCTCCTAGGTAAAAACAGACCTCACCATTGGATCCAGGTCTATATTTCTATAAATTTTGATATATAATATGCCCTAGTTTGGCCATGTTCAAGGGAAATGAAAGAGTTTATTTTGGTTTCAGCCCATGATGGCTATCAAATTTAATCTCATCATATTTTCGTCACACAAAAAAATAAAAAATGTAAAATCGTAGTGAAAATGGTAAAAAGATTGTCTTAGTAAAATGGCCATAACTTTTTCTCAAGGTATCAAATTTTAGAGTTCTTATAGGTGTTGGAAAGCTAATTTAGAGCACTACAACTTGGTGTAGGTTTGGTTCTATGATTTTGAAATTTTGTTAGGTTTTAAGAGCCCTAAAGTTAGATTTGTTTATCTAGAGCATAGATTAGGGCATAACTTGGGCATACGGAGTCAAATTTTGGACTTTGAGTAGTCAACAGAAAGCTCTTGGAGGGCTCTACACATTAGTTTAGATTTGATGTAGGTTTGGAATAATTTATTTGGTGATATATTGATCTAAATAGGTTATAGATATATTTTGACTATGGTAACATTGTGAGTTTATGGCATTGGAGATTTAAGATTTGATGTCATTGTATACTCAATTCATATTTTAGATTGGTCTTATAATGATATGGTTATCAGTATTTGATTTGGATATGTATGATGACTTGTTGGATCTACAAGTTGTGTAGTGTTGTAAGTGATCTATACTTATAGGTTGCATTTATGGCTTGGATATGGGTTGTCTTTGCCCATTGATCTTTTGTTATTGATGCATATTTAGATTGGTGCCTTGGATTTGGGTTGTCTATGCCCTAAATCACATGATTTGCTAATTTTTCTTCATGTATAAGGGATGAGATGTTGTTACCAGGTATAGTCATGGTGGAGAATTGTGGTTGACTATTTTATGCTGACAAGTTGGACACATTGAGAGTCAAATGCTCGGTTCATGGATGTGATCATGGTGCCATAGATTTTGGTATGATATGATTGGATATACAGGTACTTCCTTGATGTTCATTAGCTTGAATTTCTGATTTGGTTATAGTGGTATATCTTCTTGGTTGAGGATCATGGTTATTTGGTTTCTTTTGAGGAGCTCTTGATGTGCACTTTGAGTTTTTTGATGGTTTGATGCCTTAGTTGACTCTCATGGTTAGAGGATAGATTTTTTCAGCATGCGTCATGGATAGCTTGGATACATGGTTTAGTAAGAGCTTATGACAATGATGAGGTGATAGTGTAGGATTAATTCCTGGTTTGGTTTGGATCTTGATGTAGGAGATGGATTTTATGATGCCATAGGTGACTTGGTACTATAGTTGAGTGGGAGTTTTTTGGCATTGATATATTTATCGAGTGTTTGCAGATGTTGAAGGTTTTTCTTAGATCCTGATGCTGCAGAAGCGTCTTTGACATTTGCATAGTGCACTTGTTATTTTCATAATGTGTGAAGATGGATAGATCTTGAGGACTCATGGAGTTCTTGGTTATCTTCATGGTGTGTGGAGATGGTTCTTCATGGTATGTGGAGATGGTTTTCTTTATGGTGTGTGGAGATGGTTGCATCTTGAGGACTCACAGGGTTCATGGTAAAGGTGTGGTTTATGCTTTCATTTGACATGTTATCCTTAGTGTGAGGATGGTTTTATTATTATGTCATGGTATACTCTTGATACGTGTTTAGAGTTGTGACATGTTATAGTATGTTCATATGGAGCATGTTGTCTCTTTTGAGATGGTAAGATCATGTTGTCATGCTTATGTTCTTGAGGCCATGGTTAGAATTTTGACATTGATCTTGGTTTAGTTTCTTTGTATTGAGTACACTGATCATAAGCTAGATACTTCATGATATTGCTATGTTGCATTTGGAGTTGGCATGGATTGATTGGTTACAGGTGCTCATGGATACTTAGAGACGATGGTGATGTTGATTTCTCTTGGATTAGAGAAGTATTTTTTGGGATGGTTGATGGTTTCAGTAGGAAGTCCGAGGGGCAGTCACCTAATATGGACCTAAGAGGAGATTGTTCTTAGATGAGTCTTGGTTGGAGACTTGGGTATTTTGATGAACATTCTCATTCCCCACTCTTGGTCTACTCGGCAGTTTGCTACTTGAGAGGTATAGCCCATTGTTTCTCTTGATTGCATTATATTTATGCTTGTCTTTCATGGATATGGATCTTGAGCTATGATACATGAGTTAGTTCTGGAGGGTTCATTTGAGATATTGTTTAGCATTGGTTCTCTCCATTTTTATATGTTGTTATACTAGTTAACTTTGGGAGATGGTTTTATGTTGGGCATATTCCTTGATTTAGTAATGGTTTATGAGTTTGATCTTCTTGTGAGAGGCTTACATCTATGATTGGTTATATGGTATGGTTTGGGTGTTGATGAGGCTTCTTGGTTGGGGTTTTATGGAGGAGATCATACTTGCACAGTTTACATCTAGAGGTGTGTGTAGAAGGACATGATATAGGTTATGATTTGCATGGTTTCTCTTTGGTCTTGGTTATCTTCCTAGATGTTCAGCTTTCCTTACATTGGATTTGAGATTGGTTAGAGATTGTGATCACTGGTTTGTGCTCATGTATGTCATGTGAGAGATGACATGGTTATTCCTTTATCTCTTTCTTCTGTTGGTTGTGGAGAACTTGGGAGACTGTTGGAGACTTGTTATGAGAGTTGTTCTTGCAGGATATCAGTTTATGTATTGTGGATGTCCTTAATACTATATTGATTCACTTCTTTGAGATGTTGTGAGTGGATTGGTTATAGATTTGACATATCCTTTGCAGTGGGAGCTTCTTGGTAAATAAGTGGCAAGTATTTCTCTTGAGGTTTGTTTTGTAAGCCACCTGATGATCAATACTTTCTTTTTAATGCATTTTTTTTGGTACATGTGATATGTGTGGCAATCATTCTTTGTTAGATGAATGTTTGCATGAAAATGGTTTGACTACTTTTGGACAACAATTAGTTGATGTATAAAGATTCAAAACTATTGAATATCCATTGAAGGATGGGAAGATTGGAAGAAGGTGTGATCTAGTTACAGATAAAATTAGTTGTCATGCATTTATGGATGAATTTAAGTGTGTGATCATACCAAATATGTTAAACACTCTTAATATGCTAGATGGCTTGATGAACAATTTCACATATGTAAGAATACATTTCCAATTGGTACTATACTTTTAGTTGTGGACTTTGCAAAGAACTACACACTTGCACCACAAGATGAGGTACAACCACAATATTACAATTTAGTGCAAGTAACAATTTATGTTCATATAGTTTATAGGCATACACCTAATATGATCTGATTAGGATCTAGGACTATTACAGAGGAATGCTAATTTATTACATAGAATTAATTTAAAACTTTTAGCGAATCAAATTAACGTAAATGAAATAAGAGAACAACAAGATTAAGCTGATAAAAGAGACAATGAGAGAAAGAAGACGCAAACAATTTGATCTCGGAGCTCATCCGTATGGACTACGTCTCCGGGTCCAGCTCCAATAGCGGGACCGATCCGATTATCTCCAAAAATCATGTACAAATGTTTAAAAAGTCATTCCTTTGAAGTACAACAACATCACGCTGTTTCAAAGTACAGGAATGAGCACTTCAAAAATCTCCCTTATACTCAACACTTGGACGTTCCCTCCTTTTTCTGAAATCATATAAGAGCCTCCTAACCCCCTTTATATACAATAAATTAGCCAAAATAAGGCTATAACAAAATGATATAAGATTAGACCCTTCAATAAATTCCTCCCTTCGAATTAACCTTTAGCCATATTTGAAAGATTTGGTTTATGTTAATTTTGGGGTCAAAATAGATAATAACCTTATTTTACTAAGGTTAGGCCGTCGATTTAAAGGATAAATTTAAACTGCACCATATATATTTTAAAGCGGTAAAATAGCGCAACGGAAAATATTGTTTTGGGGCAGCCACTGGTCGGGGGTTCCAACCCCACCGGCGGCCTCCTTTGTTTAAATTTGGCACTAGCCAATGTTTAAAAATATATTGCCGCCAATATCTTTTGAAATCCATGCGTGGCATGGTGGAGGAAGTATGAGTTTTGGGAATAAATGGTCATGGGTTCAAATCCGACCATAAACTTTTTTTTATTTCCCACTTCGCTGACGTCATGAATACGTCATCAATATTCATCTCTTATGCCGAACTTTAAAATGTCATAACTTTCACGTACGAGCTCCATTTTTTATGAAACAAACACTGTCGAAAAGCTCTCAACGAGCTCTTTATTTTGAAATCCATTGTTGACCACTTTGGAGATGATTATTTTTTCACCTTTTTGATGACCTTCATTCTCGATTTGACCAACCTTTGACTGACCATAACTTTTGCATATGGACTCCGTTTTTGTCCATTCAAATTGCATTGGGTCTAGAATTTCAAGGAGTTTAATCTGATGTTGATTGTTGAAGTTTTGGAGATATGTCAATTTTGACAAAAGTATCCCTCGGATCAAGTCTCCCCACTGAGGAGCTTTCAGACCACCAAAAGTTTGGATTACTCAGAAAGAAGGTGAGGGTATAGTTCCCTCACTTTACCAATCTCCATCCATCTTGCCTTGATTGGATGCATCCCCTTCAATCCCACTCGGAGCTATTCAATTGGTCCTCTTCATGAAGTTCTGACATTCCTGTCTAGGATAACATCTTCTGGCAATTCTGACATATACTCTAGTGAAAGATCATCAGCTAATGGAACCTGAACACTGATGTCTTCATCCAAGATCATTGGAGGCTCATACAACTTCAGATTCTCAACATTGACAACTAAGTAAATTTGCATGTATGGAGGGAGATTAAGGCAAAAAGCATTAGTACCGATCTTTTCCAAGATCTCAAAAGGACCATACCTGATAGCTTTGAGCTTCCTTCCTTCACTTTGCATTCTTTCCTTGCTGATATGTAACCAAACTCTGTCACCAACTTGGAATTGGTGATCAATGTGATGCTTATCATGGCGAGCCTTGTATTTCTCTTGGCTCTGCTCTAATTGTGCTTCTACTGCCTGATGGATTGCTTGGACCTTCTGGATGAACTTTAAAGCCTTTTCTGCATCATGGCATCCATCTACAACATCCTCCTTCCCAAAAGCAAAATCCATTGGAGTCTTAGGCAAGTAACCGAAGCAAGTCTCAAAAGGAGACCTCTTTGTAGAAGAGTGTGCTGCATGGTTGTAAGCATGTTGCACATAATGAAGACTTTCATCCCACAACTTAGGATGTTTGCTGCAATAGCCTCTAAGTAGATGCACAATTGTCTTGTTCACTACCTTTGTCTGTCCGTCGGTCTGCAAATGGAAGGCTGTACTCTTCTTCAACTTGGTGTCCATGAGTCCCCACAAAGATGACCAAAATTCCCCTAAGAATCGAGAATCTCGATCCGATACAATAGAAGTGGGTAACCCAAAATGAACCCATACATTTTGAAAGTACAAATGAGCAGTCAGTTCAGTAGTAACTTTCTTTTTACAAGGCATTAAAATACACATTTTGCTGAACCGATCAACTACTACATACAAATAATCATGACCCTTCCTAGAAATAGGTAAACCTCTCACAAAGTCCATAGATAAACTTTCCCATGGACGGGATGGTACAGGTAATGGTGTGTACAAACCTAATTTCCTATTACTTGGTTTACTGGTTGCACACATTACACATCCTTTTATATACTTGGTGACAGTTTCCTGCATACGAGGCCAATAACTATATTTTTGCAATTGGGCTAATGTCTTACTTACCCCAAAATATCTTGCAATCAAAGAGGTGTGTGCTTCATGGATTACATGTGCCTGTTCATCTTTAGGAATGCATAATTTTCCCAAGTTGTACAACAAATTCTCATGCACATAGTAATCTTTCTCTTCCACATGTTTACCCTGGATTAAAGCTGCATAGATATCCTTAAAGTTCTCATCATTAGCATATTGTTCCTGAAAACTTTCATGAACCATAGAACTATTTTGAAGGATTATCAAAGCATTCTGAACAGGAGGTCTAGACAGCATATCTGCTACTTTGTTATGGGAACCCTTCATATACTTAATTACCAAATGAAACTGTTGTAGAAAACCCATCCACCTAAAGTGCCTACTTTGTTGCAACTTAGATTGTGAGTGCAAATATTGTAGTGGCTAGTGATCAATATGGATTACAGTTTCCTTTCTTATTAAGTAATGTTTCCATTTTTTAACACTCTGAACTAAAGCATAAAGTTCTTTATCATATGTAGGATAGTTACTTACTGCTCCTAAAAATGTTTCAGAGTGGTAGCAGACTGGTTTACCTTCTTGCATGAGTACAACTCCCATGGCAAACCCGCTCGCATCTATCTCAATCTCAAATGGTTGATGTAAATCAAGTAGAGCTAGAACTGGTGCGGTGCTCAACTTTTCCTTCAAAGTGTTGAAAGCCTTCTGTTGCGGACCTCCCCACTGAAAAGTTGCCTTGGTACTGGTTAATGCATGCAACGGTGATGCAATGAAAGAGAAATTTGCAATGAACTTCCTCCAGTACTGAACTGCACCTAAGAAACTCCTGATTTCTGTAACTGTACTTGGCTTAGGCCATTTTACAATACATTCGACCTTCACAGGGTCTACTTTCAATTGACCATTCCCTACGACATAGCCTAAGTACACTAAGGATGTCTTTGCAAATTCACATTTAGACATCTTTACAAAACAAATTCTTTTCTCAGTATTTCAAATACTTTCTTTACATGAATTACATGATCATCCCAAGACTTACTAAATACAAGAATATCATCTAAATAGACTATGAAAAAATCATCAATAAAGGGACGGAAGACATCATTCATGACTCTCATAAATGTAGCTGGTGCATTACAAAGCCCAAATGGCATGACCAACCACTCAAAAAGTCCCTGTTTTGTCTTAAAAGCAGTTTTCCAAATATCACTTTCTGCAATTCTTATTTGATGATATCCACTATGTAAGTCTAGCTTAGTGAAATAAATTGCATGTTTCAACTGATCAAGTGAATCATCAATTCTAGGAAGAGGGTACCTGTTCTTTACCGTTAACTTGTTCAAAGCCCTGTAGTCAATGCACATTCTCCAAGTCCCATCTTTCTTTGGAACCAACACAATAGGAGAACCACAAGGAGAAGTACTAGGACGGATAACTCCTTTCTCGACCAACTCTTGAACTTGCTTCTTAATTTCTTCATTTTGTAAGATTGATAAACGGTACATGTCGATATTAGGAAGTGGTACATCTTGCTGCAACTGAATCTCATGTTGTATCTCTCTCTTAGGAGGCAATCTTTCTGGTTCCTGAAACAAGTCATCATAAGCGAAATGCCTTATGTTTTGGATCACATCCCTTAAATGCCTCAGATGTTTCATCTTCTTTGGCTTTTACAATCATCAACACAAAATTCTTACTAGAGTTGACTAACCTTTTCATTTGACCAGCATTGACTAATGCCAGATTAGTCTTAACCTTATGTGCCCGTACAATGTATTCAGTTTTATCTTTAAACAGATGATACTTATTTTCCCCCCTATAGAAGATAGCCTGTCGATCATACAAATAGGGACTCCCAAGTACAAGACCACAAATATCTAAAGGGAATACATTACCTTCTACCTCATCCACAAAGTTTGCAGTGATAGCAAATCTTAACTTGCATTGTTTAGTTACTTGTAACTGTGCATCATCACAAATCCATCCAAGAGGGTATGGTTTTGGATGAGGCGTTGTAGTCAAATTAAGCTTTTTAACAACTTCTTCAGATATCAAATTAACTTGAGAACTCGTATCAAATAATGTATCGACCTTAGTATGCTTGACAACAACTCGAATGTGAAATAATTCATTCCTTTGCTTATCATTCCTAGGAGAAGATTCTTTACTTGTACTTGCACTTATGCTAGAAGAAATTGGAGCTGATGAAAGAGATATACCTTTTCCTTTACCTTGAATCCCGGTAGCAACAATCTTTGTCTCATCTCCAGAGTCAGATCCAAGATCTTGTTGAATTACAGCAGCAGTTTTCTGTTTACCTTTGTTTCCACCATATCGCTTTGGCCTCTTTTCAGGATGTAACTTCCAGCACTTAGAATCATCATGCCCTTCTTTCTTGCAATGTGAGCATGTGGGTTTCTCACCCTCTTTATTTACTGTAGCTGTCTTTTTACCCTTCCATTTTCCTTTGGGTTTTTCCTCAGACTTAGATGGCTTTTTATCAGACTTATCAATGAAAGTACCCTTACCTCTTGACTCTAAATGTGTTGCCTGGACACATACTTCATCCAAATTACAAGGATTCAAGACGAGAATAGAATGCCTTAGGTAAGAATGAAGACCACCTATATACTTGAGTAAAGTGTCCTGGGTATATAATGGGACATTTAATGAAATATCCTTTTTACAAAATTCATGGGTGTAATCCTGGACAGATTGACCTTTCCCTTGCCTAAAATGTTGCCAGTTCATCATTAACTGCTGCATATGGCCTAGGGGGTAGAATTGCTTTTTTAAAGCAGTAACAAATTCTGACCAAGACAAACTAAACTTACCATGCTGTGAAGTTTCATCCCGAGACCTACTCTCCCACCAAGTTAGGGCTACACCACCTAAACGAAGAGTGGCTAATTGAATTCTGTCAACATCATCTACAAGGTTTTGAACTCTATAGTAGACTTCTACTTGCTGAATCCAGTCATCTAGTTTCTCGGCATTTAACTCCCCACAATATTTTGGTAAGTCAAACTTTACATCCAACTTAATCCGAGGCTTATGTCCTCCTTTGAAAATATTAGAAGACTCAGAATGGGTAGAAGAAGGAGAAGAGGGGGAAGAAGGAGAAGAGGCAGAAGAAGGAGAAGAAGGAGGTGTCTTTGGTGGATCACGATCAACACCTTTCTTTTTCTCTTTGTCCTTTCGAGCTGCACGTCTTTGCATCTTCTCTTCTCTTTCTCGTACCAAAACTTCTACCATTGTCTACAAATTCTGAAGAGTCTTTTGAATACTCTTATCTTGAAAAGCTTGTCCACCTTCATCTGCCATTTGTGATGATGGTTTAGTCCTTCGTTTTCCAATCTCAGGATTGTATTCCTCAAGCTTTCCTTCGCCTTTCTCAATCTTGGATCTTGTTAGCATTCAAATCTGCAATACTAGTCCAACAAAGGCTCTGACACCAAATTTGATCTGATTAGGATCTAGGACTATTACAGAGGAATGCTAATTTATTACATAGAATTAATTTAAAACTTTTAGCGAATCAAATTAACGTAAATGAAATAAGAGAACAACAAGATTAAGCTGATAAAAGAGACAATGAGAGAAAGAAGACACAAACAATTTGATCTCGAAGTTCATCCATATGGACTACGTCTCCAGGTCCAGCTCCAATAGGGGGACCGATCCGATTATCTCCAAAAATCATGTACAAATGTTTACAAAGTCATTCCTTTGAAGTACAACAACATCACGCTGTTTCAAAGTACAGGAATGAGCACTTCAAAAATCTCCCTTATACTCAACACTTGGACGTTCCCTCCTTTTTTTGAAATCATATAAGAGCCTCCTAACCCCCTTTATATACAAAAAATTAGCCAAAATAAGGCTATAACAAAATGATATAAGATTAGACCCTTCAATAAATTCCTCCCTTCGAATTAACCTTTAGCCATATTTGAAAGATTTGGCTTATGTTAATTTTGGGGTCAAAATAGATAATAACCTTATTTTACTAAGGTTAAGCCATCAGTTTAAAGGATAAATTTAAACTGCGCCATATATATTTTAAAGTGCTAAAATAGCGCAACAGCAAAAACTGTTTTGGGGCAGCCGCCGGTCGGGGGTTCCAACCCCACCGGCGGCCTCCTTTGTTTAAAATTGGCGCTAGCCAATGTTTAAAAATATATTGCCGCCAATACTTTTTGAAATCCATGTGTGGCATAGTGGAGGAAGTATGAGTTTTGGGAATAAATGGTCATGGGTTCAAATCCGACCATTAACTTTTTTTATTTCCCACGTCGCTGACATCATGATGATGTCATCAATATTCATCTCTTATGCCGAACTTTAAAATGTCATAACTTTCACGTACGAGCTCCGTTTTTGATGAAACAAACACTGTCGAAAAGCTCTCGACGAGCTCTTTATTTTGAAATCCATTGTTGACCACTTTGGAGATGATTATTTTTTCACCTTTTTGATGACCTTCGTTCTCGGTTTGACCAACCTTTGACTGACCATAACTTTTGCATATGGACTCCATTTTTGTCCGTTCAAATTGCATTGGGTCTAGAATTTCAAGGAGTTTAATCTGATGTTGATTGTTTGAGTTTTGGAGATACTTCAATTTTGACGAAAGTATCCCCCGGATCATAATAGTACAAAGAAGGATCGAAAAATATTTAGAGAGTACCATTTCTATATGAGTGATAATAAACTTCATTCCTCTGAGTTTGTTCAATATTGTTCCAAGGTCTTTTATGATAATTTAAAAGAGAGATAATTTCAAATGACACAATATTGGATATGGTTAGATAATTGTACAAGACAATTCAAGAATGCTAGAATGTTCTATTGGTTGAGCAGGACACATAGACAAAGTAATATCCAATATGTGTGGAGATTTTTTTAGGCTGGACATGTTAAAGGAGAACATGATTCTACCAATGCATGCATGCATAAAGCCCTTAATAGAGAGCAATTAAAATTTGAGGAAAAAGCCAAATACAAAAATGCACATGAGATTGTTGAATGGAGTAACAAATATTTATACACAGGATCAAGTCAAAACTCTACAATCAAATGTTTCTTCTACCTAGTTGAAGAGAATAATATCCTTTCAAGATATGAATGTGATACAATTAGTGGGTAAGCTAAATAGAATTCATTTAGGAGTTCAGATTCTGACACTTGGACTATATGGACTAGGGAGCTTGCTTGTTTTTGTTAGGTTTGTCTTGCAGGTGAATGAGAAGAATGCAAGAATATAGAATGGGTTGAAGATTGCAAAAGAAAATTTTTGAAGATTGCAAAAAAAAATTATTAGCACCTACTGACACACAGTTTCAAGATAATATAGTAAATGAAGGCTAGAATGTTACTTTTAAATCAGAAGACTATGGTCATATTTCAAACCTCATACAACCTGGTATGCACAATTAAATTAGATTTTGTTGTGATCATGCTTCAATTGATTTTATTTATTTATGTACATGTCATTAATATAATTCAAGTACATGTCTTTAATATATTATTTATATATATACACATGTGATTAAAGTGTTTATGTACTTCATCTTATCTTGTAGGACGTGTTTATGTTGTTATTGCACCTAGTGATAATGATGAACAAATTGAGTATTGGCTAGCTAAATGTGTGGAACCTAAGAAAAAATTGAGATGTCATTGAATAAATGATGATGGTTTTGAGTATCCAATTGGCTTTGTCATTGTAGCTGGCACCTGGCTATGTACATACCTAACAATAAGAAATGGTTTACCAGCATGGGTGATCCCACAATAATGGGTTCCACTTTTTGACCAATTTTGACATTGAAATCAATATTTTTGCAACAAACATCATGTTCAACTGAATATATCTCGAAAACTATAAATAATTTCAAGATGACATAAACTAATGATTTTGAGTACTCTATTCCTACTTTGTAACCATATTTTATAATCTGGAAAAAAAAAAAAAAAAATAGGTCAATTTTTTCATCTCTTTCGGAAAGTGGTACATAATAAAATTCAATATTTTTAAAGAGTGACAATCTGTTTGACACACATAACTTTTTTTTCTAGAAATGATAATGACGTAATTTTTTTAGTGTTAGATTCATAACATCAATATTCAGAGGATGCATTTGGTTTGATTCATTTTGGTTGAATATTGTTCAGTTTATGAAGTTTTGAAGTGACACGAATCGTAATTCAGACATACTTTCCGTTTGACACAGATAATTTGAAGTCAATTTATCAGAAACTTTTTATTTATTTTTTGAATAGAAAGGTATCTCAATAAGCTAGTTCCTAATTTATTTATTTTTTTAAATGACCTAATTTATTAATTTTTTCGAGGTGTCAAAGTCGATTGATGCTCAATTGGTAATGAACCTATAATGAGTTAAACTCATATAATTTGAAAGTCTTAATGACTAAAATATGTATTATAATTATAGTCGTTGGAAAGCTTGCTCTGAGAATTTTTTATAATATTATTTATTTTACAATAGGAGATCATTCTCCTATAATTAAGGGTGTGAAAAGAGCAAAAAATAAATAAAATATGAAAAAAGGGTTGCAAAATTCTTGTTTTTATGTGTTCATGCAAACAACATGTTCGCACGAACATTTTTTGCATGTTTACGCGAACACATGTTCACACAAACATATGGGGATAACTGTACCGGCCATTGAAAAATTAGCGTTACATGTTCGTGTGAACATGTAATATGGTTTAAGTTCGGGCGAACATACAAAAAAAATAAAATTCTGGCACACTCTTTAAAAATTGTGACAGCGATAGACTTGAATTCGTACAACATTTTTTTATCTGATTATTGCTCGAAATTTATCTTGAAGCAAGGGATAATTTATTATTATTATTATTATTTTATAATGTGAAACAAAAAAGGAAGGCAAAACAAATATGCATGGAAGAGATCTTATGAAGCAAAACAAAGAAATATTCAGAAGATCGGGGCACACTATCATCGAATTAAACACGGTGAAGGAAATATTGAAGAAGGCTCAACAGAAGTAGAAGCAGTGCATATGACAGAGAGGTTAGGAACACTACCTACAAAATCTCAAACAATGAATGTTGAAGAAGGTTTGAGATTATTCCCCATAGAAGTTCAGTCAGAGAAGGGCCATAATATTTCCCTGTTGAATCTCAAACAATGGATGTTGGAGAAGGCTCAAGATCGATCCCTGTAAAAATTCCAGTAACGGAAGTCAGAGAAGGGTCAGGATCAAGTGCAAAAACTGGTATGGATGAACTCTTAAATAATGCCCAATTTGTAAAGAAAGCTATTTTTGATAAGAATGGTAAGTGCACAAAGTTGTGGTGCCAAAAGGGGGGTATAAGTGGACACCTTTTTCCTGAAATCAACAAATTGTGGACTTCAACAAGAATTTGAAGATAGTTACGCTCAAAATTTTAAGATATGACAAAAACAAAAGTCGTAGTCCTTTGAATCTAGTTTCTAAACTACTAATTTTTTTTCAAAATAGTTTAGTTTTAGGTCCTCAAAAAAGGGGGCCACAGAAAGTGGTACTGTTTATTCCAAAAAAACATAACATAGTACAAAGTGTGGCCCCCCTAAAATTTTAACTTTTTTTTTGAAATTCTTTAATCGCTCTGGTCAAAAGTTACCTAACACTATGTAGTTTATCCCAGATTTTTCAGGTAATTTTATAATGTGTAACTTTTTTTAATGAATTTTTTAATTAAACCCATCCCAAAAACGTGAAATATCTGTGTGCTCCCCCTAGAAATGATTGAAAACTAATCTAAAATCAAAACTTCTTTTTTTCAAAGTGTGTAGAATGGAGTCTAGTTTCTAAAAAACTAAGTTGTTACAAAATTTGATGAATGAGCTAAAATCTACAGCCCAATTAGTACATGGTGGTTTTTGACAAAAAATGAACATACATTCAAAAGAAATTATAGATGAAAGACTTAAAATAGTTCAAATTAAAAATAAATTATATGGTTAGATAGCTAACACAGAGACCTATAATGTTATGTAACCTGATCTTATCGATACCCAACCATGAGGAATCTTGAAGGGGAGCACACAAGAAAAATCAATCATTTTTTGTGTGTTTGCTGGAAAACACGTCTCAGACCTGTTTATAAACTCCAAACCTTTGGGTTGGATCTCCAAGGCAAAACCAAGCCTTAGGCTTGGTTTTAATGCAAAGCTTTGAATAGCGTGTGTGCCCTATAGCGCGTGCTCGCTATTAAAACGCTATTGAATTTGAGGTAGTGCGCACACGCTATAGTTCACACGCACTATTGAGACCTAAATAGCAAACCAAAACCAAGAGAGAGCTAGGGGGGGTGGGGCGAGGGAATGGCTATTTGTGTGTGTCAGAGAGATAGAGAGAAAGTAGGGGATGGGAGAGGGGAGAGAGGAAGTGAGAAAGAGTAGGGGTGGTAGAGAGAGTATAGGATGGGAGATAGAGGAAATGTGAGAGAGTAGGGGTGGCAAAGAGAGTACAAGATGCAAGAGAGAGGAAGTGTGAGAGAGAGTAGAGGTGGCAAAGAGAGAGTACGGGATGGGGAGAGAGATTGAAAGTAGGGGATGGGAGAGAGAGGAAGTGTGAGAGAGAGTACAAGTTGGGAGAGAGAGATTGAGAGTAGGGGATGGGGGAGAGAGAGAGTAGGTGGTGGGAGACAGAGTGGGAGAGGAAGAGCGAGAGAGAGGAGGATGGGAGTGCATGTGTGTGAAAGAGTGAGAGTAGGGAATGGGAGAGGGGGAAGATAGAGTAGCTTGAGAGAGAGTAGGGGATGGAAGAGAGAGTAGGTGATGGGAGAGGGAGTGGGAGAGGGAGAGAGAGAGGGGGGATGGAAATGTGTGTAAGAGAGAAAGAGAGAGTGTGTGAAAATGTGAGAGAGGGTAGGGGGTAGTAGAGAGAGAGAGTAGAGAGAGAGAGAGAGAGAGAGAGAGAGAGAGAGAGAGAGAGAGAGAGAGTGAGAGAGTGAGAGAGAGTGAGAGTAGGCAGTGGGAGAGGGAGAGGGAGTGAGAGAAAAAGTAGAGGATGGAAGAGGAGAGAGGGGGGATGGGTGTGTGTGAAAGAGAGAGAGGGGAGAGAGAGATAGAGAGAGTAGGGGATGGGATAGAAAGAGAGTAGGCAATGGCAGAGGGAGTGGGAGAGGGAGAGAGAGGGTGGATGGAAGAGAAAGAGATTAGGCAATGGCAGAGGGAGTGGGAGAGGGAGAGAGAGGGGGGATGGAAGTGTGTGTAAGAGAGAAAGTAGGGGATGGGAGAGAGTGTGAGAGTGTGAGAGAGAGTAGGGGTGGCAAAGAGAGAGAGTGAGAGTAGGGGATGGAAGAGAGAGGGAGAGAGTGAGAGAGAGGGAGATAGTAGGCGATGGGAGAGGGAGTGGGAGGGAGAGAGAGAGGCGGAATGGAAGTGTGTAAGAGAGATAGAGTTGGGGATGGGAGAGAGTAGGCAATGGGAGAGGGAATGTGAGAGAGAGAGAGAGGGGGGGAATGGGAATGTGTATAAGAGAGATAGAGTAGGGGATGGGAGAGAGTGTGAGAGTTTGAGAGAGAGTAGGGGGTGGTAGAGAGAGCTTGTACAGGATGGGGGTGAGAGAGAGAGAGAGAGAGAGAGAGAGAGAGAGAGAGAGAGAGAGAGAGAGTAGGGGATGGGAGAGTGTGAGAGAGAGTAGGGGATGGAAGAGAGAGAGTGAGAGTAGGGGATTGGAGAGAGAAAGTAAAGAGGGAAAGAGAGTACTTGAGAGAGAGAGAGAGAGAGATAGTAGGTGGTGCAAGAGGGAGTGGGAGAGGGAGAGAGAGGGGGATGGGAGTGTGTGTGACAAATCTAGAGAGTAGGGGATGGGAGAGGAGAGAGAGAGGGGGGGATGGGAGTGTGTGTCTATGAAAGAGAGAGAGTAGGGGATGGGAGAGGGGAGAGAGAGTAGGGGATGGGGGAGAGAAAGTAGGCAGTGGGAGAGGGAGTGGGAGAGGGAGAGAGAGAGAGGGGGAATGGGAATGTGTGTAAGAGAGATAGAGTAGGGGATGGGAGAGAGTGTGAGAGTGTGAGAGAGAGTAGGTGGTGGCAGAGAGAGCTCGTACGGGATGGGAGAGAGAGAGAGAGATTAAGGGATGGGAGTGTGAGAGAGAGTAGGGGATGGGAGAGAGAGAGAGTGAGAGTAAGGGATGGGATGGGAGAGAGAGAGAGAGTAGAGAGGGAGAGAGAGAACTTGAGAGAGAGAGAGATCTAGTAGGCGGTAGGAGAGGGAGAGGGAGAGAGATAGGGGGGATGGGAGTGTGCGTGACAGATGTAGAGAGTAGGGGATGGGAGAGAAGAGAGTGGGGGGATAAGAGTGTGTGTGTGTCTGTGAAAGAGAGAGAGTAGGGGATGAGAGAGAGTGTGAGAGAGAGTAGGGGGTGGTAGAGAGAGAGTACAGGATGGGAGAGACGGAGTGAAAGGATGGGAGAGATAGAGTGAAAGGATGGGAGAGAGTGAGAGAGAGAGTAGGGGACGGTAGAGAGAGAGAGTATGGGATGGGAGATACAGAGTGAAAGGATGGGAGAGAGTGTGAGAGAGAGTAGGGGATGGGAGAGAGTGTGAGAGAGAGTTAGGAATGGGAGAGAGAGAGAGAGAGTAAGAGTAGGGGATGGGAGAGAGAGAGTAGAGAGGGAGAGAGAGAACTTGAGAGAGAGAGATAGTAGGTGACCTGGGAGAGGGAGTGGGAGAGGAGGAGAGAGAGGGATGGGAGTGCATGTGACAAATCTAGAGAGTAGGGGATGGGAGAGAAGAGAGAGGGGGGATGGGAGTGTGAGTGTGAGTGTGTGTGTGTGTGTGTGCGTGTGTGTGTGTCTCTGTGAAAGAGAGAGAGTAGGGGATAGGAGAGAGTGTGAGAGTGAGAGAGAGAGTAGGGGGTGGCAAAGAAAGAGTACAAGATGGGAGAGACTGGGTGAAAGGATGGGAAAGAGTGTGAGAGAGAGTAGGAGGTGGCCGAGAGAGAGAGTACGAGATGAGAGAGATAGAGTGAAAGGATGAGAGAGAGTTTCAGAGAGAGTAGGGGATGGGAGAGAGTGTGAGAGAGAGTTGGGGATTGGGGAGAGAGAGAGAAAGAGTAGGGGATGGGAGAGAGAGAGAGAGAGTAGAGAGGGAGAGAGAGAACTTGAGAGAGAGAGAGAGATAGTAGGTGGTGGGAGAGGGAGTGGGAGAGGAGGAGAGAGAGGGATGGGAGTGCGTGTGAGCGATCTAGAGAGTAAGGGATGGGAGAGGGGAGAGAGAGAGGGGGATGGGAGTGTGTATCTACAAAAGAGAGAGTTTAGGAGATGGGAGAGGGGAGAGAGAGAGTAGTCCAAGAGAGAGAGAGAGAGAGTAGCGGATGGGAGAGAGGTGCGGATGGGAGTGTGTGTGAGAGAGAGTAGGGGATGGGAGAGAGTGTGAGAGAGAGTAGGAGGTGGTAGAGAGAGATAATGGGATGGGAGAGAGAGAGAGAGTGAGAGTAGGGGATGGGAGAGAGTGTGAGAGAGAGAGTAGGGGATGGGAGAGAGTGTGAGAGAGTAGAGAGAGGGAGATAGAGAGAGGGGGATAGGAGTGCATGTGACAAATCTAGAGAGTAGGGGATGGGAGAGAAGAGAGAGGGGGGATGGGAGTGTGTGTGTGTGTGTGTGTGTCTATGAAAGAGAGAGAGTAGGGGATGGGAGAGAGTGTGAGAGTGTGAGAGAGAGTAGGGGGTGGCAAAGAGAGAGTACGAGATGGGAGAGATAGAGTGAAAGGATGGGAAAGAGTGAGAGAGAGAGTAGGAGGTGGCAGAGAGAGAGAGAGAGAGAAAGAGAGAGAGTACGAGATGAGAGAGACAAAGTGAAAGGATGAGAGAGAGTTGGGGATGGGAGAGAGTGTGAGAGAGAGTTGGGGATTAGAGAGAGAGAGAAAGAGTAGGGGATGGGAGAGAGAGAGTAGAGAGGGAGAGAGAGAGAGATAGTAAGTGGTGGGAGAGGGGAGAGAGAGAGAGAGAGAGAGTAGCGGATGGGAGAGAAGGACGGATGGGAGTGTGTGTAAGAGAGAGTAGGGGATGGGAGAGAGTGTGAGAGAGAGTAGGAGGTGGCAGAGAGAGAGAATGGGATTGGAGAGAGAGAGAGTGTGAGAGTAGGGGATGGGAGAGAGTGTGTGAGAGAGAGTAGGGGATGGGAGAGAGAGAGTAGAGAGTAGGGGATGGGAGAGGAGAGAGAGAGGGGGATGGGAGTGTGTATCTGTAAAAGAGAGAGTTTAGGGGATGGGAGAGAGAGAGTAGCAGATGTGAGAGTGTGAGAGAGAGTAGGGAGATGGGGGAGAGAGAGAGAGAGAGAGAGAGAGAGTAAGAAGTGGGAGAGGGAGGATGGGAGTGTGTGTGAGAGATCTAAAGAGTAGGGGATAGGAGAGGAGAGAGGGTGAGAGAGATAGAGAGAGTAGGCGATGGGAGAGGGAGAGTGAGAGAGAGTAAAAGATGGGAGAGGGGAGCGAGAGAGAGTGTAGGGGATGGGAGAGGGGAGAGAGAGTAGGAAGAGAGAGAGAGTAGGGAGAGAGAGAGTAGGGAGGGTGGAGAGTGATGTGTTCTCACATAGTGCCTACGCGCTATAGCGCGTACGCACTATGTGAAATCACCTAAAAATGGTCAAAAAGAAACTTTGGGGCCCGTTTCATTCATTCTCTGCTTTTGTTCTATTCTGCACTCTGTTATCCCGACAGAAATCGCGGGTTTCAACACAGCAAACACTCTTTCAAGGTGGCAAACACTATTTCAAGCTAACAAACACTATTTCAAGGTGGCAAACACTTTTGGAAGCTAGCAAACACCAAATTCAATCATTGAATACACGATTTGAAAACTTTTTGAATATTCCTTGTATAGAAAAGGTTAGTACAATCTATTTTAAATATTGTTTGTTGATATATAGATACAAATTTGATTATAATTTGACATGTTGTTTAATATATAGTGAATTCATTGAAATTTGTATGTTTCAATGAAATGTTATTTTGAAATGGTTAGAAATTTGACAAGTCGTTATATATATATTGTGTATTCATTCAAATAATTATAATTTTTATATGTATTTGAATAATTTTTAATTTACACATTTTAAGTAATTCAAATGTTTGAATAATTTGACATGTAGAAATCATCATCATGCCAAAGAAGAAACCAAAAAATCAAACAAATGAAGATACAGAGAGAGATTTGGCAATTAAAAGAGATAAAATGAAATTACTATGTGAGCAAAGAAAATTGCAAAGCAATAATAAAGAATTGACTTTCGAAGAGGATCAAGAACCACCGGTACCAAGAAACAAAGAGGAAGAATTGGAAAGACAAAGAGAACGAATGAGACTATTACGCTCAAGAAGACAATTGAATTGTGAAGCTACACCATCTTCTAATGTTGGAGTCATATCGTCCGCTACACCATCTTCCAATGTTGAAGTCATATCGTCCTCTCATGTTGAAGAGACACCGATTTGTAGATCCAACAATATACACACTCCATCATGTCATGTTGAAGGCACACCATCAACACGTCAAGTAGGTGATATTCCATCTTTTGCATCTTATTGCCAAGGCACATCATCTTCGGTTCAAGGTACGCAATACACTCAACCTTATGTTGATGTTCAAAATGTTGAGAGAATTGAAGAGATTATAACACCTTCTAGAATTTGTTTTAAAAGACCAAAATATTTGATTGATATTGATAGTAACATTTTGAAATCAATGCCTGACAAGATTAGCAAGCGTACTTGCCAAAGAAAAGTTAATCGTATGTGGAGATTATTTTTTGATGAATTAAATATTACAGGTCAATGCCAATTATTTGTTGAAATGATGAGGAATTTAAAATTTAGGCCTATCATGAAGATTCTTGGGCTAAGAACGATGGATGATTCAAATGAAAAAAACATTGTAAAGAATCTAATGAATGCTTATGACAAAGTGGGTTCTAAATCACGCACCAAAGATAGTAATATCGCAAGACGAGTACTTACATCGACAATAGTAAGTAGCCAAATGAAGAAAGCTCGACTCATGAGAAAGACAAGAAAAACATTAAAAATTGGTAGAGGTACTCTAAGGAGAGCCATGCTAAGGCGTGAGAGATTGGAAGATCCAACAAAAAATGAGTTATGGACATTTAGTAGTAGACTACCGCAAAAGGATAAAGAAATTAGTGAAGCCTTGAAATCATTGATCGAAGATTTTTTGAAAAATAACACACGTGTTTCCCCTAATCAAAGAGATGTTGTAAGAAGGAGGATTGATAGCCAAAATCGCGAGCCACATGCGAAACATTTTTTGGACACAACTCAAACACAATTTTTTGCAAAATTTATTGGTATGTATCCTCAAATTCGAATAAGTCAAAATTTTTTTGAGATGGGTAAAACTTTTTATGTGAAGATAAGTCACACACGCACAACTTGTTGTTGTAGGATACATATTGAATTTTCTAACCATTTTGATGTTTTCAGGCATATATGCGTAATTTTGCATTCTCAGTTTGTTTTGCAGGATTGTGACATAAATGAGCCACCAAGATATTCAAGGGAATTCATATCCAACATTTTATGTGAAATAAGGGACGGCCAACAATTTTACAAGACATCATGCTTGGATGGTACGTGCTTATTTTGTGGTTCTTTGCAACTTTTATCAACTTGTCAACATATGGATAGTACACATGCAATTGAAAATGAAATAGTAGATTACGGAAAATTTAAGACAAGTCATCAATATTTGCATCATCTACAGTAGTTGTTTCTTCTGGTCCACTACTTGTGGGTTGTGGTTTAGATCCCTATTTTCCATCCTAATCAACAATGAAGCACTTTCTTGGGCCTATATCATTCACTAAAACCTCCCTATTCAAAGACCATATCCCTATCCTATGGAAACCACTCATTATATTATTGGGTGTAAGTGCCAAATTGGAGGCTTTGCCGGATAACATTCCTAACTCCTCACAGCCAATATTGATTTGAGGGTTCCTAGCCAACAAAACATTCCAAATATGTTTTAAGTAAGATTTTAATGGTGAGAAAAAACTAACATCCAATGATTGACACCTATAGATGGTATACGCTACAAGTGACACACAATCTATGCCCAACTTCTTTGCTTTATCAATTATTTTCCATGTCATATGGATTCCATGATCATCAAATACTAGAAGACACCTTTTTGAGAGAAACACCCCTCATGGAATTGTTCTTACAAAGTGGTCTAGCCAATTCAAGAATAATTATTTCATCATCCATCCATGTACTTGGACTGCCATGCAGGCCTTGAGATCATAATTGAAAATGTAGTTTTTTATATGTCTCTTAGCCTTGAACAAATAAAAATTGGAATTCTCTAACCAACAGTAATGTAAGGAGACCCACCCTGCTAGTTTAGGCCACTATGCCCAAGCTAACCAATGACTTCTTCTGATCCTATAGGGTTTCTTCCTGACCCTATTCCCAAGAGGATATCTCCCAACTATCCCCTTCCCTAGGATCTGTGCACACCAATTGACTATGTCAACTTCAATCACCCCAATATTCAAATGAAGGCATTTTCTGTCTACTAGGAAAAATTGGGCACAAACCCCAATGCAATATCTAGGGTTATTATATGGTCCTCAACTTGATATTTCCAAACTCTCCTAATCATCACAAGACTCCACTCACCGACCCAAATCATAGATGTCCTTTTCTTTCTTACTTGACCTACTAGGTCTAGAGCCCCAATTAGGCCAAAATTTTCAAACTCACTAGGTGCTCTTGCACCATTCTCCCCATGTGACAAAGAACTCATGGTGGATAAATCTGAAGGAATTTCGTAGGAATACATTTCTTTCCAAAATCACTCTCATCTATCCATGTTACTTCAGATTTTGGTTGATCCTTCCATTTGATAAGATGCTCCATATAGGTGCCATGACAAGTCTTCTTCTTGATTCTTGAATCCATAACCTTTTCATCTTTTGGCTAAGATTATAATGGGATAGTGACTTCTTCAACCTTTGATTTTGTTTGTCCTTCTATGAATGTAGGCCCTTTATATTGAACTTAGTCCTTGACATTAAAGATAAGGTAAATTTCAAAGTTTGGTGGGAGTTCTATTTTGTCGGCATTAGAACCATAATTTGCAAGTACCTTACAAGGTCCTATCCTATGCATTTGTAGCTTGGTTGGAACACCCTATGCAAGTACCAAAACTCGTCCTTGGCATCATATCATGGCCTCAACACCTTGGATCATCTCAAAACATCTCATCTAACATGTTCCAACTCCTTGCACACTCTTAGCAACTCATCTCTTACACTTTCTCAATTTTGCCTCTTCTAGGCTTGTTCCAACTAGCCCTTGCCAGTGACTAATTTGTTGTTTTCTCCAAAATTTTCCACATAACTTCCTAAACTATTGGGTGATTAAAATACCCTTTTCCTCACTCTAAAATATACTCCAAAACCAACTACACTTGTTTTGTAAAATATCACTCAAAACTGGCTATTTCAGTTTACCAACTAGGCCTAGTTTGAGGCCATTTACAAAGAAACTCACAATCCCTTGACTTTTGGAACTCCCATGACCAGAAAAAGTCTTAAGAAATGACTCAAATGCAAGGATTCTTCTATTTTTTTGGTCTCATGATCAACTTTACAATGGTTTTTACAAAACCCTCCTTTCTAGCCCCTTTACCCTAGGGCTTTCTAGAACTCTTACTTTGCAACGTCTCTAGAACCCCAAAATGGTTCAAACACCTTCACTTTGGTTATATTAGATGACTTCAAACATAAAATGAAAACTCTTGTTTGGAGAAAACACTAAATCCACCTTGGGAGCAATCACATACCCCTTTTTATGCACTCAAATTTTAGGGAAAACTATGCAAATACTTCTTAAATGGTTTCAACACTTGACTTTTCAGATGGAAATGGTTATTATGGACTCAAACCAAAAAGAAAAATCCCAAACTTGACGTTTCTCAACACTCAACAATCAAATTTCAAAACTGTTACCAACACTTTCTACTAGGACAATTTCTAGTTTTAACGGTCAAACTCCCAAACCATACAAAGGACCCCGCACTATTTTTGCATTTTTAAACACTCTTTTTGGAGACCTACAATAGCCTCTCTCACTTTTTGGAGATCACACTCTATTTTCATTTTACGACGCCATCTCGGGTGATGCTGAAACTTGCAATGTCGGCTAGTACAAAGTTGCCAACTGCCAAATCTCTCTCACCTTTCCTCATGGGATCGAATTGTCTACTCTGTTAGCTCTGTGTGGCAAGGTAAACCCTATCCCCAACCTCTTCCTATCCCCTTCAGTGCTCGAACATTCTCAGGCACGCCAATCCAGAATGTCCCCAAGGGTCACTAAATGCCATAGGGCTGCGATCTTTGATGGGGCATATCTCGAAGCCCGTGCGAGTTATGGATGTGATTCTAGTTCCTATAGGACCATGTTGTGGATACCTACAATAACCTCTCTCACTTTTTGGAGATCACACTCCATTTTTTTTTTACAATGCCATCTCGGGTGATGTTGAAACTTGCAGTGTGGACCAGTACAAAGTTGCCAACTGCCAAATCTCTCTCACCTTTCGTCGTGGGATCGAACTATCTTCTCTGTTAGCTCCGAGTGGCCTGGTAGACCTTATCCCCAACCTCGTCCTATCCCCTTCAGTGCTCGAACATTCTCAGGCACGCTAATCCGGAATGTCCCCAAGGGTCACTAAATGCCATAGGGCTGCGATCTTTGACGGGGCATATCTCGAAGCTCGTGCAAGGTATTGATGTAATTCTAGTTCCTACAGGACCGTGTTTCGAAGACCTACAATAACCTCTCTCACTTTTTGGAGATCACATTCCGTTTTCATTTTACAATGCCATCTCGGGTGATGCTGAAACTTGTAGTGTTGGCCAGTACAAAGTTGCCAACTGCCAAATCTCTCTCATCTTTGGTCATGGGATCAAACTGTCTACTCCATTAGCTCCGAGTGGCTAGGTAAACCCTATCCCCAACTTTGTCTTGTCCCCTTCAATGCTTGAACATTCTCAGGCACACCGAACCCGAATGTCCCTAAGGGTCACTAAATGCCACAGGGCTGCGATCTTTGACGGGGCATATCTCAAAGCTCGTGCGAGATATGGATAGATTCCAATTCCTACAAGACCGTGTTGCAGAGACCTACAATAACCTCTCTCGCTTTTTGGAGATCACATTCCGTTTTCATTCTACAATGCCATCTCGAGCGATGCTGAAACTTGTAGTGTTGGCCAGTACAAAGTTGCCAACTACCAAATCTCTCTCATCTTTCGTCGTGGGATCAAACTATCTACTCCATTAGCTCTGGGTGGCCGGGTAAACCCTATCCCCAACCTCTTCCTGTCCCCTTCAGTGCTCAAACGTTCTCAGGCACACTGAACCAGAATGTCCTTAAGGGTCACTAAATGCCATAGGGCTGCGATCTTTGATGGGGCATATCTCAGAGCTCGTGCAAGGTATGGATGCGATTCTAATTCCTACAGGACCGTGTTGCAGAGACCTACAATAACCTCTCTCACTTTTTGGAGATCACATTTCATTTTCATTTTACAATGCCATCTCGAGTGATGCTGAAACTTGTAGTGTTGGCCAGTACAAAGTTGCCAACTGCCAAATCTCTCTCATCTTTCATCGTGGGATCAAACTGTCTGCTCCATTAGCTTCAAGTGGTCGGGTAAACCCTATCCCCAACCTTGTCTTGTCCCCTTCAGTGCTCGAACATTCTCAGGCACGCCGAACCAGAATGTCCCTAAGGGTCACTAAATGCCACAGGGCTACGACCTTTGACGGGGCATATCTCAGAGCTCGTACGAGATATGGATGAGATTCCAATTCCTATAGGACTGTGTTGCAGAGACCTACAATAACCTCTCTCACTTTTTGGAGATCACATTTCGTTTTCATTCTACAATGCCATCTCAGGTGATGCTGAAACTTGTAGTGTTGGCCAGTACAAAGTTGCCAACTGCCAAATCTCTCTCATCTTTCGTCGTGGGATCAAATTGTCTACTCCATTAGCTCCGAGTGGCCGGGTAAACCCTATCCCCAACCTCTTCCTATCCCCTTCAGTGCTCGAACGTTCTGAGGCACGCTGAACCAGAATGTCCCTAAGGGTCACTAAATGCCACAGGGCTGCGATCTTTGACGGGGTATATCTATGGGCTGTCAATACTTCGACTATACTTTAAGTCAACAATTATCAATATGTGAAAAAATGGAACTTGTTGTATTTTGAAGTACTGAGAAGATGACCTTGCCCTTCCCCAGGAGTTTCAAAAATGGGAGACATTAGGTAAGAGAGTGAAAATGTTAATATCGCTTCAACGCACATGACGCAATTGGAAATGCAAATTTTGATGGTAATCATTTTGTGATAAGGGAGAGACTAGGGATGATCATTGTTACTATCTCTTTAGTAGTGGAATTTTGTTTTCTCTTGAATTTGGTGGTGGGGGATCAGTGGTAAGTCTCCTTGGATATTCCTTCTTATGATGTTAGTGACAAGTGTTGCTCTTTGAAAACACTTGTACAATCTTTTTTAAATTATTAGATAAAAAAAGAGAATTGTAAGTATTAAACATGATTAGCCTTTAGTTCTTAGAAGATCTTTATTTTCCCATCAATGCATTTAGAAAGTTAAGTTTTAAGAAGATCATAAATAGAAAAAATTAGAGAAGTGATTTAAACATTTATATTGATTCGAAACACGTGAGTCTTGAGTTTCCTCTACCTTTTAAAGAACATTCCTTAGCTAGCAGACCTAATTCCACATTCCATAAGACTGTAATTGCGCTAAAGATTTAGGAAACCAACTGCTCTAAGATAAAGCTTCCTGGTCAATAATAATCTAGCCTATTGAGGTACATAATACTTCTCAATTAAACTTGTGTTAATTCAGTATTAATTTTGTAATTAACTACAATTTCAGTATCTTTATACAGGGGGTGACTGAGAAAACTATTTGAGGTCCAATTTGAAAATATATTTGTAAGGATCTCGACCAAGGTTCACAACTTCGATGATTAATACATTCATTCAGGCCAGAACCTCACTACAAAAAAATTATATATATAAAAGGTAGTGAATAACGTCATGTCTAGACCCAAATCAACCAATGAAAGTCAAATTAGCATAATGTGGAACAACAATATATGCATTGAGTGGGTTGTCATAAAAAAGCTTCATAATAAAATTCATGTCTAGAATTAAAAGACCTTAAAGAAAATTTATGCTTGTAACACAAATGGCCATTCAAAACTGAATATGATTACAATATGTGAAATAGCATTACAAGAACTTGTAATGCTCTTGTGAACATCGTGTTAATTCTTGTAAGAATCCCTAAGATGCTTGTTATACTCAAAATTTTGTTGAAATTGAATTAATTTTTATCCTGTCGATTAATTGGCTTAGGGTGATATATGCTTCTTGGATGGAATAATGAGTTCATGATTAACTCTGTATTAAGATTCATAGCATCTTCTAGTTATTTGCAAAGGAAATTTATAAATTACTTGCTAATGTCATATGGCTTGCTTGAGAAAGATTTCCGTGTTCTTATTGATGGGTACTAATGACTATCCACATTTAGTTCTTCAATATCCTATTTGACAAGCTTTCCATAGACATGTCTTTGCCATACTAAGTATTTTTGAAAACATATTTGATTAGAAGGACTACAGTAGATACTACATGATGTTTTAACAAATAAAGTAATGGGTTAAAGACTATTATTTCCAAGGTATTATGTAATAGTATTTTAATTGTAATGATCTTAGACTAATGATATTCTTGAAGGTAACTTTGACATGCAGCAAGAAAGACAACCTACAGCCAAGGCTATATTGTGCCTACAACCAAAGCCATAAATGCTCACAGCCAAAGCCACTAGTGCACATAGCCAAAGCCATGGATGTTTATAGCCAAAGTTACAAGTGTTCGCAGCCAAAGCCATGAGTACATGAAGTCAATGATCGCAATTTTTTACAACTATTCACCAGAAACAGCTTCTTTGCAGTTTTTGAGAAATACTAATAAAGCAAAAAAGAACATCTACTAGTTGGTAGACGTAATGAAAACTCTCTAGCAATTGAATTTAATTTCATACATGCACATATCTAATTTAATGTCATACACGAACATATCTAATTTAACGTCATACATGAACAAACATATAATATAAAATGATTACCAATAATGTCATATACATTAACAAACACATAATATATTATGATAACCAATAATCTCGTATATGAACAAACATATCATATATTAACCAATAATGTCATACATCAAATATAGAATGTCATATGTACATCAAATGTGTATCGAATATGTCTCTCAAATGCCTATATATATACATGGGGAAGGAAACAAGTCTCTCTATATATATATGTATCAAATATCTCAACTACATCTTTTCCTTCCCACGAGGGGAAGGAGACAAGTCTCTCGACGTGCTCTGCTGTCGTGTGGAGGGAGACAGTGGAGATGACGGGGCCCTCCTGACACGCTCACTTGACCTCTTGTTGAGGCTCTTCTCCAGGTCCAACTGATACAAAGAAAGTAGATATGAATCAATATTTATTATACGTTGAAATCAAATATATGTACTCACAAAATCAATTATTCTTAACGCCAACAAATAGTCACTCTGTAAGTCCACCTCAAATGCTCGTGGACGATCAGGCGTGACAAGACCCTACAACAATTCAATAAATATAATCACTTATAAATAACATTAGAAATTTTGAGATTAACTATTATAAACAACAACTAAAACAAAGAAAATTCTTTCATACCTCCGTCAGTGGCTGTGAGCTAGCCACAGCTGCGGCCACTCCACTATCAACAAACTGTCGTAGATGAGGAGGTGTGTTCGACATCATGAGCTGCATGTCATACAATACACATTATATCTAACATGAAACATGGAATAAATATAATCAAATGAATTAAATTAACATGAAACAACTGTACCTATGTGAAGCTCATATGATGTCTCTGCTCTGCGTCTGTGGTAAAGGTTGAGGGTCCTGTGGAGAACTGATGCACATGCATATTTTTTTGGGTCAATCCTTAATATGATTACGTAATAAATATATGTATTAATTAAAATGATTAAATTGATACATGCCTCAGGACTCGTCGAAGGGACAAAAAATGGGCCTAGAGGATCGCTACTAGGCCCAGGAACACTTTGACCCTAAATTTTGAACATTGTCAATAAATCCTAATTAATTAATCATTCACTATACGTATGAAATGTGATCAAATTAGTAATTTACCTGTGTGTCAATGCCAAATGTCTCGTTCAAGAACTGATTGGTGACAAGCCCATCATTTGCACCATCTCCGACATGAGTGCCAAATGTGCATAGGGATCTGCATGAAGTGCACATGTGACCATGACGTATAGAAGGCTCCCCCTCAACTAATGGGCTCATGGAATGGATGAGGGTCTATGTCAAAGCATTAATGGTCCCTAGAGTGCTGGCCTCTACATGTTCCTTCACAACTGAAGGAATAATCACATGCTCGCGCTGTGGATGGACCACGGCTGCCCTAACTACATTAGGGTCACGACGTGCTCCTAGCCTCTCAAATGATGACCCCCCACCTTCAACCATGGATTCTAACATATCAAAATAATTGGGGATCTCCCCAAGGACAAACTCACAATATAATTTCTTCAAAAAATACATGGGGACCTCATGATTGTTGCAAGGAGGGGCATCAAAAACCATCCACCATCTATCCCAAAAATTATTTTTAATAGCATCATGTATGCACCAATGGATGGGGAATCATTTAGTACCCTCTCTAATAGTATTTTGCTCACCGGGTTTTCTAAATAATGCACATATACTACCTTTTGGTATTTCCTTTTTTCTAACATCTTCATATGACAATTTATTTGCATAAAATCTTTTTTGTTCATCCCTCTTAGCCCACCAAATATCTAACTGACCACTAACTGAGGCTATCTGAGTGTTAATGGATTCGAGGGATGATGCCAATTGAGCCCTCATTGGATTGGTTTGTCCGAATTCTTTCAACCGAGCAATGATTCCTTCTAATTCAATTTTGCCTCTCTCTATTTCATTTCTTATATTTTCTTGTGTGCCTAGTGGAGGTCTTGCAATTGGTTCGGGTTGTGGAATTTGTTCTTCTTCTTGAGGAGGGTTTTGGTTTTGGGCTTCTTGAGGGTTTTGATGTTCTTGTGGATTTTCTGGTTGATTATGAACATTTCTTGATAAAAAATCAATTGAAATTCAAATAAATAAACAAATCTAAATTGAATTTCTAAAAACCCTACAATTGGCAAATGGTGGTGCAAATATTGAGTCTTCAACTCGCGTACATGCTGCTCGTTGTAGGAGTAGAAGAAAATGCTGATGAAAATGATGGGTTGTGGGATTGCAGCCCATCATATATACTTTTTATTTTTTAAAAGCGTGTGCGCGCTATAGTGCGTACACGCTTTTTAAAATAGGAAAATAAAATTTCCTTGTCACTTTTTTGGCACCACAACTCGGTGCATATGCCCAGAATTTAGATCATTTACTTAAAATGGATGTGGATAAATTGAGAAAACTTGCAGCTAGTGTTCAACCATTAAGTTTGTCTAAGAAAAGGGCAATGAATAAGAATATAAGAGAAATTATGACTCTATTTGATAACACTTAAACACTTGAATAAGCTCAGTTGCTTTCAGTTTTGCTTACACAAAAAAAGTTGCAAGAGGCATTGAAATTGTTAGGTGTAGACACAACATCAAAGGAGAGAAGATTTTCTAGCATGCAAACTGATTTGATTGAAAATGTTAAACAAGGTTTGAGAAACATAGGAAAACACTCTTGAACTAAAGATAAATCTGTGGCAAGAAAAATGATGTTGATGTCTGTTGTAAGTAAGAATATGACTCAAAATAGAAAAATATCTTCAATTTCGTCTGAATTGGGTTTTAGTAGGAAAACAATGAGACAATATGTTAAGAGAAGATTAATTGTGAATGAAAGTACTATGGAGGGAAATTGGAAAATCATGTGTAGAGCACCTCGTTCTAATAGGATTGAAGAGTTCTTAAAAAATTTAGTCATATCATTTTGGATTGATAACACTCATCCTTCATCAAATAGTAGAGATGTTATCAGGCATAGGATTGCACTTGGTCAATATGAACATCATACAAAACATTGGTTGGACACAATGCAACATGAGTTATATGTGTCATTTTGTAGTGAACATCTCAATGTAAAAGTTGGGCAAACATTGTTTGAAAAATTGAAGCCATACTTTGTGAGGTCAAACAAAGTGTTTGAAACTTGTTGTTGTTGTCATCATATTGAGTTTGATCTTCACTATCAAGTATTTTGAAATTTTGTAGAAGACACATATGGTTTTCATGTTGCTCCTCCTAGTAGGAGAAGTGATTTTATATCATCCATTTTGTGTGACAAATAGATGATCCAGCTAGTAAAATAAATTGCATCAAAGAATTATGTGAAGCATGTGGTGAATTGACTCTATTTCCTTTGAAAACTGAAAATATTGATGTAAAAAAAATATTGGATTGCAAAAGTTACAAGTATGTCAAGAATGAAAACAAGTTGGGGAAAGAAACAAAAAGGTTGGAATATGTTGAAGAGGTGTTTCCTGTTCTAACATTTATGGACAAATTTAAGAAATTGATTCAACCTTATATTCATCACGCATTTTTTGCAAAGTGGTAAGCATGACAGTTTCAAACTCTAAGAGATAATTTTCCACTTGGAACAATTGTATCAATTGGTGATTTTGCGGAGAACTATTCATTTGTTCATCAGAAAGCAATTCAATCAGATTAAATTACTTTAATAAGAAGGTTACTATTATGGTACATGTTTTTTATAGACATGCACAGTTAGATTTGGATGGTGTTCAGAGTATAGTTCAAGCACGAGTAATTATAAAGGAATATTATTTTTATATAAGTGATGATAAAGAACATGACATTCACTATGTAGAACATTGCTTCAATATGTTCTTTTCTTATTTGAAAGAAAGAAACATAAATGTTGATAAACATTATGTTTGGTCTGATGGATGTTTCGTACAGTTTAAATCATCTAGACCATTTTATGCATTGTGTAGATATCATCGCAATGAGAATATAAAACACATATGGAATTTCTTTGAGAGTGGCCATGGAAAAGGTGAACATCATGGTGTTGGAGCTTGCATCAAACGTGCTTTGCGAAAGTATTAAATGAATTATCAGGGAGTTCATGTAAATGATGCACATGATGTTGTTGAATGGTGCAAGACTCATTTTACATTAGATGAGGTCAGGACATCATCAACGACAAGTCGACAGGTACCATATAGAGTCTTCTGGGAGATAACAGGTATGGACATGTGTACGTCTGTTTAACTTTTATGCAGTTAATTTATAAAAATTTATTGTTAAGTTTTATTTTTGAATTCATTGAATTTTAAGTTTAGTTTGTCTATATTTCCAATTTAACGAACCTTCAGGTGTTAATAGAAAAAACATGCATGGTTGCAAGAGGATCGAAAAGACACGTTCCTTACATTCAGTCATGAGTACAGATAATTGCAATTGGAAATTGAAGACAAGAGAATACTCATGTTTTTGTGACAGTTGCATTGATGAAGACTATGAAGAATGCATCAATCAGACACATGGATATACAGGTGCATGGATTTTGGTACCACTTGATGTTACCAATACATTTGATAAAGATGATGAAAATTTTGATGATATTCCATTGATTTTTGATGATTATAATCATATCTTTCGATTGGTAAAAGTGGGTGAGTATCATACCAATTAATCTCAACTTGTTATTTAATTATAAATTTCAACTGTCTTATATATATTGTACACATACATTCATGTATGTACTTGTTATGCAAGAGATGTCTTTGCAGAGATTGTTGAGCCTGAAAATCATGAAGGTGTCAGTTATTATTTATTGCGATGTACTGTAGAGAGGACAAAGTTATATGACCCTGAAGAAAGTGATGGAATGTTGTTCCCCATAGGTAAATTATACATATACATGCACACACACACACACACACACACACACACACACACACACACACATATATATATGTATGTATGTATATGTATGTATATGTATGTATATGTATATATATACATATATATACATATATATACATATATATATATATACATACATACATATACATATATATATACATATATATACATATATATATGTATATATATGTATATATATACATACATACATATATATATATATATATATATATATATATATATATATATATATATATATATATATATATATGTATGTATGTATGTATATATATATGTATATATATATATATATATATGTATATATATATATATATATATATACATATATATATACATACATACATATATATATACATACATACATACATACATACATACATACATATATAATTAACTTCATATCTATCAAAATTTAAAATACTTAAATTTGTGGTACAGGTTTTGTTGTGATAGAGGGAACATATTTGAAGCAAGAAAAAATAGTCCAACATGGAATACACTTTGTTGATTATCAACCTGACAACAAAGTTTTACAATACAGCCACCTGGTCGTTGCTACCAGGCTTTGTCTGCATCTAGTCAAACATAAGCGTGTAGGTCACAAGTGGAGACTAGACAGTGAAGATCATGAAAAAATATTGCAAGTTATAAATGTACATCATGGTTGATTAGACCCTTCAAATTTATTTTATAAAAATCTGAATATCAACTTTGATGAAATGTGTTTTTAATTGCACGATCATAGTCTTAGTTAGCATTAGTTTATTTTAAAACTATAATATTAATTGTCCTATGGATGAATTTAATGATTTAACAACTTGATATAAATAGGCTAGAAGTTAGTTCGAACTTACACAATTTCGTTATCTATAGATATACATATCAAAAATAATTTAATATGTTACAATTCTTAAATATCAACTTCTTTTCAAACTATTGAATTTCATCTTGAATTAGATGTGTTTAAATTAATTGTATGATCATAAGTTCTTAATTTTCATTAATTTATTAAAAAACTATATAATTTTATAATTTAAATTAATTGTACCACATAGATGAATTTAATAATTTAACAACTTGATATAAATAGGCTTTAAGTTAGTTCAAACTTACACAATCATTAGATCTATAGATATATATCAAAAATAATGTAATATCTTACAATTCTTAAATATCAACTTCTTTTCAAATTATTGAATTTGATCTTAAATTAAATGTGTTTTTGATCAAGTATGATTATGTAAGTTCTTAATTATCATTAGTTTATTAAAAAAGCATATAATTTAATAATTTAAATTAATTGTACCATGGATGAATTTAATAATTTAAATTCATTTAAATCAACTTTTTTTCAAAATAGATTGAATTTCATAAGTGAAAATTAAATGTGTTTTTAAAATTGTAAGATTATAAGTTCATAGTTATCATTTAGGTTAGTTTATTAAAAAACTATATATTTTAATGTTACTTTATTACATCTACGGTCATGTACTCTTAAAGTTTAAATTAGTTTAAATTAATATGCACATTTTTAATATTATATTTTGTAAAAAAATTTATAAAATAATGTATTGGCTTACCTAATTAACATATTTTTATCCACATAAAACTAATATTTATCTTTAGCGGGTTAGTAATTGATAATTTAAGAATTATATATCTTTCTAACTTCCTACTAATTCATAATTGATATACATGTACACACATCTCAAGATCATGTCTATAACTTTAACACAAAAAAAATACACATATGTACACATATACACATCTCAAGAATAAACATCTACAGATCTAATATATCTCTATGTAACTGAAATGCATAATGTAAATCTCGAATAAATACATGTACGTAGCAAAATATAAAAAGTTATATATACTTACATGTGATGGTATCTAACTACTGAACTACTCAATAATCAAATAAATAGTGAAAGTACATGTATGTCATCAAGGTACTGAAATACACATGTGTACATGTAAACTGTCTCCAATATATAAATGCATCAAATATATATATATATATATATATATATATATATATATATATATATATATATATATATATATGATCTACTGCTGGAGGGACCCCTCAAGATGCATACGAACAGAATGACCCTCTAATTGAGTCTCCTATACATCCTCTCACCGAGGCGCATCAACCAAGCCCTGCAAATATATATATACATACACATGTACATGTACATTCAAGTTAAACATGAATTTGCATATATATATATAGATATATATCTAGTTTTCAAAACATTTAAATAACTTTAAACAAACTATTTAAAACTTAAGTACCTGAGCACTGTTAGGTGCCTCGATAGAATCATCTCTCTCAAGTACATGATGTCCTAAACCAATAGTATGTGTAACCATGTGCTCAGCGACCTGTGCCTGCATGATTTATTATGAGTTAAAGATCAAATTAAATATTCTAGATATATATTTGAACTAAATTTTTTAATAAATGAACATATTTTTTAATTTCATATATATATATATATATATATATATATATATATATATATATATATATATATATATATATATATACCTGGGTCTTTGGAGGTGGAGGATGATCAGCAGACTCCATCGTATCATCTACCGTTGCACCTAAGCCTGAAACACTAACACCTACTGAACTTCTCTCAACACCATGTCCAACTGCTACTCAATCTGAGTGAAGTGGATTGTGTAACTAGGTGGGTAATGGTGTAGAATTAGTCTGCCAGGTCAGAGCAATAGGTCCATGTAGGATGAAATACATAGGCTCAAACTAGCATCAATCTTAGATAGGCCTCACAACTGCTCACCAAACTCATCAAGATCCTCAGCTATGATCTGGACATCTCCAACTCATATGCTCGAGTCATCTATAGAGCGTCATGAGCCTGGTGCCGAATGTTGTGAGCTACACACAGGTGTATCATTTGTCACTGGTGTGGTGGCCCATGTCTGTGGAACTATGCTAGGGCTCTAATGCTATCTAACAACATCCATCACCAAGTGTACTAGAATCCCCTGTGTATTAGAAATATAGTTGATAATATGCAACATATCCTCCAAAAAATACAGTGCCATATCTATATGTGTCTGTTGTCCTAAAAGACAACGAATATCGCCTAGCAGTGGTAGCCTAGCAGCTCTATATGCATCATTAGAGGAGGTTCCTAAACTGCTACTAGATGCCTATGAAGATGGCTGACCAAGTGGATGAGGACGTCAACTATGAAGATAATTTGACCAATAGAATCTGATGTGATACTAGACGTCGCAGATGCAATGTGCCCAATAGTGTCAATTGCTCCCCTCTAGGAAGCAATGATGACTCTATCTGCAATAGGCACATGTGTAGGAGTCACAGGAGGCATCCTCTATCCAACAAATTGTCTAACATCTACAGGTGGTAGATGATGTGCACTGCGGTACTGGTCATGATCTGCGATCCGACCACGCCCCTATCCGCAATAATCAAGAATATCCAAGTAGTTGGCATTGAGCCCTATACAGAACTCAACGTACAACTGATGTGCAAAATAAAGAGGTATCTAATCGTTATTAGGATAATGACCATGTGCTGCTAAAAATCGTGGATAGATCATGCTAGCAATAATAAGGTCTTTGCATCGTGTGACTCTGTAACCTCTCACCTTACCCTGTGTACCCTCATACATTGGAAAGAGCTCTCTCTTGATGACGTCTTTGGGGGCTACCCTCTTAACATCATTGAAAGATGCATCTCTTGAGACCTCAGCCCTAAGCTCCCTAGATATGGAAGCTAATATGGTAGGAGTAAATGAATGGTGAGCTCTAAACCTAGCTGTCAAATTCTGTAAACTCCTACATATCGTAGTACATATGTCTCTATAAAGACCATCATCAGAGGTCGATATAGAGTGTTGTAATCTAGCAATCTCCTACTCTAAAAATGAAAATAGAGCATCAATATTGATGCATGGAGGTGGTGCATCAAGACCTCCAATAGGAGCTGTAGGTGCAGCCTAACTTGGAATAGGAGCCACGGTAGGACCTACACCACCTGGAGCTGCACCAGGAGCCGGAACATGAGCTGCATGGCAAGCCCTACATTGAGGTACACCACAAGTTGCAACACGAGCCCCACCACGAGCAACATGATGAGTTGCATGAGAAGCCAGATCAAGAACTGCATCAGGCGCTGCAATAGGAACCACATCAACCTATGTTGCAGTAGGAGCTGCAATAGGAACTACATCAGGTGTCACACTAGGAGCCACATTAAATTGATCATGTGAAGCCATATCTATAGAAATGTATGAAGCCACTAAACTGCCTACTATACACACAATTTTTTATTTTTAAAATTAAAAATTATACACATGTATGTGATTGAACATACATCACACATCATGGACCTAGATAATCTGTAACACATGGACTTAGATTAATTTGCATATAGGTAAGAATATAACATACACATGTACATATATAAAAACATATAACTTAGAACACATGTATGACCTAACTTAGAATACATCTTACAACATTTAATTAATAAAAGTTAATTATAATCTTTAACATAACTTGATTATAATTTATACAAACATAAGGAATGTACATCATATATTTGAACATGTAAAGATCTTATATATATAACTTAAATTTTAACTCTTAAACCTTAATGCTAAACAATAGTCCTAAATACTAAACCTGGTCATATTATCCTAATTGCAAAATCCTAAATTTCATAAATTATAACCCTTAATCTTAGATGCTCAACCATAACTCCTAAATTTCAATTTGAACCATACACCTAAATGATAAACCCCAACATTAAATGTAGCATTTAATCATAATATTTGATCCTAACTTTAATTATAAATATTAAAACTGTGTGTTAAAACCATAATCCAAAATCTTATCCCTAATACAAATCCTAACCCTCTAACCATAGTGAACTAACAATGATATAAACCCATACCCTAACCCTCTTTAAACCATACTTCTAACAATAATGTAAACCCATTTAACCTAGATCTAACCCTAATCATAAGATCATAAACCATAAACTTGTTAAACCATGACCCTAAATACTAAACCCTAATCTTTATACAAACTTTCAGTTTAGTATAAGGGCTTATAATTTAGGATTTAAGGATGTAACCTATCTAACCCTAATCATAATCATAAATCATAAATGTTAAACCATGAGGTCCCTAAATACTAAACCATAATATTCAAAATAAAAAAGTTTCAATCATATATAATACTTGAAAATTCAATAATATATTTACTTATTATTAATTTAAAATGTGTTTTAAAAATTAATTAGCCAGATTTTCTATATTTTCCAAGTTAAATAGAAATAACACAACATTAATATATATAATAATGTTTTTTAATGTGTGTTTTTTTCAAACAAGTGAAAATAGTATATCATTACTCTTAAAGGATAATGTTTCAAGGTTTAGGTTTCAAGTTCATGTAAAACAAGGGTCATACTTCATGTAACATACATGTGTTTAAATGTATGTGCATGTATCTCAAATGTAATTTTTAACAATTTAGGATCAGGGTCAACTTGTTTTAATTTTATGTAAGTTAGGCCTCAATTAGGTTTTGAAATAGGGTTATAGTGTAAAGGTTATAATTAGGCTCAATTTTAGGGTAAGATTTAAGACCTTATGACATTGTTAGGGTTTATATGAACTTACATATTATTATTTAGCACTAAATTTAGGGGTTACTATTAAGGTCCATGGTTAAGAATTTAGGATAAGGGAACTTAGCATGTGAAGTTTATGATTTGGTTCAAGATTATGATATAGGGATATTTATTATCATTTATAATCAAGTGGGTTTAGAAATTAAATTTTAAGATCAAGGTTACTTAGTTAGGCTTTGGATAATGGTTAGGGTTAGGGTTTGGTTAGGTTAGGGTTTTGATAATGGATAGGGTTAGGGTTTGGATGTACGTATGTTATATATTCATGTACCAAGTAGATATGCAAATTAATCTAAATTGTTGTATATGTATAATTTAGGATCCCCCCTTAAGACATGTCATTGAATTATATTATATAGTTAATTATATACTTAGATTAAGACATTAAAATCTTTAAGTATTCTTTTAGAATTACAATTTAGCATTTAAATCTAACATTTTAGGATCTTAGCGTACAGAGATTTGGGGTTAGTATTTAGGGTCATGGTTTAACATTTATGGTTTAAATGATTATTATTAAAGGGTTAGATGTAGAGGTTAAATGGGTTTACACCATTGTTAGAAGTATGGTTTAAATAGGGTTAGGGTATGGGTTTACATCATTGTTAGTTCAGTATGGTTAGAGGGTTAGGATTTGTATTAGGGATCAAATTTTGGATTATGGTTTTAACACGCAGTTTTAATATTTATAATTAAAGTTAGAATCAAGTATTATGATTAAATACTAGATTTAATGTTGGGGTTTATCATTTAGGTCTATGGTTCAAATTGAAATTTAGGAGTTATGGTTAAGCATCTAAGATTAGGGGTTATAATTTATGAAATTTATGGTTTTGTAGTTAGGATCTTATGACCATGTTTAGTATTTAGGGTCCTATTGTTTAACATTAAGGTTTAAGAGTTAGAATTTAAATTATATATAAGATCTTTACATGTTCTAATATACATGATGTACACATTCTTTATGTTTGTATACATTATAATCAGGTTATGTTAGATTATAATTAAAACTTTTATTAATTAAATGTTGTAACATGTATTCTTTATGTCATAAACATTCTAAGTTATATGTCATTGAAAATTATATAGTTAATTATATACTTAGATTATTAAGACATTAAAAATAATTACACATTTAAACATGAATATTGAACACATACATGTATGCACGTCTATATCTAACACATGAACATATTTACATGTACATTTATGAAATAAAATATACATTTTAATCTACAATCTTATAAATACATAATTTAGGATCTCCTAGGTTAAGACATGTGTCATTAAATATAGTTAATTGTACACTTAGTTATAAGACCAATTAAGATCAATAGTTAACACACACACACACACACACACACACACACACACACACATTATACATATAAAAACGTGAATTTATTAAAAATATGCACATAGATCTACTTTTAACCATGAACAAATATACATGTACATCTATGTTCAAAATAAAAAATTATACATTCTAATCTATATTATTACATGTACAATTTAGGATCTAGACCCTTAAGATATGTCATTTAATTAAACTTCTAAGATTAAGACATTAATGTGAATTTGACATATATACATAAACATTAATAACAAAAACATACATGTCTACATCTAACATTAACATACATATATATATATATATATATATATATATATATATATATATATATATATATATATATATATATATATATATATATATATATATATATATATATATATATATATATATATATATATATATTTCTAAAATTTATATTATTATAAATTTTGTAATGTTTTTCTAATAATTTTTAAAAATATTTTAAATTTTTTTTTAATGTTTTTCTAAATTTATTTTCTAAATTTTACATTATTATAAATTTTCTAATGTTTTTCTCAAATGTTTTTTTAAATTTGTTTTCTAAAATTTATATTATGATAAATTTTCTAACGTTTTTGTAATGTTTTTTCTTTTTCTTTTTCTAAAATTTATATTAAATTACAAATTTTCTAATTTTTTTAAAAATTTGTTTTCTAAATTTTATATTAAATTCTAAATTTTCTAATGTTTTTGTAATTTTTTTAAAAAAATTGTTTTCTAAATTTAATAGTAAATTATAAATTTTCTAATGTTTGTCTAATGTTTTTCTAAATTTATTTTCTAATTTTTTTTAATTTAAAAAAAAATTCTATAGTTTTTTTATAAAAAAAATTAAATGTTTTTTTTCTAAATTTTCTAATTTAAAAAAAAAAAAATTCCTAAATTTGTTTTCTAAATTTTGTAATTTTTTTTCTAAATTTCTTTTCTAAATTTTGTAATGTTTATTTCTAAATTTTCTAATTTTATTTACTATATTTTCTTATTTTTTTTAATGTTTTTTCTAAATTTATTTTCTAAATTTTATATTAAATTTTAAATTTTCTAATGTTTTTGTAATGTTTTTTCTAAAATTTCTTAATAATTTTTTAATGTTTTTTCTAAATTTTTTTTCTAAATTTTATATTAAATTATAAATTCTCTAATGTTTTTTTAATTTTTTTTCTAAATTTTTTTCCTAAATTTTGTAGTTTTTTATAAAATTTCTAATGTTTTTCCTAAATTTTATATTATAAATTTTCTACTATTTTTCCTAATGTTTTCTAAAATTATTTTCTAATGTTTTCTATATAATATTTTTCTATTTTCTAAATTAATATAAATAAACAATAAAAATATTAAATTAACATTTAGATATGCTTTCAAAACCATTAAAAACGTAAATAACATTCAAATATGCTTTAAAACCATTAAAAAAATGCATTGAAAACATTCAAATTTACATTAATAACATTAAAAAATACTTTAAAAATGTTCAAAACATTAAATTAATAATATTTTGACATACCTGAAGATGAGAATCAGAGTGAAAGTGATAGGATGATGGTGGTAGAGGCAGTAAAAATCACGTGTTCGCTCCAACCCTCTAATTGAATAGTAGTCGCCATAAAAATGAGATTAAAAAGTTAAATCGTCATTTTTAATCGCTGAAAATCGGTGCTTTAGATGTTCACGCGAACATGGTTTGTACGTATGTTCACGTGAACATGCCATTATGGGTGCCAATATGTCCGTACGAACATATGTGCGACATGTGTTTGCGCGAACATATTTGAAATGTTTGCACGAACGTTCGGCGTTTTAAATTTCAAAATTTTTTCAACTTTGCCAATTTTGTATGGGTTCACCCACATTTGAAGACTACCAATCTGAAAAGAAGATTTTACACTATTCTTATTTGGTTGCGGCAACGAATATCAAATTAGAAAGATACAAAGGAAGACCCACCAATAAGGAATTATGGACAATTTCAATGGATGAGCACGAAAAAATCATAGATGCATTGGAAAAGAGAGAATGAAGATGCTACAGTGGGATGACTACATTTAAATCAAACACATGTAAGTTTTTTCTTTATTGTGCTATTTTTATATATGTACTTATATAATTCAATTACATGTATGTATGCATTGTCAATAGAAAATTAGTGAACTTATATATACCTCTTATTCAGGTCTTAATTACAATTTAGGCAAATTTAAATGTTAAGGTGGATCGAACATCAACATCTTGTGCAATTACACAAAGTGAGTATATACAAATTCCACATATTTGCATAGTTCAGATAGCTCATATTAATTTATGCTTTTATTAACATGTTTTTTTGTTTTACAATTTTATTTTACAGGACCTCATTTGAAGATATGTGTTGAACCAATTTTATATTTTGAGTTCACTTCTATTTATGTCATTGACATTGTCTTACATATATTGTGAAACATGTTGTAAACATTTAAAAACAAGAGTTTGCTTCTATTTGAAAGTTAAAGGTGTGCACTTGATATTATAAATTAATTGTCAATTCAAGTAATGACCTCCTATTTTTTTACATTACTTTTACATTCAAACATGTTTAAATTAATGTTTGTACATACATAGTTAAAATTATTAAAATTATTGTTCATGTACCATATACTTACAAAATGTGTCATAACATGAATAAAATATGTCACAATAAAGAAAACGATTCATACTTACAACATGATAACATAATAATATATACTACATACACTAGCATGATAAGAAATTGTAAAAAATAGTACATGGTCTAACATGTCATAACAGGATCTATGAAGTCAAAAAATACATATAATACAGTTAACTGTCCTAAGTGTATCAAAATAAACAATATGTGTCATAAAAACACAATCTAAAGGTGCCAAAAAGACCTAATCTATCTGATCTGCAGTCCTTTTTAGTCCACGCAAAGAGGACTTAGATGGATCATCCTATATAACATGAGTTGTCTCATCATGTGGGACACCCTATGAGGTAGATGGGTCATCCTATGTAACATGAGGTGTCTCATCATGTACGTGCTTAATTAAAATGGGTTTTAAAATCTAGCTTGCAAATAAAATAAATATTCACTACATAATAAAAATAATACCACATGAGATGGGTGTCGCTCTGTAACAAGAGGAGGTGCACTGTGAAAGCTACCAAATGCGGCAATGGTGAGGTCCTATAATTTACAATACATAAATTTTTAAAATTTGATAAAGAGCATAATGAACTATGTATGTACATAAATCACAATACTGACCTCAAAGGATGATGTTGGTACCTCCATCTAGCTTAGTCCCATACTCTCAGCAACACTCATGGTGACACAATCCTAAAATTATGGATACATAAACATTGAGTCAAAATTATATATACATGAATTACAAAGTACATAAACTAAAAAGTACATAATTTGTACACTACATTTTTCATAAACTATAAAAACATGTATATAAATCATACCTAAGTAGTAGCCAATGTCACAGATGTTTCTAAAGATATGCTACCATGATGATCATCGACATGTCTCACATGGTCAAAAGATGGAGTCAAAAATAAACTATATCGAGGCCTATATGGATAAGTGTGATCCATCTCTTGTTCATAAAACCAAAACACATAAAATTATGCACATGAATCAAAGTTGAAGATTATAAGTTAATAACAATGTACATACATAAAAATAGTACAAATTATTTGTCTTGAGTCAAAAGTTCATACCGAAGCTATTTGAGGTTGTGCCTCAGTGGTCAATGGATCAGGACCTGTACTGACATGAAATTGTGTAGTAGCCGACATTCCCTACAAAATCAGATGAAAAGAACATACAGAGCACATGTTATTAAATTCGAGTTCAAATGTACATTATTTACAGTGTAATTCAAAGTGCATACCATATGAGGGATGCCAAAGTCTATAGGTCTCAAAATAAGACTATACTACCTCCTAGGAGGAATACTATCATCCATCCTCTATTATTTCAAAAGCAACATACATTAATATGGTTAATACAATTACACATGTATGTAGAAAGTAAATAATTATGTACTTTATTTAAATTTTAATTAAAATTTTACCTGCTCCTCCTGACTGTCTCTGGGCTCTCCCTGCATGAGCTCAACAAATGATGCCACATCAATATCATCACTACCATCACCATAGGCAGTGTATGCGTCATCATGAAAATCAACAGCCTTAGCATAATGGTCATCATGTGCCGCACCAACATCACTCTGGTGGCCTCTGCATACATCTCCACAACTAGTACAAATGTGTCCAAGTGGACGAATATCTCTTTCACACGTCCACTGCTCTGCTAAATTGCTTGAAAGGGCACTCAATGAGATAAGAGCAGATGACATTTCTCAATGATGGTGTGGCTCTAGGACAACTATTGTTGGAAGAGGTACAAGAGGTTAAGGCCGTAATAATGTAATATATATATATATATATATATATATATATAATAACGTAATATTTTTATTAAATATAATATGTATTATATATTATTATATTAATATGTATTATATTAATATATATGTTATTAATATATATATATATATAATAACATAATATTTTCATTAAATATAATAAAGTAATACATATATATATATATATATATATGTTATTAATCTATATATAATAACGTAATATTTTTATTAAATATAATAATGTAATATATATATATATATATGTATGTATGTATGTATGTATGTATGTATGTATGTATGTATGTATGTATGTATGTATGTATGTATGTATGTATGTATGTTATTAATAGATATGTATATTATTAATATATATGAGTCAAAGGGGGTCATAGGTCAACCATTGACCCCCTTTGACGCATTAAACGACGACATATGTCCTTAAGGGTCCTAAGAGCCATAGGGACATATTACAATGGTTAATATGGGTCAAACGGGGTCATAAGGTGATCTATGACCCCTTTTGATCAATTAAATGACGATATATGTCCCTACGGGTCCTAAGACCCCGAGGGACATATTTGAATCGTTCATATGGGTCAAAGGGGATCATAGGGTGACCTATGACCCCCTTTGACCCATTAAATGATGACATATGTCTCTAGGGGTCCTAGGACCCCTAGGGACATATTCGAATGGGTAATATGGGTCAAAGGGGATCATAGGTCCCTTTGACTCATTAAATGATGACACATGTCCCTAGGGGTTCTAGGACCCCTAGGGACATATTCAAATGGGTAATATGAGTCAAAGGGGGTCATAGGGTGACCTATGACTCGCTTTGACCAATTAAATGACAACATATGTCTCTAGGGGTCCTAGAACCCCTAGGTCCATATTCGAATGGGTAATATGGGTCAAAGGGGGTCATAGGGTGACCTATGACCCTCTTTGACCCTTTAAACGACAACATATGTCGGTAGGGGTCCTCGGACCCCTAGGAACATATTTGAATGGGTCATATGGGTCAAAGGGGGTTTTGACCCATATGAACGATTCAAATATGTCGCTAGGGGTCCTAGGACCTCTAGGGACATATTTCAATCGTTCATATGGGTCAGGGGGGTCATAGGTGACCTATGTCCACCTTTGACCCATTCAATGACGACATATGTCTCTAGGGGTCCTAGCACCCCTAGGGACATATTTGAATTGTTCATATGGGTCAAAGGGGGTCATAGGGTGACCTATGACCCCCTTTGACCCATTAAAAGATGACATATGTCACTAGGGGTCCTACAACCCCTAGAGACATATTCGAATCGTTCATATGGGTCAAAGGGGGTCATAGGGTGACCTATGACACCTTTTGACCCATTAAACGATGACATATGTCCCTAGGGGTCCTAAGACCCCTAGGGACATATTCGAATCGTTCATATGAGTCAAAGGGGGTCATAAGGTGACCTATGACCCCCTTTGACCCATTAAACGATGACATACCCTTTTGACCCATATGAACGATTTGAATATGTCCCTAGGGGTCCTAAGACCCCTAGGGAAATATTTGAATCGTTCATATGGGTCAAAGGGGGTCATAGGGTGACCTATGACGCCCTTTGACCCATTAAAAGACGACATGTCCTTAGGGGTCCTGGGATCCCGAAGGACATATTCAAATCATTCATATGGGTCAAAGGGGGTCACAAGGTGCCCTATGACCCCTTTTGACCCATTAAACGATAACATATGTCCCTAAGGGTCTTAGGGACATATTCGAATGGGCCATATGGGTCAAAGGGGGTCATAGGTCACCCTATGACCCACTTTGACCCATTAAACGACGACATATGTCCCTAGGGGTCCTAAGACCCCTAGGGACATATTCAAATCATTCATATGGGTCAAAGGGGGTCATAGGGTGCCTTATAACACCCTTTGACCCATTAAACGACGGCATATGTCCCTAGGGGTCCTAGGACCCATAAGGACATATTTGAATCGTTCATATGGGTCAAAGGGGGTCATAGGGTGACCTATGACTCCCTTTGACGCATTAAACGACGACATATGTCCCTAGAGGTTCTAGGAGCTCTAGAGACATATTCGAATGGGTAATATGGGTCAAAGGGGGTCATAGGGTGACCTATGACTCTCTTTTACCCATTAAACGACAACATATGTCTCTAGGGGTCCTAGAACCCCTAGGGACATATTCGAATGGGTAATATGGGTCAAAGGGGTCATAAGGTGACCTATGACTCTCTTTGACCCATTAAACGACAACATATGTTGCTATGGGTCCTCGGACCCCTAGGAACATATGCAATGGGTCATATGGGTCAAAGGGGGTCATAGGGTGACCTATGACCCCCTTTCACTCATTAAACGATGACATATGTCTCTAGGGGTTCTAAAACCCCTAAGGACATATTCGAATTGTTCATATGGGTCAAAGGGGGTCATAGGGTGACCTATGACCCCCTTTTACCCATTAAATGACAACATATGTCCCTAGGGGTCTTGGGACCCCTAGGGACATATTCAAATCGTTCATATGGGTCAAAGGGGGTCATAGGGTGACCTATGACTCTCTTTGACCCATTAAACGATGACATATGTCCCTAGGGGTTCTAGGACCCCTAGGGACATATTTGGATGGGTAAAATGGGTCAAACGGGATCATAGGGCGACCTATGACTCTCTTTGACCCATTAAGCAACAACATATGTCTTTAGGGGTCCTAGAACCCCTAGGAACATATTCAATGGGTAATATGGGTCAAAGGGAGGGTCATAGGGTGACCTATGACCCTCTTTGACCCATTAAACGATGACATATGTCGCTAGGGGTCCTCGGACCCCCAAGAACATATTCGAATGGGTCATATGGGTCAAAGGGGGTCATAGGGTGACCTATGACCCCTTTTGACCCATTAAACGACGACATATGTCTCTAGGGATCTTAGAACCTCTAGGGACATATTCGAATTGTTCATATGGATCAAAGGGGGTCATAGGGTGACTTATGACCCCCTTTGACCCATTAAACGATGACATATGTCTCTAGGGGTCCTATAACCTGTAGGGACATATTCAAATCGTTCATATGGGTCAAAGGGGGTCATAGGGTGACCTATGACACCCTTTGACCCATTAAATGATGACATATGTCCCTAGGGGTCCTAGCTAGGACCCCTAGGGATATATTCGAATCGTTCATATGGGTCAAAGGGGGTCATAGGGTGACCTATGATCTCTTTTGACCCATTAAACGATAACATATGTCGCTAGAGGTCCTTGGACCCTTAGGAACATATTCGAATGGGTTATATGGGTCAAAAGGGGTCATAGGGTGACCTATGACCCCCTTTGACCTATTAAATGATGACATATGTCTCTACGGGTCCTATAACCGCTAGGGACATATTCGAATTGTTCATATGAGTCAAAGGGGGTCATAGGGTGACGTATGACCCCCTTTGACCCATTAAACGACGACATATGTCTCGAATATATTTGAATCATTGATATGGGTCAAAGGGGGTCATAGGGTGACCTATGACCCCCTTTGACCCATTAAACGATGACATATGTCGCTAGAGGTCCCCGGACCCCTAGGAACATATTCGAATGGGTCATATGGGTCAAAGGGGGTCATAGGGTGACCTATGACCCCCTTTGACCCATTAAACGATGACATATGTCTCTAGGGGTCCTAGAACCCCAAAGGACATATTCGAATTGTTCATATGGGTCAAAGGGGGTCATAGGTCACCCTATGACCCCCTTTGACCCATTAAATGATGAAATATGTCTCTAGGGGTCCTATAACCCCTAGGGACATATTCAAATCGTTCATATGGGTCAAAAGGGGTCATAGGGTGACCTATGACACCCTTTGACCCATTAAACGATGACATATGTCCCTAGGAGTCCTAGGACCCCTAGGGACATATTCAAATCATTCATATGGGTCATAGGGTGACCTATGACCCCCTTTGACCCATTAAACGATGACATATGTCTCTACGGGTCCTATAATTCCTAGGGACATATTCGAATCGTTTATATGGGTCAAAGGGGGTCAAAGGGTGACCTATGACACCCTTTGACCCATTAAACAACGACATATGTCCTTAGGGTTCTTCGGAACCTTAAGGACATATTCGAATTGTTCATATGGGTCAAAGGGGGTCATAGGGTGACCTATGACCCCCTTTGTCCCATTAAACGATGACATATGTCCCTAAGGGTCCTAGGGACATATTCGAATGGGCCATATGAGTCAATGGGGGTCATAGGGTGAACTATGACCCCATTTTACCCATTAATTGATGACATATGTCCCTAGGGGTCCTAAGACCCCTAGGGACATATTCGAATCATTGATATGGGTCAAAGGGGGTCATAAGGTGTCTTATGACACCCTTTGACCCATTAAACGATGACATATGTCCCTAGGGGTCCTAAGACCCATAAGGACATATTTGAATCGTTCATATGGGTCAAAGGGGGTCATAGGGTGACCTATGACCCCCTTTGACCCATTAAACGACAACATATGTCCCTAGGGGTTCAAGGACCCCTAAGGACATATTTGAATGGGTAATATGGGTCAAAGGGGGTCATAGGGTGACCTATGACTCTCTTTGACCCATTAAACGACAAAATATGTCTCAAGGGTTCCTAGAACCCCTAGGGACATATTCAAATGGGTAATATGAGTCAAGGGGGGTCATAGGGTGACCTATGACCCTCTTTGACCTATTAAACGACAACATATGTCGCTAGGGGTCCTCAGACCCCTAGGAACATATTCGAATGGGTCATATGGGTCAAAGGGGGTCATAGGGTGACCTATGACCCCTTTGACCCATTAAACGACGACATATGTCTCTAGGGGTCCTAAAACCCCTAGAGACATATTCAAATTGTTCATATGGGTCAAAGGGGGTCATAGTTCATATGGGTCAAACGGGGTCATAGGGTGACCTATGACTCCCTTTGACCCATTAAACGATGACATATGTCGCTAAGGGTCCTATAACCCCTAGGGACATTTTTGAATCGTTCATATGGGTCAAAGGGAGTCATAGGGTGCCTTATGACACCTTTTGACCCTTTAAATGATGACATATGTCGTTAGGGGTCCTCAGACCCCTAGGAAAATATTCTAATGGGTCATATGGGTCAAAGGGGGTCATAGGGTGACCTATGACCCTCTTTGACCCATTAAACGACAACATATGTCGCTAGGGGTCCTCGGACCCCTAGGAACATATTTGAATGGGTCATATGGGTCAAAGGGTGTCATAGGGTGACTTATGGCCCCCTTTGACCCATTAAACGACAACATATGTCTCTAGGGGTCCTAGAACCCCTAGGGACATATTCGAATTGTTCATATGAGTCAAAGGGGGTCACAGGGTGACCTATGACCCCCTTTGACCCATTAAACGACGACATATGTCCCTAGGGGTTCTAGGACCCTTAGGGACATATTTGAATCATTCATATGGGTCAAAGAGGTTCATAGGGTTACCTATGACTCCCTTTGACCCTTTAAATGACAACATATGTCCCTAGGGGTTCTAGGACCCCTAGGGACGTATTCAAATGGGTAATATGGGTCAAAGGGGGTCATAGGGTGACCTATGACTCTCTTTGACCCATTAAATGACAACATATGTCTCTAGGGGTCCTAGAACCCCTAGGGACATATTCAATAGGTAATATGGGTCAAAGGGGTTCATAGGGCGACCTATGACCTTCTTTGACCCATTAAACGACGACATATGTCGCTAGGGTCCTCGGACCCCTAGGAACATATTCGAATGGGTCATATGGGTCAAGGTCATAGACCCATATGAACGATTCGAATATGAGGGGGTCATAGGAAAAATTTGCGTAAAATGAGGGCCCGCGGGTCTGTGATTTTATTTAATCCAATGTACAGGTATCGGATATCCGATATGGCACAATAACATAAAATGAGTACAATATATATAGTATAACATATAATATATAATATATATTACATTTTATATATTTTTATATTATATTTTATATTTATTATATTAATTTACTATATATTATAATATAAAATATTATATTATATAATAATATTATTATTATATTATATCTTATATATATTATATTACATTACTATATATTATAATATATGAAATATTATATTATATTATTATAATATAATATGTTATTATAATATAATACATTATAGTATTATTATTATAGTATAATAATGATTATAACAATATTATTATATTATAGTATTATAATTATTATAATAATAATATTATATTAAATAATAATAATATCATTAAGTAAATATTAATATTAAATAATAATAATATTAAATAATATATCATACTATTATATGATTATAATTATTAGTCGAATATTTGATTTAAAATCGAATATCCGATATTATCGGATATCCGATGTCAAACCAGATATCTGATATCATATCGGATATCGGATAAGGCTCTGCTTAACCTTCCAAGTTTGGTTACTGGATAGGTAAAAAAAAGTCAGAGCGGATTTTGAAGCGCTTTTAGGCGTCTTCAAGCTTTTTTTTTTTTCACATCGCCACTTTTTGGCACACCATGAGCCTGCACATACCCAAAAAACTATATTAATAAATCATCTTAAACGTGAATTCTAAAAATTTCTTGTATTATAATATCACACATAATTAGCCTTTTAGATGGTGGCATCTACAGGGAAATGTGTTGGTTTCCAAGAATTGAATAACTAACTCTTTAAGTAGTTATGTTTTAAGTAGACATAGATGGTACAGCTTTATCTGTGTGTCTCTGTTATAAGGTAGAACTAGAAATCTATTTTTTATGTTAGATATGAACTTGTTTTGTCTATGCAAGTTTAAGAGAACATGTTTTTGATATTAAGGAAAATGATGTGAAAGTGCCCAATTGTTTAACCATTGTTTGGTTATGTGCCAAGCCCCTTTATTTTAACTACTTCAATAATAATAAAAATATTATTTAGATATCAATTTATTGAATAATTGTGTAATATATTATTTACATTAAACTTAATTTACATTGATTTGTTAATATTAACTATTAACAAAGATATAATATAACTTATAGATTAATATTTCAATGTACTCTAATTATACATTCCATAGGTGAATTATATTCTAGCTGCTATCTCTCTGCCAAGTCTCCCTCTCATGGGTTGCCCGATATCTTTTCCTCCTATAAATACTCCCTTTCCCAGTGGAAGAATAATGGTCCCATCTAATAATGGGACTTTAGAAACTAATTTAATCATTATCAAGTAACATATAGTGAAGGTTATATATATCATGGGCCAAGTAAAAATATTAATTTTCCTTTCCATTCTAGTAGTGACACTCTACACTTAAGGTGCCATCATATGGTTATGTTTATTAGGATTAAACTCATTTAAGACAAAAAAATGCTTTTCTTAGGGGTGATTTTGGAGAATAGTATTAAAATGGCTGATTTTTGGACATGACCTAGTAATTTACATACAATGCATGTGAACACTATCATTGCCACATTTTTTGTAGTCCTATTGGATCTTAGTAAACCAAAGGAAATGACATGTGCTCTATGAATTAAACTATTCAAAAGGGTTTCTCAAGAGGTTTCTAAAGAACTATCAAGTGATATGTAGAAAATAAAAGCAGGTCAATTTTTTTTCCCTTCTCAACTAGGTGATGTTTCAAGAATTGAATAGAGGTGTCCATGGTGGTAAGATTTAGTGCCTTTTTCTTTAATAAATTGTTGGATCTATTAATGGATGATAGAAGAAGGTGGTCCCAGAAGTAATGGTTTCAGAAGGTCTTTTTAGTGAACATGAGGAGGATGTAGTCAAAAGTAACCAAAATATTGTTTCTCCCTCTAGTATAAATTTGAGTAAAGAGACTAAGTTGGAGACTCGTGTAGATCATGACCTTAGAAGTTCAGTGAAGATTTGTGTAGCCAAGAATGTGTATCAAAAAGTGGTGTTTACTTATAGGCAACTTTATGTTTGATTACTACATCACAATTATGTTTTGTGTAAATGTCATAGTAATAGTTAGGGTGATAACAAGATCTTAGTTGGAAGATATTATTGGATGTCCATGTGTTTTTCTTTCTTATGGAAGATTGGATTCTTTGTCAAATTTATGACACTCTAGCTATGTCCAACGTGAACAAACCTCATGCTAAAAGAATCAAACACACATCTAAAGATAAAATCCATATCGATTGAAATGTATTATCTACATAAATTATGGTGAAAAGTTAAGTCCTACATATTTTGTGGAGAAATTAAAAGAATATAAATCATATTTAAATATCATTATCAAGAGAAATATTAACAAATTAATATAATTAGATTATAAGTGTACAAAATAAGTTTTTCTTGAAGTACTATATTATAGTTTATCATTTAAGATTTCAATATTTCTTTAACCCAATTTAAAATCATTAAATAAAGTTTTCAAACTTGGAATTAAGACTACTTTCCATTATGGACCTACTGTTATGCTTACCTGGCTAAGGATCAAGTGTTAGGTTTAAGATTTGAAGTTACAATTAGAATTAGGGTTTAACATTTAGGATTAAGTTTATTAATGATTAGGGTCAGGTTTCTCAATTTTAATTATATATTTTGGTTAAAATTTTAATCAATGTTAGGGTTAGGCTTAGAATTATGGTGAGAGTGAGATTTTACATCAAGGTTAATACTATGCTTATGGTTAGTGTGTAGTTTAATTTAAAAAGATATGGTTTTAAGGTAAGGGAGCACATTATGTAACGCCTTGCCAAGGGAGCCAAAGAACTAATCTAAAGTTTTACAAGTAAGCAATATCATACAATAATACATAAGAAAACATAACATATTACATTCCTTAAGGATCCCAAGACGTTGAGTCACATTTAATTTTTAAATAATACTAAGTAAAATAAATAACTCATCCACATGAAAGAATAACTACAAGTTCAATCCATTTAAATACTATACTTTTGTTCCAAATGCCACTTGGAAATAATTTGGAATGCACAATCATCCACTGTACATGTCACAAGGTATGAAAGGCTGAAATAATATACATTTATAAAATAGATTACACCATCCCTTTTCGATCCATGAAACAAAGTACAATATAATAATTAAAATCATTAAATACTTAGTTTTGCATGTTTGGATCCCTTGGTGGGGCGTTACATATTAAATACTTAGTTTTATGTTTAGGGTTTAGATTAAATTATTGTACGGTTATGGTTAGGTTGAGGTTAGACTTAGGAATATAGTTAGTTTTACTTTCTTTGTTATATGGTTTACAAACTAATTTATAATTAATTACTATTTAGTTGAAATAAATATAAAATATTGAATGTAATTACATGTTTAAATAATCTAATTTACATAGATATCTAATCATTCAACATTGTAATTTTTATTAAATACATCAAAACATCTAAAATAATAATTTTTAAATGAACATCTACAAATTAAAAAAACTAAAATATACAAAACTATTTAAATGAACAGATACAATAATCTAAAGCTAATACTATTAACATAGAAATTTACAATTTTACATATTAAAAGTGAAAACAAAACAATAAATTGATAGAATTATAAAGTGGTAAACTGAAAACAATGAAATAAAATAGTAGAAAACAAAGTAAAATACCTCGTACATTGAAAAAGAGCAACAAGGGATCAGTAGAACTTCGAAATTAATCTCCCGTATCTAGCTAAAATCGGGCTCACATTTTGCAAATAGTAAAAATGAGCCAAAAAAACCCCAAAAAAATGGCTTTTGTAGTTTTTCGCAATCGGGTACCCGATTGTTTGAATATGGATTTGGTGCCCAAACCATGTTTTAAGGTCTCATTCCATAGAATTGTGACCCAACACTGTGCTCTTACTTGGTATCGACTATGTAACTTAGTGATGACCAAATGTTAGAAGACAGTGTTGGTCGAGTGACAACATTTGACAATTTATGAAGAAATTTTAATTTCTAGATGACACAATTGAATTCTTGGAATATGGAAAATGTGTTGAAGTTAAGGATGGAGGAGCTAGAGCACTGAATACATAACAAAATTTATTTGATGCATGGAATCAAAGAGAATATTTGAGAAGTTTATTGAAGAGAAAGAAAGAAATAAAAAGATGGAAGGATTAGATGATTCTTACCTAACCCTAAGATCACTGCTGATGTTTAAGCATCAAAATATCAAAATTACCTATTTAAGGAGGCATAAGGACTAACCTTAACAAGGTTGAGGATTTTTCGATGCTATTGATTGGTGAACTTAAGTAGGAGGATGAGAAGAGTTATGAAGAAGTGAAGTGTGATTGCTTGAAGGATTGCCAAGAAGATCAAAGACAGAGATGATAATGAAGGTCAGCCAGTGGATCAACATATGAGTTACATTGTGATTTGTATTTGTAAAGTGAGTTTTATTTATCAAATCAACCTACAATTACTTCCTAACCATTGTATTAGTATTGGAATCCTTTAATCAAGGTTGACCTAATAGTCATTTGTAAATCTTTTAATCGAGGTGACATTTTAATGGAATGTTCTAAAGCCCTATAACAAGACCACTCCTAACAAGTGATTATATCCTTTAACAAGGTCACATTTAATAGTGTGTTTTGTAACCTTTGACATCCAGTTGGCTCCTCATAGAGCTCACTTCAGAAGAGTGAAAAATTGGTAGCATGTTACTCGTGGTTTTTCCCAAATTGGGTTTCCACGTTAAATCCTAGTATCATACTTGTGTGGATGTTATTTGAGATGTTTTACTGTTAATGTTTTACATTATGAAAGTTTGTTACTATTAAGACATTGGATTGCAAGACTAATGTTTCTTATTATTTTCTATAGAGATTGAGCTACTAAATGCTTAGATCTAAAGTATTTGAAGTGATTAATAGTTGAATTGGTACATCTAGACCTAAGGATAACTTATTTATCCCCTCTCCCCCTCTCAATTTTTCTAAAACATTCTAACATAACATCTCACTTAAATGGTTGAATAATATCACTCTATAATTTTCCCGCTCCATATAATTATGTTTTCCTTGAAAAATCACAATAAAAAATTTAGCAATGAAATTTTAGATTATAACATATTTGCTAATTACATCTTTGTAAAATTCTAGGACTAGATCGATAACATTGGTCCAATTGATCTAGTGCATCGACTTGTCACTCACAACGATTTTATTGGTAAAACAAGTACCTCTTCTAAGAGTACAACACATGTTAAAGGAAATTATTAGATGTTAGAGTATGTTATTGTTGCCTAATAATTGAAATTAGAAATGATAGAATATATGAACTATATTGTGAATCTAAGATTATATTATCAAAATAATATTTTAGAAAATTATGATTGTAAACATACCTAATTGAAATGGTGAGATGAAAAAATGGTGTGTGTCCTCAAATGCCCAAAAAATTATGGAGATGCAAATTTATATTGATCATACCTGAATTAGATTTTGAATCAATTTTTGGCCATAATTTTTGGCACAAGCTCCTCTCATTGATCTCTCTCAACTCTTTACCATTGTGCAAGCTTAAGAAAAATAAAATGGAAACCAAAATTGAATGAAAAAAGAAAAATCAATAGAATCTTGGAAAAATCTTTCACATCTCTAGAAAAACCATTATACATAAGTTGTTAAACCCTAGTAAGGCATTTTTTTTAGAGCACATCCATGAAGACTTAACATGGGAAATTTAAAATGATGTTAATTGTGATCTAGACAAACAAAACCCCTACAACCAATAGCAATCTTTCTTTAGTGAAACAAAATTTTCACCTTCAATCCATTATACATATGGTGAATGTGCTGGTCAAAAATTGATTCTTCTAGGTATCACCCTAAGCTCTTATTTGTTGTGGAAACACTTTCATTGACTTAAGCATACAAGGGCTTAAAATCAATCTTGACATGAATTTTGGTTAGAGGAATTGGAAGATTTATATCAATGAAAAAGGTGAAGGGGTGAATGAATAGATCCCATAGATGATCATTGAACCATAATACATATCCTGTTGGAACTAATCAAGACTAGCTAGGTTACTGAAAAGGGGAGGGGTGAATCAGTAACCTCAAAAACTTAAAATCAATTCAACATTTCACAATATAAATCATTCACCATTCATTCATCTATTCTACTGCATGCATGAAAGAATAAACACATAAACACAATATTTTGGTGACCTAGAAACCTTCCAAATAGAAA